>JANJGK010000010.1:62711187-63911187 GCA_039081455.1 Macrobrachium rosenbergii | reverse complement strand
GATGCAACTGGCACAAGGTTCTTCTACGCAACTGGCACAAGTTTGTTTGACGCAACTGGCACAAGTTTGTTTGACGCAACTGGCACAAATTTGTTTGACGCAACTGGCACAAGTTTGTTTGACGCAACTGGCAAAAGTTTTTTTTGATGCAACTGGCACAAGTTTTAGACGCAACTGGCACAAGTTTGTTCGACGCAACTGGTGCAAGTTTTTTCGACGCAACTGGCACAAGTTTGTTCGACGCAACTGGCAAAAGTTTGTTCGATGCAACTGGCACAAGTTTGTTTAACGCAACTGGCACAAGTTTGTTTGACGCAACTGGCAGAAGTTTGTTTGACGCAACTGGCACAAGGTTCTTCTACGCAACTGGCACAAGTTCGTCCTACGCAACTGGCACAAGTTTTTTTGACGCAACTGGCACTAGTTTGTTCGACGCAAGTGGCACAAGTTTGTTTGACGCAACTGGCACAAGGTTGTTCTACGCAACTGGCACAGGTTTGTTCTACGCAACTGGCAAAAGTTTGTTAGATGCAACTGGCACAAGTTTGTTCGACGCAACTGGCACAAGTTTTTTCGACTCAATTGGCACAAGTTTGTTTGACGCAACTGGAACAAGTTTGTTTGACGCAACTGGAACAAGTTTGTTTGACGCAACTGGCACAAGTTTGTTTGACGCAACTGGCACAAGTTTGTTTGACGCAACTGGCACAAGTTTATTTGACGCAACTGGCACAAGTTTTTTCGACGAAACTGGCACAAGTTAGTTTGCCGTAACTGGCACAAGTTTGTTCGACGTAACTGGCACAAGTTTGTTTGACGCAAATGGCACAAGTTTGTTCTACATAACTGGCACAAGTTTGTTCTATGCAACTGGCACAAGTTTGTTCTACGCAACTGGCACAAGTTTGTTCTACGCATCCGGCACAAGTTTGTTAGACGCAACTCTTACTAGTTTGTTGTACACAACTGGCACAGGTTTGTTTGACACAACTGGCACAAGTTTGTTCTACGCAAATGGCAAATGTTTGTTCTATGCAACTGACACAAGTTTGTTTGACACAACTGGCAGAAGTTTGTTTGACACAACTGGCAGAAGTTTGTTCAACGCAACTGGCACAAGTTTGTTTGACGTAGCTGGCGCAAGTTTGTTCGACACAACTGGCACAAGTTTGTTCGACGCAACTAGCAAAAGTTTGTTCGATGCAACTGGCACAAGTTTGTTTAACGCAACTGGCACAAGTTTGTTCTACCCAACTGGCACAAGTTTTTTTACTCAACTGGCACAAGTTTGTTTGACGCAACTGGCAAAAGTTTGTTTGACGCAACTGGCACAAGTTCGTTTGACGCAACTGGCACAAGGTTCTTCTACGCAACTGGCACAAGTTTGTTTGACGCAACTGGCACAAGTTTGTTCTACGCAACTGGCACAAGTTTGTTTGATGCAACTGGCACAAGTTTGTTTGACGCAACTGGCACAAGTTTTTTTTGACGCAACTGGCACAAGTTTGTTAGACGCAACTGGCACAAGTTTGTTCGAGGTAACAGGCACAAGTTTTTTCGACTCAATTGGTACAAGTTTCTTTGACGCAACTGGCACAAGTTTGTTTGACGCAAGAGGCACAAGTTTGTTTGACGCAACTGGCACAAGTTTGTTTGACGCAACTGGCACAAGTTTTTTTTTACGCAACTGGCACAAGTTTTCTCAAAGCAACTGGCACAAGTTTGTTCGCCATATCTGGCACAAGTTTGTTTGACGCAACTGGCACACGTTTGTTTGACGCAACTGGCACAAGTTTGTTAGACGCAATTGGCACAAGTTTGTTCAACGCAACGGGCACAAGTTTTTTCGAATCAATTGGCACATGTTTGTTTGATGCAACTGGCACAAGTTTGTTGACGCAACTGGCACAAGTTTGTTTGACGCAACTGGCACAAGTTTGTTTGACGCAACTGGCACAAGTTTATTTGATGCAACTGGCACAAGTTTTCTCGCCGCAAGTGGCACAAGTTTGTTCGCCGTAACTGGCACAAGTTTGTTCGACGCAACTGGCACAAGTTTGTTCGACGCAACTGGCACAAGTTTGTTTGATGCAACTGGCACAAGTTTCTTCAACGCAACAGGCACAAGTTTGTTCGACGCAACTGGCACAAGTTTGTGTGATGCAATTGGCACAAGTTTGTTCTACTCAACAGGCACAATTTGTTCTATGCAACTGGCACTAGTTTGTTTTACGCAACTGGCATAAGTTTGTTTGGCGCAACTGGCACAAGTTTGTTCTACCAACTAGCACAAGTTTGTTCGACTCAACTGGCACAAGGTTGTTCTACGCAACTGGCACAAGTTTGTTCTATGCAACTGGCACAAGTTTGTTTAACGCAACTGGCACAAGTTTGTTCGACGCAACTGGCACAAGTTTGTTGAATGCCACTGGCACAAGTTTGTTTGACGAAACTGGCACAAGTTTTTTTGACGCAACTGGCACAAGTTTGTTAGACACAACTGGCACAAGTTTGTTCGACGCAACTGGCACAAGTTTTTTTGACTCAAGTGGCACAAGTTTGTTTGACGCAACTAGAACAAGTTTGTTTGACGCAACTGGCACAAGTTTGTTTGACGCAACTGGCACAAGTATGTTTGACGCAACTGGCACAAGTTTATTTGACGCAACTGGCACAAGTTTTCTCGACGAAACTGGCGCAAGTTTCTTCGCCGTAACTGACATAAGTTTGTTCGACGCAACTGGCACAAGTTTGTTCGACGCAACTGGCAAAAGTTTGTTCTACATAACTGGCACAAGTTTGTTCTATGCAACTGGCACAAGTTTGTTCTTCGCAACTGACACAAGTTTGTTCTACGCATCTGGCACAAGTTTGTTCTATGCAACTGGCACTAGTTTGTTCTACGCAACTGGGACATGTTTGTTTGACGCAACTGGTACAAGTTTGTTCTACGCAACTGGCACAAGTTTGTTCGACACAAGTGGCACAAGTTTTTTCTACGCAACTCTTACTAGTTTGTTGAACAAAACTGGCACAGGTTTGTTTGACACAACTGGCACAAGTTTGTTCTACGCAACTCTTACTAGTTTGTTGTGCACAACTGGCACAGGTTTGTTTGACACAACTGGCACAAGTTTGTTCTACGCAAATGGCAAATGTTTGTTCTTCGCATGTGGCACAAGTTTGTTCTATGCAACTGGCACTTGTGTGTTCTACGCAACTGGCACAAATTTGTTTGACACAACTGGCACATGTTTGTTCTACCCAACTGGCACAAGTTTGTTTGACGCAACTGGCACAAGTTTGTTTGATGCAACTGGCACAAGTTTGTTTGACACAACTGGCACAAGTTTGTTCTAAGCAACTGGCACAAGTTTGTTCGACGGAACTGGCGCATGTTTGTTCGACGCAACTGGCACAAGTTTGTTTGACGCAACTGGCACAAGTTTGTTCAACGCAACTGGAACAAGTTTGTTTAACATAACTGGCACAAGTTTGTTCGAACCAACTGGCACAAGTTTGTTTGACACAACTGGCACAAGTTTGTTCAACGCATCTGGAACAAGTTTGTTTAACGTAACTGGCACAAGTTTGTTCGAACCAACTGGCACAAGTTTGTTTGACACAACTGGCACAAGTTTGTTTGACGCAACTGGCACAAGGTTGTTCTACGCAACATGTACAAGCTTGTTCTACGCAACTGGCACAAGTTTGTTTGACGCAACTGGCACAAGTTTGTTCTATGCAACTGGCACTAGTGTCTTCGATGCAACTGGCACAAGTTTGTTCGATGCAACTGGCACAAGTTTGTTTGACGCAACTGGCACAAGTTTCTTAGGCGCAACTCTCACAAGTTTGTTCAACGCAACTGGCACAAGTTTTTTTAATCAATTGGCACAAGTTTGTTTGACGCAACTGGCACAAGTTTGTTTGACGCAACTGGCACAAGTTTGTCTGACGCAAGAGGCAAAAGTTTGTTTGACGCAACAGGCACAAGTTTATTTGACGCAACTGGCACAACTTTTCTCGACGCAACTGGCACAAGTTTGTTCGCCGTAACTGGCACAAGTTTGTTTGACGCAACTGGCACAAGTTTATTTGACGCAACTGGCACAAGTTTTCTCGACGCAAGTGGCACAAGTTGGTTCGCCGTAACTGGCACAAGTTTGTTCGACGCAACTGGCACAAGTTTGTTCGATGCAACTGGCACAAGTTTGTGTGACGCAACTGGCACAAATTTCTTCGATGCAACTGGCACAAGTTTGTTCGACGAACTGGCACAAGTTTGTTTGACGCAATTGGCACAAGTTTGTTCTACTCAACTGGAACAAGTTTGTTCTATGCAACTGGCACTAGTTTGTTTTACGCAACTGGCAAAAGTTTGTTTGATGCAACTGGCACAAGTTTGTTCTACAAACTAGCACAAGTTTGTTCGATGCAACTGGCACAAGGTTGTTCTACGCAACTGGTACAAGTTTGTTCTACGCAACTGGCACAAGTTTGTTTCACGCAACTGGCACAAGTTTGTTCTACGCAACTGGCACAAGTTTGTTGGATGCCACTGACACAAGTTTGTTCGACGAAACTGGCCCAAGTTTTTTTGACGCAACTGGCACAAGTTTGTTAGACGCAACTGGCACAAGTTTGTTCGACGCAACTGGCACAAGTTTTTTCGACTCAATTGGCACAAGTTTGTTTGACGCAACTGGAACAAGTTTGTTTGACGCAACTGGAACAAGTTTGTTTGACGCAACTGGCACAAGTTTGTTTGACGCAACTGGCACAAGTTTATTTGACGCAACTGGCACAAGTTTTTTCAACGAAACTGGCACAAGTTTGTTCGCCGTAACTGGCACAAGTTTGTTCGACGCAACTGGCACAAGTTTGTTTGACACAAATGGCACAAGTTTGTTCTACATAACTGGCACAAGTTTGTTCTATGCAACTGGCACAAGTTTGTTCTACGCAACTGGCACAAGTTTGTTCTATGCATCCGGCACAAGTTTGTTCTATGCAACTGGCACTAGTTTGTTCTACACAACTGGCACAAGTTTGTTTGATGCAACTGGCACAAATTTGTTCTACCCAACTGACACAAGTTTGTTCGACGCAACTGGCACAAGTTTGTTCTACGCAACTGACACAAGTTTGTTTGACACAATTAGCAGAAGTTTGTTCAACGCAACTGGCACAAGTTTGTTCGACTCAACTGGCACAAGTTTTTTCGACGCAACTGGCACAAGTTTGTTCGACGCAACTGGCAAAAGTTTGTTCGATGCAACTGGCACAAGTTTGTTTAACGCAACTGGCACAAGTTTGACGCAAGAGGCACAAGTTTGTTTGACGCAACTGACACAAGTTTGTTCACCGCAAGTGGCACAAGTTTTTTCGAATCAATTGGAACAAGTTTCTTTGACGCCACTGGCACAAGTTTGTTTGACGCAACTGGCACAAGTTTGTTTGACGCAACTGGCACAAGTTTGTTCGACGCAACTGGCACAAGTTTATTTGACGCAACTGGCACAACTTTTCTCGACGCAACTGGCACAAGTTTGTTCGACGTAACTGGCACAAGTTTGTTTGACGCAACTCTCACAAGTTTATTTGACGCAACTGGCACAAGTTTTCTCGACGCAAGTGGCACAAGTTGGTTCGCCGTAACTGGCACAAGTTTGTTCGATGCAACTGGCACAAGTTTGTTCGACGCAACTGGCACAAGTTTGTGTGACGCAACTGGCACAAATTTCTTCGATGCAACTGGCACAAGTTTGTTCGACGAACTGGCACAAGTTTGTTCGACGTAACTGGCACAAGTTTGTTCTACTCAACTGGAACAAGTTTGTTCTATGCAACTGGCACTAGTTTGTTTTACGCAACTGGCATAAGTTTGTTTGACGCAACTGGCACAAGTTTGTTCTACAAACTAGCACAAGTTTGTTCGACGCAACTGGCACAAGGTTCTTCTACGCAACTGGCACAAGTTTGTTCTACGCAACTGGCATAAGTTTGTTTGACGCAACTGGCACAAGTTTGTTCTACGCAACTGGCACAAGTTTGTTGGATGCCACTGACACAAGTTTGTTCGACGAAACTGGCCCAAGTTTTTATGACGCAACTGGCACAAGTTTGTTAGACACAACTGCACAAGTTTGTTCGATGCAACTGGCACAAGTTTTTTCGACTCAATTGGCACAAGTTTGTTTGACGCAACTGGAACAAGTTTCTTTGACGCAACTGGAACAAGTTTGTTTGACGCAACTGGCACAAGTTTGTTTGTCGCAACTGGCACAAGTTTGTTTGACGCAACTGGCACAAGTTTATTTGACGCAACTGGCACAAGTTTTCTCGACGAAACTGGCACAAGTTTGTTCGCCGTAACTGGCACAAGTTTGTTCGACGCAACTGGCACAAGTTTGTTTGATGCAAATGGCACAAGTTTGTTCTACATAACTGGCACAAGTTTGTTCTATGCAACTGGCACAAGTTTCTTCTACGCAACTGGCACAAGTTTGTTCTACGCATCTGGCACAAGTTTGTTCTATGCAACTGGCCCTAGTTTGTTCTACGCAACTGGCACAAGTTTGTTTGACGCAACTGGCACAAATTTGTTCTACCCAACTGACACAAGTTTGTTCGACGCAACTGGCACAAGTTTGTTCAATGCAACTGGCACAAGTTTGTTTGACGTAACTGGCCCAAGTTTGTTTGACGCAACTGGCAAAAGTTTGTTCGATGCAACTGGCACAAGTTTGTTTAACGCAACTGGCACAAGTTTGTTCGACCCAACTGGCACAAGTTTGTTTGACTCAAATGGCACAAGTTTGTTTGACGCAACTGGCAAAAGTTTGTTTGACGCAACTGGCACAAGTTCGTTTGATGCAACTGGCACAAGGTTCTTCTACGCAACTGGCACAAGTTTGTTTGACGCAACTGGCACAAGTTTGTTTGACACAACTGGCACAAGTTTGTTTGACGCAACTGGCACAAGTTTGTTTGACGCAACTGGCAAAAGTTTTTTTTGATGCAACTGGCACAAGTTTTAGACGCAACTGGCACAAGTTTGTTCGACGCAACTGGTGCAAGTTTTTTCGACGCAACTGGCACAAGTTTGTTCGACGCAACTGGCAAAAGTTTGTTCGATGCAACTGGCACAAGTTTGTTTAACGCAACTGGCACAAGTTTGTTTGACGCAACTGGCAGAAGTTTGTTTGACGCAACTGGCACAAGGTTCTTCTACGCAACTGGCACAAGTTCGTCCTACGCAACTGGCACAAGTTTTTTTGACGCAACTGGCACTAGTTTGTTCGACGCAAGTGGCACAAGTTTGTTTGACGCAACTGGCACAAGGTTGTTCTACGCAACTGGCAAAGGTTTGTTCTACGCAACTGGCAAAAGTTTGTTAGATGCAACTGGCACAAGTTTGTTCGACGCAACTGGCACAAGTTTTTTCGACTCAATTGGCACAAGTTTGTTTGACGCAACTGGAACAAGTTTGTTTGACGCAACTGGAACAAGTTTGTTTGACGCAACTGGCACAAGTTTGTTTGACGCAACTGGCACAAGTTTGTTTGACGCAACTGGCACAAGTTTATTTGACGCAAATGGCACAAGTTTTTTCGACGAAACTGGCACAAGTTTGTTTGCCGTAACTGGCACAAGTTTGTTCGACGTAACTGGCACAAGTTTGTTTGACGCAAATGGCACAAGTTTGTTCTACATAACTGGCACAAGTTTGTTCTATGCAACTGGCACAAGTTTGTTCTACACAACTGGCACAAGTTTGTTCTACGCATCCGGCACAAGTTTGTTAGACGCAACTCTTACTAGTTTGTTGTACACAACTGGCACAGGTTTGTTTGACACAACTGGCACAAGTTTGTTCTACGCAAATGGCAAATGTTTGTTCTATGCAACTGACACAAGTTTGTTTGACACAACTGGCAGAAGTTTGTTTGACACAACTGGCAGAAGTTTGTTCAACGCAACTGGCACAAGTTTGTTTGACGTAACTGGCGCAAGTTTGTTCGACACAACTGGCACAAGTTTGTTCGACGCAACTAGCAAAAGTTTGTTCGATGCAACTGGCACAAGTTTGTTTAACGCAACTGGCACAAGTTTGTTCTACCCAACTGGCACAAGTTTTTTTACTCAACTGGCACAAGTTTGTTTGACGCAACTGGCAAAAGTTTGTTTGACGCAACTGGCACAAGTTCGTTTGACGCAACTGGCACAAGGTTCTTCTACGCAACTGGCACAAGTTTGTTTGACGCAACTGGCACAAGTTTGTTCTACGCAACTGGCACAAGTTTGTTTGACGCAACTGGCACAAGTTTGTTTGACGCAACTGGCACAAGTTTTTTTTGACGCAACTGGCACAAGTTTGTTAGACGCAACTGGCACAAGTTTTTTCGACTCAATTGGCACAAGTTTGTTTGACGCAACTGGAACAAGTTTGTTTGACGCAACTGGAACAAGTTTGTTTGACGCAACTGGCACAAGTTTGTTTGACGCAACTGGCACAAGTTTATTTGACGCAACTGGCACAAGTTTTTTCAACGAAACTGGCACAAGTTTGTTCGCCGTAACTGGCACAAGTTTGTTCGACGCAACTGGCACAAGTTTGTTTGACACAAATGGCACAAGTTTGTTCTACATAACTGGCACAAGTTTGTTCTATGCAACTGGCACAAGTTTGTTCTACGCAACTGGCACAAGTTTGTTCTATGCATCCGGCACAAGTTTGTTCTATGCAACTGGCACTAGTTTGTTCTACACAACTGGCACAAGTTTGTTTGACGCAACTGGCACAAATTTGTTCTACCCAACTGACACAAGTTTGTTCGACGCAACTGGCACAAGTTTGTTCTACGCAACTGACACAAGTTTGTTTGACACAATTAGCAGAAGTTTGTTCAACGCAACTGGCACAAGTTTGTTCGACTCAACTGGCGCAAGTTTTTTCGACGCAACTGGCACAAGTTTGTTCGACGCAACTGGCAAAAGTTTGTTCGATGCAACTGGCACAAGTTTGTTTAACGCAACTGGCACAAGTTTGACGCAAGAGGCACAAGTTTGTTTGACGCAACTGACACAAGTTTGTTCACCGCAACTGGCACAAGTTTTTTCGAATCAATTGGAACAAGTTTGTTTGACGCCACTGGCACAAGTTTGTTTGACGCAACTGGCACAAGTTTGTTTGACGCAACTGGCACAAGTTTGTTCGACGCAACTGGCACAAGTTTATTTGACGCAACTGGCACAACTTTTCTCGACGCAACTGGCACAAGTTTGTTCGACGTAACTGGCACAAGTTTGTTTGACGCAACTGTCACAAGTTTATTTGACGCAACTGGCACAAGTTTTCTCGACACAAGTGGCACCAGTTGGTTCGCCGTAACTGGCACAAGTTTGTTCGATGCAACTGGCACAAGTTTGTTCGACGCAACTGGCACAAGTTTGTGTGACGCAACTGGCACAAATTTCTTCGATGCAACTGGCACAAGTTTGTTCGACGAACTGGCACAAGTTTGTTTGACTCAATTGGCACAAGTTTGTTCTACTCAACTGGAACAAGTTTGTTCTATGCAACTGGCACTAGTTTGTTTTACGCAACTGGCATAAGTTTGTTTGACGCAACTGGCACAAGTTTGTTCTACAAACTAGCACAAGTTTGTTCGACGCAACTGGCACAAGGTTCTTCTACGCAACTGGCACAAGTTCGTTCTACGCAACTGGCATAAGTTTGTTTGACGCAACTGGCACAAGTTTGTTCTACGCAACTGGCACAAGTTTGTTGGATGCCACTGACACAAGTTTGTTCGACGAAACTGGCCCAAGTTTTTATGACGCAACTGGCACAAGTTTGTTAGACACAACTACTTGCGCCAGTTTCGTCGAGAAAACTTGTGCCACTTGAGTCGAAAAAACTTGTGCCAGTTGCGTCGAACAAACTTGTGCCAGTTGTGTCTAACAAACTTGTGCCAGTTGCGTCAAAAAAACTTGTGCCAGTTTCGTCAAACAAACTTGTGCCAGTGGCATTCAACAAACTTGTGCCAGTTGCGTCGAACAAACTTGTGCCAGTTGCGTTAAACAAACTTGTGCCAGTTGCATAGAACAAACTTGTGCCAGTTGCGTAGAACAACCTTGTGCCAGTTGAGTCGAACAAACTTGTGCCAGTTGGTAGAACAAACTTGTGCCAGTTGCGCCAAACAAACTTATGCCAGTTGCGTAAAACAAACTAGTGCCAGTTGCATAGAACAAATTGTGCCTGTTGAGTAGAACAAACTTGTGCCAATTGCATCACACAAACTTGTGCCAGTTGCGTCGAACAAACTTGTGCCAGTTGCGTTGAAGAAACTTGTGCCAGTTGCATCAAACAAACTTGTGCCAGTTGCGTCGAACAAACTTGTGCCAGTTGCGTCGAACAAACTTGTGCCAGTTACGGCGAACAAACTTGTGCCACTTGCGGCGAGAAAACTTGTGCCAGTTGCATCAAATAAACTTGTGCCAGTTGCGTCAAACAAACTTGTGCCAGTTGCGTCAAACAAACTTGTGCCAGTTGCGTCAACAAACTTGTGCCTGTTGCATCAAACAAACATGTGCCAATTGATTCGAAAAAACTTGTGCCCGTTGCGTTGAACAAACTTGTGCCAGTTGCGTCTAACAAACTTGTGCCAGTTGCGTCAAACAAACGTGTGCCAGTTGCATCAAACAAACTTGTGCCAGATATGGCGAACAAACTTGTGCCAGTTGCTTTGAGAAAACTTGTGCCAGTTGCGTAAAAAAAAACTTGTGCCAGTTGCGTCAAACAAACTTGTGCCAGTTGCGTCAAACAAACTTGTGCCTCTTGCGTCATACAAACTTGTGCCAGTTGCGTCAAAGAAACTTGTACCAATTGAGTCGAAAAAACTTGTGCCTGTTACCTCGAACAAACTTGTGCCAGTTGCGTCTAACAAACTTGTGCCAGTTGCGTCAAAAAAAACTTGTGCCAGTTGCATCAAACAAACTTGTGCCAGTTGCGTCTAACAAACTTTTGCCAGTTGCGTAGAACAAACTTGTGCCAGTTGCGTCAAACAAACTTGTGCCAGTTGCGTAGAAGAACCTTGTGCCAGTTGCGTCAAACGAACTTGTGCCAGTTGCGTCAAACAAACTTTTGCCAGTTGCGTCAAACAAACTTGTGCCAGTTGAGTAAAAAAACTTGTGCCAGTTGGGTAGAACAAACTTGTGCCAGTTGCGTTAAACAAACTTGTGCCAGTTGCATCGAACAAACTTTTGCTAGTTGCGTCGAACAAACTTGTGCCAGTTGTGTCGAACAAACTTGCGCCAGTTACGTCAAACAAACTTGTGCCAGTTGCGTTGAACAAACTTCTGCCAGTTGTGTCAAACAAACTTCTGCCAGTTGTGTCAAACAAACTTGTGTCAGTTGCATAGAACAAACATTTGCCATTTGCGTAGAACAAACTTGTGCCAGTTGTGTCAAACAAACCTGTGCCAGTTGTGTACAACAAACTAGTAAGAGTTGCGTCTAACAAACTTGTGCCGGATGCGTAGAACAAACTTGTGCCAGTTGCGTAGAACAAACTTGTGCCAGTTGCATAGAACAAACTTGTGCCAGTTATGTAGAACAAACTTGTGCCATTTGCGTCAAACAAACTTGTGCCAGTTACGTCGAACAAACTTGTGCCAGTTACGGCAAACAAACTTGTGCCAGTTTCGTCGGAAAAACTTGTGCCAGTTGCGTCGAATAAACTTATGCCAGTTGCGTCAAACAAACTTGTGCCAGTTGCGTCAAACAAACTTGTGCCAGTTGCGTCAAACAAACTTGTTCCAGTTGCGTCAAACAAACTTGTGCCACTTGAGTCGAAAAAACTTCTGCCAATTGAGTCGAAAAAACTTGTGCCAGTTGCGTCGAACAAACTTGTGCCAGTTGCATCTAACAAACTTTTGCCAGTTGCGTAGAACAAACCTGTGCCAGTTGCGTAGAACAACCTTGTGCCAGTTGCGTCAAACAAACTTGTGCCACTTGCGTCGAACAAACTAGTGCCAGTTGCGTCAAAAAAACTTGTGCCAGTTGCGTAGGACGAACTTGTGCCAGTTGCGTAGAAGAACCTTGTGCCAGTTGCGTCAAACAAACTTGTGCCAGTTGCGTCAAACAAACTTGTGCCAGTTGCGTTAAACAAACTTGTGCCAGTTGCATCGAACAAACTTTTGCCAGTTGCGTCGAACAAACTTGTGCCAGTTGCGTCGAAAAAACTTGCACCAGTTGCGTCGAACAAACTTGTGCCAGTTGCGTCTAAAACTTGTGCCAGTTGCATCAAAAAAAACTTTTGCCAGTTGCGTCAAACAAACTTGTGCCAGTTGCGTCAAACAAACTTGTGCCAGTTGCGTCAAACAAACTTGTGCCAGTTGCGTCAAACAAACTTGTGCCAGTTGCGTAGAAGAACCTTGTGCCAGTTGCATCAAACGAACTTGTGCCAGTTGCGTCAAACAAACTTTTGCCAGTTGCGTCAAACAAACTTGTGCCAGTTGAGTCAAACAAACTTGTGCCAGTTGGGTCGAACAAACTTATGCCAGTTGCGTTAAACAAACTTGTGCCAGTTGCATCGAACAAACTTTTGCCAGTTACGTCAAACAAACTTGCGCCAGTTACGTCAAACAAACTTGTGCCAGTTGCATTGAACAAACTTGTGCCAGTTGCGTCGAACAAACTTGTGTCAGTTGGGTAGAACAAATTTGTGCCAGTTGCGTCAAACAAACTTGTGCCAGTTGCGTAGAACAAACTAGGGCCAGTTGTATAGAACAAACTTGTGCCAGATGCGTAGAACAAACTTGTGCCAGTTGCGTAGAACAAACTTGTGCCAGTTGCATAGAACAAACTTGTGCCAGTTATGTAGAACAAACTTGTGCCATTTGCATCAAACAAACTTGTGCCAGTTGCGTCGAACAAACTTGTGCCAGTTACGGCGAACAAACTTGTGCCAGTTTCGTCGAGAAAACTTGTGCCAGTTGCGTCAAATAAACTTGTGCCAGTTGCGTCAAACAAACTTGTGCCAGTTGCGACAAACAAACTTGTGCCAGTTGCGTCAAACAAACTTGTTCCACTTGCGTCAAAGAAACTTGTTCCAGTTGCGTCAAACAAACTTGTGCCAATTGAGTCGAAAAAACTTGTGCCAGTTGCATCGAACAAACTTGTGCCAGTTGTGTCTAACAAACTTGTGCCAGTTGCGTCATAAAAACTTGGGCCAGTTTCGTCGAACAAACTTGTGTCAGTGGCATCCAACAAACTTGTGCCAGTTGCGTAGAACAAACTTGTGCCAGTTGCGTCAAACAAACTTATGCCAGTTGCGTAGAACGAACTTGTGCCAGTTGCGTAGAAGAACCTTGTGCCAGTTGCGTCGAACAAACTTGTGCTAGTTTGTAGAACAAACTTGTGCCAGTTGCGTCAAACAAACTTATGCCAGTTGCGTAAAACAAACTAGTGCCAGTTGCATAGAACAAACTTGTTCCAGTTGAGTAGAACAAACTTGTGCCAATTGAGTCAAACAAACTTGTGCCAGTTCGTCGAACAAACTTGTGCCAGTTGCATCGAAGAAATTTGTGCCAGTTGCGTCACACAAACTTGTGCCAGTTGCGTCGAACAAACTTGTGCCAGTTGCATCGAACAAACTTGTGCCAGTTACGGCGAACCAACTGGTGCCACTTGTGTCGAGAAAACTTGTGCCAGTTGCGTCAAATAAACTTGTGACAGTTGCGTCAAACAAACTTGTGCCAGTTACGTCGAACAAACTTGTGCCAGTTGCGTCGAGAAAAGTTGTGCCAGTTGCGTCAAATAAACTTGTGCCAGTTGCGTCGAACAAACTTGTGCCAGTTGCGTCAAACAAACTTGTGCCAGTTGCGTCAAACAAACTTGTGCCAGTGGCGTCAAACAAACTTGTTCCAATTGATTCGAAAAAACTTGTGCCAGTTGCGGTGAACAAACTTGTGTCAGTTGCGTCAAACAAACTTGTGCCTCTTGCGTCAAACTTGTGCCAGTTGCGTTAAACAAACTTGTGGCAGTTGCATCGAACAAACTTTTGCCAGTTGCGTCGAACAAACTTGTGCCAGTTGCGTCGAAAAAACTTGCGCCAGTTGAGTCGAACAAACTTGTGCCAGTTGCGTTGAACAAACTTCTGCTAATTGTGTCAAACAAACTTGTGTCAGTTGCGTAGAACAAACTTGTGCCAGTTGCGTCGAACAAACTTGTGTCAGTTGGGTAGAACAAATTTGTGCCAGTTGCGTCAAACAAACTTGTGCCAGTTGTGTAGAACAAACTAGTGCCAGTTGCATAGAACAAACTTGTGCCGGATGCATAGAACAAACTTGTGCCAGTTGCGTAGAACAAACTTGTGCCAGTTGCATAGAACAAACTTGTGCCAGTTATGTAGAACAAACTTGTGCCATTTGTGTCAAACAAACTTGTGCCAGTTGCGTCGAACAAACTTGTGCCAGTTACGGCGAACAAACTTGTGCCAGTTTCGTTGAAAAAACTTGTGCCAGTTGCGTCAAATAAACTTGTGCCAGTTGCGTCAAACAAACTTGTGCCAGTTGCGTCAAACAAACTTGTTCCAGTTGCGTCAAACAAACTTGTTCCAGTTGCGTCAAACAAACTTGTGCCAATTGAGTCGAAAAAACTTGTGCCAGTTGCGTCGAACAAACTTGTGCCAGTTGCGTCTAACAAACTTGTGCCAGTTGCGTCAAAAAAACTTGGGCCAGCTTCGTCGAACAAACTTGTGCCAGTTGCGTAGAACAAACTTGTGCCAGTTGCGTGAAACAAACTTGTGCCAGTTGCGTAGAACAAACTTGTACCAGTTGCGTAGAACAACCTTGTGCCAGTTGCGTCGAACAAACTTGTGCTAGTTTGTAGAACAAACTTGTGCCAGTTGCATCAAACAAACTTATGCCAGTTGCGTAAAACAAACTAGTGCCAGTTGCATAGAACAAACTTGTTCCAGTTGAGTAGAACAAACTTGTGCCAGTTGCGTCAAACAAACTTGTGCCAGTTGCGTAGAAGAACCTTGTGCCAGTTGCATCAAACGAACTTGTGCCAGTTGCGTCAAACAAACTTTTGCCAGTTGCGTCAAACAAACTTGTGCCAGTTGAGTCAAACAAACTTGTGCCAGTTGGGTCGAACAAACTTTTGCCAGTTGCGTTAAACAAACTTGTGCCAGTTGCATCGAACAAACTTTTGCCAGTTACGTCAAACAAACTTGCGCCAGTTACGTCAAACAAACTTGTGCCAGTTGCATTGAACAAACTTGTGCCAGTTGCGTCGAACAAACTTGTGTCAGTTGTGTCAAACAAACTTGTGTCAGTTGCATAGAACAAACATTTGCCATTTGCGTAGAACAAACTTGTGCCAGTTGTGTCAAACAAACCTGTGCCAGTTGTGTACAACAAACTAGTAAGAGTTGCGTCTAACAAACTTGTGCCGGATGCGTAGAACAAACTTGTGCCAGTTGCGTAGAACAAACTTGTGCCAGTTGCATAGAACAAACTTGTGCCAGTTATGTAGAACAAACTTGTGCCATTTGCGTCAAACAAACTTGTGCCAGTTACGTCGAACAAACTTGTGCCAGTTACGGCAAACTAACTTGTGCCAGTTTCGTCGAAAAAACTTGTGCCAGTTGCGTCAAATAAACTTGTGCCAGTTGCGTCAAACAAACTTGTGCCAGTTGCGTCAAACAAACTTGTGCCAGTTGCGTCAAACAAACTTGTTCCAGTTGCGTCAAACAAACTTGTTCCAGTTGCGTCAAACAAACTTGTGCCAATTGAGTCGAAAAAACTTGTGCCAGTTGCGTCGAACAAACTTGTGCCAGTTGCATCTAACAAACTTTTGCCAGTTGCGTAGAACAAACCTGTGCCAGTTGCGTAGAACAACCTTGTGCCAGTTGCGTCAAACAAACTTGTGCCACTTGCGTCGAACAAACTAGTGCCAGTTGCGTCAAAAAAACTTGTGCCAGTTGCGTAGGACGAACTTGTGCCAGTTGCGTAGAAGAACCTTGTGCCAGTTGCGTCAAACAAACTTCTGCCAGTTGCGTCAAACAAACTTGTGCCAGTTGCGTTAAACAAACTTGTGCCAGTTGCATCGAACAAACTTTTGCCAGTTGCGTCGAACAAACTTGTGCCAGTTGCGTCGAAAAAACTTGCACCAGTTGCGTCGAACAAACTTGTGCCAGTTGCGTCTAAAACTTGTGCCAGTTGCATCAAAAAAAACTTTTGCCAGTTGCGTCAAACAAACTTGTGCCAGTTGCGTCAAACAAATTTGTGCCAGTTGCGTCAAACAAACTTGTGCCAGTTGCGTCAAACAAACTTGTGCCAGTTGCGTAGAAGAACCTTGTGCCAGTTGCATCAAACGAACTTGTGCCAGTTGCGTCAAACAAACTTTTGCCAGTTGCATCAAACAAACTTGTGCCAGTTGAGTCAAACAAACTTGTGCCAGTTGGGTCGAACAAACTTGTGCCAGTTGCATTAAACAAACTTGTGCCAGTTGCATCGAACAAACTTTTGCCAGTTGCGTCAAACAAACTTGCGCCAGTTACGTCAAACAAACTTGTGCCAGTTGCATTGAACAAACTTGTGCCAGTTGCGTCAACAAACTTGTGTCAGTTGGGTAGAACAAATTTGTACCAGTTGCGTCAAACAAACTTGTGCCAGTTGCGTAGAACAAACTAGGGCCAGTTGCATAGAACAAACTTGTGCCAGATGCGTAGAACAAACTTGTGCCAGTTGCGTAGAACAAACTAGGGCCAGTTGCATAGAACAAACTTGTGCCAGATGCGTAGAACAAACTTGTGCCAGTTGCATAGAACAAACTTGTGCCAGATGCGTAGAACAAACTTGTGCCAGTTGCATAGAACAAACTTGTGCCAGTTATGTAGAACAAACTTGTGCCATTTGCATCAAACAAACTTGTGCCAGTTGCATCGAACAAACTTGTGCCAGTTACGGCGAACAAACTTGTGCCAGTTTCGTCGAGAAAACTTGTGCCAGTTGCGTCAAATAAACTTGTGCCAGTTGCGTCTAACAAACTTGTGCCAGTTGCGACAAACAAACTTGTGCCAGTTGCGTCAAACAAACTTGTTCCAGTTGCGTCAAACAAACTTGTGCCAATTGAGTCGAAAAAACTTGTGCCAGTTGCATCGAACAAACTTGTGCAACTAGAACAAGTTTGTTTGACGCAACTGGCACAAGTTTGTTTGACGCAACTGGCACAAGTATGTTTGACGCAACTGGCACAAGTTTATTTGACGCAACTGGCACAAGTTTTCTCGACGAAACTGGCGCAAGTTTCTTCGCCGTAACTGACACAAGTTTGTTCGACGCAACTGGCACAAGTTTGTTCGACGCAACTGGCAAAAGTTTGTTCTACATAACTGGCAAAAGTTTGTTCTATGCAACTGGCACAAGTTTGTTCTTCGCAACTGACACAAGTTTGTTCTACGCATCTGGCACAAGTTTGTTCTATGCAACTGGCACAAGTTTGTTCTACGCAACTGGGACATGTTTGTTTGACGCAACTGGTACAAGTTTGTTCTACGCAACTGGCACAAGTTTGTTCGACACAAGTGGCACAAGTTTTTTCTACGCAACTCTTACTAGTTTGTTGAACAAAACTGGCACAGGTTTGTTTGACACAACTGGCACAAGTTTGTTCTACGCAACTCTTACTAGTTTGTTGTGCACAACTGGCACAGGTTTGTTTGACACAACTGGCACAAGTTTGTTCTACGCAAATGGCAAATGTTTGTTCTATGCATGTGGCACAAGTTTGTTCTATGCAACTGGCACTAGTGTGTTCTACGCAACTGGCACAAATTTGTTTGACACAACTGGCACATGTTTGTTCTACCCAACTGGCACAAGTTTGTTCGACGCAACTGGCACAAGTTTGTTTGATGCAACTGGCACAAGTTTGTTTGACACAACTGGCACAAGTTTGTTCTAAGCAACTGGCACAAGTTTGTTCGACGGAACTGGCGCAAGTTTGTTCGACGCAACTGGCACAAGTTTGTTTGACGCAACTGGCACAAGTTTGTTCAACGCAACTGGAACAAGTTTGTTTAACATAACTGGCACAAGTTTGTTCGAACCAACTGGCACAAGTTTGTTTGACACAACTGGCACAAGTTTGTTCAACGCATCTGGAACAAGTTTGTTTAACGTAACTGGCACAAGTTCGTTCGAACCAACTGGCACAAGTTTGTTTGACACAACTGGCACAAGTTTGTTTGACGCAACTGGCACAAGGTTGTTCTACGCAACATGTACAAGCTTGTTCTACGCAACGGGCACAAGTTTGTTTGATGCAACTGGCACAAGTTTGTTCTATGCAACTGGCACTAGTGTGTTCGATGCAACTGGCACAAGTTTGTTCGATGCAACTGGCACAAGTTTGTTTGACGCAACTGGCACAAGTTTCTTAGACGCAACTGGCACAAGATTGTTCAACGCAACTGGCACAAGTTTTTTTTTAATCAATTGGCACAAGTTTGTTTGACGCAACTGGCACAAGTTTGTTTGACGCAACTGGCACAAGTTTGTCTGACGCAAGAGGCACAAGTTTGTTTGACGCAACAGGCACAAGTTTATTTGACGCAACTGGCACAACTTTTCTCGACGCAACTGGCACAAGTTTGTTCGCCGTAACTGGCACAAGTTTGTTTGACGCAACTGGCACAAGTTTATTTGACGCAACTGGCACAAGTTTTCTCGACGCAAGTGGCACAAGTTGGTTCGCCGTAACTGGCACAAGTTTGTTCGACGCAACTGGCACAAGTTTGTTCGATGCAACTGGCACAAGTTTGTGTGACGCAACTGGCACAAATTTCTTCGATGCAACTGGCACAAGTTTGTTCGACGAACTGGCACAAGTTTGTTTGACGCAATTGGTACAAGTTTGTTCTACTCAACTGGAACAAGTTTGTTCTATGCAACTGGCACTAGTTTGTTTTACGCAACTGGCATAAGTTTGTTTGATGCAACTGGCACAAGTTTGTTCTACAAACTAGCACAAGTTTGTTCGACGCAACTGGCACAAGGTAGTTCTACGCAACTGGTACAAGTTTGTTCTACGCAACTGGCACAAGTTTGTTTCACGCAACTGGCACAAGTTTGTTCTACGCAACTGGCACAAGTTTGTTGGATGCCACTGACACAAGTTTGTTCGACGAAACTGGCCCAAGTTTTTTTGACGCAACTGGCACAAGTTTGTTAGACGCAACTGGCACAAGTTTGTTCGACGCAACTGGCACAAGTTTTTTCGACTCAATTGGCACAAGTTTGTTTGACGCAACTGGAACAAGTTTGTTTGACGCAACTGGAACAAGTTTGTTTGACGCAACTGGCACAAGTTTGTTTGACGCAACTGGCACAAGTTTATTTGACGCAACTGGCACAAGTTTTTTCAACGAAACTGGCACAAGTTTTTTCGCCGTAACTGGCACAAGTTTGTTCGACGCAACTGGCACAAGTTTGTTTGACACAAATGGCACAAGTTTGTTCTACATAACTGGCACAAGTTTGTTCTATGCAACTGGCACAAGCTTGTTCTACGCAACTGGCACAAGTTTGTTCTATGCATCCGGCACAAGTTTGTTCTATGCAACTGGCACTAGTTTGTTCTACACAACTGGCACAAGTTTGTTTGACGCAACTGGCACAAATTTGTTCTACCCAACTGACACAAGTTTGTTCGACGCAACTGGCACAAGTTTGTTCTACGCAACTGACACAAGTTTGTTTGACACAATTAGCAGAAGTTTGTTCAACGCAACTGGCACAAGTTTGTTCGACTCAACTGGCGCAAGTTTTTTCGACGCAACTGGCACAAGTTTGTTCGACGCAACTGGCAAAAGTTTGTTCGATGCAACTGGCACAAGTTTGTTTAACGCAACTGGCACAAGTTTGACGCAAGAGGCACAAGTTTGTTTGACGCAACTGACACAAGTTTGTTCACCGCAAGTGGCACAAGTTTTTTCGAATCAATTGGAACAAGTTTGTTTGACGCCACTGGCACAAGTTTGTTTGACGCAACTGGCACAAGTTTGTTTGACGCAACTGGCACAAGTTTGTTCGACGCAACTGGCACAAGTTTATTTGACGCAACTGGCACAACTTTTCTCGACGCAACTGGCACAAGTTTGTTCGACGTAACTGGCACAAGTTTGTTTGACGCAACTGTCACAAGTTTATTTGACGCAACTGGCACAAGTTTTCTCGACGCAAGTGGCACAAGTTGGTTCGCCGTAACTGGCATAAGTTTGTTCGATGCAACTGGCACAAGTTTGTTCGACGCAACTGGCACAAGTTTGTGTGACGCAACTGGCACAAATTTCTTCGATGCAACTGGCACAAGTTTGTTCGACGAACTGGCACAAGTTTGTTTGACTCAATTGGCACAAGTTTGTTCTACTCAACTGGAACAAGTTTGTTCTATGCAACTGGCACTAGTTTGTTTTACGCAACTGGCATAAGTTTGTTTGACGCAACTGGCATAAGTTTGTACTACAAACTAGCACAAGTTTGTTCGACGCAACTGGCACAAGGTTCTTCTACGCAACTGGCACAAGTTTGTTCTACGCAACTGGCATAAGTTTGTTTGACGCAACTGGCACAAGTTTGTTCTACGTAACTGGCACAAGTTTGTTGGATGCCACTGACACAAGTTTGTTCGACGAAACTGGCCCAAGTTTTTATGACGCAACTGGCACAAGTTTGTTAGACACAACTGGCACAAGTTTGTTCGATGCAACTGGCACAAGTTTTTTCGACTCAATTGGCACAAGTTTGTTTGACGCAACTGGAACAAGTTTGTTTGACGCAACTGGCACAAGTTTGTTTGTCGCAACTGGCACAAGTTTGTTAGACGCAACTGGCACAAGTTTATTTGACGCAACTGGCACAAGTTTTCTCGACGAAACTGGCACAAGTTTGTTCGCCGTAACTGGCACAAGTTTGTTCGATGCAACTGGCACAAGTTTGTTTGATGCAAATGGCACAAGTTTGTTCTACATAACTGGCACAAGTTTGTTCTATGCAACTGGCACAAGTTTGTTCTACGCAACTGGCACAAGTTTGTTCTACGCATCTGGCACAAGTTTGTTCTATGCAACTGGCCCTAGTTTGTTCTACGCAACTGGCACAAGTTTGTTTGACGCAACTGGTACAAATTTGTTCTACCCAACTGACACAAGTTTGTTGACGCAACTGGCACAAGTTTGTTCAATGCAACTGGCACAAGTTTGTTTGACGTAACTGGCGCAAGTTTGTTTGACGCAACTGGCAAAAGTTTGTTCGATGCAACTGGCACAAGTTTGTTTAATGCAACTGGCACAAGTTTGTTCGACCCAACTGGCACAAGTTTGTTTGACTCAACTGGCACAAGTTTGTTTGATGCAACTGGCAAAAGTTTGTTTGACGCAACTGGCACAAGTTCGTTTGATGCAACTGGCACAAGGTTCTTCTACGCAACTGGCACAAGTTTGTTTGACGCAACTGGCACAAGTTTGTTTGACGCAACTGGCACAAATTTGTTTGACGCAACTGGCACAAGTTTGTTTGACGCAACTGGCAAAAGTTTTTTTTGATGCAACTGGCACAAGTTTTAGACGCAACTGGCACAAGTTTGTTCGACGCAACTGGTGCAAGTTTTTTCGACGCAACTGGCACAAGTTTGTTCGACGCAACTGGCAAAAGTTTGTTCGATGCAACTGGCACAAGTTTGTTTAACGCAACTGGCACAAGTTTGTTTGACGCAACTGGCAGAAGTTTGTTTGACGCAACTGGCACAAGGTTCTTCTACGCAACTGGCACAAGTTCGTCCTACGCAACTGGCACAAGTTTTTTTGACGCAACTGGCACTAGTTTGTTCGACGCAAGTGGCACAAGTTTGTTTGACGCAACTGGCACAAGGTTGTTCTACGCAACTGGCACAGGTTTGTTCTACGCAACTGGCAAAAGTTTGTTAGATGCAACTGGCACAAGTTTGTTCGACGCAACTGGCACAAGTTTTTTCGACTCAATTGGCACAAGTTTGTTTGACGCAACTGGAACAAGTTTGTTTGACGCAACTGGAACAAGTTTGTTTGACGCAACTGGCACAAGTTTGTTTGACGCAACTGGCACAAGTTTGTTTGACGCAACTGGCACAAGTTTATTTGACGCAACTGGCACAAGTTTTTTCGACGAAACTGGCACAAGTTAGTTTGCCGTAACTGGCACAAGTTTGTTCGACGTAACTGGCACAAGTTTGTTTGACGCAAATGGCACAAGTTTGTTCTACATAACTGGCACAAGTTTGTTCTATGCAACTGGCACAAGTTTGTTCTACGCAACTGGCACAAGTTTGTTCTACGCATCCGGCACAAGTTTGTTAGACGCAACTCTTACTAGTTTGTTGTACACAACTGGCACAGGTTTGTTTGACACAACTGGCACAAGTTTGTTCTACGCAAATGGCAAATGTTTGTTCTATGCAACTGACACAAGTTTGTTTGACACAACTGGCAGAAGTTTGTTTGACACAACTGGCAGAAGTTTGTTCAACGCAACTGGCACAAGTTTGTTTGACGTAGCTGGCGCAAGTTTGTTCGACACAACTGGCACAAGTTTGTTCGACGCAACTAGCAAAAGTTTGTTCGATGCAACTGGCACAAGTTTGTTTAACGCAACTGGCACAAGTTTGTTCTACCCAACTGGCACAAGTTTTTTTACTCAACTGGCACAAGTTTGTTTGACGCAACTGGCAAAAGTTTGTTTGACGCAACTGGCACAAGTTCGTTTGACGCAACTGGCACAAGGTTCTTCTACGCAACTGGCACAAGTTTGTTTGACGCAACTGGCACAAGTTTGTTCTACGCAACTGGCACAAGTTTGTTTGATGCAACTGGCACAAGTTTGTTTGACGCAACTGGCACAAGTTTTTTTTGACGCAACTGGCACAAGTTTGTTAGACGCAACTGGCACAAGTTTGTTCGAGGTAACAGGCACAAGTTTTTTCGACTCAATTGGTACAAGTTTCTTTGACGCAACTGGCACAAGTTTGTTTGACGCAAGAGGCACAAGTTTGTTTGACGCAACTGGCACAAGTTTGTTTGACGCAACTGGCACAAGTTTTTTTTTACGCAACTGGCACAAGTTTTCTCAAAGCAACTGGCACAAGTTTGTTCGCCATATCTGGCACAAGTTTGTTTGACGCAACTGGCACACGTTTGTTTGACGCAACTGGCACAAGTTTGTTAGACGCAATTGGCACAAGTTTGTTCAACGCAACGGGCACAAGTTTTTTCGAATCAATTGGCACATGTTTGTTTGATGCAACTGGCACAAGTTTGTTGACGCAACTGGCACAAGTTTGTTTGACGCAACTGGCACAAGTTTGTTTGACGCAACTGGCACAAGTTTATTTGATGCAACTGGCACAAGTTTTCTCGCCGCAAGTGGCACAAGTTTGTTCGCCGTAACTGGCACAAGTTTGTTCGACGCAACTGGCACAAGTTTGTTCGACGCAACTGGCACAAGTTTGTTTGATGCAACTGGCACAAGTTTCTTCAACGCAACAGGCACAAGTTTGTTCGACGCAACTGGCACAAGTTTGTGTGATGCAATTGGCACAAGTTTGTTCTACTCAACAGGCACAATTTGTTCTATGCAACTGGCACTAGTTTGTTTTACGCAACTGGCATAAGTTTGTTTGGCGCAACTGGCACAAGTTTGTTCTACCAACTAGCACAAGTTTGTTCGACTCAACTGGCACAAGGTTGTTCTACGCAACTGGCACAAGTTTGTTCTATGCAACTGGCACAAGTTTGTTTAACGCAACTGGCACAAGTTTGTTCGACGCAACTGGCACAAGTTTGTTGAATGCCACTGGCACAAGTTTGTTTGACGAAACTGGCACAAGTTTTTTTGACGCAACTGGCACAAGTTTGTTAGACACAACTGGCACAAGTTTGTTCGACGCAACTGGCACAAGTTTTTTTGACTCAAGTGGCACAAGTTTGTTTGACGCAACTAGAACAAGTTTGTTTGACGCAACTGGCACAAGTTTGTTTGACGCAACTGGCACAAGTATGTTTGACGCAACTGGCACAAGTTTATTTGACGCAACTGGCACAAGTTTTCTCGACGAAACTGGCGCAAGTTTCTTCGCCGTAACTGACATAAGTTTGTTCGACGCAACTGGCACAAGTTTGTTCGACGCAACTGGCAAAAGTTTGTTCTACATAACTGGCACAAGTTTGTTCTATGCAACTGGCACAAGTTTGTTCTTCGCAACTGACACAAGTTTGTTCTACGCATCTGGCACAAGTTTGTTCTATGCAACTGGCACTAGTTTGTTCTACGCAACTGGGACATGTTTGTTTGACGCAACTGGTACAAGTTTGTTCTACGCAACTGGCACAAGTTTGTTCGACACAAGTGGCACAAGTTTTTTCTACGCAACTCTTACTAGTTTGTTGAACAAAACTGGCACAGGTTTGTTTGACACAACTGGCACAAGTTTGTTCTACGCAACTCTTACTAGTTTGTTGTGCACAACTGGCACAGGTTTGTTTGACACAACTGGCACAAGTTTGTTCTACGCAAATGGCAAATGTTTGTTCTTCGCATGTGGCACAAGTTTGTTCTATGCAACTGGCACTTGTGTGTTCTACGCAACTGGCACAAATTTGTTTGACACAACTGGCACATGTTTGTTCTACCCAACTGGCACAAGTTTGTTTGACGCAACTGGCACAAGTTTGTTTGATGCAACTGGCACAAGTTTGTTTGACACAACTGGCACAAGTTTGTTCTAAGCAACTGGTACAAGTTTGTTCGACGGAACTGGCGCATGTTTGTTCGACGCAACTGGCACAAGTTTGTTTGACGCAACTGGCACAAGTTTGTTCAACGCAACTGGAACAAGTTTGTTTAACATAACTGGCACAAGTTTGTTCGAACCAACTGGCACAAGTTTGTTTGACACAACTGGCACAAGTTTGTTCAACGCATCTGGAACAAGTTTGTTTAACGTAACTGGCACAAGTTTGTTCGAACCAACTGGCACAAGTTTGTTTGACACAACTGGCACAAGTTTGTTTGACGCAACTGGCACAAGGTTGTTCTACGCAACATGTACAAGCTTGTTCTACGCAACTGGCACAAGTTTGTTTGACGCAACTGGCACAAGTTTGTTCTATGCAACTGGCACTAGTGTCTTCGATGCAACTGGCACAAGTTTGTTCGATGCAACTGGCACAAGTTTGTTTGACGCAACTGGCACAAGTTTCTTAGGCGCAACTCTCACAAGTTTGTTCAACGCAACTGGCACAAGTTTTTTTAATCAATTGGCACAAGTTTGTTTGACGCAACTGGCACAAGTTTGTTTGACGCAACTGGCACAAGTTTGTCTGACGCAAGAGGCAAAAGTTTGTTTGACGCAACAGGCACAAGTTTATTTGACGCAACTGGCACAACTTTTCTCGACGCAACTGGCACAAGTTTGTTCGCCGTAACTGGCACAAGTTTGTTTGACGCAACTGGCACAAGTTTATTTGACGCAACTGGCACAAGTTTTCTCGACGCAAGTGGCACAAGTTGGTTCGCCGTAACTGGCACAAGTTTGTTCGACGCAACTGGCACAAGTTTGTTCGATGCAACTGGCACAAGTTTGTGTGACGCAACTGGCACAAATTTCTTCGATGCAACTGGCACAAGTTTGTTCGACGAACTGGCACAAGTTTGTTTGACGCAATTGGCACAAGTTTGTTCTACTCAACTGGAACAAGTTTGTTCTATGCAACTGGCACTAGTTTGTTTTACGCAACTGGCAAAAGTTTGTTTGATGCAACTGGCACAAGTTTGTTCTACAAACTAGCACAAGTTTGTTCGATGCAACTGGCACAAGGTTGTTCTACGCAACTGGTACAAGTTTGTTCTACGCAACTGGCACAAGTTTGTTTCACGCAACTGGCACAAGTTTGTTCTACGCAACTGGCACAAGTTTGTTGGATGCCACTGACACAAGTTT
Source organism: Macrobrachium rosenbergii (assembly GCA_039081455.1). NCBI lineage: Eukaryota > Metazoa > Arthropoda > Malacostraca > Decapoda > Palaemonidae > Macrobrachium > Macrobrachium rosenbergii. The sequence goes on along the minus strand of JANJGK010000010.1, from coordinate 63,885,137 downwards.
GTTCGACGAAACTGGCCCAAGTTTTTTTGACGCAACTGGCACAAGTTTGTTAGACGCAACTGGCACAAGTTTGTTCGACGCAACTGGCACAAGTTTTTTCGACTCAATTGGCACAAGTTTGTTTGACGCAACTGGAACAAGTTTGTTTGACGCAACTGGAACAAGTTTGTTTGACGCAACTGGCACAAGTTTGTTTGACGCAACTGGCACAAGTTTATTTGACGCAACTGGCACAAGTTTTTTCAACGAAACTGGCACAAGTTTGTTCGCCGTAACTGGCACAAGTTTGTTCGACGCAACTGGCACAAGTTTGTTTGACACAAATGGCACAAGTTTGTTCTACATAACTGGCACAAGTTTGTTCTATGCAACTGGCACAAGTTTGTTCTACGCAACTGGCACAAGTTTGTTCTATGCATCCGGCACAAGTTTGTTCTATGCAACTGGCACTAGTTTGTTCTACACAACTGGCACAAGTTTGTTTGATGCAACTGGCACAAATTTGTTCTACCCAACTGACACAAGTTTGTTCGACGCAACTGGCACAAGTTTGTTCTACGCAACTGACACAAGTTTGTTTGACACAATTAGCAGAAGTTTGTTCAACGCAACTGGCACAAGTTTGTTCGACTCAACTGGCACAAGTTTTTTCGACGCAACTGGCACAAGTTTGTTCGACGCAACTGGCAAAAGTTTGTTCGATGCAACTGGCACAAGTTTGTTTAACGCAACTGGCACAAGTTTGACGCAAGAGGCACAAGTTTGTTTGACGCAACTGACACAAGTTTGTTCACCGCAAGTGGCACAAGTTTTTTCGAATCAATTGGAACAAGTTTCTTTGACGCCACTGGCACAAGTTTGTTTGACGCAACTGGCACAAGTTTGTTTGACGCAACTGGCACAAGTTTGTTCGACGCAACTGGCACAAGTTTATTTGACGCAACTGGCACAACTTTTCTCGACGCAACTGGCACAAGTTTGTTCGACGTAACTGGCACAAGTTTGTTTGACGCAACTCTCACAAGTTTATTTGACGCAACTGGCACAAGTTTTCTCGACGCAAGTGGCACAAGTTGGTTCGCCGTAACTGGCACAAGTTTGTTCGATGCAACTGGCACAAGTTTGTTCGACGCAACTGGCACAAGTTTGTGTGACGCAACTGGCACAAATTTCTTCGATGCAACTGGCACAAGTTTGTTCGACGAACTGGCACAAGTTTGTTCGACGTAACTGGCACAAGTTTGTTCTACTCAACTGGAACAAGTTTGTTCTATGCAACTGGCACTAGTTTGTTTTACGCAACTGGCATAAGTTTGTTTGACGCAACTGGCACAAGTTTGTTCTACAAACTAGCACAAGTTTGTTCGACGCAACTGGCACAAGGTTCTTCTACGCAACTGGCACAAGTTTGTTCTACGCAACTGGCATAAGTTTGTTTGACGCAACTGGCACAAGTTTGTTCTACGCAACTGGCACAAGTTTGTTGGATGCCACTGACACAAGTTTGTTCGACGAAACTGGCCCAAGTTTTTATGACGCAACTGGCACAAGTTTGTTAGACACAACTGCACAAGTTTGTTCGATGCAACTGGCACAAGTTTTTTCGACTCAATTGGCACAAGTTTGTTTGACGCAACTGGAACAAGTTTCTTTGACGCAACTGGAACAAGTTTGTTTGACGCAACTGGCACAAGTTTGTTTGTCGCAACTGGCACAAGTTTGTTTGACGCAACTGGCACAAGTTTATTTGACGCAACTGGCACAAGTTTTCTCGACGAAACTGGCACAAGTTTGTTCGCCGTAACTGGCACAAGTTTGTTCGACGCAACTGGCACAAGTTTGTTTGATGCAAATGGCACAAGTTTGTTCTACATAACTGGCACAAGTTTGTTCTATGCAACTGGCACAAGTTTCTTCTACGCAACTGGCACAAGTTTGTTCTACGCATCTGGCACAAGTTTGTTCTATGCAACTGGCCCTAGTTTGTTCTACGCAACTGGCACAAGTTTGTTTGACGCAACTGGCACAAATTTGTTCTACCCAACTGACACAAGTTTGTTCGACGCAACTGGCACAAGTTTGTTCAATGCAACTGGCACAAGTTTGTTTGACGTAACTGGCCCAAGTTTGTTTGACGCAACTGGCAAAAGTTTGTTCGATGCAACTGGCACAAGTTTGTTTAACGCAACTGGCACAAGTTTGTTCGACCCAACTGGCACAAGTTTGTTTGACTCAAATGGCACAAGTTTGTTTGACGCAACTGGCAAAAGTTTGTTTGACGCAACTGGCACAAGTTCGTTTGATGCAACTGGCACAAGGTTCTTCTACGCAACTGGCACAAGTTTGTTTGACGCAACTGGCACAAGTTTGTTTGACACAACTGGCACAAGTTTGTTTGACGCAACTGGCACAAGTTTGTTTGACGCAACTGGCAAAAGTTTTTTTTGATGCAACTGGCACAAGTTTTAGACGCAACTGGCACAAGTTTGTTCGACGCAACTGGTGCAAGTTTTTTCGACGCAACTGGCACAAGTTTGTTCGACGCAACTGGCAAAAGTTTGTTCGATGCAACTGGCACAAGTTTGTTTAACGCAACTGGCACAAGTTTGTTTGACGCAACTGGCAGAAGTTTGTTTGACGCAACTGGCACAAGGTTCTTCTACGCAACTGGCACAAGTTCGTCCTACGCAACTGGCACAAGTTTTTTTGACGCAACTGGCACTAGTTTGTTCGACGCAAGTGGCACAAGTTTGTTTGACGCAACTGGCACAAGGTTGTTCTACGCAACTGGCAAAGGTTTGTTCTACGCAACTGGCAAAAGTTTGTTAGATGCAACTGGCACAAGTTTGTTCGACGCAACTGGCACAAGTTTTTTCGACTCAATTGGCACAAGTTTGTTTGACGCAACTGGAACAAGTTTGTTTGACGCAACTGGAACAAGTTTGTTTGACGCAACTGGCACAAGTTTGTTTGACGCAACTGGCACAAGTTTGTTTGACGCAACTGGCACAAGTTTATTTGACGCAACTGGCACAAGTTTTTTCGACGAAACTGGCACAAGTTTGTTTGCCGTAACTGGCACAAGTTTGTTCGACGTAACTGGCACAAGTTTGTTTGACGCAAATGGCACAAGTTTGTTCTACATAACTGGCACAAGTTTGTTCTATGCAACTGGCACAAGTTTGTTCTACACAACTGGCACAAGTTTGTTCTACGCATCCGGCACAAGTTTGTTAGACGCAACTCTTACTAGTTTGTTGTACACAACTGGCACAGGTTTGTTTGACACAACTGGCACAAGTTTGTTCTACGCAAATGGCAAATGTTTGTTCTATGCAACTGACACAAGTTTGTTTGACACAACTGGCAGAAGTTTGTTTGACACAACTGGCAGAAGTTTGTTCAACGCAACTGGCACAAGTTTGTTTGACGTAACTGGCGCAAGTTTGTTCGACACAACTGGCACAAGTTTGTTCGACGCAACTAGCAAAAGTTTGTTCGATGCAACTGGCACAAGTTTGTTTAACGCAACTGGCACAAGTTTGTTCTACCCAACTGGCACAAGTTTTTTTACTCAACTGGCACAAGTTTGTTTGACGCAACTGGCAAAAGTTTGTTTGACGCAACTGGCACAAGTTCGTTTGACGCAACTGGCACAAGGTTCTTCTACGCAACTGGCACAAGTTTGTTTGACGCAACTGGCACAAGTTTGTTCTACGCAACTGGCACAAGTTTGTTTGACGCAACTGGCACAAGTTTGTTTGACGCAACTGGCACAAGTTTTTTTTGACGCAACTGGCACAAGTTTGTTAGACGCAACTGGCACAAGTTTGTTCGAGGTAACAGGCACAAGTTTTTTCGACTCAATTGGTACAAGTTTCTTTGACGCAACTGGCACAAGTTTGTTTGACGCAAGAGGCACAAGTTTGTTTGACGCAACTGGCACAAGTTTGTTTGACGCAACTGGCACAAGTTTTTTTTTACGCAACTGGCACAAGTTTTCTCAAAGCAACTGGCACAAGTTTGTTCGCCATATCTGGCACAAGTTTGTTTGACGCAACTGTCACACGTTTGTTTGACGCAACTGGCACAAGTTTGTTAGACGCAACTGGCACAAGTTTGTTCAACGCAACGGGCACAAGTTTTTTCGAATCAATTGGCACATGTTTGTTTGATGCAACTGGCACAAGTTTGTTGACGCAACTGGCACAAGTTTGTTTGACGCAACTGGCACAAGTTTGTTTGACGCAACTGGCACAAGTTTATTTGATGCAACTGGCACAAGTTTTCTCGCCGCAAGTGGCACAAGTTTGTTCGCCGTAACTGGCACAAGTTTGTTCGACGCAACTGGCACAAGTTTGTTCGACGCAACTGGCACAAGTTTGTTTGATGCAACTGGCACAAGTTTCTTCAACGCAACTGGCACAAGTTTGTTCGACGCAACTGGCACAAGTTTGTGTGATGCAATTGGCACAAGTTTGTTCTACTCAACAGGCACAATTTGTTCTATGCAACTGGCACTAGTTTGTTTTACGCAACTGGCATAAGTTTGTTTGGCGCAACTGGCACAAGTTTGTTCTACCAACTAGCACAAGTTTGTTCGACTCAACTGGCACAAGGTTGTTCTACGCAACTGGCACAAGTTTGTTCTATGCAACTGGCACAAGTTTGTTTAACGCAACTGGCACAAGTTTGTTCGACGCAACTGGCACAAGTTTGTTGAATGCCACTGGCACAAGTTTGTTTGACGAAACTGGCACAAGTTTTTTTGACGCAACTGGCACAAGTTTGTTAGACACAACTGGCACAAGTTTGTTCGACGCAACTGGCACAAGTTTTTTCGACTCAAGTGGCACAAGTTTGTTTGACGCAACTAGAACAAGTTTGTTTGACGCAACTGGCACAAGTTTGTTTGACGCAACTGGCACAAGTATGTTTGACGCAACTGGCACAAGTTTATTTGACGCAACTGGCACAAGTTTTCTCGACGAAACTGGCGCAAGTTTCTTCGCCGTAACTGACACAAGTTTGTTCGATGCAACTGGCACAAGTTTGTTCGACGCAACTGGCAAAAGTTTGTTCTACATAACTGGCACAAGTTTGTTCTATGCAACTGGCACAAGTTTGTTCTTCGCAACTGACACAAGTTTGTTCTACGCATCTGGCACAAGTTTGTTCTATGCAACTGGCACTAGTTTGTTCTACGCAACTGGGACATGTTTGTTTGACGCAACTGGTACAAGTTTGTTCTACGCAACTGGCACAAGTTTGTTCGACACAAGTGGCACAAGTTTTTTCTACGCAACTCTTACTAGTTTGTTGAACAAAACTGGCACAGGTTTGTTTGACACAACTGGCACAAGTTTGTTCTACGCAAATGGCAAATGTTTGTTCTACGTATGTGGCACAAGTTTGTTCTATGCAACTGGCACTAGTGTGTTCTACGCAACTGGCACAAATTTATTTGACACAACTGGCACATGTTTGTTCTACCCAACTGGCACAAGTTTGTTCGACGCAACTGGCACAAGTTTGTTTGATGCAACTGGCACAAGTTTGTTTGACACAACTGGCACAAGTTTGTTCTAAGCAACTGGCACAAGTTTGTTCGACGGAACTGGAGCAAGTTTGTTCGACGCAACTGGCACAAGTTTGTTTGACGCAACTGGCACAAGTTTGTTCAACGCAACTGGAACAAGTTTGTTTTACATAACTGGCACAAGTTTGTTCGAACCAACTGGCACAAGTTTGTTTGACACAACTGGCACAAGTTTGTTCAACGCATCTGGAACAAGTTTGTTTAACGTAACTGGCACAAGTTTGTTCGAACCAACTGGCACAAGTTTGTTTGACACAACTGGCACAAGTTTGTTTGACGCAACTGGCACAAGGTTGTTCTACGCAACATGTACAAGCTTGTTCTACGCAACTGGCACAAGTTTGTTTGACGCAACTGGCACAAGTTTGTTCTATGCAACTGGCACTAGTGTGTTCGATGCAACTGGCACAAGTTTGTTCGATGCAACTGGCACAAGTTTGTTTGACGCAACTGGCACAAGTTTCTTAGACGCAACTGGCACAAGTTTGTTCAACGCAACTGGCACAAGTTTTTTTTAATCAATTGGCACAAGTTTGTTTGACGCAACTGGCACAAGTTTGTTTGACGCAACTGGCACAAGTTTGTCTGACGCAAGAGGCACAAGTTTGTTTGACGCATCAGGCACAAGTTTATTTGACGCAACTGGCACAACTTTTCTCGACGCAACTGGCACAAGTTTGTTCGCCGTAACTGGCACAAGTTTGTTTGACGCAACTGGCACAAGTTTATTTGACGCAACTGGCACAAGTTTTCTCGACGCAAGTGGCACAAGTTGGTTCGCCGTAACTGGCACAAGTTTGTTCGACGCAACTGGCACAAGTTTGTTCGATGCAACTGGCACAAGTTTGTGTGACGCAACTGGCACAAATTTCTTCGATGCAACTGGCACAAGTTTGTTCGACGAACTGGCACAAGTTTGTTTGACGCAATTGGCACAAGTTTGTTCTACTCAACTGGAACAAGTTTGTTCTATGCAACTGGCACTAGTTTGTTTTACGCAACTGGCATAAGTTTGTTTGATGCAACTGGCACAAGTTTGTTCTACAAACTAGCACAAGTTTGTTCGACGCAACTGGCACAAGGTTGTTCTACGCAACTGGTACAAGTTTGTTCTACGCAACTGGCACAAGTTTGTTTCACGCAACTGGCACAAGTTTGTTCTACGCAACTGGCACAAGTTTGTTGGATGCCACTGACACAAGTTTGTTCGACGAAACTGGCCCAAGTTTTTTTGACGCAACTGGCACAAGTTTGTTAGACGCAACTGGCACAAGTTTGTTCGACGCAACTGGCACAAGTTTTTTCGACTCAATTGGCACAAGTTTGTTTGACGCAACTGGAACAAGTTTGTTTGACGCAACTGGAACAAGTTTGTTTGACGCAACTGGCACAAGTTTGTTTGACGCAACTGGCACAAGTTTATTTGACGCAACTGGCACAAGTTTTTTCAACGAAACTGGCACAAGTTTGTTCGCCGTAACTGGCACAAGTTTGTTCGACGCAACTGGCACAAGTTTGTTTGACACAAATGGCACAAGTTTGTTCTACATAACTGGCACAAGTTTGTTCTATGCAACTGGCACAAGTTTGTTCTACGCAACTGGCACAAGTTTGTTCTATGCATCCGGCACAAGTTTGTTCTATGCAACTGGCACTAGTTTGTTCTACACAACTGGCACAAGTTTGTTTGATGCAACTGGCACAAATTTGTTCTACCCAACTGACACAAGTTTGTTCGACGCAACTGGCACAAGTTTGTTCTACGCAACTGACATAAGTTTGTTTGACACAATTAGCAGAAGTTTGTTCAACGCAACTGGCACAAGTTTGTTCGACTCAACTGGCGCAAGTTTTTTCGACGCAACTGGCACAAGTTTGTTCGACGCAACTGGCAAAAGTTTGTTCGATGCAACTGGCACAAGTTTGTTTAACGCAACTGGCACAAGTTTGACGCAAGAGGCACAAGTTTGTTTGACGCAACTGACACAAGTTTGTTCACCGCAAGTGGCACAAGTTTTTTCGAATCAATTGGAACAAGTTTGTTTGACGCCACTGGCACAAGTTTGTTTGACGCAACTGGCACAAGTTTGTTTGACGCAACTGGCACAAGTTTGTTCGACGCAACTGGCACAAGTTTATTTGACGCAACTGGCACAACTTTTCTCGACACAAGTGGCACAAGTTTGTTCGACGTAACTGGCACAAGTTTGTTTGACGCAACTGTCACAAGTTTATTTGACTCAACTGGCACAAGTTTTCTCGACGCAAGTGGCACAAGTTGGTTCGCCGTAACTGACACAAGTTTGTTCGATGCAACTGGCACAAGTTTGTTCGACGCAACTGGCACAAGTTTGTGTGACGCAACTGGCACAAATTTCTTCGATGCAACTGGCTCAAGTTTGTTCGACGAACTGGCACAAGTTTGTTTGACTCAATTGGCACAAATTTGTTCTACTCAACTGGAACAAGTTTGTTCTATGCAACTGGCACTAGTTTGTTTTACGCAACTGGCATAAGTTTGTTTGACGCAACTGGCACAAGTTTGTTCTACAAACTAGCACAAGTTTGTTCGACGCAACTGGCACAAGGTTCTTCTACGCAACTGGCACAAGTTTGTTCTACGCAACTGGCATAAGTTTGTTTGACGCAACTGGCACAAGTTTGTTCTACGCAACAGGCACAAGTTTGTTGGATGCCACTGACACAAGTTTGTTCGACGAAACTGGCCCAAGTTTTTATGACGCAACTGGCACAAGTTTGTTAGACACAACTGGCACAAGTTTGTTCGATGCAAAAGGCACAAGTTTTTTCGACTCAATTGGCACAAGTTTGTTTGACGCAACTGGAACAAGTTTCTTTGACGCAACTGGAACAAGTTTGTTTGACGCAACTGGCACAAGTTTGTTTGTCGCAACTGGCACAAGTTTGTTTGACGCAACTGGCACAAGTTTATTTGACGCAACTGGCACAAGTTTTCTCGACGAAACTGGCACAAGTTTGTTCGCCGTAACTGGCACAAGTTTGTTCGACGCAACTGGCACAAGTTTGTTTGATGCAAATGGCACAAGTTTGTTCTACATAACTGGCACAAGTTTGTTCTATGCAACTGGCACAAGTTTATTCTACGCAACTGGCACAAGTTTGTTCTACGCATCTGGCACAAGTTTGTTCTATGCAACTGGCCCTAGTTTGTTCTACGCAACTGGCACAAGTTTGTTTGACGCAACTGGCACAAATTTGTTCTACCCAACTGACACAAGTTTGTTCGACGCAACTGGCACAAGTTTGTTCAATGCAACTGGCACAAGTTTGTTTGACGTAACTGGCGCAAGTTTGTTTGACGCAACTGGCAAAAGTTTGTTCGATGCAACTGGCACAAGTTTGTTTAACGCAACTGGCACAAGTTTGTTCGACCCAACTGGCACAAGTTTGTTTGACTCAACTGGCACAAGTTTGTTTGACGCAACTGGCAAAAGTTTGTTTGACGCAACTGGCACAAGTTCGTTTGATGCAACTGGCACAAGGTTCTTCTACGCAACTGGCACAAGTTTGTTTGACGCAACTAGCACAAGTTTGTTTGATGCAACTGGCACAAGTTTGTTTGACGCAACTGGCACAAGTTTGTTTGACGCAACTGGCAAAAGTTTTTTTTGATGCAACTGGCACAAGTTTTAGACGCAACTGGCACAAGTTTGTTCGACGCAACTGGTGCAAGTTTTTTCGACGCAACTGGCACAAGTTTGTTCGACGCAACTGGCAAAAGTTTGTTCGATGCAACTGGCACAAGTTTGTTTAACGCAACTGGCACAAGTTTGTTTGACGCAACTGGCAGAAGTTTGTTTGACGCAACTGGCACAAGGTTCTTCTACGCAACTGGCACAAGTTCGTCCTACGCAACTGGCACAAGTTTTTTTGACGCAACTGGCACTAGTTTGTTCGACGCAAGTGGCACAAGTTTGTTTGACGCAACTGGCACAAGGTTGTTCTACGCAACTGGCACAGGTTTGTTCTACGCAACTGGCAAAAGTTTGTTAGATGCAACTGGCACAAGTTTGTTCGACGCAACTGGCACAAGTTTTTTCGACTCAATTGGCACAAGTTTGTTTGACGCAACTGGAACAAGTTTGTTTGACGCAACTGGAACAAGTTTGTTTGACGCAACTGGCACATGTTTGTTTGACGCAACTGGCACAAGTTTGTTTGACGCAACTGGCACAAGTTTATTTGACGCAACTGGCACAAGTTTTTTCGACGAAACTGGAACAAGTTTGTTTGCCGTAACTAGCACAAGTTTGTTCGACGTAACTGGCACAAGTTTGTTTGACGCAAATGGCACAAGTTTGTTCTACATAACTGGCACAAGTTTGTTCTATGCAACTGGCACAAGTTTGTTCTATGCAACTGGCACTAGTTTGTTCTACGCAACTGGCACAAGTTTGTTTGACGCAACTGGCACAAATTTGTTCTACCCAACTGACACAAGTTTGTTCGACGCAACTGGCACAAGTTTGTTCTACGCAACTGACACAAGTTTGTTTGACACAATTGGCAGAAGTTTGTTCAACGCAACTGGCACAAGTTTGTTCGACGCAACTGGTGCAAGTTTTTTCGATGCAACTGGCACAAGTTTGTTCGACGCAACTGGCAAAAGTTTGTTCGATGCAACTGGCACAAGTTTGTTTAACGCAAATGGCACAAGTTTCTTTGACACAACTGGCAGAAGTTTGTTTGAAGCAACTGGCACAAGGTTCTTCTACGCAACTGGCACAAGTTTGTTCTACGCAACTGGCACAAGTTTGTTTGACGCAACTGGCACAAGTTTGTTCGACACAACTGGCACAAGTTTGTTAGACGCAACTGGCACAAGTTTGTTTGACGTAACTGGCACAAGTTTTTTCGACTCAATTGGTACAAGTTTGTTTGATGCAACTGGCACAAGTTTGTTTGACGCAAGAGGCACAAGTTTGTTTGACGCAACTGACACAAGTTTGTTTGACGCAACTGGCACAAGTTTTTTTTTACGCGACTGGCACAAGTTTTCTCGAAGCAACTGGCACAAGTTTGTTTGCCATATCTGGCACAAGTTTGTTCGACGCAACTGGCACAAGTTTGTTTGACGCAACTGGCACAAGTTTGTTAGACGCAACTGGCACAAGTTTGTTCAACGCAACTGGCACAAGTTTATTCGAATCAATTGCCACAGGTTTGTTTGACGCAACTGGCACAAGTTTGTTTAACGCAACTGGCACAAGTTTGTTTGACACAACTGGCACAAGTTTATTTGACGCAACTGGCACAACTTTTCTCGACGCAACTGGCACAAGTTTGTTCGCCGTAACTGGCACAAGTTTGTTTGACGCAACTGGCACAAGTTTATTTGACGCAACGGGCACAAGTTTTCTCGATGCAAGTGGCACAAGTTGGTTTGCCGTAACTGGCACAAATTTGTTCGACGCAACTGGCATAAGTTTGTTCGACGCAACTGGCACAAGTTTGTGTGACGCAACTGGCACAAGTTTGTTCGACGAACTGGCACAAGTTTGTTTGACGCAATTGGCACAAGTTTGTTTTACTCAACTGGAACAAGTTTGTTCTATGCAACTGACACTAGTTTTTTTTACGCAACTGGCATAAGTTTGTTTGACGCAACTGGCACAAGTTTGTTCTACAAACTAGCACAAGTTTGTTCGACGCAACTGGCACAAGGTTGTTCTACGCAACTGGCACAAGTTTGTTTGACGCAACTGGCACAAGTTTGTTTGACGCAACTGGCACAAGTTTGTTCTACTCAACTGGCACAAGTTTGTTGGATGCCACTGACACAAGTTTGTTCGACGAAACTGGCCCAAGTTTTTTTGACGCAACTGGCACAAGTTTGTTAGACGCAACTGGCACAAGTTTGTTCGACGCAACTGGTACAAGTTTTTTCGACTCAATTGGCACAAGTTTGTTTGACGCAACTGGAACAAGTTTGTTTGACGCAACTGGACAAGTTTGTTTGACGCAACGGGCACAAGTTTTTTTTTAAGCAAATGGCACAAGTTTGTTTGACGCAACTGGCACAAGTTTATTTGACGCAACTGGCACAAGTTTTCTCGTCGAAACTGGCACAAGTTTGTTCGCCGTAACTGGCACAAGTTTGTTCGACGCAACTGGCACAAGTTTGTTTGACGCAAATGGCACAAGTTTGTTCTACATAACTGGCACAAGTTTGCTCTATGCAACTGGCACTAGTTTGTTCTACGCAACTGGCACAAGTTTGTTCTATGCAACTGGCACAAGTTTGTTCTACGCAACTGGCACAAGTTTGTTCTACGCATCTGGCACAAGTTTGTTCTATGCAACTGGCACTAGTTTGTTCTACGCAACTGGGACATGTTTGTTTGACGCAACTGGCACAAGTTTGTTCTACCCAACTGACATAAGTTTGTTCGACGCAACTGGCACAAGTTTGTTCTACGCAACTGACACAAGTTTGTTTGACACAACTGGCAGAAGTTTGTTCACCGCAACTGGCACAAGTTTGTTTGACGTAACTGGCACAAGTTTGTTCGACGCAACTGTCACAAGTTTGTTCGACGCAACTGGCAAAAGTTTGTTTGATGCAACTGGCACAAGTTTGTTTAACGCAACTGGCACAAGTTTGTTCGACCCAACTGGCACAAGTTTGTTTGACTCAACTGGCACAAGTGTGTTCGACGCAACTGGCAAAAGTTTGTTTGACGCAACTGGCACAAGTTCGTTTGACGCAACTGGCACAAGGTTCTTCTACGCAACTGGCACAAGTTTGTTTGACGCAACTGGCACAAGTTTGTTCGATGCAACTGGCACAAGTTTGTTTAACGCAACTGGCACAAGTTTGTTTGACGCAACTGTCACAAGTTTGTTTGACTCAACTGGCACAAGGTTCTTCTACGCAACTGTCACAAGTTTGTTCTACGCAACTGGCACAAGTTTGTTTGACGCAACTGGCACAAGTTTGTTCGACGCAACTGGCACAAGTTTGTTAGACGCAACTGGCACAACTTTATTCGACGTAACAGGCACATGTTTTTTGGACTCTATTGGAACAAGTTTAATGATGCAACTGGCACAAGTTTGTTTGACGCAAGAGGTACAAGTTTGTTTGACGCAACTGGCACAAGTTTGTTTGACGCAAATGGCACAAGTTTTTTTTTACGCGACTGGCACAAGTTTTCTCGAAGCAACTGGCACAAGTTTGTTTGCCATATCTGGCACAAGTTTGTTCGACGCAACTGGCACAAGTTTGTTTGACGCAACTGGCACAAGTTTGTTTGACGCAACTGGCACAAGTTTTTTTTTACGCAACTGGCACAAGTTTTCTCGAAGCAACTGGCACAAGTTTGTTCGCCATATCTGGCACAAGTTTGTTTGACGCAACTGGCACAAGTTTGTTTGACGCAACTGGCACAAGTTTGTTTGACACAACTGGCACAAGTTAATTTGACGCAACTGGCACAATTTTTCTCGACGCAACTGGCACAAGTTTGTTCGCCGTAACTGGCACAAGTTTGTTTGACGCAACTGGCACAAGTTTATTTGACGCAACTGGCACAAGTTTTCTCAACGGAAGTGGCACAAGTTGGTTCGCCGTAACTGGCACAAGTTTGTTCGACGCAACTGGCACAAGTTTGTTCGACGCAACTGGCACAAGTTTGTGTGACGCAACTGGCACAAATTTCTTCGATGCAACTGGCACAAGTTTGTTCGACGAACTGGCACAAGTTTGTTTGACGCAATTGGCACAAGTTTGTTCTACTCAACTGGAACAAGTTTGTTCTATGCAACTGGCACTAGTTTTTTTACGCAACTGGCATAAGTTTGTTTGACGCAACTGGCACAAGTTTGTTCTACAAACTAGCACAAGTTTGTTCGACGCAACTGGCACAAGGTTCTTCTACGCAACTGGCACAAGTTTGTTCTACGCAACAGGCACAAGTTTGTTTGACGCAACTGGCACAAGTTTGTTCTACGCAACTGGCACAAGTTTGTTGGATGCCGCTGACACAAGTTTGTTCGACGAAACTGGCCCAAGTTTTTTTGACGCAACTGGCACAAGTTTGTTAGACGCAACTGGCACAAGTTTGTTCGACGCAACTGGCACAAGTTTTTTCGACTCAATTGGCACAAGTTTGTTTGACGCAACTGGAACAAGTTTGTTTGACGCAACTGGAACAAGTTTGTTTGCGCAACTGGCACAAGTTTGTTTGACGCAACTGGCACAAGTTTGTTTGACGCAACTGGCACAAGTTTATTTGACGCAACTGGCACAAATTTTCTCGTCGAAAGTGGCACAAGTTTGTTCGCCGTAACTGGCACAAGTTTGTTCGACGCAACTGGCACAAGTTTGTTTGACGCAAATGGCACAAGTTTGTTCTACATAACTGGCACAAGTTTGTTCTATGCAACTGGTACAAGTTTGTTCTACGCAATTGGCACAAGTTTGTTCTACGCATCTGGCACAAGTTTGTTCTATGCAACTGGCACTAGTTTGTTCTACGCAACTGGCACAAGTTTGTTCTATGCAACTGGCACAAGTTTGTTCTACACAACTGGCACAAGTTTGTTCTACGCATCTGGCACAAGTTTGTTCTATGCAACTGGCACTAGTTTGTTCTACGCAACTGGGACATGTTTGTTTGACGCAACTGGCACAAGTTTGTTCTACCCAACTGACATAAGTTTGTTCGACGCAACTGGCACAAGTTTGTTCTACGCAACTGACACAAGTTTCTTTGACACAACTGGCAGAAGTTTGTTCAACGCAACTGGCACAAGTTTGTTTGACGTAACTGGCGCAAGTTTGTTCGACGCAACTGTCACAAGTTTGTTCGACGCAACTGGCAAAAGTTTGTTCGATGCAACTGGCACAAGTTTGTTTAACGCAACTGGCACAAGTTTGTTCGACACAACTGGCACAAGTTTGTTTGACTCAACTGGCACAAGTGTGTTCGACGCAACTGGCAAAAGTTTGTTTGACGCAACTGGCACAAGTTCGTTTGACACAACTGGCACAAGGTTCTTCTACGCAACTGGCATAAGTTTGTTTGACGCAACTGGCACAAGTTTGTTCGATGCAACTGGCACAAGTTTGTTTAACGCAACTGGCACAAGTTTGTTTGACGCAACTGGCACAAGTTTGTTTGACTCAACTGGCACAAGGTTCTTCTACGCAACTGGCACAAGTTTGTTCTACGCAACTGGCACAAGTTTGTTCTACGCAACTGGCACAAGTTTGTTCGACGCAACTGGCAAAAGTTTGTTTGACGCAACTGGCACAAGTTCGTTTGACGCAACTGGCACAAGGTTCTTCTACGCAACTGGCATAAGTTTGTTTGACGCAACTGGCACAAGTTTGTTCGATGCAACTGGCACAAGTTTGTTTAACGCAACTGGCACAAGTTTGTTTGACGCAACTGGCACAAGTTTGTTTGACTCAACTGGCACAAGGTTCTTCTACGCAACTGGCACAAGTTTGTTCTACGCAACTGGCACAAGTTTGTTCTACGCAACTGGCACAAGTTTGTTCGACGCAACTGGCACAAGTTTGTTAGACGCAACTCTTACTAGTTTGTTGTACACAACTGGCACAGGTTTGTTTGACACAACTGGCACAAGTTTGTTCTACGCAAATGGCAAATGTTTGTTCTATGCAACTGAAACAAGTTTGTTTGACACAACTGGCAGAAGTTTGTTTCACACAACTGGCAGAAGTTTGTTCAACGCAACTGGCACAAGTTTGTTTGACGTAACTGGCGCAAGTTTGTTCGACACAACTGGCACAAGTTTGTTCGACGCAACTAGCAAAAGTTTGTTCGATGCAACTGGCACAAGTTTGTTTAACGCAACTGGCACAAGTTTGTTCTACCCAACTGGCACAAGTTTTTTTACTCAACTGGCACAAGTTTGTTTGACGCAACTGGCAAAAGTTTGTTTGACGCAACTGGCACAAGTTCGTTTGACGCAACTGGCACAAGGTTCTTCTATGCAACTGGCACAAGTTTGTTTGACGCAACTGGCACAAGTTTGTTCTACGCAACTGGCACAAGTTTGTTTGACGCAACTGGCACAAGTTTGTTTGACGCAACTGGCACAAGTTTTTTTTGACGCAACTGGCACAAGTTTGTTAGACGCAACTGGCACAAGTTTGTTCGAGGTAACAGGCACAAGTTTTTTCGACTCAATTGGTACAAGTTTCTTTGACGCAACTGGCACAAGTTTGTTTGACGTAAGAGGCACAAGTTTGTTTGACGCAACTGGCACAAGTTTGTTTGACGCAACTGGCACAAGTTTTTTTTTACGCAACTGGCACAAGTTTTCTCAAAGCAACTGGCACAAGTTTGTTCGCCATATCTGGCACAAGTTTGTTTGACGCAACTGGCACACGTTTGTTTGACGCAACTGGCACAAGTTTGTTAGACGCAACTGGCACAAGTTTGTTCAACGCAACGGGCACAAGTTTTTTCGAATCAATTGGCACAAGTTTGTTTGATGCAACTGGCACAAGTTTGTTGACGCAACGGGCACAAGTTTGTTTGACGCAACTGGCACAAGTTTGTTTGACGCAACTGGCACAAGTTTATTTGATGCAACTGGCACAAGTTTTCTCGCCGCAAGTGGCACAAGTTTGTTCGCCGTAACTGGCACAAGTTTGTTCGACGCAACTGGCACAAGTTTGTTCGATGCAACTGGCACAAGTTTGTTTGATGCAACTGGCACAAGTTTCTTCAACGCAACTGGCACAAGTTTGTTCTACGCAACTGGCACAAGTTTGTGTGATGCAATTGGCACAAGTTTGTTCTACTCAACAGGCACAATTTGTTCTATGCAACTGGCACTAGTTTGTTTTATGCAACTGGCATAAGTTTGTTTGGCGCAACTGGCACAAGTTTGTTCTACCAACTAGCACAAGTTTGTTCGACTCAACTGGCACAAGGTTGTTCTACGCAACTGGCACAAGTTTGTTCTATGCAACTGGCACAAGTTTGTTAAACGCAACTGGCACAAGTTTGTTCGACGCAACTGGCACAAGTTTGTTGAATGCCACTGGCACAAGTTTGTTTGACGAAACTGGCACAAGTTTTTTTGACGCAACTGGCACAAGTTTGTTAGACACAACTGGCACAAGTTTGTTCGACGCAACTGGCACAAGTTTTTTCGACTCAAGTGGCACAAGTTTGTTTGACGCAACTAGAACAAGTTTGTTTGACGCAACTGGCACAAGTTTGTTTGACGCAACTGGCACAAGTTTGTTTGACGCAACTGGCACAAGTTTGTTTGACGCAACTGGCACAAGTTTGTTTGACGCAACTGGCACAAGTTTGTTCTACTCAACTGGCACAAGTTTGTTGGATGCCACTGACACAAGTTTGTTCGACGAAACTGGCCCAAGTTTTTTTGACGCAACTGGCACAAGTTTGTTAGACGCAACTGGCACAAGTTTGTTCGACGCAACTGGTACAAGTTTTTTCAACTCAATTGGCACAAGTTTGTTTGACGCAACTGGAACAAGTTTGTTTGACGCAACTGGACAAGTTTGTTTGACGCAACTGGCACAAGTTTTTTTTTACGCAACTGGCACAAGTTTGTTTGACGCAACTGGCACAAGTTTATTTGACGCAACTGGCACAAGTTTTCTCGTCGAAACTGGCACAAGTTTGTTCGCCGTAACTGGCACAAGTTTGTTCGACGCAACTGGCACAAGTTTGTTTGACGCAAATGGCACAAGTTTGTTCTACATAACTGGCACAAGTTTGTTCTATGCAACTGGCACTAGTTTGTTCTACGCAACTGGCACAAGTTTGTTCTTTGCAACTGGCACAAGTTTGTTCTACGCAACTGGCACAAGTTTGTTCTACGCATCTGGCACAAGTTTGTTCTATGCAACTGGCACTAGTTTGTTCTACGCAACTGGGACATGTTTGTTTGACGCAACTGGCACAAGTTTGTTCTACCCAACTGACATAAGTTTGTTCGACGCAACTGGCACAAGTTTGTTCTACGCAACTGACACAAGTTTGTTTGACACAACTGGCAGAAGTTTGTTCACCGCAACTGGCACAAGTTTGTTTGACGTAACTGGCACAAGTTTGTTCGACGCAACTGTCACAAGTTTGTTCGACGCAACTGGCAAAAGTTTGTTTGATGCAACTGGCACAAGTTTGTTTAACGCAACTGGCACAAGTTTGTTCGACCCAACTGGCACAAGTTTGTTTGACTCAACTGGCACAAGTGTGTTCGACGCAACTGGCAAAAGTTTGTTTGACGCAACTGGCACAAGTTCGTTTGACGCAACTGGCACAAGGTTCTTCTACGCAACTGGCACAAGTTTGTTTGACGCAACTGGCACAAGTTTGTTCGATGCAACTGGCACAAGTTTGTTTAACGCAACTGGCACAAGTTTGTTTGACGCAACTGTCACAAGTTTGTTTGACTCAACTGGCACAAGGTTCTTCTACGCAACTGTCACAAGTTTGTTCTACGCAACTGGCACAAGTTTGTTTGACGCAACTGGCACAAGTTTGTTCGACGCAACTGGCACAAGTTTGTTAGACGCAACTGGCACAACTTTATTCGACGTAACAGGCACAAGTTTTTTGGACTCTATTGGAACAAGTTTAATGATGCAACTGGCACAAGTTTGTTTGACGCAAGAGGTACAAGTTTGTTTGACGCAACTGGCACAAGTTTGTTTGACGCAAATGGCACAAGTTTTTTTTTACGCGACTGGCACAAGTTTTCTCGAAGCAACTGGCACAAGTTTGTTTGCCATATCTGGCACAAGTTTGTTCGACGCAACTGGCACAAGTTTGTTTGACGCAACTGGCACAAGTTTGTTTGACGCAACTGGCACAAGTTTTTTTTTACGCAACTGGCACAAGTTTTCTCGAAGCAACTGGCACAAGTTTGTTCGCCATATCTGGCACAAGTTTGTTTGACGCAACTGGCACAAGTTTGTTTGACGCAACTGGCACAAGTTTGTTTGACACAACTGGCACAAGTTAATTTGACGCAACTGGCACAATTTTTCTCGACGCAACTGGCACAAGTTTGTTCGCCGTAACTGGCACAAGTTTGTTTGACGCAACTGGCACAAGTTTATTTGACGCAACTGGCACAAGTTTTGTCAACGGAAGTGGCACAAGTTGGTTCGCCGTAACTGGCACAAGTTTGTTCGACGCAACTGGCACAAGTTTGTTCGACGCAACTGGCACAAGTTTGTGTGACGCAACTGGCACAAATTTCTTCGATGCAACTGGCACAAGTTTGTTCGACGAACTGGCACAAGTTTGTTTGACGCAATTGGCACAAGTTTGTTCTACTCAACTGGAACAAGTTTGTTCTATGCAACTGGCACTAGTTTTTTTTACGCAACTGGCATAAGTTTGTTTGACGCAACTGGCACAAGTTTGTTCTACAAACTAGCACAAGTTTGTTCGACGCAACTGGCACAAGGTTCTTCTACGCAACTGGCACAAGTTTGTTCTACGCAACAGGCACAAGTTTGTTTGACGCAACTGGCACAAGTTTGTTCTACGCAACTGGCACAAGTTTGTTGGATGCCGCTGACACAAGTTTGTTCGACGAAACTGGCCCAAGTTTTTTTGACGCAACTGGCACAAGTTTGTTAGACGCAACTGGCACAAGTTTGTTCGACGCAACTGGCACAAGTTTTTTCGACTCAATTGGCACAAGTTTGTTTGACGCAACTGGAACAAGTTTGTTTGACGCAACTGGAACAAGTTTGTTTGCGCAACTGGCACAAGTTTGTTTGACGCAACTGGCACAAGTTTGTTTGACGCAACTGGCACAAGTTTATTTGACGCAACTGGCACAAGTTTTCTCGTCGAAAGTGGCACAAGTTTGTTCGCCGTAACTGGCACAAGTTTGTTCGACGCAACTGGCACAAGTTTGTTTGACGCAAATGGCACAAGTTTGTTCTACATAACTGGCACAAGTTTGTTCTATGCAACTGGTACAAGTTTGTTCTACGCAATTGGCACAAGTTTGTTCTACGCATCTGGCACAAGTTTGTTCTATGCAACTGGCACTAGTTTGTTCTACGCAACTGGCACAAGTTTGTTCTATGCAACTGGCACAAGTTTGTTCTACACAACTGGCACAAGTTTGTTCTACGCATCTGGCACAAGTTTGTTCTATGCAACTGGCACTAGTTTGTTCTACGCAACTGGGACATGTTTGTTTGACGCAACTGGCACAAGTTTGTTCTACCCAACTGACATAAGTTTGTTCGACGCAACTGGCACAAGTTTGTTCTACGCAACTGACACAAGTTTCTTTGACACAACTGGCAGAAGTTTGTTCAACGCAACTGGCACATGTTTGTTTGACGTAACTGGCGCAAGTTTGTTCGACGCAACTGTCACAAGTTTGTTCGACGCAACTGGCAAAAGTTTGTTCGATGCAACTGGCACAAGTTTGTTTAACGCAACTGGCACAAGTTTGTTCGACACAACTGGCACAAGTTTGTTTGACTCAACTGGCACAAGTGTGTTCGACGCAACTGGCAAAAGTTTGTTTGACGCAACTGGCACAAGTTCGTTTGACACAACTGGCACAAGGTTCTTCTACGCAACTGGCATAAGTTTGTTTGACGCAACTGGCACAAGTTTGTTCGATGCAACTGGCACAAGTTTGTTTAACGCAACTGGCACAAGTTTGTTTGACGCAACTGGCACAAGTTTGTTTGACTCAACTGGCACAAGGTTCTTCTACGCAACTGGCACAAGTTTGTTCTACGCAACTGGCACAAGTTTGTTCTACGCAACTGGCACAAGTTTGTTCGACGCAACTGGCAAAAGTTTGTTTGACGCAACTGGCACAAGTTCGTTTGACGCAACTGGCACAAGGTTCTTCTACGCAACTGGCATAAGTTTGTTTGACGCAACTGGCACAAGTTTGTTCGATGCAACTGGCACAAGTTTGTTTAACGCAACTGGCACAAGTTTGTTTGACGCAACTGGCACAAGTTTGTTTGACTCAACTGGCACAAGGTTCTTCTACGCAACTGGCACAAGTTTGTTCTACGCAACTGGCACAAGTTTGTTCTACGCAACTGGCACAAGTTTGTTCGACGCAACTGGCACAAGTTTGTTAGACGCAACTCTTACTAGTTTGTTGTACACAACTGGCACAGGTTTGTTTGACACAATTGGCACAAGTTTGTTCTACGCAAATGGCAAATGTTTGTTCTATGCAACTGACACAAGTTTGTTTGACACAACTGGCAGAAGTTTGTTTCACACAACTGGCAGAAGTTTGTTCAACGCAACTGGCACAAGTTTGTTTGACGTAACTGGCGCAAGTTTGTTCGACACAACTGGCACAAGTTTGTTCGACGCAACTAGCAAAAGTTTGTTCGATGCAACTGGCACAAGTTTGTTTAACGCAACTGGCACAAGTTTGTTCTACCCAACTGGCACAAGTTTTTTTACTCAACTGGCACAAGTTTGTTTGACGCAACTGGCAAAAGTTTGTTTGACGCAACTGGCACAAGTTCGTTTGACGCAACTGGCACAAGGTTCTTCTATGCAACTGGCACAAGTTTGTTTGACGCAACTGGCACAAGTTTGTTCTACGCAACTGGCACAAGTTTGTTTGACGCAACTGGCACAAGTTTGTTTGACGCAACTGGCACAAGTTTTTTTTGACGCAACTGGCACAAGTTTGTTAGACGCAACTGGCACAAGTTTGTTCGAGGTAACAGGCACAAGTTTTTTCGACTCAATTGGTACAAGTTTCTTTGACGCAACTGGCACAAGTTTGTTTGACGCAAGAGGCACAAGTTTGTTTGACGCAACTGGCACAAGTTTGTTTGACGCAACTGGCACAAGTTTTTTTTTACGCAACTGGCACAAGTTTTCTCAAAGCAACTGGCACAAGTTTGTTCGCCATATCTGGCACAAGTTTGTTTGACGCAACTGGCACACGTTTGTTTGACGCAACTGGCACAAGTTTGTTAGACGCAACTGGCACAAGTTTGTTCAACGCAACGGGCACAAGTTTTTTCGAATCAATTGGCACAAGTTTGTTTGATGCAACTGGCACAAGTTTGTTGACGCAACGGGCACAAGTTTGTTTGACGCAACTGGCACAAGTTTGTTTGACGCAACTGGCACAAGTTTATTTGATGCAACTGGCACAAGTTTTCTCGCCGCAAGTGGCACAAGTTTGTTCGCCGTAACTGGCACAAGTTTGTTCGACGCAACTGGCACAAGTTTGTTCGATGCAACTGGCACAAGTTTGTTTGATGCAACTGGCACAAGTTTCTTCAACGCAACTGGCACCAGTTTGTTCTACGCAACTGGCACAAGTTTGTGTGATGCAATTGGCACAAGTTTGTTCTACTCAACAGGCACAATTTGTTCTATGCAACTGGCACTAGTTTGTTTTACGCAACTGGCATAAGTTTGTTTGGCGCAACTGGCACAAGTTTGTTCTACCAACTAGCACAAGTTTGTTCGACTCAACTGGCACAAGGTTGTTCTACGCAACTGGCACAAGTTTGTTCTATGCAACTGGCACAAGTTTGTTTAACGCAACTGGCACAAGTTTGTTCGACGCAACTGGCACAAGTTTGTTGAATGCCACTGGCACAAGTTTGTTTGACGAAACTGGCACAAGTTTTTTTGACGCAACTGGCACAAGTTTGTTAGACACAACTGGCACAAGTTTGTTCGACGCAACTGGCACAAGTTTTTTCGACTCAAGTGGCACAAGTTTGTTTGACGCAACTAGAACAAGTTTGTTTGACGCAACTGGCACAAGTTTGTTTGACGCAACTGGCACAAGTTTGTTTGACGCAACTGGCACAAGTTTATTTGACGCAACTGGCACAAGTTTTCTTGACGAAACTGGCGCAAGTTTCTTCGCCGTAACTGACACAAGTTTGTTCGACGCAACTGGCACAAGTTTGTTCGACGCAACTGGCAAAAGTTTGTTCTACATAACTGGCACAAGTTTGTTCTATGCAACTGGCACAAGTTTGTTCTTCGCAACTGACACAAGTTTGTTCTACGCATCTGGCACAAGTTTGTTCTATGCAACTGGCACTAGTTTGTTCTACGCAACTGGGACATGTTTGTTTGACGCAACTGGCACAAGTTTGTTCTACCCAACTGACACAAGTTTGTTCGACGCAACTGGCACAAGTTGGTTCTACGCAACTGACACAAGTTTGTTTGACACAACTGGCAGAAGTTTGTTCAACGCAACTGGCACAAGTTTGTTCGACGCAACTGGGAAAAGTTTGTTTAACACAACTGGCACAAGTTTGTTAGACCCAACTGGCACAAGTTTGTTTAACACAACTGGCACAAGTTTGTTAGACCCAACTGGCACAAGTTTGTTTGACTCAACTGGCACAAGTTTGTTCGACGCAACTGGCACAAGTTTGTTTAACACAACTGGCACAAGTTTGTTAGACCCAACTGGCACAAGTTTGTTTGACTCAACTGGCACAAGTTTGTTCGACGCAACTGGCACAAGTTTGTTTGACGCAACTGGCACAAGTTCGCTTGAGGCAACTGGCACAAGGTTCTTGTACGCAAGTGGCACAAGTTTGTTTGACGCAACTGGCACAAGTTTGTTCTACGCAACTGGCACAAGTTTGTTTAACGCAACTGGCACAATTTTCGTTGACGCAACTGGCACAAGTTTGTTAGACGCAACTGGCACAAGTTTGTTCGACGTAACAGACACAAGTTTTTTCGACTCAAGTGGTACAAGTTTGTTTGACGCAACTGGCACAAGTTTGTTTGAGGCAAGAGGCACAAGTTTGTTTGACGCAACAGGCACAAGTTTGTTTGACGCAACTGGCACAAGTTTTTTTTTTTACGCAACTGGCACAAGTTTGTTTGACGCAAGAGGCACAAGTTTGTTTGACGCAACTGGCACAAGTTTGTTCGATGCAACTGGCACAAGTTTGTTTGACGCAAGAGGCACAAGTTTGTTTGACGCAACTGGCACAAGTTTGTTCGACGCAACTGGCACAAGTTTGTTCAACGCAAATGGCACAAGTTTGTTTGACGCAACTGTCACAAGTTTCTTCGACGCAACTGGCACAAGTTTCTTCGACGCAACTGGCACAAGTTTGTTTGACGCAACTGGCACAAGTTTGTTCTACGCAACTGGGACAAGTTTGTTCTATGCAACTGGCACTAGTTTGTTCTATGCAACTGATATAAGTTTGTTTGACGCAACTGGTACAAGTTTGTTCTACGCAACTGGCACAAGTTTGTTCGACACAACTGGCACAAGTTTGTTCTACGCAACTCTTACTAGTTTGTTGTACACAACTGGCACAGGTTTGTTTGACACAACTGGCACAAGTTTGTTCTACGCAACTCTTACTAGTTTGTTGTACACAACTGGCACAGGTTTGTTTGACACAACTGGCACAAGTTTGTTTTACGCAAATGGCAAATGTTTGTTCTACGCATGTGGCACAAGTTTGTTCTATGCAACTGGCACTAGTGTGTTCTACGCAACAGGCACAAATTTGTTTGACACAACTGGCACATGTTTGTTCTACCCAACTGGCACAAGTTTGTTCGACGCAACTGGCACAAGTTTGTTTGATGCAACTGGCACAAGTTTGTTTGACACAACTAGCACAAGTTTGTTCTAAGCAACTGGCACAAGTTTGTTCGACAGAACTGGCGCAAGTTTGTTCGACGCAACTGGCACAAGTTTGTTTAACGCAACTGGCACAAGTTTGTTCAACGCAACTGGAACAAGTTTGTTTAACGTAACTGGCACAAGTTTGTTCGAACCAACTGGCACAAGTTTGTTTGACACAACAGGCACAAGTTTGTTCAACACAACTGGAACAAGTTTGTTTAATGTAACTGGCACAAGTTTGTTCGAACCAACTGGCACAAGTTTGTTTGACACAACTGGCACAAGTTTGTTTGACGCAACTGGCACAAGGTTGTTCTACGCAACATGTACAAGCTTGTTCTACGCAACTGGCACAAGTTTGTTTGAAGCAACTGGCACAAGTTTGTTCTGTGCAACTGGCACTAGTGTGTTCGATGCAACTGGCACAAGTTTGTTCGACGCAACTGGCACAAGTTTGTTTGACGCAACTGGCACAAGTTTCTTAGACGCAACTGGCACAAGTTTCTTAGACGCAACTGGCACAAGTTTGTTCAACGCAACTGGCACAAGTTTTTTTTAATCAATTGGCACAAGTTTGTTTGACGCAACTGGCACAAGTTTGTTTGACGCAACTGGCACAAGTTTGACTGACGCAAGAGGCACAAGTTTGTTTGACGCAACTGGCACAAGTTTATTTGACGCAACTGGCACAACTTTTCTCGACGCAACTGGCACAAGTTTGTTCGCCGTAACTGGCACAAGTTTGTTTGACGCAACTGGCACAAGTTTATTTGACGCAACTGGCACAAGTTTTCTCGACGCAAGTGGCACAAGTTGGTTCGCCGTAACTGGCAGAAGTTTGTTCGACGCAACTGGCACAAGTTTGTTCGATGCAACTGGCACAAGTTTGTGTGACACAACTAGCACAAATTTCTTCGATGCAACTGGCACAAGTTTGTTCAACGAACTGGCACAAGTTTGTTTGACGCAATTGGCACAAATTTGTTCTACTCAACTGGAACAAGTTTGTTCTATGCAACTGGCACTAGTTTGTTTTACGCAACTGGCATAAGTTTGTTTGATGCAACTGGCACAAGTTTGTTCTACAAACTAGCACAAGTTTGTTCGACGCAACTGGCACAAGGTTGTTCTACGCAACTGGCAAAAGTTTGTTCTACGCAGCTGGCACAAGTTTGTTTGACGCAACTGGCACAAGTTTGTTCTACGCAACTGGCACAAGTTTGTTGGATGCCACTGACAAGTTTGTTCGACGAAACTGGCCCAAGTTTTTTTGACGCAACTGGCACAAGTTTGTTAGACGCAACTGGCACAAGTTTGTTCGACGCAACTGGCACAAGTTTGTTTGACGCAACTGGCACAAGTTCGTTTGAGGCAACTGGCACAAGGTTCTTGTACGCAAGTGGCACAAGTTTGTTTGACGCAACTGGCGCAAGTTTGTTCTACGCAACTGGCACAAGTTTGTTTGACGCAACTGGCACAATTTTGGTTGACGCAACTGGCACAAGTTTGTTAGATGCAACTGGCACAAGTTTGTTCGACGTAACAGACACAAGTTTTTTCGACTCAATTGGTACAAGTTTGTTTGACGCAACTGGCACAAGTTTGTTTGAGGCAAGAGGCACAAGTTTTTTTGACGCAACTGGCACAAGTTTGTTTGACGCAACTGGCACAAGTTTTTTTTTACGCAACTTTCACAAGTTTGTTTGACGCAAGAGGCACAAGTTTGTTTGACACAACTGGCACAAGTTTGTTCAACGCAACTGGCACAAGTTTGTTCAACGCAAATGGCACAAGTTTGTTTGACGCAACTGTCACAAGTTTCTTCGACGCAACTGGCACAAGTTTCTTCGATGCAACTGGCACAAGTTTGTTTGACGCAACTGGCACAAGTTTGTTCTACGCAACTGGGACAAGTTTGTTCTATGCAACTGGCACTAGTTTGTTCTATGCAACTGATATAAGTTTGTTTGACGCAACTGGTACAAGTTTGTTCTACGCAACTGGCACAAGTTTGTTCGACACAAGTGGCACAAGTTTTTTTCTACGCAACTCTTACTAGTTTGTTGAACACAACTGGCACAGGTTTGTTTGACACAACTGGCACAAGTTTGTTCTACGCAACTCTTACTAGTTTGTTGTACACAACTGGCACAGGTTTGTTTGACACAACTGGCACAAGTTTGTTCTACGCAAATGGCAAATGTTTGTTTTACGCATGTGGCACAAGTTTGTTCTATGCAACTGGCACTAGTGTGTTCTACGCAACTGGCACAAATTTGTTTGACACAACTGGCACATGTTTGTTCTACCCAACTGGCACAAGTTTGTTCGACGCAACTGGCACAAGTTTGTTTGATGCAACTGGCACAAGTTTGTTTGACACAACTGGCACAAGTTTGTTCTAAGCAACTGGCACAAGTTTGTTCGACGGAACTGGCGCAAGTTTGTTCGACGCAACTGGCACAAGTTTGTTTGACGCAACTGGCACAAGTTTGTTCAACGCAACTGGAACAAGTTTGTTTAACATAACTGACACAAGTTTGTTCGAACCAACTGGCACAAGTTTGTTTGACACAACTGGCACAAGTTTGTTCAACGCAACTGGAACAAGTTTGTTTAACGTAACTGGCACAAGTTTGTTCGAACCAACTGGCACAAGTTTGTTTGACACAACTGGCACAAGTTTGTTTGACGCAACTGGCACAAGGTTGTTCTACGCAACATGTACAAGCTTGTTCTACGCAACTGGCACAAGTTTGTTTGACGCAACTGGCACAAGTTTGTTCTATGCAACTGGCACTAGTGTGTTCGATGCAACTGGCACAAGTTTGTTCGATGCAACTGGCACAAGTTTGTTTGACGCAACTGGCACAAGTTTCTTAGACGCAACTGGCACAAGTTTGTTCAACGCAACTGGCACAAGTTTTTTTTAATCAATTGGCACAAGTTTGTTTGACGCAACTGGCACAAGTTTGTCTGACGCAAGAGGCACAAGTTTGTTTGACGCAACTGGCACAAGTTTATTTGACGCAACTGGCACAAGTTTTCTCGACGCAAGTGGCACAAGTTGGTTCGCCGTAACTGGCAGAAGTTTGTTCGACGCAACTGGCACAAGTTTGTTCGATGCAACTGGCACAAGTTTGTGTGACGCAACTGGCACAAATTTCTTCGATGCAACTGGCACAAGTTTGTTCAACGAACTGGCACAAGTTTGTTTGACGCAATTGGCACAAATTTGTTCTACTCAACTGGAACAAGTTTGTTCTATGCAACTGGCACTAGTTTGTTTTACGCAACTGGCATAAGTTTGTTTGATGCAACTGGCACAAGTTTGTTCTACAAACTAGCACAAGTTTGTTCGACGCAACTGGCACAAGGTTGTTCTACGCAACTGGCACAAGTTTGTTCTACGCAGCTGGCACAAGTTTGTTTGACGCAACTGGCACAAGTTTGTTCTACGCAATTGGCACAAGTTTGTTGGATGCCACTGACACAAGTTTGTTCGACGAAACTGGCCCAAGTTTTTTTGACGCAACTGGCACAAGTTTGTTAGACGCAACTGGCACAAGTTTGTTCGACGCAACTGGCACAAGTTTGTTTGACGCAACTGGCACAAGTTCGTTTGAGGCAACTGGCACAAGGTTCTTGTACGCAAGTGGCACAAGTTTGTTTGACGCAACTGGCGCAAGTTTGTTCTACGCAACTGGCACAAGTTTGTTTGACGCAACTGGCACAATTTTGGTTGACGCAACTGGCACAAGTTTGTTAGACGCAACTGGCACAAGTTTGTTCGACGTAACAGACACAAGTTTTTTCGACTCAATTGGTACAAGTTTGTTTGACGCAACTGGCACAAGTTTGTTTGAGGCAAGAGGCACAAGTTTTTTTGACGCAACTGGCACAAGTTTGTTTGACGCAACTGGCACAAGTTTTTTTTTTACGCAACTGGCACAAGTTTGTTTGACGCAAGAGGCACAAGTTTGTTTGACGCAACTGGCACAAGTTTGTTCAACGCAACTGGCACAAGTTTGTTCAACGCAAATGGCACAAGTTTGTTTGACGCAACTGTCACAAGTTTCTTCGACGCAACTGGCACAAGTTTCTTCGACGCAACTGGCACAAGTTTGTTTGACGCAACTGGCACAAGTTTGTTCTACGCAACTGGGACAAGTTTGTTCTATGCAACTGGCACTAGTTTGTTCTATGCAACTGATATAAGTTTGTTTGACGCAACTGGTACAAGTTTGTTCTACGCAACTGGCACAAGTTTGTTCGACACAAGTGGCACAAGTTTTTTCTACGCAACTCTTACTAGTTTGTTGAACACAACTGGCACAGGTTTGTTTGACACAACTGGCACATGTTTGTTCTACGCAACTCTTACTAGTTTGTTGTACACAACTGGCACAGGTTTGTTTGACACAACTGGCACAAGTTTGTTCTACGCAAATGGCAAATGTTTGTTTTACGCATGTGGCACAAGTTTGTTCTATGCAACTGGCACTAGTGTGTTCTACGCAACTGGCACAAATTTGTTTGACACAACTGGCACATGTTTGTTCTACCCAACTGGCACAAGTTTGTTCGACGCAACTGGCACAAGTTTGTTTGATGCAACTGGCACAAGTTTGTTTGACACAACTGGCACAAGTTTGTTCTAAGCAACTGGCACAAGTTTGTTCGACGGAACTGGCGCAAGTTTGTTCGACGCAACTGGCACAAGTTTGTTTGACGCAACTGGCACAAGTTTGTTCAACGCAACTGGAACAAGTTTGTTTAACATAACTGACACAAGTTTGTTCGAACCAACTGGCACAAGTTTGTTTGACACAACTGGCACAAGTTTGTTCAACGCAACTGGAACAAGTTTGTTTAACGTAACTGGCACAAGTTTGTTCGAACCAACTGGCACAAGTTTGTTTGACACAACTGGCACAAGTTTGTTTGACGCAACTGTCACAAGGTTGTTCTACGCAACATGTACAAGCTTGTTCTACGCAACTGGCACAAGTTTGTTTGACGCAACTGGCACAAGTTTGTTCTATGCAACTGGCACTAGTGTGTTCGATGCAACTGGCACAATTTTGTTCGATGCAACTGGCACAAGTTTGTTTGACGCAACTGGCACAAGTTTCTTAGACGCAACTGGCACAAGTTTGTTCAACGCAACTGGCACAAGTTTGTTCAACGCAACTGGCACAAGTTTGTTCAACGCAACTGGCACAAGTTTTTTTTAATCAATTGGCACAAGTTTGTTTGACGCAACTGGCACAAGTTTGTCTGACGCAAGAGGCACAAGTTTGTTTGACGCAACTGGCACAAGTTTATTTGACGCAACTGGCACAACTTTTCTCGACGCAACTGGCACAAGTTTGTTCGCCGTAACTGGCACAAGTTTGTTTGACGCAACTGGCACAAGTTTATTTGACGCAACTGGCACAAGTTTTCTCGACGCAAGTGGCACAAGTTGGTTCGCCGTAACTGGCAGAAGTTTGTTCGACGCAACTGGCACAAGTTTGTTCGATGCAACTGGCACAAGTTTGTGTGACGCAACTGGCACAAATTTCTTCGATGCAACTGGCACAAGTTTGTTCGACGAACTGGCACAAGTTTGTTTGACTCAATTGGCACAAGATTGTTCTACTCAACTGGAACAAGTTTGTTCTATGCAACTGGCACTAGTTTGTTTTACGCAACTGGCATAAGTTTGTTTGACGCAACTGGCACAAGTTTGTTCTACAAACTAGCACAAGTTTGTTCGACGCAACTGGCACAAGGTTCTTCTACGCAACTGGCGCAAGTTTGTTCTACGCAACTGGCATAAGTTTGTTTGACGCAACTGGCACAAGTTTGTTCTACGCAACTGGCACAAGTTTGTTGGATGCCACTGACACAAGTTTGTTCGACGAAACTGGCCCAAGTTTTTTTGACGCAACTGGCACAAGTTTGTTAGACGCAACTGGCACAAGTTTGTTCGATGCAACTGGCACAAGTTTTTTCGACTCAATTGGCACAAGTTTGTTTGACGCAACTGGAACAAGTTTCTTTGACGCAACTGGAACAAGTTTGTTTGACGCAACTGGCACAAGTTTGTTTGTCGCAACTGGCACAAGTTTGTTTGACGCAACCTGCAAAAGTTTATTTGACGCAACTGGCACAAGTTTTCTCGACGAAACTGGCACAAGTTTGTTCGCCGTAACTGGCACAAGTTTGTTCGACGCAACTGGCACAAGTTTGTTTGACGCAAATGGCACAAGTTTGTTCTACATAACTGGCACAAGTTTGTTCTATGCAACTGGCACAAGTTTGTTCTACGCAACTGGCACAAGTTTGTTCTACGCATCTGGCACAAGTTTGTTCTATGCAACTGGCCCTAGTTTGTTCTACGCAACTGGCACAAGTTTGTTTGACGCAACTGGCACAAATTTGTTCTACCCAACTGACACAAGTTTGTTCGACGCAACTGGCACAAGTTTGTTCAATGCAACTGGCACAAGTTTGTTTGACGTAACTGGCGCAAGTTTGTTTGACGCAACTGGCACAAGTTTGTTCGACGCAACTGGCAAAAGTTTGTTCGATGCAACTGGCACAAGTTTGTTTAACGCAACTGGCACAAGTTTGTTCGACCCAACTGGCACAAGTTTGTTTGACTCAACTGGCACAAGTTTGTTTGACGCAACTGGCAAAAGTTTGTTTGACGCAACTGGCACAAGTTCGTTTGATGCAACTGGCACAAGGTTCTTCTACGCAACTGGCACAAGTTTGTTTGACGCAACTGGCACAAGTTTGTTTGACGCAACTGGCAAAAGTTTTTTTTGATGCAACTGGCACAAGTTTTAGACGCAACTGGCACAAGTTTGTTCGACGCAACTGGCGCAAGTTTTTTCGACGCAACTGGCACAAGTTTGTTCGACGCAACTGGCAAAAGTTTGTTCGATGCAACTGGCACAAGTTTGGTTAACGCAACTGGCACAAGTTTGTTTGACGCAACTGGCAGAAGTTTGTTTGACGTAACTGGCACAAGGTTCTTCTACGCAACTGGCACAAGTTCGTCCTACGCAACTGGCACAAGTTTGTTTGACGCAACTGGCACTAGTTTGTTCGACGCAAGTGGCACAAGTTTGTTTGACGCAACTGGCACAAGGTTGTTCTACGCAACTGGCACAGGTTTGTTCTACGCAACTGGCACAAGTTTGTTAGACGCAACTGGCACAAGTTTGTTTGACGTAACTGGCACAAGTTTTTTCGACTCAATTGGTACAAGTTTGTTTGATGCAACTGGCACAAGTTTGTTTGAGGCAAGAGGCACAAGTTTGTTTGACGCAACTGACACAAGTTTGTTTGACGCAACTGGCACAAGTTTTTTTTTACGCGACTGGTACAAGTTTTCCCGAAGCAACTGGCACAAGTTAGTTTGCCATATCTGGCACAAGTTTGTTCGACGCAACTGGCACAAGTTTGTTTGACGCAACTGGCACAAGTTTGTTAGACGCAACTGGCACAAGTTTGTTCAACGCAACTGGCACAAGTTTATTCGAATCAATTGCCACAGGTTTGTTTGACGCAACTGGCACAAGTTTGTTTGACGCAACTGGCACAAGTTTGTTTGACACAACTGGCACAAGTTTATTTGACGCAACTGGCACAACTTTTCTCGACGCAACTGGCACAAGTTTGTTCGCCGTAACTGGCACAAGTTTGTTTGACGTAACTGGCACAAGTTTATTTGACGCAACTGGCACAAGTTTTCTCGATGCAAGTGGCACAAGTTGGTTCGCCGTAACTGGCACAAATTTGTTCGACGCAACTGGCATAAGTTTGTTCGACGCAACTGGCACAAGTTTGTGTGACGCAACTGGCACAAATTTCTTCGATGCAACTGGCACAAGTTTGTTCGACGAACTGGCACAAGTTTGTTTGACGCAATTGGCACAAGTTTGTTCTACTGAACTGGAACAAGTTTGTTCTATGCAACTGGCACTAGTTTTTTTTACGCAACTGGCATAAGTTTGTTTGACGCAACTGGCACAAGTTTGTTTTACAAACTAGCACAAGTTTGTTCGACGCAACTGGCACAAGGTTGTTCTACGCAACTGGCACAAGTTTGTTCTACGCAACTGGCACAAGTTTTTTTGACGCAACTGGCACAAGTTTGTTCTACGCAACTGGCACAAGTTTGTTGGATGCCACTGACACAAGATTGTTCGACGAAACTGGCCCAAGTTTTTTTGACGCAACTGGCACAAGTTTGTTTGACGCAACTGGCACAAGTTTGTTCGACGCAACTGGCACAAGTTTTTTCGACTCAATTGGCACAAGTTTGTTTGACGCAACTGGAACAAGTTTGTTTGACGCAACTGGACAAGTTTATTTGACGCAACTGGCACAAGTTTTTTTTGACGCAACTGGCACAAGTTTGTTTGACGCAACTGGCACAAGTTTATTTGACGTAACTGGCACAAGTTTTCTCGTCGAAACTGGCACAAGTTTGTTCACCGTAACTGGCACAAGTTTGTTCGACGCAACTGGCACAAGTTTGTTTGACGCAAATGGCACAAGTTTGTTCTACATAACTGGCACAAGTTTGTTCTATGCAACTGGCACAAGTTTGTGCTACGCAACTGGCACAAGTTTGTTCTACGCATCTGGCACAAGTTTGTTCTATGCAACTGGCACTAGTTTGTTCTACGCAACTGGCACAAGTTTGTTCTATGCAACTGGCTCAAGTTTGTTCTACGCAACTGGCACAAGTTTGTTCTACGCATCTGGCACAAGTTTGTTCTATGCAACTGGCACTAGTTTGTTCTACGCAACTGGGACATGTTTGTTTGACGCAACTGGCACAAGTTTGTTCTACCCAACTGACATAAGTTTGTTCGATGCAACTGGCACAAGTTTTTTCTACGCAACTGACACTAGTTTGTTTGACACAGCTGGCAGAAGTTTGTTCACCGCAACTGGCACAAGTTTGTTTGACGTAACTGGCGCAAGTTTGTTCGACGCAACTGTCACAAGTTTGTTCGACGCAACTGGCAAAAGTTTGTTCGATGCAACTGGCACAAGTTTGTTTAACGCAACTGGCACAAGTTTGTTCGACCCAACTGGCACAAGTTTGTTTGACTCAACTGGCACAAGTGTGTTCGACGCAACTGGCAAAAGTTTGTTTGACGCAACTGGCACAAGTTCATTTGACGCAACTGGCACAAGGTTCTTCTACGCAACTGGCACAAGTTTGTTTGACGCAACTGGCAAAAGTTTGTTCGATGCAACTGGCACAAGTTTGTTTAACGCAACTGGCACAAGTTTGTTTGACGCAACTGGCACAAGTTTGTTTGACTCAACTGGCACAAGGTTCTTCTACGCAACTGGCACAAGTTTGTTCTGCGCAACTGGCACAAGTTTGTTTGACGCAACTGGCACAAGTTTGTTCGACGCAACTGGCACAAGTTTGTTAGACGCAACTGGCACAACTTTATTCGACGTAACAGGCACAAGTTTTTTCGACTCTATTGGTACAAGTTTAATGATGCAACTGGCACAAGTTTGTTTGACGCAAGAGGCACAAGTTTGTTTGACGCAACTGGCACAAGTTTGTTTGACGCAAATGGCACAAGTTTTTTTTTACGCGACTGGCACAAGTTTTCTCGAAGCAACTGGCACAAGTTTGTTTGCCATATCTGGCACAAGTTTGTTCGACGCAACTGGCACAAGTTTGTTTGACGCAACTGGCACAAGTTTGTTAGACGCAACTGGCACAAGTTTTCTCAACGCAACTGGCACAAGTTTTTTCGAATCAATTGGCACAAGTTTGTTTGACGCAACTAGCACAAGTTTGTTTGACGCAACTGGCACAAGTTTGTTTGACGCAACTGGCACAAGTTTGTTTGACGCAACTGGCACAAGTTTGTTTGACGCAACTGGCACAAGTTTATTTGACGCAACTGGCACAACTTTTCTCGACGCAACTGGCACAAGTTGGTTTGCCGTAACCGGCACAAGTTTGTTTGACGTAACTGGCACAAGTTTATTTGACGCAACTGGCACAAGTTTTCTCGACGCAAGTGGCACAAGTTTGTTCGCCATAACTGGCACAAGTTTGTTCGACGCAACTGGCACAAGTTTGTTCGACGCAACTAGCAAAAGTTTGTTCGATGCAACTGGCACAAGTTTGTTTAATGCAACTGGCACAAGTTTGTTTGACGCAACTGGCACAAGTTTATTTGACGCAACTGGCAAAAGTTTGTTTGACGCAACTAGCACAAGTTTGTTTGACGCAACTGACACAAGTTTGTTTGACGCAACTGGCACAAGTTTGTTTGACGCAACTGGCACAAGTTTGTTTGACGCAACTGGCACAAGTTTATTTGACGCAACTGGCAAAAGTTTGTTTGACTCAACTGGCACAAGTTTGTTTGACGCAACTGGCAAAGGTTTGTTTGACGCAACTGGCACAAGTTCGTTTGACGCAACTGGCACAAGGTTCTTCTACGCAACTGGCACAAGTTTGTTTGACGCAACTGGCACAAATTTGTTCTACGCAACTGGCACAAGTTTGTTTGACGCAACTGGCACAAGTTTGTTTGACGCAACTGGCACAAGTTTTTTTTGATGCAACTGGCACAAGTTTGTTAGACGCAACTGGCACAAGTTTGTTTGACGCAACTGGCACAAGTTTATTTGACGCAACTGGCACAACTTTTCTCGACGCAGCTGGCACAAGTTTGTTTGACGCAACTGGCACAAGTTTGTTTGACGCAACTGGCACAAGTTTGTTTGACGCAAGAGGCACAAGTTTGTTTGACACAACTGGCACAAGTTTGTTTGATGCAACTGGCACAAGTTTTTTTTTACGCAACTGGCACAAGTTTTCTCGAAGCAACTGGCACAAGTTTGTTCGCCATATCTGGCACAAGTTTGTTTGACGCAACTGGCACACGTTTGTTTGACGCAACTGGCACAAGTTTGTTAGACGCAACTGGAACAAGTTCGTTTGACGCAACTGGCACAAGGTTCTTCTACGCAACTGGCAAAAGTTTGTTTGACGCAACTGGCACAAGTTCGTTTGACGCAACTGGCACAAGTTTGTTTGACGCAACTGGCAGAAGTTTGTTTGACGCAATTGGTACAAGTTTGTTAGACGCAACTGGCACAAGTTTTTTTGACGCAACTGGCACAAGTTTGTTAGACCCAACTGGCACAAGTTTGTTCGACGTAACAGGCACAAGTTTTTTCGACTCAATTGGTACAAGTTTGTTTGACGCAACTGGCACAAGTTTGTTTGACGCAAGAGGCGCAAGTTTTCTCGAAGCATCTGGCACAAGTTTGTTCGCCATATCTGGCACAAGTTTGTTCGACGCAACTGGCACAAGTTTGTTTGACGCAACTGGCACAAGTTTGTTAGACGCAACTGGCACAAGTTTGTTCAACGCAACTGGCACAAGTTTTTTTGAATCAGTTGGCACAAGTTTGGTTGACGCAACTGGCACAAGTTTGTTTGACGCAACTGGCACAAGTTTGTTTGACGCAACTGGCACAAGTTTGTTTGACGCAACTGGCACAAGTTTATTTGACGCAACTGGCACAACTTTTCTCGACGCAGCTGCCACAAGTTTGTTCGCCGAAACTGGCACAAGTTTATTTGACGCAACTGGCACAACTTTTCTCGACGCAGCTGGCACAAGTTTGTTCGCCGTAACTGGCACAAGTTTGTTTGACGCAACTGGCACAAGTTTATTTGATGCAACTGGCACAAGTTTTCTCGCCGCAAGTGGCACAAGTTTGTTCGCCGTAACTGGCACAAGTTTGTTCGACGCAACTGGCACAAGTTTGTTCAACGCAACTGGCACAAGTTTGTTTGACGCAACTGGCACAAGTTTCTTCGACGCAACTGGCACAAGTTTGTTCGACGCAACTGGCACAAGTTTGTGTGATGCAATTGGCACAAGGTTGTTCTACTCAACTGGCACAATTTGTTCTATGCAACTGGCACTAGTTTGTTTTACGCAACTGGCATAAGTTTCTTTGGAGCAACTGGCACAAGATTGTTCTACCAACTAGCACAAGTTTGTTCGACTCAACTGGCACAAGGTTGTTCTACGCAACTGGCACAAGTTTGTTTGACGCAACTGGCACAAGTTTGTTCGACGCAACTGGCACAAGTTTGTTGGATGCCACTGACACAAGTTTGTTCGACGAAACTGGCCCAAGTTTTTTTGACGCAACTGGCACAAGTTTGTTTGACGAAACTGGCACAAGTTTTTTTGACGCAACTGGCACAAGTTTGTTAGACACAACTGGCACAAGTTTGTTCGACGCAACTGGTACAAGTTTTTTCGACTCAAGTGGCACAAGTTTGTTTGACGCAACTAAAACAAGTTTGTTTGACGCAACTGGCACAAGTTTGTTTGACGCAACTGGCACAAGTTTGTTTGACGCAACTGGCACAAGTTTATTTGAAGCAACTGGCACAAGTTTTCTCGACGAAACTGGCGCAAGTTTGTTCGCCGTAACTGACACAAGTTTGTTCGACGCAACTGGCACAAGTTTGTTCGACGCAACTGGCACAAGTTTGTTCTACATAACTGGCACAAGTTTGTTCTATGCAACTGGCACAAGTTTGTTCTTCGCAACTGACACAAGTTTGTTCTACGCATCTGGCACAAGTTTGTTCTATGCAACTGGCACTAGTTTGTTCTACGCAACTGGGACATGTTTGTTTGACGCAACTGGCACACGTTTGTTCTACCCAACTGACACAAGTTTGTTCGACGCAACTGGCACAAGTTGGTTCTTTGCAACTGACACAACTTTGTTTGACATAACTGGCAGAAGTTTGTTCAACGCAACTGGCACAAGTTTGTTCGACGCAACTGGGAAAAGTTTGTTCGATGCAACTGGCACAAGTTTGTTTAACACAACTGGCACAAGTTTGTTAGACCCAACTGGCACAAGTTTGTTTGACTCAACTGGCACAAGTTTGTTCGACGCAACTGGCACAAGTTTGTTTGACGCAACTGGCACATTTTCGTTTGAGGCAACTGGCACAAGGTTCTTGTACGCAAGTGGCACAAGTTTGTTTGACGCAACTGGCACAAGTTTGTTCTACGCAACTGGCACAAGTTTGTTTGACGCAACTGGCACAATTTTGGTTGACGCAACTGGCACAAGTTTGTTAGACGCAACTGGCACAAGTTTGTTCGACGTAACAGACACAAGTTTTTTCGACTCAATTGGTACAAGTTTGTTTGACGCAACTGGCACAAGTTTGTTTGAGGCAAGAGGCACAAGTTTGTTTGACGCAACTGGCACAAGTTTGTTTGACGCAACTGGCACAAGTTTTTTTTTACGCAAGTGGCACAAGTTTGTTTGACGCAAGAGGCACAAGTTTGTTTGACGCAACTGGCAAAAGTTTGTTCGACGCAACTGGCACAAGTTTGTTCAACGCAAATGGCACAAGTTTGTTTGACGCAACTGTCACAAGTTTCTTCGACGCAACTGGCACAAGTTTCTTCGACGCAACTGGCACAAGTTTGTTTGACGCAACTGGCACAAGTTTGTTCTACGCAACTGGGACAAGTTTGTTCTATGCAACTGGCACTAGTTTGTTCTATGCAACTGATATAAGTTTGTTTGACGCAACTGGTACAAGTTTGTTCTACGCAACTGGCACAAGTTTGTTCGACACAACTGGCACAAGTTTTTTCTACGCAACTCTTACTAGTTTGTTGTACACAACTGGCACAGGTTTGTTTGACACAACTGGCACAAGTTTGTTCTACGCAACTCTTACTAGTTTGATGTACACAACTGGCACAGGTTTGTTTGACACAACTGGCACAAGTTTGTTCTACGCAAATGGCAAATGTTTGTTCTACGCATGTGCCACAAGTTTGTTCTATGCAACTGGCACTAGTGTGTTCTACGCAACTGGCACAAGTTTGTTTGACGCAACTGGCACAAGTTTGTTCAACGCAACTGGAACAAGTTTGTTTAACGTAACTGACACAAGTTTGTTCGAACCAACTGGCACAAGTTTGTTTGACACAACTGGCACAAGTTTGTTCAACGCAACTGGAACAAGTTTGTTTAACGTAACTGGCACAAGTTTGTTCGAACCAACTGGCACAAGTTTGTTTGACACAACTGGCACAAGTTTGATTGACGCAACTGGCACAAGGTTGTTCTACGCAACATGTACAAGCTTGTTCTACGCAACTGGCACAAGTTTGTTTGACGCAACTGGCACAAGTTTGTTCTATGCAACTGGCACTAGTGTGTTCGATGCAACTGGCACAAGTTTGTTCGACGCAACTGGCACAAGTTTGTTTGACGCAACTGGCACAAGTTTCTTAGACGCAACTGGCACTAGTTTGTTCAACGCAACTGGCACAAGTTTTTTTTAATCAATTGGCACAAGTTTGTTTGACGCAACGGGCACAAGTTTGTTTGACGCAACTGGCACAAGTTTGTCTGACGCAAGAGGCACAAGTTTGTTTGACGCAACTGGCACAAGTTTATTTGACGCAACTGGCACAACTTTTCTCGACGCAACTGGCTCAAGTTTGTTCGCCGTAACTGGCACAAGTTTGTTTGACGCAACCTGCACAAGTTTATTTGACGCAACTGGCACAAGTTTTCTCGACGCAAGTGGCACAAGTTGGTTCGCCGTAACTGGCACAAGTTTGTTCGACGCAACTGGCACAAGTTTGTTCGATGCAACTGGCACAAGTTTGTGTGACGCAACTGGCACAAATTTCTTTGATGCAACTGGCACAAGTTTGTGCGACGAACTGGCACAAGTTTGTTTGACGCATTTGGCACATGTTTGTTCTACTCAACTGGAACAAGTTTGTTCTATGCAACTGGCACTAGTTTGTTTTACGCAACTGGCATAAGTTTGTTTGATGCAACTGGCACAAGTTTGTTCTACAAACTAGCACAATTTTGTTCGACGCAATTGGCACAAGGTTGTTCTATGCAACTGGCACAAGTTTGTTCTACGCAACTAGCACAAGTTTGTTTAACACAACTGGCACAAGTTTGTTCTACGCAACTGGCACAAGTTTGTTGGATGCCACTGACACAAGTTTGTTCGACGAAACTGGCCCAAGTTTTTTTGACGCAACTGGCACAAGTTTGTTAGACGCAACTGGCACAAGTTTGTTCGATGCAACTGGCACAAGTTTTTTTGACTCAATTGGCTCAAGTTTGTTTGACGCAACTGGCACAAGTTTGTTTGATGCAACTGGAACAAGTTTGTTTGACGCAACTGGCACAAGTTTGTTTGACACAACTGGCACAAGTTTGTTTGACGCAACTGGCACAAGTTTATTTGACGCAACTGGCACAAGTTTTTTCAACGAAACTGGCACAAGTTTGTTCGCCGTAACTGGCACAAGTTAGTTCGACGCAACTGGCACAAGTTTGTTTGACACAAATGGCACAAGTTTGTTCTACATAACTGGCATAAGTTTGTTCTACGCAACTGGCACAAGTTTGTTCTACGCAACTGGCACAAGTTTGTTCTACGCATCCGGCACAAGTTTGTTCTATACAAGTGGCACTAGTTTGTTCTACGTAACTGGCACAAGTTTGTTTGACGCAACTGGCACAAATTTGTTCTACCCAACTGACACAAGTTTGTTCGACGCAACTGGCACAAGTTTGTTCTACGCAACTGACACAAGTTTGTTTGACACAATTGGCAGAAGTTTGTTCAACGTAACTGGCACAAGTTTGTTCGACGCAACTGGCGC
The DNA here is from genome assembly GCA_039081455.1 of Macrobrachium rosenbergii. NCBI lineage: Eukaryota > Metazoa > Arthropoda > Malacostraca > Decapoda > Palaemonidae > Macrobrachium > Macrobrachium rosenbergii. The sequence continues at coordinate 63,845,120 of JANJGK010000010.1, read as the reverse complement.
AAGTTTTTTCGACGCAACTGGCACAAGTTTGTTTGACGCAACTGGCAAAAGTTTGTTCAATGCAACTGGCACAAGTTTGTTTAACGCAACTGGCACAAGTTTGTTTGATGCAAGAGGCACAAGTTTGTTTGACGCAACTGGCACAAGTTTGTTCAACGCAACTGGCACAAGTTTTTTTGAATCAATTGGCACAAGTTTTTTTTGACGCAACTGGCACAAGTTTGTTTGACGCAACTGGCACAAGTTTGTTTGACGCAACTGGCACAAGTTTGTTCGACGCAACTGGCACAAGTTTATTTGACGCAACTGGCACAAGTTTTCTCGACGCAACTGGCACAAGTTTGTTCGCCGTAACTGGCACAAGTTTGTTTGACGCAACTGTCACAAGTTTATTTGACGCAACTGGCACAAGTTTTCTCGACGCAAGTGGCACAAGTTGGTTCGCCGTAACTGGCACAAGTTTGTTCGACGCAACTGGCACAAGTTTGTTCGACGCAACTGGCACAAGTTTTTGTGACGCAACTGGCACAAATTTCTTCGATGCAACTGGCACAAGTTTGTTCGACGAACTGGCACAAGTTTGTTTGACGCAATTGGCACAAGTTTGTTCTACTCAACTGGAACAAGTTTGTTCTATGCAACTGGCATTAGTTTGTTTTACGCAACTGGCATAAGTTTGTTTGACGCAACTGGCACAAGTTTGTTCTACAAACTAGCATAAGTTTGTTGGACGCAACTGGCACAAGGTTCTTCTACGCAACTGGCACAAGTTTGTTCTACGCAACTGGCATAAGTTTGTTTGACGCAACTGGCACAAGTTTGTTCTACGCAATTGGCACAAGTTTGTTGGATGCCACTGACACAAGTTTGTTTGACGAAACTGGCCCAAGTTTTTATGACGCAACTGGCACAAGTTTGTTAGACGCAACTGGCACAAGTTTGTTCGATGCAACTGGCACAAGTTTTTTCGACTCAATTGGCACAAGTTTGTTTGACGCAACTGGAACAAGTTTGTTTGACGCAATTGGAACAAGTTTGTTTGACGCAACTGGCTCAAGTTTGTTTGACGCAACTGGCACAAGTTTGTTTGACGCAACTGGCACAAGTTTATTTGATGCAACTGGGACAAGTTTTCTCGACGAAACTGGCACAAGTTTGTTCGCCGTAACCGGCACAAGTTTGTTCGACGCAACTGGCACAAGTTTGTTTGACGCAAATGGCACAAGTTTGTTCTACATAACTGGCACAAGTTTGTTCTATGCAACTGGCACAAGTTTGTTCTACGCAACTGGCACAAGTTTGTTCTACGCATCTGGCACAAGTTTGTTTGACGCAACTGGCACAAGTTTGTTCTACGCATCTGGCACAAGTTTGTTCTACGCATCTGGCAGAAGTTTGTTCTACGCAACTGGCACAAGTTTGTTTGACGCAACTGGCACAAATTTGTTCTACCCAACTGACACAAGTTTGTTCGACGCAACTGGCACAAGTTTGTTCAATGCAACTGGCACAAGTTTGTTTGACGTAACTGGCGCAAGTTTGTTCGACGCAACTGGCACAAGTTTGTTCGACGCAACTGACAAAAGTTTGTTCGATGCAACTGGCACAAGTTTGTTTAACGCAACTGGCACAAGTTTGTTCGACCCAACTGGCACAAGTTTGTTGGACTCAACTGGCACAAGTTTGTTTGACGCAACTGGCAAAAGTTTGTTTGACGCAACTGGCACAAGTTCGTTTGATGCAACTGGCACAAGGTTCTTCTACGCAACTGGCACAAGTTTGTTTGACGCAACTGGCACAAGTTTGTTTGACGCAACTGGCACAAGTTTGTTTGACGCAACTGGCACAAGTTTGTTTGACGTAACTGGCAAAAGTTTTTTTTGATGCAACTGGCACAAGTTTGTTAGACGCAACTGGCTCAAGTTTGTTCGACGCAACTGGCGCAAGTTTTTCCGACGCAACTGGCACAAGTTTGTTCGACGCAACTGGCAAAAGTTTGTTCGATGCAACTGGCACAAGTTTGTTTAACGCAACTGGCACAAGTTTGTTTGACGCAACTGGCAGAAGTTTGTTTGACGCAACTGGCACAAGGTTCTTCTACGCAACTGGCACAAGTTTGTCCTACGCAACTGGCACAAGTTTGTTTGACGCAACTGGCACAAGTTTGTTCGACGCAAGTGGCACAAGTTTGTTTGACGCAACTGGCACAAGGTTGTTCTACGCAACTGGCACAGGTTTGTTCTACGCAACTGGCTAAAGTTTGTTAGACGCAACTGGCACAAGTTTGTTCGACGCAACTGGCACGAGTTTTTTCGACTCAATTGGCACAAGTTTGTTTGACGCAACTGGAACAAGTTTGTTTGACGCAACTGGAACAAGTTTGTTTGACGCAACTGGCACAAGTTTGTTTGACGCAACTGGCACAAGTTTGTTTGACGCAACTGGCACAAGTTTATTTGACGCAACTGGCACAAGTTTTTTCGACGAAACTGGCACAAGTTTGTTTGCCGTAACTGGCACAAGTTTGTTCGACGCAACTGGCACAAGTTTGTTTGACGCAAATGGCACAAGTTTGTTCTACATAACTGGCACAAGTTTGTTCTATGCAACTGGCACAAGTTTGTTCTACGCATCCGGCACAAGTTTGTTCTATGCAACTGGCACTAGTTTATTCTACGCAACTGGCACAAGTTTGTTTGACGCAACTGGCACAAATTTGTTCTACCCAACTGACAAAAGTTTGTTCGACGACACTGGCACAAGTTGGTTCTACGCAACTGACACAAGTTTGTTTGACAAAATTGGCAGAAGTTTGTTCAACGCAACTGGCACAAGTTTGTTCGACGCAACTGGTGGAAGTTTTTTCGACGCAACTGGCACAAGTTTGTTCGACGCAACTGGCAAAAGTTTGTTCGATGCAACTGGCACAAGTTTGTTTAACGCAACTGGCACAAGTTTCTTTGACGCAACTGGCAGAAGTTTGTTTGACGCAACTGGCACAAGGTTCTTCTACGCAACTGGCACAAGTTTGTTTTACGCAACTGGCACAAGTTTGTTTGACGCAACTGGCACAAGTTTGTTCGACACAACTGGCACAAGTTTGTTAGACGCAACTGGCACAAGTTTGTTCGACGTAACAGGCACAAGTTTTTTCGACTCAATTGGTACAAGTTTGTTTGATGCAACTGGCACAAGTTTGTTTGACGCAAGAGGCACAAGTTTGTTTGACGCAACTGACACAAGTTTGTTTGACGCAACTGGCACAAGTTTTTTTTTACGCGACTGGCACAAGTTTTCTCGAAGCAACTGGCACAAGTTTGTTTGCCATATCTGGCACAAGTTTGTTCGACGCAACTGGCACAAGTTTGTTTGATGCAACTGGCACAAGTTTGTTAGACGCAACTGGCACAAGTTTGTTCAACGCAACTGGCACAAGTTTATTCGAATCAATTGGCACAGGTTTGTTTGACGCAACTGGCACAAGTTTGTTTGACGCAACTGGCACAAGTTTGTTTGACACAACTGGCACAAGTTTATTTGACGCAACTGGCACAACTTTTCTCGACGCAACTGGCACAAGTTTGTTCGCCGTAACTGGCACAAGTTTGTTTGACGCAACTGGCACAAGTTTATTTGACGCAACTGGCACAAGTTTTCTCAACGCAAGTGGCACAAGTTGGTTCGCCGTAACTGGCACAAGTTTGTTCGACGCAACTGGCACAAGTTTGTTCGACGCAACTGGCAAAAGTTTGTGTGACGCAACTGGCACATATTTCTTCGATGCAACTGGCACAAGTTTGTTCGACGAACTGGCACAAGTTTGTTTGACGCAATTGGCACAAGTTTGTTCTACTCAACTGGAACAAGTTTGTTCTATGCAACTGGCACTAGTTTTTTTTTACGCAACTGGTATAAGTTTGTTTGACGCAACTGGCACAAGTTTGTTCTACAAACTAGCACAAGTTTGTTCGACGCAACTGGCACAAGGTTGTTCTACGCAACTGGCACAAGTTTGTTCTACGCAACTGGCACAAGTTTGTTTGACGCAACTGGCACAAGTTTGTTATACGCAACTGGCACAAGTTTGTTGGGTGCCACTGACACAAGTTTGTTCGACGAAACTGGCCCAAGTTTTTTTGACGCAACTGGCACAAGTTTGTTAGACGCAACTGGCACAAGTTTGTTCGACGCAACTGGCACAAGTTTTTTCGACTCAATTGGCACAAGTTTGTTATACGCAACTGGAACAAGTTTGTTTGACGCAACTGGAACAAGTTTGTTTGACGCAACTGGCACAAGTTTGTTTGACGCAACTGGCACAAGTTTGTTTGACGCAACTGGCACAAGTTTATTTGACGCAACTGGCACAAGTTTTCTCGTCGAAACAGGCACAAGTTTGTTCGCCGTAACTGGCACAAGTTTGTTCGACGCAACTGGCACAAGTTTGTTTGACGCAAATGGCACAAGTTTGTTCTACATAACTGGCACAAGTTTGTTCTATGCAACTGGCACAAGTTTGTTCTACGCAACTGGCACAAGTTTGTTCTACGCATCTGGCACAAGTTTGTTCTATGCAACTGGCACTAGTTTGTTCTACGCAACTGGCACAAGTTTGTTCTATGCAACTGGCACAAGTTTGTTCTACACAACTGGCATAAGTTTGTTCTACGCATCTGGCACAAGTTTGTTCTATGCAACTGGCACTAGTTTATTCTACGCAACTGGGACATGTTTGTTTGACGCAACTGGCACAAGTTTGTTCTACCCAACTGACATAAGTTTGTTCGACGCAACTGGCACAAGTTTGTTCTACGCAACTGACACAAGTTTCTTTGACACAACTGGCAGAAGTTTGTTCAACGCAACTGGCACAAGTTTGTTTGACGTAACTGGCGCAAGTTTGTTCGACGCAACTGTCACAAGTTTGTTCGACGCAACTGGCAAATGTTTGTTCTATGCAACTGGCACAAGTTTGTTTAACGCAACTGGCACAAGTTTGTTCGATACAACTGGCACAAGTTTGTTTGACTCAACTGGCACAAGTGTGTTCGACGCAACTGGCAAAAGTTTGTTTGACGCAACTGGCAGAAGTTCGTTTGACGCAACTGGCACAAGGTTCTTCTACGCAACTGGCACAAGTTTGTTTGACGCAACTGGCACTAGTTTGTTCGATGCAACTGGCACAAGTTTGTTTAACGCAACTGGCACAAGTTTGTTTGACGCAACTGGCACAAGTTTGTTTGACTCAACTGGCACAAGGTTCTTCTACGCAACTGGCACAAGTTTGTTCTACGAAACTGGCACAAGTTTGTTTGACGCAACTGGCACAAGTTTGTTCGACGCAACTGGCACAAGTTTGTTAGACGCAACTGGCATAACTTTATTCGACGTAACAGGCACAAGTTTTTTCGACTCAATTGGTACAAGTTTAATGATGCAACTGGCACAAGTTTGTTTGACGCAAGAGGCACAAGTTTGTTTGACTCAACTGGCACAAGTTTGTTTGACGCAAATGGCACAAGTTTTTTTTTACGCGACTGGCACAAGTTTTCTCAAAGCAACTGGCACCAGTTTGTTTGCCATATCTGGCACAAGTTTGTTCGATGCAACTGGCACAAGTTTGTTTGACGCAACTGGCACAAGTTTGTTAGATGCAACTGGCACAAGTTTGTTCAACGCAACTGGCACAAGTTTTTTCGAATCAATTGGCACAAGTTTGTTTGACGCAACTAGCACAAGTTTGTTTGACGCAACTGGCACAAGTTTGTTTGACGCAACTGGCACAAGTATGTTTGACGCAACTGGCACAAGTTTATTTGACGCAACTGGCACAACTTTTCTCGACGCAACTGGCACAAGTTGGTTTGCCGTAACTGGCAGAAGTTTGTTCAACGTAACTGGCACAAGTTTATTTGACGCAACTGGCACAAGTTTTCTCGACGCAAGTGGCACAAGTTTGTTCGCCGTAACTGGCACAAGTTTGTTCGACGCAACTGGCACAAGTTTGTTCGACGCAACTGGCACAAGTTTGTTTGACGCAACTGGCACAAGTTTCTTCGACGCAACTGGCACAAGTTTGTTCGATGCAACTGGCACAAGTTTGTTCGCCATATCTGGCACAAGTTTGTTCGACTCAACTGGCACAAGTTTGTTCGACGCAAATGGCACAAGTTTGTTTGACGCAACTGGCACAATTTTCTTCGACGCAACTGGCACAAGTTTCTTCGACGCAACTGGCACAAGTTTGTTTGACGCAACTGGCACAAGTTTGTTCTACGCAACTGGCACAAGTTTGTTTGACGCAACTGGCACAAGTTTGTTCTATGCAATTGGCATAAGTTGGTTTGACACAACTGGTACAAGTTTGTTCTACGCAACTGGCACAAGTTTGTTCGACACAGCTGGCACAAGTTTGTTCTACGCAACTCTTACTAGTTTGTTGTACACAACTGGCACAGGTTTGTTTGACACAACTGGTACAAGTTTGTTCTACGCAAATGGCAAATGTTTGTTCTATGCAACTGACACAAGTTTGTTTGACACAACTGGCAGAAGTTTGTTCAACGCAACTGGCACAAGTTTGTTTGACGTAACTGGCGCAAATTTGTTCGACACAACTGGCACAAGTTTGTTCGACGCAACTAGCAAAAGTTTGTTCGATGCAACTGGCACAAGTTTGTTTAACGCAACTGGCACAAGTTTGTTCTACCCAACTGGCACAAGTTTTTTTACTCAACTGGCACAAGTTTGTTTGACGCAACTGGCAAAAGTTTGTTTGACGCAACTGGCACAAGATCGTTTGACGCAACTGGCACAAGGTTCTTCTACGCAACTGGCACAAGTTTGTTTGACGCAACTGGCACAAGTTTGTTCTACGCAACTGGCACAAGTTTGTTTGACGCAACTGGCACAAGTTTTTTGACGCAACTGGCACAAGTTTTTTTTGACGCAACTGGCACAAGTTTGTTAGACGCAACTGGCACAAGTTTGTTCGACGTAACAGGCACAAGTTTTTTCGACTCAATTGGTACAAGTTTGTTTGACGCAACTGGCACAAGTTTGTTTGACGCAAGAGGCACAAGTTTGTTTGACGCAACTGGCACAAGTTTGTTTGACGCAACTGGCACAAGTTTTTTTTTACGCAACTGGCACAAGTTTTCTCAAAGCAACTGGCACAAGTTTGTTCGCCATATCTGGCACAAGTTTGTTTGACGCAACTGGCACACGTTTGTTTGACGCAACTGGCACAAGTTTGTTAGACGCAACTGGCACAAGTTTGTTCAACGCAACTGGCACAAGTTTTTTCGAATCAATTGGCACAAGTTTGTTTGATGCAACTGGCACAAGTTTGTTGACGCAACTGGCACAAGTTTGTTTGACGCAACTGGCACAAGTTTGTTTGACGCAACTGGCACAAGTTTATTTGATGCAACTGGCACAAGTTTTCTCGCCGCAAGTGGCACAAGTTTGTTCGCCGTAACTGGCACAAGTTTGTTCGACGCAACTGGCACAAGTTTGTTCGACGCAACTGGCACAAGTTTGTTTGACGCAACTGGCAAAAGTTTCTTCGACGCAACTGGCACAAGTTTGTTCGACGCAACTGGCACAAGTTTGTGTGATGCAATTGGCACAAGTTTGTTCTACTCAACTGGCACAATTTGTTCTATGCAACTGGCACTAGTTTGTTTTACGCAACTGGCATAAGTTTGTTTGGCGCAATTGGCACAAGTTTGTTCTACCAACTAGCACAAGTTTGTTCGACTCAACTGGCAGAAGGTTGTTCTACGCAACTGGCACAAGTTTGTTCTACGCAACTAGCACAAGTTTGTTTGACGCAACTGGCACAAGTTTGTTCGACGCAACTGGCACAAGTTTGTTGGATGCCACTGGCACAAGTTTGTTTGACGAAACTGGCACAAGTTTTTTTTACGCAACTGGCACAAGTTTGTTAGACACAACTGGCACAAGTTTGTTCGACGCAACTGGCACAAGTTTTTTCGACTCAAGTGGCACAAGTTTGTTTGACGCAACTAGAACAAGTTTGTTTGACGCAACTGGCACAAGTTTGTTTGACGCAACTGGCACAAGTTTGTTTGACGCAACTGGCACAAGTTTATTTGACGCAACTGGCACAAGTTTTCTCGACGAAACTGGCGAAAGTCTCTTCGCCGTAACTGACACAAGTTGGTTCGACGCAACTGGCACAAGTTTGTTCGACGCAACTGGCAAAAGTTTGTTCTACATAACTGGCACAAGTTTGTTCTATGCAACTGGCACAAGTTTGTTCTTCGCAACTGACACAAGTTTGTTCTACGCATCTGGCACAAGTTTGTTCTATGCAACTGGCACTAGTTTGTTCTACGCAACTGGGACATGTTTGTTTGACGCAACTGGCACAAGTTTGTTCTACCCAACTGACGCAAGTTTGTTCGGCGCAACTGGCACAAGTTGGTTCTACGCAACTGACACAAGTTTGTTTGACACAACTGGCAGAAGTTTGTTCAACGCAACTGGCACAAGTTTGTTCGACGCAACTGGGAAAAGTTTGTTCGATGCAACTGGCACAAGTTTTTTTAACACAACTGGCACAAGTTTGTTAGACCCAACTGGCACAAGTTTGTTTGACTCAACTGGCACAAGTTTGTTCGACGCAACTGGCACAAGTTTGTTTGACGCAACTGGCAAAAGTTCGTTTGAGGCAACTGGCACAAGGTTCTTGTACGCAAGTGGCACAAGTTTGTTTGACGCAACTGGCACAAGTTTGTTCTACGCAACTGGGACAAGTTTGTTTGACGCAACTGGCACAATTTTGGTTGACGCAACTGGCACAAGTTTGTTAGACGCAACTGGCACAAGTTTGTTCGACGTAACAGACACAAGTTTTTTCGACTCAATTGGTACAAGTTTGTTTGACGCAACTGGCACATGTTTGTTTCAGGCAAGAGGCACAAGTTTGTTTGACGCAACTGGCACAAGTTTGTTTGACGCAACTGGCACAAGTTTTTTTTTTACGCAACTGGCACAAGTTTGTTTGACGCAAGAGGCACAAGTTTGTTTGAAGCAACTGGCACAAGTTTGTTCGACGCAACTGGCACAAGTTTGTTTGACGCAAGAGGCACAAGTTTGTTTGACGCAACTGGCACAAGTTTGTTCGATGCAACTGGCACAAGTTTGTTCAACGCAAATGGCATAAGTTTGTTTGACGCAACTGTCACAAGTTTCTTCGACGCAACTGGCACAAGTTTCTTCGACGCAACTGGCACAAGTTTGTTTGACACAACTGGCACAAGTTTGTTCTACGCAACTGGGACAAGTTTGTTCTATGCAACTGGCACTAGTTTGTTCTATGCAACTGATATAAGTTTGTTTGACGCAACTGGTACAAGTTTGTTCTACGCAACTGGCACAAGTTTGTTCGACACAACTGGCACAAGTTTGTTCTACGCAACTCTTACTAGTTTGTTGTACACAACTGGCACAGGTTTGTTTGACACAACTGGCACAAGTTTGTTCTACGCAAATGGCAAATGTTTGTTGTACGCATGTGGCACAAGTTTGTTCTATGCAACTGGCACTAGTGTGTTCTACGCAACTGGCACAAATTTGTTTGACACAACTGGCACATGTTTGTTCTACCCAACTGGCACAAGTTTGTTCGACGCAACTGGCACAAGTTTGTTTGATGCAACTGGCCCAAGTTTGTTTGACACAACTAGCACAAGTTTGTTCTAAGCAACTGGCACAAGTTTGTTCGACGCAACTGGCACAAGTTTGTTTGATGCAACTGGCACAAGTTTGTTCAACGCAACTGGAACAAGTTTGTTTAACGTAACTGGCACAAGTTTGTTCGAACCAACTGGCACAAGTTTGTTTGACACAACAGGCACAAGTTTGTTCAACGCAACTGGAACAAGTTTGTTTAACGTAACTGGCACAAGTTTGTTCGAACCAACTGGCACAAGTTTGTTTGACACAACTGGCACAAGTTTGTTTGACGCAACTGGCACAAGGTTGTTCTACGCAACATGTACAAGCTTGTTCTACGCAACTGGCACAAGTTTGTTTGACGCAACTGGCACAAGTTTGTTCTATGCAACTGGCACTATTGTGTTCGATGCAACTGGCACAAGTTTGTTCGACGCAACTGGCACAAGTTTGTTTGACGCAACTGGCACAAGTTTCTTAGACGCAACTGGCACAAGTTTTTTTTAATCAATTGGCACAAGTTTGTTTGACGCAACTGGCACAAGTTTGTTTGACGCAACTGGCACAAGTTTGTCTGACGCAAGAGGCACAAGTTTGTTTGACGCAACTGGCACAAGTTTATTTCACGCAACTGGCACAACTTTTCTCGACGCAACTGGCACAAGTTTATTTGACGCAACTGGCACAACTTTTCTCGACGCAACTGGCACAAGTTTGTTCGCCGTAACTGGCACAAGTTTGTTTGACGCAACTGGCACAAGTTTATTTGACGCAAATGGCACAAGTTTTCTCGACGCAAGTGGCACAAGTTGGTTCGCCGTAACTGGCACAAGTTTGTTCGACGCAACTGGCACAAGTTTGTTCGATGCAACTGGCACAAGTTTGTGTGACACAACTGGCTCAAATTTCTTCGATGCAACTGGCACAAGTTTGTTCGACGAACTGGCACAAGTTTGTTTGACGCAATTGGCACAAGTTTGTTGTACTCAACTTGAACAAGTTTGTTCTATGCAACTGGCACTAGTTTGTTTTACGCAACTGGCATAAGTTTGTTTGATGCAACTGGCACAAGTTTGTTCTACAAACTAGCACAAGTTTGTTCGACGCAACTGGCACAAGGTTGTTCTACGCAACTGGCACAAGTTTGTTCTACGCAACTGGCACAAGTTTGTTTGACGCAACTGGCACAAGTTTGTTCTGCGCAACTGGCACAAGTTTGTTGGATGCCACTGACACAAGTTTGTTCGACGAAACTGGCCCAAGTTTTTTTGACGCAACTGGCACAAGTTTGTTAGACGCAACTGGCACAAGTTTGTTCGACGCTACTGACACAAGTTTGTTTGACGCAACTGGCACAAGTTCGTTTGAGGCAACTGGCACAAGGTTCTTGTACGCAAGTGGCACAAGTTTGTTTGACGCAACTGGCGCAAGTTTGTTCTACGCAACTGGCACAAGTTTGTTTGACGCAACTGGCACAATTTTGGTTGACGCAACTGGCACAAGTTTGTTAGACGCAACTGGCACAAGTTTGTTCGACGTAACAGACACAAGTTTTTTCGACTCAATTGGTACAAGTTTGTTTGACGCAACTGGCACAAGTTTGTTTGAGGCAAGAGGCACAAGTTTTTTTGACGCAACTGGCACAAGTTTGTTTGATGCAACTGGCACAAGTTTTTTTTAACGCAACTGGCACAAGTTTCTTTGACGCAAGAGGCACAAGTTTGTTTGACGCAACTGGCACAAGTTTGTTCAACGCAACTGGCACAAGTTTGTTCAACGCAAATGGCACAAGTTTGTTTGACGCAACTGTCACAAGTTTCTTCGACGCAACTGGCACAAGTTTCTTCAACGCAACTGGCACAAGTTTGTTTGACGCAACTGGCACAAGTTTGTTCTACGCAACTGGGACAAGTTTGTTCTATGCAACTGGCACTAGTTTGTTCTATGCAACTGATATAAGTTTGTTTGACGCAACTGGTACAAGTTTGTTCTACACAACTGGCACAAGTTTGTTCGACACAACTGGCACAAGTTTTTTCTACGCAACTCTTACTAGTTTGTTGTACACAACTGGCACAGGTTTGTTTGACACAACTGGCACAAGTTTGTTCTATGCAACTCTTACTAGTTTGTTGTACACAACTGGCACAGGTTTGTTTGACACAACTGGCACAAGTTTGTTCTACGCAAATGGCAAATGTTTGTTCTACGCATGTGGCACAAGTTTGTTCTATGCAACTGGCACTAGTGTGTTCTACGCATGTGGCACAAGTTTGTTCTATGCAACTGGCACTAGTGTGTTCTACGCAACTGGCACAAATTTGTTTGACACAACTGGCACATGTTTGTTCTACCCAACTGGCACAAGTTTGTTCGACGCAACTGGCACAAGTTTGTTTGATGCAACTGGCACAAGTTTGTTTGACACAACTGGCACAAGTTTGTTCTAAGCAACTGGCACAAGTTTGTTCGACGGAACTGGCGCAAGTTTGTTCAACGCAACTGGCACAAGTTTGTTTGACGCAACTGGCACAAGTTTGTTCAACGCAACTGGAACAAGTTTGTTTAACGTAACTGGCACAAGTTTGTTCGAACCAATTGGCACAAGTTTGTTTGACACAACTGGCACAAGTTTGTTCAACGCAACTGGAACAAGTTTGTTTAACGTAACTGGCACAAGTTTGTTCGAACCAACTGGCACAAGTTTGTTTGACACAACTGGCACAAGTTTTTTTGACGCAACTGGCACAAGGTTGTTCTACGCAACATGTACAAGCTTGTACTACGCAACTGGCACAAGTTTGTTTGACGCAACTGGCACAAGTTTGTTCTATGCAACTGGCACTAGAGTGTTCGATGCAACTGGCACAAGTTTGTTCGATGCAACTGGCACAAGTTCGTTTGACGCAACTGGCACAAGTTTCTTAGACGCAACTGGCACAAGTTTGTTCAACGCAACTGGCACAAGTTTTTTTTAATCAATTGGCACAAGTTTGTTTGATGCAACTGGCACAAGTTTGTTTGACGCAACTGGCACAAGTTTGTCTGACGCAAGAGGCACAAGTTTGTTTGACGCAACTGGCACAAGTTTATTTGACGCAACTGGCACAACTTTTCTCGACGCAACTGGCACAAGTTTGTTCGCCGTAACTGGCACAAGTTTGTTTGACGCAACTGGCACAAGTTTATTTGACGCAACTGGCACAAGTTTTCTCGACGCAAGTGGCACAAGTTGGTTCGCCGTAACTGGCACAAGTTTGTTCGACGCAACTGGCACAAGTTTGTTCGATGCAACTGGCACAAGTTTGTGTGACGCAACTGGCACAAATTTCATCGATGCAACTGGCAAAAGTTTGTTCGACGTACTGGCACAAGTTTGTTTGACGCAATTGGCACAAGTTTGTTCTACTCAACTGGAACAAGTTTGTTCTATGCAACTGGCGCTAGTTTGTTTTACACAACTGGCATAAGTTTGTTTGATGCAACTGGCACAAGTTTGTTCTACAAACTAGCACAAGTTTGTTCGATGCAACTGGCACAAGGTTGTTCTACGCAACTGGCACAAGTTTGTTCTACGCAACTGGCACAAGTTTGTTTGACGCAACTGGCACAAGTTTGTTCTACGCAACTGGCACAAGTTTGTTGGATGCCACTGACACAAGTTTGTTCGACGAAACTGGCCCAAGTTTTTTTGACGCAACTGGCACAAGTTTGTTAGACGCAACTGGCACAAGTTTGTTCGACGCAACTGGCACAAGTTTTTTCGACTCAATTGGCACAAGTTTGTTTGACGCAACTGGAACAATTTTGTTTGACGCAACTGGAACAAGTTTGTTTGACGCAACTGGCACAAGTTTGTTTGACGCAACTGGCACAAGTTTGTTTGACGCAACTGGCACAAGTTTATTTGACGCAACTGGCACAAGTTTTTTCAACGAAACTGGCACAAGTTTGTTCGCCGTAACTGGCACAAGTTTGTTCGACGCAACTGGCACAAGTTTGTTTGACATAAATGGCACAAGTTTGTTCTACATAACTGGCACAAGTTTGTTCTATGCAACTGGCACAAGTTTGTTCTACGCAACTGGCACAAGTTTGTTCTACGCATCCGGCACAAGTTTGTTCTATGCATCTGGCACTAGTTTGTTTTACACAACTGGCACAAGTTTGTTTGACGCAACTGGCACAAATTTGTTCTACCCAACTGACACAAGTTTGTTCGACGCAACTGGCACAAGTTTGTTCTACGCAACTGACACAAGTTTGTTTGACACAATTAGCAGAAGTTTGTTCAACGCAACTGGCACAAGTTTGTTCGACGCAACTGGCGCAAGTTTTTTCGACGCAACTGGCACAAGTTTGTTCGACGCAACTGGCAAAAGTTTGTTCGATGCAACTGGCACAAGTTTGTTTAACGCAACTGGCACAAGTTTGACGCAAGAGGCACAAGTTTGTTTGACGCAACTGACACAAGTTTGTTCAACGCAACTGGCACAAGTTTTTTCGAATCAATTGGCACAAGTTTGTTTGACGCCACTGGCACAAGTTTGTTTGACGCAACTGGCACAAGTTTGTTTGACGCAACTGGCACAAGTTTGTTCGACGCAACTGGCACAAGTTTATTTGACGCAACTGGCACAACTTTTCTCGACGCAACTGGCACAAGTTTGTTCGACGTAACTGGCAGAAGTTTGTTTGACGCAACTGTCACAAGTTTATTTGACGCAACTGGCACAAGATTTCTCGACGCAAGTGGCACAAGATGGTTCGCCGTAACTGGCACAAGTTTGTTCGACGCAACTGGCACAAGTTTGTTCGACGCAACTGGCACAAGTTTGTGTGACGCAACTGGCACAAATTTCTTCGATGCAACTGGCACAAGTTTGTTCGACAAACTGGCACAAGTTTGTTTGACTCAATTGGCACAAGTTTGTTCTACTCAACTGGAACAAGTTTGTTCTATGCAACTGGCACTAGTTTGTTTTACGCAACTGGCATAAGTTTGTTTGACGCAACTGGCACAAGTTTGTTCTACAAACTAGCACAAGTTTGTTCGACGCAACTGGCACAAGGTTCTTCTACGCAACTGGCACAAGTTTGTTCTACGCAACTGGCATAAGTTTGTTTGACGCAACTGGCACAAGTTTGTTCTACGCAACTGGCACAAGTTTGTTGGATGCCACTGACACAAGTTTGTTCGACGAAACTGGCCAAAGTTTTTATGACGCAACTGGCACAAGTTTGTTAGACGCAACTGGCACAAGTTTGTTCGATGCAACTGGCACAAGTTTTTTCGACTCAATTGGCACAAGTTTGTTTGACGCAACTGGAACAAGTTTGTTTGACGCAACTGGAACAAGTTTGTTTGACGCAACTGGCACAAGTTTGTTTGTCGCAACTGGCACAAGTTTGTTTGACGCAACTGGCACAAGTTTATTTGACGCAACTGGCACAAGTTTTCTCGACGAAACTGGCACAAGTTTGTTCGCCGTAACTGGCACAAGTTTGTTCGACGCAACTGGCACAAGTTTGTTTGACGCAAATGGCACAAGTTTGTTCTACATAACTGGCACAAGTTTGTTCTATGCAACTGGCACAAGTTTGTTTTACGCAACTGGCACAAGTTTGTTCTACGCATCCGGCACAAGTTTGTTCTATGCAACTGGCCCTAGTTTGTTCTACGCAACTGGCACAAGTTTGTTTGACGCAACTGGCACAAATTTGTTCTACCCAACTGACACAAGTTTGTTCGACGCAACTGGCACAAGTTTGTTCAATGCAACTGGCACAAGTTTGTTTGACGTAACTGGCACAAGTTTGTTTGACGCAACTGGCACAAGTTTGTTCGACGCAACTGGCAAAAGTTTGTTCGATGCAACTGGCACAAGTTTGTTTAACGCAACTGGCACAAGTTTCTTCGACCCAACTGGCACAAGTTTGTTTGACTCAACTGGCACAAGTTTGTTTGACGCAAAAGGCAAAAGTTTGTTTGACGCAACTGGCACAAGTTCGTTTGATGCAACTGGCACAAGGTTCTTCTACGCAACTGGCACAAGTTTGTTTGACGCAACTGGCACAAGTTTGTTTGACGCAACTGGCACAAGTTTGTTTGACGCAACTGGCACAAGTTTATTTGACGCAACTGGCACAAGTTTTCTCGACGAAACTGGCACAAGTTTGTTCGCCGTAACTGGCACAAGTTTGTTCGACGCAACTGGCACAAGTTTGTTTGACGCAAATGGCACAAGTTTGTTCTACATAACTGGCACAAGTTTGTTCTATGCAACTGGCACAAGTTTGTTTTACGCAACTGGCACAAGTTTGTTCTACGCATCCGGCACAAGTTTGTTCTATGCAACTGGCCCTAGTTTGTTCTACGCAACTGGCACAAGTTTGTTTGACGCAACTGGCACAAATTTGTTCTACCCAACTGACACAAGTTTGTTCGACGCAACTGGCACAAGTTTGTTCAATGCAACTGGCACAAGTTTGTTTGACGTAACTGGCACAAGTTTGTTTGACGCAACTGGCACAAGTTTGTTCGACGCAACTGGCAAAAGTTTGTTCGATGCAACTGGCACAAGTTTGTTTAACGCAACTGGCACAAGTTTCTTCGACCCAACTGGCACAAGTTTGTTTGACTCAACTGGCACAAGTTTGTTTGACGCAAAAGGCAAAAGTTTGTTTGACGCAACTGGCACAAGTTCGTTTGATGCAACTGGCACAAGGTTCTTCTACGCAACTGGCACAAGTTTGTTTGACGCAACTGGCACAAGTTTGTTTGACGCAACTGGCACAAGTTTGTTTGACGCAACTGGCAAAAGTTTTTTTTGATGCAACTGGCACAAGTTTTAGACGCAACTGGCACAAGTTTGTTCGACGCAACTGGCGCAAGTTTTTTCGACGCAACTGGCACAAGTTTGTTCGACGCAACTGGCAAAAGTTTGTTCGATGCAACTGGCACAAGTTTGTTTAACGCAACTGGCACAAGTTTGTTTGACGCAACTGGCAGAAGTTTGTTTGACGCAACTTGCACAAGGTTCTTCTACGCAACTGGCACAAGTTCGTCCTACGCAACTGGCACAATTTTGTTTGACGCAACTGGCACAAGTTTGTTCGACGCAAGTGGCACAAGTTTGTTTGACGCAACTGGCACAAGGTTGTTCTACGCAACTGGCACAGGTTTGTTCTACGCAACTGGCAAAAGTTTGTTAGATGCAACTGGCACAAGTTTGTTCGACGCAACTGGCACAAGTTTTTTCGATTCAATTGGCACAAGTTTGTTTGACGCAACTGGAACAAGTTTGTTTGACACAACTGGAACAAGTTTGTTTGACGCAACTGGCACAAGTTTGTTTGACGCAACTGGCACAAGTTTGTTTGACGCAACTGGCACAAGTTTATTTGACGCAACTGGCACAAGTTTTTTCGACGAAACTGGCACAAGTTTGTTTGCCGTAACTGGCACAAGTTTGTTCGACGCAACTGGCACAAGTTTGTTTGACGCAAATGGCACAAGTTTGTTCTACATAACTGGCACAAGTTTGTTCTATGCAACTGGCACAAGTTTGTTCTACGCAACTGGCACAAGTTTGTTCTACGCATCCGGCACAAGTTTGTTCTATGCAACTGGCACTAGTTTGTTCTACGCAACTGGCACAAGTTTGTTTGACGCAACTGGCACAAATTTGTTCTACCCAACTGACACAAGTTTGTTCGACGTAACTGGCACAAGTTTGTTCTACGCAACTGACACAAGTTTGTTTGACACAATTGGCAGAAGTTTGTTCAACGCAACTGGCACAAGTTTGTTCGACGCAACTGGTGCAAGTTTTTTCGATGCAACTGGCACAAGTTTGTTCGACGCAACTGGCAAAAGTTTGTTCGATGCAACTGGCACAAGTTTGTTTAACGCAACTGGCACAAGTTTCTTTGACGCAACTGGCAGAAGTTTGTTTGACGCAACTGGCACAAGGTTCTTCTACGCAACTGGCACAAGTTTGTTCTACGCAACTGGCACAAGTTTGTTTGACGCAACTGGCACAAGTTTGTTCGACACAACTGGCACAAGTTTGTTGGACGCAACTGGCACAAGTTTGTTCGACGTAACAGGCACAAGTTTTTTCGACTCAATTGGTACAAGTTTGTTTGATGCAACTGGCACAAGTTTGTTTGACGCAAGAGGCACAAGTTTGTTTGACGCAACTGACACAAGTTTGTTTGACGCAACTGGGACAAGTTTTTTTTTACGCGACTGGCACAAGTTTTCTCGAAGCAACTGGCACAAGTTTGTTTGCCATATCTGGCACAAGTTTGTTCGACGCAACTGGCACAAGTTTGTTTGACGCAACTGGCACAAGTTTGTTAGACGCAACTGGCACAAGTTTGTTCAACGCAACTGGCACAAGTTTATTCAAATCATTTGCCACAGGTTTGTTTGACGCAACTGGCACAAGTTTGTTTGACGCAACTGGCACAAGTTTGTTTGACACAACTGGCACAAGTTTATTTGACGCAACTGGCACAACTTTTCTCGACGCAACTGGCACAAGTTTGTTCGCCGTAACTGGCACAAGTTTGTTTGATGCAACTGGCACAAGTTTATTTGACGCAACTGGCACAAGTTTTCTCGACGCAAGTGGCACAAGTTGGTTCGCCGTAACTGGCACAAGTTTGTTCGACGCAACTGGCACAAGTTTGTTCGACGCAACTGGGACAAGTTTGTGTGACGCAACTGGCACAAATTTCTTCGATGCAACTGGCACAAGTTTATTCGACGAACTGGCACAAGTTTGTTTGACGCAATTGGCACAAGTTTGTTCTACTCAACTGGAACAAGTTTGTTCTATGCAACTGGCACTAGTTTTTTTTACGCAACTGGCATAAAGTTTGTTTGACGCAACTGGCACAAGTTTGTTCTACAAACTAGCTCAAGTTTGTTCGACGCAACTGCACAAGGTTGTTCTACGCAACTGGCACAAGTTTGTTCTACGCAACTGGCACAAGTTTCTTTGACGCAACTGGCACAAGTTTGTTCTACGCAACTGGCACAAGTTTGTTGGTTGCCACTGACACAAGTTTGTTCGACGAAACTGGCCCAAGTTTTTTTTACGCAACTGGCACAAGTTTGTTACACGCAACTGGCACAAGTTTGTTCGACGCAACTGGCACAAGTTTTTTCGACTCAATTGGCACAAGTTTGTTTGACGCAACTGGAACAAGTTTGTTTGACGCAACTGGAACAAGTTTGTTTGACGCAACTGGCACAAGTTTTTTTTGACGCAACTGGCACAAGTTTGTTTGACGCAACTGGCACAAGTTTATTTGACGCAACTGGCACAAGTTTTCTCGTCGAAACTGGCACAAGTTTGTTCTCCGTAACTGGCACAAGTTGGTTCGACGCAACTGGCACAAGTTTGTTTGACGCAAATGGCACAAGTTTGTTCTACATAACTGGCACAAGTTTGTTCTATGCAACTGGCACAAGTTTGTTCTACGCAACTGGCACAAGTTTGTTCTACGCATCTGGCACAAGTTTGTTCTATGCAACTGGCACTAGTTTGTTCTACGCAACTGGCACAAGTTTGTTCTATGCAACAGGCACAAGTTTGTTCTACGCAACTGGCACAAGTTTGTTCTACGCATCTGGCACAAGTTTGTTCTACGCAACTGGGACATGTTTGTTTGACGCAACTGGCACAAGTTTGTTCTACCCAACTGACATAAGTTTGTTCGACGCAACTGGCACAAATTTGTTCTACGCAACTGACACAAGTTTGTTTGACACAACTGGCAAAAGTTTGTTCAACGCAACTGGCACAAGTTTGTTTGACGTAACTGGCGCAAGTTTGTTCGACGCAACTGTCACAAGTTTGTTCGACGCAACTGGCAAAAGTTTGTTCGATGCAACAGGCACAAGTTTGTTTAACGCAACTGGCACAAGTTTGTTCGACCCAACTGGCACAAGTTTGTTTGACTCAACTGGCACAAGTGTGTTCGACGCAACTGGCAAAAGTTTGTTTGACGCAACTGGCACAAGTTCGTTTGACGAAACTGGCACAAGGTTCTTCTACGCAACTGGCACAAGTTTGTTTGACGCAACTGGCACAAGTTTGTTCGATGCAACTGGCACAAGTTTGTTTAACGCAACTGGCACAAGTTTGTTTGGCGCAACTGGCACAAGTTTGTTTGACTCAACTGGCACAAGGTTCTTCTACGCAACTGGCACAAGCTTGTTCTACGCAACTGGCACAAGTTTGTTTGACGCAACTGGCACAAGTTTGTTCGACGCAACTGGCACAAGTTTGTTAGACGCAACTGGCACAACTTTATTTGATGTAACAGGCACAAGTTTTTTCGACTCAATTGGTACAAGTTTAATGATGCAACTGGCACAAGTTTGTTTGACGCAAGAGGCACAAGTTTGTTTGACGCAACTGGCACAAGTTTGTTTGACGCAAATGGCACAAGTTTTTTTTTACGCGACTGGCACAAGTTTTCTCGAAGCAACTGGCACAAGTTTGTTTGCCATATCTGGCACAAGTTTGTTCGACGCAACTGGCACAAGTTTGTTTGACGCAACTGGCACAAGTTTGTTAGACGCAACTGGCACAAGTTTGTTCAACGCAACTGGCACAAGTTTTTTCGAATCAATTGGCACAAGTTTGTTTGACGCAACTAGCACAAGTTTGTTTGACGCAACTGGCACAAGTTTGGTTGACGCAACTGGCACAAGTTTGTTTGACGCAACTGGCACAAGTTTGTTTGACGCAACTGGCACAAGTTTATTTGACGCAACTGGCACAACTTTTCTCGACGCAACTGGCACAAGTTGGTTTGCTGTAACTGGCACAAGTTTGTTTGACGTAACTGGCACAAGTTTATTTGACGCAACTGGCACAAGTTTTCTCGACGCAAGTGGCAGAAGTTTGTTCGCCATAACTGGCACAAGTTTGTTCGACGCAACTGGCACAAGTTTGTTCGACGCAACTGGCACAAGTTTGTTTGACGCAACTGGCACAAGTTTGTTCGACGCAACTGGCACAAGTTTGTTCGACGCAACTGGCACAAGTTTGTTCCCCATATCTGGCACAAGTTTGTTCGACTCAACTGGCACAAGTTTGTTCGACGCAAATGGCACAAGTTTGTTTGACGCAACTGGCACAAGTTTCTTCGACGCAACTGGCACAAGTTTCTTCGACGCAACTGGCACAAGTTTGTTTGACGCAACTGGCACAAGTTTGTTCTACGCAACTTGGACAAGTTAGCTTATGCAACTGGCACTAGTTTGTTCTATGCAACTGGCATAAGTTTGTTTGACACAACTGGTACAAGTTTGTTCTACGCAACAGGCACAAGTTTGTTCGACACAACTGGCACAAGTTTGTTCTACGCAACTCTTACTAGTTTGTTGTACACAACTGGCACTGGTATGTTTGACAAAACTGGCACAAGTTTGTTCTACGCAAATGGCAAATGTTTGTTCTGTGCAACTGACACAAGTTTGTTTGACACAACTGGCAGAAGTTTGTTCAACCCAACTGGCACAAGTTTGTTTGACGTAACTGGCGCAAGGTTGTTCGACACAACTGGCACAAGTTTGTTCGACGCAACTAGCAAAAGTTTGTTCGATGCAACTGGCACAAGTTTGTTTAACGCAACAGGCACAAGTTTGTTCTACCCAACTGGCACAAGTTTTTTGACTCAACTGGCACAAGTTTGTTTGACGCAACTGGCAAAAGTTTGTTTGACGCAACTGGCACAAGTTCGTTTTACGCAACTGGCACAAGGTTCTTCTACGCAACTGGCACAAGTTTGTTTGGCGCAACTGGCACAAGTTTGTTCTACGCAACTGGCACAAGTTTGTTTGACGCAACTGGCACAAGTTTGTTTGACGCAACTGGCACAAGTTTTTTTTGACGCAACTGGCACAAGTTTGTTAGACGCAACTGGCACAAGTTTGTTCGACGTAACAGGCACAAGTTTTTTCGACTCAATTGGTACAAGTTTGTTTGACGCAACTGGCACAAGTTTGTTTGACGCAAGATGCACAAGTTTGTTTGACGCAACTGGCACAAGTTTGTTTGACGCAACTGGCACAAGTTTTTTTTTACGCAACTGGCACAAGTTTTCTCGAAGCAACTGGCACAAGTTTGTTCGCCATATCTGGCACAAGTTTGTTTGACGCAACTGGCACACGTTTGTTTGACGCAACTGGCACAAGTTTGTTAGACGCAACTGGCACAAGTTTGTTCAACGCAACTGGCACAAGTTTTTTCGAATCAATTGGCACAAGTTTGTTTGATGCAACTGGCACAAGTTTGTTTTACGCAACTGGCACAAGTTTGTTTGACGCAACAGGCACAAGTTTGTTTGACTCAACTGGCACAAGTTTATTTGACGCAACTGGCACAACTTTTCTCGACGCAGCTGGCACAAGTTTGTTCGCTGTAACTGGCACAAGTTTGTTTGACGCAACTGGCACAAGTTTATTTGATGCAACTGGCACAAGTTTTCTCGCCGCAAGTGGCACAAGTTTGTTCGCCGTAACTGGCACAAGTTTGTTCGACGCAACTGGCACAAGTTTGTTCGACGCAACTGGCACAAGTTTGTTTGACGCAACTGGCACAAGTTTCTTCGACGCAACTGGCACAAGTTTCTTCGACGCAACTGGCACAAGTTTGTGTGATGCAATTGGCACAAGTTTGTTCTACTCAACTGGCACAATTTGTTCTATGCAACTGGCACTAGTTTGTTTTACGCAACTGGCATAAGTTTGTTTGGCGCAACTGGCAAAAGTTTGTTCTACCAACTAGCACAAGTTTGTTCGACTCAACTGGCACAAGGTTGTTCTACGCAACTGGCACAAGTTTGTTCTACGCAACTGGCACAAGTTTTTTTGACGCAACTGGCACAAGTTTGTTCGACGCAATTGGCACAAGTTTGTTGGATGCCACTGGCACAAGTTTGTTTGACGAAACTGGCACAAGTTTTTTTGACGCAACTGGCACAAGTTTGTTAGACACAACTGGCACAAGTTTGTTCGACACAACTGGGACAAGTTTTTTCGACTCAAGTGGCACAAGTTTGTTTGACGCAACTAGAACAATTTTGTTTGACGCAACTGGCACAAGTTTGTTTGACGCAACTGGCACAAGTTTGTTTGACGCAACTGGCACAAGTTTATTTGACGCAACTGGCACAAGTTTTCTCGACGAAACTGGCGCAACTTTGTTCGCCGTAACTGACACAAGTTTGTTCGACGCAACTGGCACAAGTTTGTTCGACGCAACTGGCACAAGTTTGTTCTACATAACTGGCACAAGTTTGTTCTATGCAACTGGCACAAGTTTGTTCTTCGCAACTGACACAAGTTTGTTCTACGCATCTGGCACAAGTTTGTTCTATGCAACTGACACTAGTTTGTTCTACGCAACTGGGACATGTTTGTTTTACGCAACTAGCACAAGTTTGTTCTACCCAACTGACACAAGTTTGTTCGACTCAACTGGCACAAGTTTGTTCTACGCAACTGACACAAGTTTGTTTGACACAACTGGCAGAAGTTTGTTCAACGCAACTGGCACAAGTTTGTTCGACGCCACTGGGAAAAGTATGTTCGATGCAAATGGCACAAGTTTGTTTAACACAACTGGCACAAGTTTCTTAGACCCAACTGGCACAAGTTTGTTTGACTCAACTGGCACAAGTTTGTTCGACGCAACTGGCACAAGTTTGTTTGACGCAACTGGCACAAGTTCGTTTGAGGCAACTGGCACAAGGTTCTTGTACGCAAGTGGCACAAGTTTGTTTGACGCAACTGGCACAAGTTTGTTTGACGCAACTGGCACAAGTTTGTTTGACGCAACTGGCACAATTTTGGTTGACGCAACTGGCACAAGTTTGTTAGACGCAACTGGCACAAGTTTGTTCGACGTAACAGACACAAGTTTTTTCGACTCAATTGGTACAAGTTTGTTTGACGCAACTGGCACAAGTTTGTTTGAGGCAAGAGGCACAAGTTTGTTTGACGCAACTGGCACAAGTTTGTTTGACGCAACTGGCACAAGTTTTTTTTTTACGCAACTGGCAGAAGTTTGTTTGACGCAAGAGGCACAAGTTTGTTTGACGCAACTGGCACAAGTTTGTTCGACGCAACTGGCACAAGTTTGTTCAACGCAAATGGCACAAGTTTGTTTGACGCAACTGTCACAAGTTTCTTCGACGCAACTGGCACAAGTTTCTTCGACGCAACTGGCACAAGTTTGTTTGACGCAACTGGCACAAGTTTGTTCTACGCAACTGGGACAAGTTTGTTCTATGCAACTGGCATTAGTTTGTTCTATGTAACTGATATAAGTTTGTTTGACGCAACTGGTACAAGTTTGTACTACGCAACTGGCACAAGTTTGTTCGACACAACTGGCACAAGTTTGTTCTACGCAACTCTTACTAGTTTGTTGTACACAACTGGCACAGGTTTGTTTGACACAACTGGCACAAGTTTGTTCTACGCAACTCTTACTAGTTTTTTGTACACAACTGGCACAGGTTTGTTTGACACAACTGGCACAAGTTTGTTCTACGCAAATGGCAAATGTTTGTTCTACGCATGTGGCACAAATTTGTTCTATGCAACTGGCACTAGTGTGTTCTACGCAACTGGCACAAATTTGTTTGACACAACTGGCACATGTTTGTTCTACCCAACTGGCACAAGTTTGTTCGACGCAACTGGCACAAGTTTGTTTGATGCAACTGGCACAAGTTTGTTTGACACAACTGGCACAAGTTTGTTCTAAGCAACTGGCACAAGTTTGTTCGACGGAACTGGCGCAAGTTTGTTCGACGCAACTGGCACAAGTTTGTTTGACGCAACTGGCACAAGTTTGTTCAACGCAACTGGAACAAGTTTGTTTAACGTAACTGGCACAAGTTTGTTCGAACCAACTGGCACAAGTTTGTTTGACACAACTGGCACAAGTTTGTTCAACGCAACTGGAACAAGTTTGTTTAACGTAACTGGCACAAGTTTGTTTGAACCAACTGGCACAAGTTTGTTTGACACAACTGGCACAAGTTTGTTTGACGCAACTGGCACAAGGGTGTTCTACGCAACATGTACAAGCTTGTTCTACGCAACTGGCACAAGTTTGTTTGACGCAACTGGCACAAGTTTGTTCTATGCAACTGGCACTAGTGTGTTCGATGCAACTGGCACAAGTTTGTTCGACGCAACTGGCACAAGTTTGTTTGACGCAACTGGCACAAGTTTCTTAGACGCAACTGGCACAAGTTTGTTCAACGCAACTGGCACAAGTTTTTTTTAATCAATTGGCACAAGTTTGTTTGACGCAACTGGCACAAGTTTGTCTGACGCAAGAGGCACAAGTTTGTTTGACGCAACTGGCACAAGTTTATTTGACGCAACTGGCACAACTTTTCTCGACGCAACTGGCACAAGTTTGTTCGCCGTAACTGGCACAAGTTTGTTTGACGCAACTGGCACAAGTTTATTTGACGCAACTGGCACAAGTTTTCTCGACGCAAGTGGCACAAGTTGGTTCGCCGTAACTGGCACAAGTTTGTTCGACGCAACTGGCACAAGTTTGTTCGATGCAACTGGCACAAGTTTGTGTGACGCAACTGGCACAAATTTCTTCGATGCAACTGTCACAAGTTTGTTCGACGAACTGGCACAAGTTTGTTTGACGCAATTGGCACAAGTTTGTTCTACTCAACTGGAACAAGTTTGTTCTATGCAACTGGCACTAGTTTGTTTTACGCAACTGGGACATGTTTGTTTGACGCAACTAGCACAAGTTTGTTCTACCCAACTGACACAAGTTTGTTCGACTCAACTGGCACAAGTTTGTTCTACGCAACTGACACAAGTTTGTTTGACACAACTGGCAGAAGTTTGTTCAACGCAACTGGCACAAGTTTGTTCGACGCCACTGGGAAAAGTTTGTTCGATGCAAATGGCACAAGTTTGTTTAACACAACTGGCACAAGTTTCTTAGACCCAACTGGCACAAGTTTGTTTGACTCAACTGGCACAAGTTTGTTCGACGCAACTGGCACAAGTTTGTTTGACGCAACTGGCACAAGTTCGTTTGAGGCAACTGGCACAAGGTTCTTGTACGCAAGTGGCACAAGTTTGTTTGACGCAACTGGCACAAGTTTGTTTGACGCAACTGGCACAAGTTTGTTTGACGCAACTGGCACAATTTTGGTTGACGCAACTGGCACAAGTTTGTTAGACGCAACTGGCACAAGTTTGTTCGACGTAACAGACACAAGTTTTTTCGACTCAATTGGTACAAGTTTGTTTGACGCAACTGGCACAAGTTTGTTTCAGGCAAGAGGCACAAGTTTGTTTGACGCAACTGGCACAAGTTTGTTTGACGCAACTGGCACAAGTTTTTTTTTACGCAACTGGCACAAGTTTGTTTGACGCAAGAGGCACAAGTTTGTTTGACGCAACTGGCACAAGTTTGTTCGACGCAACTGGCACAAGTTTGTTCAACGCAAATGGCACAAGTTTGCTTGACGCAACTGTCACAAGTTTCTTCGATGCAACTGGCACAAGTTTCTTCGACGCAACTGGCACAAGTTTGTTTGACGCAACTGGCACAAGTTTGTTCTACGCAACTGGGACAAGTTTGTTCTATGCAACTGGCACTAGTTTGTTCTATGCAACTGATATAAGTTTGTTTGACGCAACTGGTACAAGTTTGTTCTACGCAACTGGCACAAGTTTGTTCGACACAACTGGCACAAGTTTGTTCTACGCAACTCTTACTAGTTTGTTGTACACAACTGGCACAGGTTTGTTTGACACAACTGGCACAAGTTTGTTCTACGCAACTCTTACTAGTTTGTTGTACACAACTGGCACAGGTTTGTTTGACACAACTGGCACAAGTTTGTTCTACGCAAATGGCAAATGTTTGTTCTACGCATGTGGCACAAATTTGTTCTATGCAACTGGCACTAGTGTGTTCTACGCAACTGGCACAAATTTGTTTGACACAACTGGCACATGTTTGTTCTACCCAACTGGCACAAGTTTGTTCGACGCAACTGGCACAAGTTTGTTTGATGCAACTGGCACAAGTTTGTTTGACACAACTGGCACAAGTTTGTTCTAAGCAACTGGCACAAGTTTGTTCGACGGAACTGGCGCAAGTTTGTTCGACGCAACTGGCGCAAGTTTGTTTGACGCAACTGGCACAAGTTTGTTCAACGCAACTGGAACAAGTTTGTTTAACGTAACTGGCACAAGTTTGTTCGAACCAACTGGCACAAGTTTGTTTGACACAACTGGCACAAGTTTGTTCAACGCAACTGGAACAAGTTTGTTTGACGCAACTGGCACAAATTTCTTCGATGCAACTGTCACAAGTTTGTTCGACGAACTGGCACAAGTTTGTTTGACGCAATTGGCACAAGTTTGTTCTACTCAACTGGAACAAGTTTGTTCTATGCAACTGGCACTAGTTTGTTTTACGCAACTGGCATAAGTTTGTTTGATGCAACTGGCACAAGTTTGTTCTACAAACTAGCACAAGTTTGTTCGACGCAACTGGCTCAAGGTTGTTCTACGCAACTGGCACAAGTTTGTTCTACGCAACTGGCACATGTTTGTTTGACGCAACTGGCACAAATTTGTTCTACGCAACTGGCACAAGTTTGTTGGATGCCACTGACACAAGTTTGTTCGACGAAACTGGCCCAAGTTTTTTTGATGCAACTGGCACAAGTTTGTTAGACGCAACTGGCACAAGTTTGTTCGACGCAACTGGCACAAGTTTTTTCGACTCAATTGGCACAAGTTTGTTTGACGCAACTGGAACAAGTTTGTTTGATGCAACTGGAACAAGTTTGTTTGACGCAACTGGCACAAGTTTGTTTGACACAACTGGCACAAGTTTGTTCTAAGCAACTGGCACAAGTTTGTTCGACGGAACTGGCGCAAGTTTGTTCGACGCAACTGGCACAAGTTTGTTTGACGCAACTGGCACAAATTTCTTCGATGCAACTGTCACAAGTTTGTTCGACGAACTGGCACAAGTTTGTTTGACGCAATTGGCACAAGTTTGTTCTACTCAACTGGAACAAGTTTGTTCTATGCAACTGGCACTAGTTTGTTTTACGCAACTGGCATAAGTTTGTTTGATGCAACTGGCACAAGTTTGTTCTACAAACTAGCACAAGTTTGTTCGACGCAACTGGCTCAAGGTTGTTTTACGCAACTGGCACAAGTTTGTTCTACGCAACTGGCACATGTTTGTTTGACGCAACTGGCACAAATTTGTTCTACGCAACTGGCACAAGTTTGTTGGATGCCACTGACACAAGTTTGTTCGACGAAACTGGCCCAAGTTTTTTTGATGCAACTGGCACAAGTTTGTTAGACGCAACTGGCACAAGTTTGTTCGACGCAACTGGCACAAGTTTTTTCGACTCAATTGGCACAAGTTTGTTTGACGCAACTGGAACAAGTTTGTTTGATGCAACTGGAACAAGTTTGTTTGACGCAACTGGCACAAGTTTGACGCAACTGGCACAAGTTTGTTTGACGCAACTGGCACAAGTTTATTTGACGTAAGTGGCACAAGTTTTTTCAACGAAACTGGCACAAGTTTGTTCGCCGTAACTGGCACAAGTTTGTTCGACGCAACTGGCACAAGTTTGTTTGACACAAATGGCACAAGTTTGTTCTACATAACTGGCACAAGTTTGTTCTATGCAACTGGCACAAGTTTGTTCTACGCAACTGGCATAAGTTTGTTCTACGCATCCGGCACAAGTTTGTTCTATGCAACTGGCACTAGTTTGTTCTACGCAACTGGCACAAGTTTGTTTGACGCAACTGGCACAAATTTGTTCTACCCAACTGACACAAGTTTGTTCGACGCAACTGGCAAAAGTTTGTTCGATGCAACTGGCACAAGTTTGTTTGACGCAAGAGGCACAAGTTTGTTTGTCGCAACTGACACAAGTTTGTTCAACGCAACTGGCACAAGTTTTTTCGAATCAATTGGCACAATTTTGTTTGACGCAACTGGCACAAGTTTATTTGACGCAACTGGCACAAGTTTGTTTGACGCAACTGGCACAAGTTTGTTTGACGCAACTGGCACAAGTTTATTTGACGCAACTGGCACAACTTTTCTCGACGCAACTGGCACAAGTTTGTTCGCCGTAACTGGCACAAGTTTGTTTGACGCAACTGTCACAAGTTTATTTGACGCAACTTTCACAAGTTTTCTCGACGCAAGTGGCACAAGTTGGTTCCCCGTAACTGGCACAAGTTTGTTCGACGCAACTGGCACAAGTTTGTTCGACGCAACTGTCACAAGTTTGTGTGACGCAACTGGCACAAATTTCTTCGATGCAACTGGCACAAGTTTGTTCGACGAACTGGCACAAGTTTGTTTGACGCAATTGGCACAAGTTTGTTCTACTCAACTGGAACAAGTTTGTTCTATGCAACTGGCACTAGTTTGTTTTACGCAACTGGCATAAGTTTGTTTGACGCAACTGGCACAAGTTTGTTCTACAAACTAGCACAAGTTTGTTCGACGCAACTGGCACAAGGTTGTTCTACGCAACTGGCACAAGTTTGTTCTACGCAACTGGCATAAGTTTGTTTGACGCAACTGGCACAAGTTTGTTCTACGCAACTGGCACAAGTTTGTTGGATGCCACTGACACAAGTTTGTTCGACGAAACTGGCCCAAGTTTTTATGACGCAACTGGCACAAGTTTGTTAGACGCAACTGGCACAAGTTTGTTCGATGCTACTGGCACAAGTTTTTTCGACTCAATTGGCACAAGTTTGTTTGACGCAACTGGAACAAGTTTGTTTGACGCAACTGGAACAAGTTTGTTTGACGCAACTGGCACAAGTTTCTTTGACGCAACTGGCACAAGTTTGTTTGACGCAACTGGCTCAAGTTTATTTGACGCAACTGGCACAAGTTTTCTCGACGAAACTGGCACAAGTTTGTTCGCCGTAACTGGCACAAGTTTGTTCGACGCTACTGGCACAAGTTTGTTTGACGCAAATGGCACAAGTTTGTTCTACATAACTGGCACAAGTTTGTTCTATGCAACTGGCACAAGTTTGTTCTACGCAACTGGCACAAGTTTGTTCTATGCATCTGGCACAAGTTTGTTCTATGCAACTGGCCCTAGTTTGTTCTACGCAACTGGCACAAGTTTGTTTGACGCAACTGGCACAAATTTGTTCTACCTAACTGACACAAGTTTGTTCGACGCAACTGGCACAAGTTTGTTCAATGCAACTGGCACAAGTTTGTTTGACGTAACTGGCGCAAGTTTGTTCGACGCAACTGGCACAAGTTTGTTCGACGCAACTGGCAAAAGTTTGTTCGATGCAACTGGCACAAGTTTGTTTAACGCAATTGGCACAAGTTTGTTCGACCCAACTGGCACAATTTTGTTTGACTCAGCTGGCACAAGTTTGTTTGACGCAACTGGCAAAAGTTTGTTTGAGGCAACTGGCACAAGTTCGTTTGATACAACTGGCACAAGGTTCTTCTACGCAACTGGCACAAGTTTGTTTGACGTAACTGGCACAAGTTTGTTTGACGCAACTGGCACAAGTTTGTTTGACGCAACTGGCAAAAGTTTTTTTTTATGCAACTGGCACAAGTTTGTTAGACGCAACTGGCACAAGTTTGTTCGACGCAACTGGCGCAAGTTTTTTCGACGCAACTGGCACAAGTTTGTTTGACGCAACTAGCAAAAGTTTGTTCGATGCAACTGGCACAAGTTTGTTTAACGCAACTGGCATAAGTTTGTTCGACGCAACTGGCGCAAGTTTTTTCGACGCAACTGGCACAAGTTTGTTTGACGCAACTAGCAAAAGTTTGTTCGATGCAACTGGCACAAGTTTGTTTAACGCAACTGGCACAAGTTTGTTTGACGCAACTGGCAGAAGTTTGTTTGACGCAACTGGCACAAGGTTCTTCTACGCAACTGGCACAAGTTTGTCCTACGCAACTGGCACAAGTTTGTTTGACGCAACTGGCACAAGTTTGTTCGACGCAAGTGGCACAAGTTTGTTTGACGCAACTGGCACAAGGTTGTTCTACGCTACTGGCACAGGTTTGTTCTACGCAACTGGCAAAAGTTTGTTAGACGCAACTGGCACAAGTTTGTTCGACGCAACTGGCACAAGTTTTTTCGACTCAATTGGCACAAGTTTGTTTGACGCAACTGGAACAAGTTTGTTTGACGCAACTGGAACAAGTTTGTTTGACGCAACTGGCACAAGTTTGTTTGACGCAACTGGCACAAGTTTGTTTGACGCAACTGGCACAAGTTTATTTGACGCAACTGGCACAAGTTTTTTCGACGAAACTGGCACAAATTTGTTTGCCGTAACTGGCACAAGTTTGTTCGACGCAACTGGCACAAGTTTGTTTGACGCAAATGGCACAAGTTTGTTCTACATAACTGGCACAAGTTTGTTCTATGCAACTGGCACAAGTTTGTTCTACGCAACTGGCACAAGTTTGTTCTACGCATCCGGCACAAGTTTGTTCTATGCAACTGGCACTAGTTTGTTCTACGCAACTGGCACAAGTTTGTTTGACGCAACTGGCACAAATTTGTTCTACCCAACTGACACAAGTTTGTTCGACGCAACTGGCACAAGTTTGTTCTACGCAACTGACACAAGTTTGTTTGACACAATTGGCAGAAGTTTGTTCAACGCAACTGGCACAAGTTTGTTCGACGCAACTGGTGCAAGTTTTTTCGACGCAACTGGCACAAGTTTGTTCGACGCAACTGGCAAAAGTTTGTTCGATGCAACTGGCACAAGTTTGTTTCACGCAACTGGCACAAGTTTCTTTGACGCAACTGGCAGAAGTTTGTTTCACGCAACTGGCACAAGGTTCTTCTACGCAACTGGCACAAGTTTATTCTACGCAACTGGCACAAGTTTGTTTGACGCAACTGGCACAAGTTTGTTCGACACAACTGGCACAAGTTTGTTAGACGCAACTGGCACAAGTTTGTTCGATGTAACATTCACAAGTTTTTTCGACTCAATTGGTACAAGTTTGTTTGATGCAACTGGCACAAGTTTGTTTGTCACAAGAGGCACAAGTTTGTTTGACGCAACTGACACAAGTTTGTTTGACGCAACTGGCACAAGTTTTTTTTTTACGCGACTGGCACAAGTTTTCTCGAAGCAACTGGCACAAGTTTGTTTGCCATATCTGGCACAAGTTTGTTTGACGCAACTGGCACAAATTTGTTCTACCCAACTGACACAAGTTTGTTCGACGCAACTGGCACAAGTTTGTTCTACGCAACTGACACAAGTTTGTTTGACACAATTGGCAGAAGTTTGTTCAACGCAACTGGCACAAGTTTGTTCGACGCAACTGGCACAAGTTTGTTAGACGCAACTGGCACAAGTTTGTTCGACGCAACTGGCAAAAGTTTGTTCGATGCAACTGGCACAAGTTTGTTTAACGCAATTGGCACAAGTTTGTTTGACGCAAGAGGCACAAGTTTGTTTGACGCAACTGACACAAGTTTGTTCAACGCAACTGGCACAAGTTTTTTTGAATCAATTGGCACAAGTTTGTTTGACGCAACTGGCACAAGTTTGTTTGACGCAACTGGCACAAGTTTGTTTGACGCAACTGGCACAAGTTTGTTCGACGCAACTGGCACAAGTTTATTTGACGCAACTGGCACAACTTTTCTCGACGCAACTGGCACAAGTTTGTTCGCCGTAACTGGCAAAAGTTTGTTTGACGCAACTGTCACAAGTTTATTTGACGCAACTGGCACAAGTTTTCTTGACGCAAGTGGCACAAGTTGGTTCGCCGTAACTGGCACAAGTTTGTTCGACGCAACTGGCACAAGTTTGTTCGACGCAACTGGCACAAGTATGTGTGACGCAACTGGCACAAATTTCTTCGATGCAACTGGCACAAGTTTGTTCGACGAACTGGCACAAGTTTGTTTGACACAATTGGCACAAGTTTGTTCTACTCAACTGGAACAAGTTTGTTCTATGCAACTGGCACTAGTTTGTTTTACGCAACTGTCATAAGTTTGTTTGACGCAACTGGCACAAGTTTGTTCTACAAACTAGCACAAGTTTGTTCGACGCAACTGGCACAAGGTTCTTCTATGCAACTGGCACAAGTTTATTCTACGCAACTGGCATAAGTTTGTTTGACGCAACTGGCACAAGTTTGTTCTACGCAACTGGCACAAGTTTGTTGGATGCCAATGACACAAGTTTGTTCGACGAAACTGGCCCAAGTTTTTATGACGCAACTGGCACAAGTTTCTTAGACGCAACTGGCACAAGTTTGTTTGATGCAACTGGCACAAGTTTTTTCGACTCAATTGGCACAAGTTTGTTTGACGCACCTGGAACAAGTTTTTTTGACGCAACTGGAACAAGTTTGTTTGACGCAACTGGCACAAGTTTGTTTGACGCAACTGGCACAGGTTTGTTTGACGCAACTGGCACAAGTTTATTTGACGCAACTGGCACAAGTTTTCTCGACGAAACTGGCACAAGTTTGTTCACCGTAACTGGCACAAGTTTGTTCGACGCAACTGGCACAAGTTTGTTTGAAGCAAATGGCACAAGTTTGTTCTACATAACTGGCACAAGTTTGTTCTATGCAACTGGCACAAGTTTGTTCTACGCAACTGGCACAAGTTTGTTCTACGCATCTGGCACAAGTTTGTTCTATGCAACTGGCCCTAGTTTGTTCTACGCAACTGGCACAAGTTTGTTTGACGCAACTGGCACAAATTTGTTCTACCCAACTGACACAAGTTTGTTCGACGCAACTATCACAAGTTTGTACAATGCAACTGGCACAAGTTTGTTTGACGTAACTGGCGCAAGTTTGTTTGACGTAACTGGCGCAAGTTTGTTCGACGCAACTGGCACAAGTTTGTTCGACGCAACTGGCAAAATTTTGTTCGATGCAACTGGCACAAGTTTGTTTAACGCAACTGGCACAAGTTTGTTCGACCCAACTGGCACAAGTTTGTTTGACTCAACTGGCACAAGTTTGTTTGACGCAACTGGTAAAAGTTTGTTTGATGCAACTGGCACAAGTTCGTTTGATGCAACTGGCACAAGGTTCTTCTTTGCAACTGGCACAAGTTTGTTTGACGCAACTGGCACAAGTTTGTTTGACGCAACTGGCACAAGTTTGTTTGACGCAACTGGCACAAGTTTGTTTGACGCAACTAGCAAAAGTTTTTTTTGATGCAACTGGCACAAGTTTGTTAGACGCAACTGGCACAAGTTTGTTCGACGCAACTGGCGCAAGTTTTTTCGACGCAACTGGCACAAGTTTGTTCGACGCAACTGGCAAAAGTTTGTTCGATGCAACTGGCCCAAGTTTGTTTAACGCAACTGGCACAAGTTTGTTTGACGCAACTGGCAGAAGTTTGTTTGACCCAACTGGCACAAGGTTCTTCTACGCAACTGGCACAAGTTGTTTGTCCTACGCAACTGGCACAAGTTTGTTTGACGCAACTGGCACAAGTTTGTTCGACGCAAGTGGCACAAGTTTGTTTGACGCAACTTTCACAAGGTTGTTCTACGCAACTGGCACAAGTTTGTTTGACGCAACTGGCACAAGGTTGTTCTACGCAACTGGCACAGGTTTGTTCTACGCAACTGGCAAAAGTTTGTTAGACGCAACTGGCACAAGTTTGTTCGACGCAACTGGCACAAGTTTTTTCGACTCAATTGGCACAAGTTTGTTTGACGCAACTGGAACAAGTTTGTTTGATGCAACTGGAACAAGTTTGTTTGACGCAACTGGCACAAGTTTGTTTGACGCAACTGGCACAAGTTTGTTTGACGCAATTGGCACAAGTTTATTTGACGCAACTGGCACAAGTTTTTTTCGACGAAACTGGCACAAGTTTGTTTGCCGTAACTGGCACAAGTTTGTTCGACGCAACTAGCACAAGTTTGTTTGACGCAAATGGCACAAGTTTGTTCTACATAACTGGCACAAGTTTGTTCTATGCAACTGGCACAAGTTTGTTCTACGCAACTGGCACAAGTTTGTTCTACGCATCCGGCACAAGTTTGTTCTATGCAACTGGCACTAGTTTGTTCTACGCAACTGGCACAAGTTTGTTTGACGCAACTGGCACAAATTTGTTCTACCCAACTGACACAAGTTTGTTCGACTCAACTGGCACAAGTTTGTTCTAAGCAACTGACACAAGTTTGTTTGACACAATTGGCAGAAGTCTGTTCAACGCAACTGGCACAAGTTTGTTCGACGCAACTGGTGCAAGTTTTTTCGACGCAACTTGCACAAGTTTGTTCGACGCAACTGGCAAAAGTTTGTTCGATGCAACTGGCAAAAGTTTGTTTAACGCAACTGGCACAAGTTTGTTTGACGCAACTGGCAAAAGTTTGTTTGACGCAACTGGCACAAGTTCGTTTCATGCAACTGGCACAAGGTTCTTCTACGCAACTGGCACAAGTTTGTTTGACGCAACTGGCACAAGTTTGTTCGACACAACTGGCACAAGTTTGTTAGACGCAACTGGCACAAGTTTGTTCGACGTAACAGGCACAAGTTTTTTCGACTCAATTGGTACAAGTTTGTTTGATGCAACTGGCACAAGTTTGTTAGACGCAACTGGCACAAGTTTGTTCGACGTAACAGGCACAAGTTTTTTCGACTCAATTGGTACAAGTTTGTTTGATGCAACTGGCACAAGTTTGTTTGACGCAAGAGGCACAAGTTTGTTTGACGCAACTGACAGAAGTTTGTTTGACGCAACTGGCACAAGTTTTTTTTTACGCGACTGGCACAAGTTTTCTCGAAGCAACTGGCACAAGATTGTTTGCCATATCTGGCACAAGTTTGTTCGATGCAATTGGCACAAGTTTGTTTGACGCAACTGGCACAAGTTTGTTAGACGCAACTGGCACAAGTTTATTCAACACAACTGGCACAAGTTTATTCGAATCAATTGCCACAGGTTTGTTTGACACAACTGGCACAAGTTTGTTTGACGCAACTGGCACAAGTTTGTTTGACACAACTGGCACAAGTTTATTTGATGCAACTGGCACAACTTTTCTCGACGCAACTGGCACAAGTTTGTTCGCCGTAACTGGCACAAGTTTGTTTGACGCAACTGGCACAAGTTTATTTGACGCAACTGGCACAAGTTTTCTCGACGCAAGTGGCACAAGTTGGTTCGCCGTAACTGGCACAAGTTTGTTCGACGCAACTGGCACAAGTTTGTTCGACGCAACTGACACAAGTTTGTGAGATGCAACTGGCACAAATTTCTTCGATGCAACTGGCACAAGTTTGTTCGACGAACTGGCACAAGTTTGTTTGACGCAATTGGCACAAGTTTGTTCTACTCAACTGGAACAAGTTTGTTCTATGCAACTGGCACTAGTTTGTTTTACGCAACTGGCATAAGTTTGTTTGACGCAACTGGCACAAGTTTGTTCTACAAACTAGCACAAGTTTGTTCGACGCAACTGGCACAAGGTTGTTCTACGCAACTGGCACAAGTTTGTTCTACGCAACTGGCACAAGTTTGTTTGACGCAACTGGCACAAGTTTGTTCTACGCAACTGGCACAAGTTTGTTGGATGCCACTGACACAAGTTTGTTCGACGAAACTGGCCCAAGTTTTTTTGACGCAACTGGCACAAGTTTGTTAGACGCAACTGGCACAAGTTTGTTCGACGCAACTGGCACAAGTTTTTTTGACTCAATTGGCACAAGTTTGTTATACGCAACTGGAACAAGCTTGTTTGACGCAACTGGAACAAGTTTGTTTGACGCAACTGGCACAAGTTTGTTTGACACAACTGGCACAAGTTTGTTTGACGCAACTGGCACAAGTTTATTTGACGCAACTGGCACAAGTTTTCTCGTTGAAACTGGCACAAGTTTGTTCGCCGTAACTGGCACAAGTTTGTTCGACTCAACTGGCACAAGTTTGTTTGACGCAAATGGCACAAGTTTTTTCTACATAACTGGCACAAGTTTGTTCTATGCAACTGGCACAAGTTTGCTCTACGCAACTGGCACAAGTTTGTTCTACGCATCTGGCACAAGTTTGTTCTATGCATATGGCACTAGTTTGTTCTACGCAACTGGCACAAGTTTGTTCTACGCAACTGGCACAAGTTTGTTCTACGCATCTGGCACAAGTTTGTTCTATGCAACTGGCACTAGTTTGTTCTACGCAACTGGCACAAGTTTGTTCTACGCATCTGGCACAAGTTTGTTCTATGCAACTGGCACAAGTTTGTTCTACGCAACTGGCACAAGTTTGTTCTACGCATCTGGCACAAGTTTGTTCTATGCAACTGGCACTAGTTTGTTCTACGCAACTGGGACATGTTTGTTTGACGCAACTGGCACAAGTTTGTTCTACCCAACTGACATAAGTTTGATTGACGTAACTGTCAGAAGTTTGTTCAACGCAACTGGCACAAGTTTGATTGACGTAACTGGCGCAAGTTTGTTCGACGCAACTGTCACAAGTTTGTTCGACGCAACTGGCAAAAGTTTGTTCGATGCAACTGGCACAAGTTTGTTTAATGCAACTGGCACAAGTTTGTTGGACCCAACTGGCAAAAGTTTGTTTGACTCAACTGGCACAAGTGTGTTCGACGCAACTGGCAAAAGTTTGTTTGACGCAACTGGCACAAGTTCGTTTGACGCAACTGGCACAAGGTTTTTCTACGCAACTGGCACAAGTTTGTTTGACGCAACTGGCACAAGTTTGTTCGATGCAACTGGCACAAGTTTGTTTAACGCAACTGGCACAAGTTTGTTTGACGCAACTGGCACAAGTTTGTTTGACTCAACTGGCACAAGGTTCTTCTACGCAACTGGCACAAGTTTGTTCTACGCAACTGGCATAAGTTTGTTTGACGCAACTGGCACAAGTTTGTTAGACGTAACTGGCACAAGTTTGTTCGAAGTAACTGGCACAAGTTTTTTCGACTCAATTGGTACAAGTTTGTTTTACGGAACTGGCACAAGTTTGTTTAACGCAAGAGGCACAAGTTTGTTTGACGCAACTGGCACAAGTTTGTTTGACGCAACTGGCACAAGTTTTTTTTTTACGCAACTAGCACAAGTTTTCTCGAAGCAACTGGCACAAGTTTGTTCGCCATATCTGGCACAAGTTTGTTCGACGCAACTAGCACAAGTTTGTTCGACGCAAATGGCACAAGGTTGTTTGACGCAACTGGCACAAGTTTCTTCGACGCAACTGGCACAAGTTTGTTCGACGCAACTGGCACAAGTTTGTTTGACGCAACTGGCACAAGTTTGTTCTACGCAACTCGGACAAGTTAGTTCTATGCAACTGGCACTAGTTTGTTCTATGCAACTGGCATAAGTTTGTTTGACACAACTGGTACAAGTTTGTTCTACGCAACTGGCACAAGTTTGTTCGACACAACTGGCACAAGTTTGTTCTACACAACTCTTACTAGTTTGTAGTACACAACTGGCACAGGTTTGTTTGACACAACTGGCACAAATTTGTTCTACGCAAATGGCAAATGTTTGTTCTATGCAACTGGCACAAGTTTGTTTGACACAACTGGCAGAAGTTTGTTCAACGCAACTGGCACAAGTTTGTTTGACGAAATTGGCGCAAGTTTGTTCGACGCAACTGTCACAAGTTTGTTCGACGCAACTAGCAAAAGTTTGTTCGATGCAACTGGCACAAGTTTGTTTAACGCAACTGGCACAAGTTTGTTCTACCCAACTGGCACAAGTTTTTTGACTCAACTGGCACAAGTTTGTTTGACGCAACTGGCAAAAGTTTGTTTGACGCAACTGGCACAAGTTCGTTTGACGCAACTGGCACAAGGTTCTTCTACGCAACTGGCACAAGTTTGTTTGACGCAACTGGCACAAGTTTGTTCTACGCAACTGGCACAAGTTTGTTCTACGCAACTGGTACAAGTTTGTTTGACGCAACTGGCACAAGTTTGTTAGACGCAACTGGCACAAGTTTGTTCGACGTAACAGGCACAAGTTTTTTCGACTCAATTGGTACAAGTTTGTTTGACGCAACTGGCACAAGTTTGGTTGACGCAAGAGGCACAAGTTTGTCTGACGCAACTGGCACAAGTTTGTTTGACGCAACTGGCACAAGTTTTTTTTTACGCAACTGGCACAAGTTTTCTCGAAGCAACTGGCACAAGTTTGTTCGGCATATCTGGCACAAGTTTGTTTGACGCAACTGGCACATGTTTTTTTTTACGCAACTGGCACAAGTTTTCTCAAAGCAACTGGCACAAGTTTGTTCGCCATATCTGGCACAAGTTTGTTTGACGCAACTGGCACAAGTTTGTTCGACGCAACTGGCACAAGTTTGTTCAACGCAACTGGCACAAGTTTTTTCGAATCAATTGGCACAAGTTTGTTTGATGCAACTGGCACAAGTTTGTTTGACGCAACTGGCACAAGTTTGTTTGACGCAACTGGCACAAGTTTGTTTGATGCAACTGGCACAAGTTTATTTGACGCAACTGGCACAACTTTTCTAGACGCAGCTGGCACAAGTTTGTTCGCCGTAACTGGCACAAGTTTGTTTGACGCAACTGGCACAAGTTTATTTGATGCAACTGGCACAAGTTTTCTCGCCGCAAGTGGCACAAGTTTGTTTGCCGTAACTGGCACAAGTTTGTTCGACGCAACTGGCACAAGTTTGTTCGACGCAACTGGCACAAGTTTGTTCGACGCAACTGGCACAAGTTTGTTCGACGCAACTGGCACAAGTTTGTGTAATGCAATTGGCACAAGTTTGTTCTACTCAACTGGCACAATTTGTTCTATGCAACTGGCACTAGTTTGTTTTACGCAACTGGCACAAGTTTGTTCTACCAACTAGCACAAATTTGTTCGACTCAACTGGCACAAGGTTGTTCTATGCAACTGGCACAAGTTTGTTCTACGCAACTGGCACAAGTTTGTTTGACGCAACTAGCACAAGTTTTTTCGACTCAAGTGGCACAAGTTTGTTTGATGCAACTTGAACAAGTTTGTTTGACGCAACTGGCACAAGTTTGTTTGACGCAACTGGCACAAGTTTGTTTGACGCAACTGGCACAAGTTTATTTGACGCAACTGGCACAAGTTTTCTCGACGAAACTGGCACAAGTTTGTTCGCCGTAACTGACACAAGTTTCTTCGACGCAACTGGCACAAGTTTGTTCGACGCAACTGGCACAAGTTTGTTCTACATAACTGGCTCAAGTTTGTTCTATGCAACTGGCACAAGTTTGTTCTTCGCAACTGACACAAGTTTGTTCTACGCATCTGGCACAAGTTTGTTCTATGCAACTGGCACTAGTTTGTTCTACGCAACTGGGACATGTTTGTTTGACGCAACTGGCACAAGTTTGTTCTACCCAACTGACACAAGTTTGTTCGACGCAACTGGCACAAGTTTGTTCTACGCAACTGACAAAAGTTTGTTTGACACAACTGGCAGAAGTTTGTTCAACGCAACTGGCACAAGTTTGTTCGACGCAACTGGGAAAAGTTTGGTCGATGCAACTGGCACAAGTTTGTTTAACACAACTGGCACAAGTTTGTTAGACCCAACTGGCAGAAGTTTGTTTGACTCAACTGGCACAAGTTTGTTCGACGCAACTGGCACAAGTTTGTTTGACGCAACTGGCACAAGGTTCTTGTACGCAAGTGGCACAAGTTTGTTTGACGCAACTGGCACAAGTTTGTTTGACGCAAGAGGCACAAGTTTGTTTGACGCAACTGGCACAATTTTGGTTGACGCAACTGGCACAAGTTTGTTAGAAGCAACTGGCACAAGTTTGTTCGACGTAACAGACACAAGTTTTTTCGACTCAATTGGTACAAGTTTGTTTGACGCAACTGGCACAAGTTTGTTTGAGGCAAGAGGCACAAGTTTGTTTGATGCAACTGGCACAAGTTTGTTTGACGCAACTGGCTCTAGTTTTTTTTTACGCAACTGGCACAAGTTTGTTTGATGCAAGAGGCACAAGTTTGTTTGACGCAACTGGCACAAGTTTGTTCGACACAACTGGCACAAGTTTGTTCAACACAAATGGCACAAGTTTGTTTGACGCAACTGTCACAAGTTTCTTCAACGCAACTGGCACAAGTTTCTTCGACGCAACTGGCACAAGTTTGTTTGACGCAACTGGCACAAGTTTTTTCTACGCAACTGGGACAAGTTTGTTCTATGCAACTGGCACTAGTTTGTTCTATGCAACTGATATAAGTTTGTTTGACGCAACTGGTACAAGTTTGTTCTACGCAACTGGCACAAGTTTGTTCGACGCAACTGGCACAAGTTTGTTCTACGCAACTCTTACTAGTTTGTTGTACATAACTGGCACAGGTTTGTTTGACACAACTGGCACAAGTTTGTTCTACGCAACTCTTACTAGTTTATTGTACACAACTGGCACAGGTTTGTTTGACACAACTGGCACAAGTTTGTTCTACGCAAATGGCAAATGTTTGTTCTACGCATGTGGCACAAGTTTGTTCTATGCAACTGGCACTAGTGTGTTCTACTCAACTGGCACAAATTTGTTTGACACAACTGGCACATGTTTGTTCTACCCAACTGGCACAAGTTTGTTCGACGCAACTGGCACAAATTTGTTTGATGCAACTGGCACAAGTTTGTTTGACACAACTGGCACAAGTTTGTTCTAAGCAACTGGCACAAGTTTGTTCGACGGAACTGGCGCAAGTTTGTTCGACGCAACTGGCACAAGTTTGTTTGACGCAACTGGCACAAGTTTGTTCAACGCAACTGGAACAAGTTTGTTTAACGCAACTGGCACAAGTTTCTTCGAACCAACTGGCACAAGTTTGTTTGACCCAATGGCACAAGTTTGTTCAACGCAACTGGAACAAGTTTCTTTAATGTAACTGGCACAAGTTTGTTCGAACCAACTGGCACAAGTTTGTTTGACACAACTGGCACAAGTTTGTTTGACGCAACTGGCACAAGGTTGTTCTACGCAACATGTACAAGTTTGTTCGACGCAACTGGCACAAGTTTGTTTGACGCAACTGGCACAAGTTTGTTCTATGCAACTGGCACTAGTGTGTTCGATGCAACTGGCACAAGTTTGTTCGACGCAACTTGCACAAGTTTGTTTGACGCAAACTGGCACAAGTTTCTTAGACGCAACTGGCACAAGTTTGTTCAACGCAACTGGCACAAGTTTTTTTTAATCAATTGGCACAAGTTTGTTTGACGCAACTGGCAAAAGTTTGTTTGACGCAACTGGCACAAGTTTGTCTGACGCAAGAGGCACAAGTTTATTTGGCGCAACTGGCACAAGTTTTTTCAACGAAACTGGCACAAGTTTGTTCGCCGTAACTGGCACAAGTTTGTTTGACGCAACTGGCACAAATTTGTTCTACACAACTGACACAAGTTTGTTTGACGCAACTGGCACAAATTTGTTCTACCCAACTGACACAAGTTTGTTCGACGCAACTGGCACAAGTTTGTTCTACGTAACTGACACAAGTTTGTTTGACACAATTGGCAGAAGTTTGTTCAACGAACTGGCGCAAGTTTTTTCGACGCAACTGGCACAAATTTGTTCGACGCAACTGGCAAAAGTTTGTTCGATGCAACTGGCACAAGTTTGTTTAACGCAACTGGCACAAGTTTGTTTG
This sequence comes from Macrobrachium rosenbergii, assembly GCA_039081455.1. Taxonomy (NCBI): domain Eukaryota; kingdom Metazoa; phylum Arthropoda; class Malacostraca; order Decapoda; family Palaemonidae; genus Macrobrachium; species Macrobrachium rosenbergii. The sequence goes on along the minus strand of JANJGK010000010.1, from coordinate 63,802,668 downwards.
ACGCAAGAGGCACAAGTTTGTTTGACACAACTGACACAAGTTTGTTCAACGCAACTGGCACAAGTTTTTTCGAATCAATTGGCACAAGTTTCTTTGACGCAACTGGCACAAGTTTGTTTGACGCAACTGGCACAAGTTTGTTTGACGCAACTGGCACTAGTTTGTTTGACGCAACTGGCACAAGTTTATTTGACGCAACTGGCACAACTTTTCTCGACGCAACTGGCACAAGTTTGTTCGCCGTAACTGGCACAAGTTTGTTTGACGCAACTGTCACAAGTTTATTTGATGCAACTGGCACAAGTTTTCTCGACGCAAGTGGCACAAGTTGGTTCGCCGTAACTGGCACAAGTTTCTTCGACGCAACTGGCACAAGTTTGTTCGACGCAACTGGCACAAGTTTGTGTGACGCAACTGGCACAAATTTCTTCGATGCAACTGGCACAAGTTTGTTCGACGAACTGGCACAAGTTTGTTTGACGCAATTGGCACAAGTTTGTTCTACTCAACTGGAACAAGTTTGTTCTATGCAACTGGCACTAGTTTGTTTTACGCAACTGGCATAAGTTTGTTTGACGCAACTGGCACAAGTTTGTTCTACAAACTAGCACAAGTTTGTTCGACGCAACTGGCACAAGGTTCTTCTACGCAACTGGCACAAGTTTGTTCTACGCAACTGGCACAAGTTTGTTTGACGCAACTGGCACAAGTTTGTTCTAAGCAACTGGCACAAGTTTGTTGGATGCCACTGACACAAGTTTGTTCGACGAAACTGGCCCAAGTTTTTTTGACGCAACTGGCACAAGTTTGTTAGACGCAAATGGCACAAGTTTGTTCGACGCAACTGGCACAAGTTTTTTCGACTCAATTGGCACAAGTTTGTTTGACGCAACTGGAACAAGTTTGTTTGACGCAACTGGAACAAGTTTGTTTGACGCAACTGGCACAAGTTTGTTTGACGCAACTGGCACAAGTTTGTTTGACGCAACTGGCACAAGTTTATTTGACGCATCTGGCACAAGTTTTTTCAACGAAACTGGCACAAGTTTGTTCGCCGTAAATGGCACAAGTTTGTTCGACGCAACTGGCACAAGTTTGTTTGACGCAAATGGCACAAGTTTGTTCTACATAACTGGCACAAGTTTGTTCTATGCAACTGGCACAAGTTTGTTCTACGCAACTGGCACAAGTTTGTTCTACGCATCTGGCACAAGTTTGTTCTATGCAACTGGCCATAGTTTGTTCTACGCAACTGGCACAAGTTTGTTTGACGCAACTGGCACAAATTTGTTCTACCCAAATGACACAAGTTTGTTCGACGCAACTGTCACAAGTTTGTTCAACGCAACTGGCACAAGTTTGTTTGACGTAACTGGCGCAAGTTTGTTCGACGCAACTGGCAAAAGTTTGTTCGATGCAACTGGCACAAGTTTGTTTAACGCAACTGGCACAAGTTTGTTCGACCCAACTGGCACAAGTTTGTTTGACTCAACTGGCACAAGTTTGTTTGACGCAACTGGCAAAAGTTTGTTTGACGCAACTGGCACAAGTTCGTTTGATGCAACTGGCACAAGGTTCTTCTACGCAACTGGCACAAGTTTGTTTGACGCAACTGGCACAAGTTTATTTGACGCAACTGGCACAAGTTTGTTTGACGCAACTGGCACAAGTTTGTTTGGCGCAACTGGCAAAAGTTTTTTTTGATGCAACTGGCACAAGTTTGTTAGATGCAACTGGCACAAGTTTGTTCGACGCAACTGGCGCAAGTTTTTTCGACGCAACTGGCAAAAGTTTGTTCGATGCAACTGTCACAAGTTTGTTTAACGCAACTGGCACAAGTTTGTTTGACGCAACTGGCAGAAGTTTGTTTGACGCAACGGGCACAAGGTTCTTCTACGCAACTGGCACAAGTTTGTTCTACGCAACTGGCACAAGTTTGTTTGACGCAACTGGCACAAGTTTGTTCGACGCAACTGGCACAAGTTTGTTTGACGCAACTGGCACAAGGTTGTTCTACGCAACAGGCACAAGTTTGTTCTATGCAACTGGCACAAGTTTGTTAGACACAACTGGCACAAGTTTGTTCGACGCAAAGGGCACAAGTTTTTTCGACTCAATTGGCACAAGTTTGTTTGACGCAACTGGAACAAGTTTGTTTGACGCAACTGGAACAAGTTTGTTTGACGCAACTGGCACAAGTTTGTTTGACGCAACTGGCACAAGTTTGTTCGACGCAAATGGCACAAGTTTATTTGACGCAACTGGCACAAGTTTTTTCGACGAAACTGGCACAAGTTTGTTCGCCGTAACTGGCACAAGTTTGTTCGACGCAACTGGCACAAGTTTGTTTGACGCAAATGGCACAAGTTTGTTCTACATAACTGGCACAAGTTTGTTCTATGCAACTGGCAGAAGTTTGTTCTACTCAACTGGCAGAAGTTTGTTCTAGGCATCCGGCACAAGTTTGTTCTTTGCAACTGGCACTAGTTTGTTCTTCGCAACAGGCACAAGTTTGTTTGACGCAACTGGCACAAATTTGTTCTACCCAACTGACACAAGTTTGTTCGACGCAACTGGCACAAGTTTGTTCTACGCAACTGACACAAGTTTGTTTGACACAATTGGCAGAAGTTTGTTCAACGCAACTGGCACAAGTTTGTTCGACGCAACTGGCGCAAGTTTTTTCGACGCAACTGGCACAAGTTTGTTCGACGCAACTGGCAAAAGTTTGTTCGATGCAACTGGCACAAGTTTGTTTAACGCAACTGGCAGAAGTTTGTTTGACGCAACTGGCAGAAGTTTGTTTGACGCAACTGGCACAAGGTTCTTCTACGCAACTGGCACAAGTTTGTTCTACGCAACTGGCACAAGTTTGTTTGACGCAACTGGCACAAGTTTGTTCGACGCAACTGGCACAAGTTTGTTAGACGCAACTGGCACAAGTTTGTTCGACGTAACAGGCACAAGGTTTTTCGACTCAATTGGTACAAGTTTGATGCAACTGGCACAAGTTTTTTCAACGAAACTGGCACAAGTTTGTTCGCCGTAACTGGCACAAGTTTGTTTGACGCAAATGGCACAAGTTTGTTCTACATAACTGGCACAAGTTTGTTCTATGCAACTGGCACAAGTTTGTTCTACGCAACTGGCACAAGTTTGTTCTACGCATCCAGCACAAGTTTGTTCTATGCAACTAGCACTAGTTTGTTCTACGCAACTGGCACAAGTTTGTTTGACGCAACTGGCACAAATTTGTTCTACACAACTGACACAAGTTTGTTTGACGCAACTGGCACAAATTTGTTCTACCCAACTGACACAAGTTAGTTCGACGCAACTGGCACAATTTTGTTCTGCGTAACTGACACAAGTTTGTTTGACACAATTGGCAGAAGTTTGTTCAACGCAACTGGCACAAGTTTGTTCGACGCAACTGGCGCAAGTTTTTTCGACGCAACTGGCACAAGTTTGTTCGACGCAACTGGCAAAAGTTTGTTCGATGCAACTGGCACAAGTTTGTTGAACGCAACTGGCACAAGTTTGTTTGACGCAAGAGGCACAAGTTTGTTTGACGCAACTGACACAAGTTTGTTCAACGCAACTGGCACAAGTTTTTTCGAATCAATTGGCACAAGTTTGTTTGACGCAACTGGCACAAGTTTGTTTGACGCAACTGGCACAAGTTTGTTTGACGCAACTGGCACTAGTTTGTTTGACGCAACTGGCACAAGTTTATTTGATGCAACTGGCACAACTTTTCTCGACGCAACTGGCACAAGTTTGTTCGCCGTAACTGGCACAAGTTTGTTTGACGCAACTGTCACAAGTTTATTTGACGCAACTGGCACAAGTTTTCTCGACGCAAGTGGCACAAGTTGGTTCGCCGTAACTGGCACAAGTTTGTTCGACGCAACTGGCACAAGTTTGTTCGACGCAACTGGCACAAGTTTGTGTGACGCAACTGGCACAAATTTCTTCGATGCAACTGGCACAAGTTTGTTCGACGAACTGGCACAACTTTGTTTGACGCAATTGGCACAAGTTTGTTCTACTCAACTGGAACAAGTTTGTTCTATGCAACTGGCACTAGTTTGTTTTACGCAACTGGCATAAGTTTGTTTGGCGCAACTGGCACAAGTTTGTTCTACAAACTAGCAAAAGTTTGTTCGACGCAACTGGCACAAGGTTCTTCTACGCAACTGGCACAAGTTTGTTCTACGCAACTGGCACAAGTTTGTTTGACGCAACTGGCACAAGTTTGTTCTACGCAACTGGCACAAGTTTGTTGGATGCCACTGACACAAGTTTGTTCGACGAAACTGGCCCAAGTTTTTTTGACGCAACTGGCACAAGTTTGTTAGACGCAACTGGCACAAGTTAGTTCGACGCAACTGGCACAAGTTTTTTCGACTCATTTGGCACAAGTTTGTTTGACGCAACTGGAACAAGTTTGTTTGACGCAACTGGAACAAGTTTGTTTGACGCAACTGGCACAAGTTTGTTTGACGCAACTGGCACAAGTTTGTTTGACGCAATTGGCACAAGTTTATTTGACGCATCTGGCACAAGTTTTTTCAACGAAACTGGCACAAGTTTGTTCGCCGTAAATGGCACAAGTTTGTTCGACGCAACTGGCACAAGTTTGTTTGACGCAAATGGCACAAGTTTGTTCTACATAACTGGCACAAGTTTGTTCTATGCAACTGGCACAAGTTTGTTCTACGCAACTGGCACAAGTTTGTTCTACGCATCTGGCACAAGTTTGTTCTATGCAACTGGCCATAGTTTGTTCTACGCAACTGGCACAAGTTTGTTTGACGCAACTGGCACAAATTTGTTCTACCCAAATGACACAAGTTTGTTCGACGCAACTGGCACAAGTTTGTTCAACGCAACTGGCACAAGTTTGTTTGACGTAACTGGCGCAAGTTTGTTCGACGCAACTGGCAAAAGTTTGTTCGATGCAACTGGCACAAGTTTGTTTAACGCAACTGGCACAAGTTTGTTCGACCCAACTGGCACAAGTTTGTTTGACTCAACTGGCACAAGTTTGTTTGACGCAACTGGCAAAAGTTTGTTTGACGCAACTGGCACAAGTTCGTTTGATGCAACTGGCACAAGGTTCTTCTACGCAACTGGCACAAGTTTGTTTGACGCAACTGGCACAAGTTTATTTGACGCAACTGGCACAAGTGTGTTTGACGCAACTGGCACAAGTTTGTTTGACGCAACTGGCAAAAGTTTTTTTTGATGCAACTGGCACAAGTTTGTTAGACGCAACTGGCACAAGTTTGTTCGACGCAACTGGCGCAAGTTTTTTCGACGCAACTGGCACAAGTTTGTTCGACGCAACTGGCAAAAGTTTGTTCGATGCAACTGGCACAAGTTTGTTTAACACAACTGGCACAAGTTTGTTTGACGCAACTGGCAGAAGTTTGTTTGACGCAACGGGCACAAGGTTCTTCTACGCAACTGGCACAAGTTTGTTCTACGCAACTGGCACAAGTTTGTTTGACGCAACTGGCACAAGTTTGTTCGACGCAACTGGCACAAGTTTGTTTGACGCAACTGGCACAAGGTTGTTCTATGCAACAGGCACAAGTTTGTTCTATGCAGCTGGCACAAGTTTGTTAGACGCAACTGGCACAAGTTTGTTCGACGCAACTGGCACAAGTTTTTTCGACTCAATTGGCACAAGTTTGTTTGACGCAACTGGAACAAGTTTGTTTGACTCAACTGGAACAAGTTTGTTTGACACAACTGGCACAAGTTTGTTTGACGCAACTGGCACAAGTTTGTTTGGCGCAACTGGCACAAGTTTATTTGACGCAACTGGCACAAGTTTTTTCGACGAAACTGGCACAAGTTTGTGTGACGCAACTGGCACAATTTTCTTCGCTGCAACTGGCACAAGTTTGTTCGACGAACTGGCACAAGTTTGTTTGACGCAATTGGCACAAGTTTGTTCTACTCAACTGGAAAAAGTTTGTTCTATGCAACTGGCACTAGTTTGTTTTACGCAACTGGCATAAGTTTGTTTGACGCAACTGGCACAAGTTTGTTCTATGCAACTGGCACAAGTTTGTTTGACGCAACTGGCACAAACTTGTGCCAGTTGCGTCAAACAAACTAGTGCCAGTTGCGTTTAACAAACTTCTGCCAGTTACGTAGAACAAACTTGTGCCAGTTGTGTCAAACAAACGTGTGCCAGTTGCGTCGAACAAACTTGTGCCAGTTGCGTTGAACAAACTTGTGCCAGTTACGTAGAACAAACTTGTGCTAGTTGTGTCAAACAAACTTGTGCCAGTTACGTAGAACAAACTTGTCCCAGTTGCGTAGAACAAACTTGTGCCACTTGCGTAGAACAAACTTGTGCCAGTTGTGTCAAACAAACTTGTGCCAGTTGCGTAGAACAAACTTGTGCCAGTTGCGTACAACAAACTTGTGCCAGTTGCGTAGAACAAACTTGTGCCAGTTGCATAGAACAAACTTGTGCCAGTTGCGTCAAACAAACTTGTGCCAGTTGCGTAGAACGAACTTGAGGCAGTTGCGTAGAACAAACGTGTGCCAGTTGCGTAAAACAAAATTGTGCCAGTTGTTTCAAACAAACTTTTGCCAGTTGCGTCAAACAAACTTGGGCCAGTTGCGTCGAACAAACTTGTGCCAGTTGCGCAGAACAAACTGGAACAAGTTTGTTTGACACAACTGGCACAAGTTTGTTTGACGCAACTGGCACAAGTTTGTTTGGCGCAACTGGCACAAGTTTATTTGACGCAACTGGCACAAGTTTTTTCGACGAAACTGGCACAAGTTTGTGTGACGCAACTGGCACAATTTTCTTCGCTGCAACTGGCACAAGTTTGTTCGACGAACTGGCACAAGTTTGTTTGACGCAATTGGCACAAGTTTGTTCTACTCAACTGGAAAAAGTTTGTTCTATGCAACTGGCACTAGTTTGTTTTACGCAACTGGCATAAGTTTGTTTGACGCAACTGGCACAAGTTTGTTCTATGCAACTGGCACAAGTTTGTTTGACGCAACTGGCACAAACTTGTGCCAGTTGCGTCAAACAAACTAGTGCCAGTTGCGTTTAACAAACTTCTGCCAGTTACGTAGAACAAACTTGTGCCAGTTGTGTCAAACAAACGTGTGCCAGTTGCGTCGAACAAACTTGTGCCAGTTGCGTTGAACAAACTTGTGCCAGTTACGTAGAACAAACTTGTGCTAGTTGTGTCAAACAAACTTGTGCCAGTTGCGTAGAACAAACTTGTCCCAGTTGCGTAGAACAAACTTGTGCCACTTGCGTAGAACAAACTTGTGCCAGTTGTGTCAAACAAACTTGTGCCAGTTGCGTAGAACAAACTTGTGCCAGTTGCGTACAACAAACTTGTGCCAGTTGCGTAGAACAAACTTGTGCCAGTTGCATAGAACAAACTTGTGCCAGTTGCGTCAAACAAACTTGTGCCAGTTGCGTAGAACGAACTTGAGGCAGTTGCGTAGAACAAACGTGTGCCAGTTGCGTAAAACAAAATTGTGCCAGTTGCGCTGAACAAAATTGTGCCAGTTGATTCAAACAAACTTTTGCCAGTTGCGTCAAACAAACTTGGGCCAGTTGCGTCGAACAAACTTGTGCCAGTTGCGCAGAACAAACTTTGTGCCAGTTGTGTCAAACAATCTTTTCCAAGTTGTGTCAAACAAACTTGTGCCAGTTGCGTCAAACAAATTTATGCCAGTTGCATAGAACAAACTTGTGCCAGTTGCGTAGAACAATCTTTTGCCAGTTGCATCGAACCAACTTGTGCCAGTTGCGTCGGACACACTTGTGACAGTTGCGTCGGACAAACTTGTGCCAATTGCGTCGAACAAACTTGTGCCAGTTGCGTAGAACAAACTTATGCCAGTTGCGTCGGACAAACTTGTGCTAGTTGCGTCGAACAAACTTGTGCCAGTTGCGTAGAACAAACTTGTGCCAGTTGTGTCAAACAAACTTTTGCCAGTTGCGTCAAACAAACTTGGGCCAGTTGCGTCGAACAAAATTGTGCCAGTTGTGTCGGACAAACTTGTGCCAGTTACGTAGAACATACTTGTGCCAGTTGCGAACTACAAACTTGTGCCAGTTGCGTTGAACAAACTTGGGCCAGTTGCGTCAAACAAACTTGTGCTAGTTGCGTTAAACAAACTTTTGCCAGTTGCGTCAAACAAACTTGTGCCAGTTGCGTTGAACAAACTTGTGCCAGTTGCGTAGAACAAACTTGAGCCAGTTGTGTAGAACAAACTTGTGCCAGTTGCGTCGAAGAAACTTGTGCCAGTTGCGTAGAACCAACTTGTGCCAGTTGTGTAGAACAAACTTGTGCCAGTTGCGTAGAACAAACTTGTGCCAGTTGCATAGAACAAACTTGTGCCAGTTTTGTAGAACAACCTTGTGCCAGTTGCGTCAAACAACCTTGTGCCAGTTGCATCAAACAAACTTGTGCCAGTTGCATCAAACAAACTTGTGCCAGTTGCGTAGAACAAACTTGTGCCAGTTGCATAGAACAAACTTGTGCCAGTTTTGTAGAACAACCTTGTGCCAGTTGCGTCCAACAGACATGTGCCAATTGCGTCAAACAACCTTGTGCCAGTTGCGTCAAAAAAACTTGTGCCAGTTGTGTCAAACAAACTTGTGCCAGTTGGGTCGAATAAACTTGTGCCAGTTGCGTTAAACAAACTTGTGCCAGTTGCGTCAAATAAACTTGTGCCAGTTGCGTAGAACAAACATGTGCCAGTTGCGTCAAACAAACTTGTGCCAGTTGCATCGAACAAACTTGTGCCAGTTGCGTAGAACAAACTTGTGCCAGTTGCATAGAACAAACTTTTGCCACTTGCGTCGAACAAACTTGTGCCAGTTGCGTAGAACAAACTTTTGCCAATTGCGTAGAACAAACTTGTGCCAGTTTTGTCAAAGAAACTTGTGCCAGTTGCGTAGAACAAACTTGTGCCCGTTACGTGGAACAAATTTGTGCCAGTTGCATAGAACAAACTTCTGCAGGTTGCGTCAAACAAACTTGGGCCAGTTGCGTAGAACAAACTTGTGCCAGTTGCATCAAACAAACTTGTGCCAGTTGCGTCAAAGAAACTTGTGCCAGTTGCGTAGAAGAAACTTGTGCCAGTTGCGTCGAACAAACTTGTGCCAGTTCTGTGGAATAAACTTGTGCCAGTTGCATAGAACAAACTTGTGCCAGTTGTGTAGAACAATCTTGTGCCAATTGCGTAGAACAAACTTGTGCCAGTTGCGTCAAACAAACTTGGGCCAGTTGCGTAGAACAAACTTGTGCCAGTTGCGTAGAACAAACTTGTGCCAGTTGCGCCAAACAAACTTGTGCCAGTTGCATCGAACAAACTTGTGCCAGTTGCGTAGAACAAACTTGTGCCAGTTGCATAGAACAAACTTTTGCCACTTGCGTCGAACAAACTTGTGTCAGTTGCGCAGAACAAACTTTTGCCAATTGCGTAGAACAAACTTGTGCCAGTTTTGTCAAACAAACTTGTGCCAGTTGCGTAGAACAAACTTATGCCCGTTACGTGGAACAAACTTGTGCCAGTTGCATAGAACAAACTTCTGCCAGTTGCGTCAAACAAACTTGGGCCAGTTGCGTAGAACAAACTTGTGCCAGTTGCCTCAAACAAACTTGTGCCAGTTCCCTCGAAGAAACTTGTGCCAGTTGCGTAGAAGAAACTTGTGCCAGTTGCGTCGAACAAACTTGTGCCAGTTCCGTGGAACAAACTTGTGCCAGTTGCGTAGAACAAACTTGTGCCAGTTGTGTAGAACAATCTTGTGCCAATTGCGTAGAACAAACTTGTGCCAGTTGCGTCAAACAAACTTGGGCCAGTTGCGTAGAACAAACTTGTGCCAGTTGCGTAGAACAAACTTGTGCCAGTTGCGTCAAACAATCTTGTGCCAGTTGCGAAGAACAAACTTGTGCCTCTTGCATAGAACAAAATTGTGCCAGTTGCGTAGAACAACTTTGTGCCAGTTGCGTAGAACAAACTTGTGCCAGTTGCGTAGAACAAACTTGTGCTAGTTGAGTAGAACAAACTTGTGCCAGTTGCATAGAACAAACTTGTGTCAGTTGCGTAGAACAAACTTGTGCCAGTTGCGTCAAACAAACTTGGGCCAGTTGCGTAGAACAAACTTGTGCCAGTTGCGAACTACAAACTTGTGCCAGTTTCGTAGGACAAACTTGTGCCAGTTGCGTCAAACAAACTTTGGCCAGTTGCGGAGAACAAACTTGCGCCAGTTGCGAACTACAATCTTGTGCCACTTGCGTAGGACAAACTTGTGCCAGTTGCGTCAAAGAAACTTGTGACAGTTGCGTCAAATAAACTTGTTCCATTTGCGTCAAATAAACTTGTGCCAGTTACGTAGAACAACTTTGTGCCAGTTGCATAGAACAAAGTTGTACCAGTTGCGTAGAACAACTTTGTGCCAGTTGCGTAGAACAAACTTGTGCCAGTTGCATAGAACAAACTTGTGCTAGTTGCGTAGAACAAACTTGTGCCATTTGCGTAGAACAAACTTGTGTCAGTTACGTAGAACAAACTTGTGCCAGTTGCGTCAAACCAACTTGGGCCAGTTGCGTAGAACAAACTTATGCCATTTGCGAACTACAAACTTTTGCCAGTTTCGTAGGACAAACTTGTGCCAGTTGCGTAAAACAAACTTGTGCCAGTTGCGTAGAACAAACTTGTGCCAGTTGAGAACTACAAAATTGTGCCAGTTGCGTAGAACAAACTTGTGCCAGTTGCGTCAAAGAAACTTGTGCCAGTTGCATCAAATAAACTTGTGCCAGTTGCGCAGAACAAACTTGTGAAAGTTGCGTAGAACAAACTTGTCCCAGTTGCGTCGAACAAACTTGTGACAGTTGCATTGAACAAACTTGTGCCAGTTGCGTCGAACAAACTTGTGCCAGTTGCATCAAACAAACTTGTGCCAGTTGCATAGAACAAACTTGTGTCAGTTGCGTCAAACAAACTAGTGCCAGTTGCGTTTAACAAACTTCTGCCAGTTACGTAGAACAAACTTGTGCCAGTTGTGTCAAACAAACGTGTGCCAGTTGCGTCGAACAAACTTGTGCCAGTTGCGTTGAACAAACTTGTGCCAGTTACGTAGAACAAACTTGTGCTAGTTGTGTCAAACAAACTTGTGCCAGTTGCGTAGAACAAACTTGTCCCAGTTGCGTAGAACAAACTTGTGCCACTTGCGTAGAACAAACTTGTGCCAGTTACGTAGAACAAACATGTGCCAGTTGTGTCAAACAAACTTGTGCCAGTTGCGTAGAACAAACTTGTGCCAGTTGCGTAGAACAAACTTGTGCCAGTTGCGTAGAACAAACTTGTGCCAGTTGCGACAAACAAACTTGTGCCAGTTGCATAGAACAAACTTGTGCCAGTTGTGTCAAACAAACTTGTGTCAGTTGCGTAGAACAAACTTGAGGCAGTTGCGTAGAACAAACGTGTGCCAGTTACGTAAAACAAAATTGTGCCAGTTGCGCTGAACAAAATTGTGCCAGTTGTTTCAAACAAACTTTTGCCAGTTGCGTCAAACAAACTTGGGCCAGTTGCGTCGAACAAACTTGTGCCAGTTGCGTAGAACAAACTTTGTGCCAGTTGTGTCAAACAATCTTTTCCAAGTTTTGTCAAACAAACTTGGGCCAGTTGCGTCAAACAAATTTATGCCAGTTGCATAGAACAAACTTGTGCCAGTTGCGTAGAACAAACTTTTGCCAGTTGCATCGAACCAACTTGTGCCAGTTGCGTCGGACACACTTGTGACAGTTGCGTCGGACAAACTTGTGCCAATTGCGTCGAACAAACTTGTGCCAGTTGCGTAGAACAAACTTATGCCAGTTGCGTCAGACAAACTTGTGCCAGTTGCGTCGAACAAACTTGCGCCAGTTGCGTAGAACAAACTTGTGCCAGTTGTGTCAAACAAACTTTTGCCAGTTGCGTCAAACAAACTTGGGCCAGTTGCGTCGAACAAAATTGTGCCAGTTGTGTCGGACAAACTTGTGCCAGTTACGTAGAACATACTTGTGCCAGTTGCGAACTACAAACTTGGGCCAGTTGCGTTGAACAAACTTGGGCCAGTTGCGTCAAACAAACTTGTGCTAGTTGCGTAGAACAAACTTGTGCCAGTTGAGTCAAACAAACTTGTGCCAGTTGCGTTGAACAAACTTGTGCCAGTTGCGTAGAACAAACTTGAGGCAGTTGTGTAGAACAAACTTGTGCCAGTTGCATAGAACAAACATTTTCCAGTTGCGTAGAACAAACTTGTGCCAGTTGCGTCGAACAAACTTGTGCCAGTTGCGTAGAACAAACTTGTGCCAATTGCATAGAACAAACTTGTGCCACTTGCGTCGAACAAACTTGTGCCAGTTGCGCAGAACAAACTTTTGCCAGTTGCGTAGAACAAACTTGTGCCAGTTTTGTCAAACAAACTTGTGCCAGTTGCGTAGAACAAACTTGTGCCCGTTACGTGGAACAAACTTGTGCCAGTTGCATAGAACAAACTTCTGCCAGTTGCGTCAAACAAACTTGGGCCAGTTGCGTAGAACAAACTTGTGCCAGTTGCGTCAAACAAACTTGTGCCAGTTGCATAGAACAAACTTGAGCCAGTTGCGTAGAACAACCTTGTGCCAGTTACGTAGAACAAACTTGTGCCAGTTGTGTCAAACAAACTTGTGCCAGTAGCTTAGAACAAACTTATGCCAGTTGCGTAAAACAAACTTGTGCGAGTTGTGTCAAACAAACTTGGGCCAGTTGCGTAGAACAAACTTGTGCCAGATGCGTAGGACAAACATGTGCCAGTTGTGTCAAACAAACTTGTGCTAGTTGCGTAAAACAAACTTGAGCCAGTTGCGTAGAACAGACTTGTGCCAGTTGCATCGAACAAACTTGTGCCAGTTGCGTGGAACAAACTTGTGCCAGTTGCGCAGAACAAACTTGTGCCACTTAAGTCAAACAGACTTGTGCCAGTTGCGTCAAACAAATTTATGCCAGTTGCATAGAACAAACTTGTGCCAGTTGCGTAGACCAAACTTGTGCCAGTTGCATCGAACAAACTTGTGCCAGTTGCGTCAAACACACTTGTGCCAGTTGTGTCGGACAAACTTGTGCCAATTGCGTCAAACAAACTTGTGCCTGTTGCGTAGAACAAACTTCTGCCAGTTGTGTCAAACAAACTTGTGCCAGTTGCATAAAACAAACTTGTCCCAGTTGCGTCGAACAAACTTGTGCCAGTTGCGTAAAACAAACTTGTGCCAGTTGCGTAGAACAAACTTGTGCCAGTTTTGTCAAACAAACTTGTGCCAGTTGCGTCAAACAATCTTGGGCCAGTTGCGTCGAACAAACTTGTGCCAGTTTCGTCAAAGAAACTTGTGCCAGTTGCATAAAACAAACTTGTGCCAGTTGCGTCGAACAAACTTGTGCCAGTTGCGTAGAACAAACTTGTGCCAGTTACGTAGAACAAACTTGTGCCAGTTTTGTCAAACAAACTTGTGCCAGTTGCATCAAACAAACTTGTTTCAGTTGCGTCGAACAAACTTGTGCCAGTTGTGTAGAACAACCTTGTGCCAGTTGCGTCAAACAACTTTGTGCCAGTTACGTCAAACAAACTTGTGCCAGTTGTGTCAAAAAAACTTGTGCCAGTTGCGTCAAACAAACTTTTGCCAGTTGCGTCAAAAAAACTTTTGCCAGTTGGGTCAAATAAACTTGTGCCAGTTGCGTTAAACAAACTTTTGACAGTTGCGTCGAACAAACTTGTGCCATTTGCATCGAACAAACTTGTGCCAGTTGTGTCGAACAAGCTTGTGCCAGTTGCGCCAAACAAACTTGTGCCAGTTGCATCGAACAAACTTGTGCCAGTTGCGTAGAACAAACTGTGCCAGTTGTGTCAAACAAACTTGTGCCACTTGCGTCGAACAAACTTGTGCCAGTTGCGTAGAACAAACTTTTGCCAGTTGCGTAGAACAAACTTGTGCCAGTTGTGTCAAACAAACTTGTGTCAGTTGCATAGAACAAACTTGTGCCAGTTGCGTAGAACAAACTTGTGCCAGTTACGTAGAACAAACCTTTGCCAGTTGCGTAGAACAAACTTGTGCCAGTTGCATAGAACAAACTTGTGTGAGTTGCGTCAAACAAACTTCTGCCAGTTGCATAAAACAAACTTGTGCCAGTTGCGTAGAACAAACTTGTGCCAGTTGCGTAGAACAAACTTGAGTTAGTTGCGTAGAACAAACTTGTGCCAGTTGCGTCAAACAAACTTGGGCCAGTTGCGTCCAACAAACTTGTGCCAGTTGCGTCAAAGAAACTTGTGCCAGTTGTGTTGAACAATCTTGTGCCAGTTGCGAAGAACAAACTTGTGCCAGTTGCGTAGAACAAACTTGTGCCAGTTGCGTCGAACAAACTTCTGACAGTTGCATAGAAAAAACTTGTGTGAGTTGCGTAGAAGAAACTTGGGCCAGTTGCGAAAACAAACTTGTGCCAATTGCGACAAACAAGTTTGTGCTAGTTGCGTAGAACAAACTTGTGCCAGTTGCGTAGAAGAAACTTGTGCCAGTTGCGTCGAACAAACTTGTGCCAGTTCCGTGGAACAAACTTGTGCCAGTTGCGTAGAACAAATTTGTGCCAGTTATGTAGAACAATCTTGTGCCAGTTGCGTAGAACAAACTTGTGCCAGTTGCGTCAAACAAACTTGGGCCAGTTGCGTAGAACAAACTTGTGCCGGTTGCGTAGAACAAACTTGTGCCAGTTGCATCAAGCAATCTTGTGCCAGTTGCGAAGAACAAACTTGTGCCTGTTGCATAGAACAAAATTGTGCCAGTTGCGTAGAACAACTTTGTGCCAGTTGCGTAGAACAAACTTGTGCCAGTTGCGTAGAACAAACTTGTGCCAGTTGCGTAGAACAAACTTGTGCCAGTTGCGTAGAACAAACTTGTGCCAGTTGCTTAGAACAAACTTGTGTCAGTTGCGTAGAACAAACTTGTGCCAGTTGTGTCAAACAAACTTGGGCCAGTTGCGTAGAACAAACTTGTGCCAGTTGCGAACTACAAACTTGTGCCAGTTTCGTAGGACAAACTTGTGCCAGTTGCGTCAAACAAACTTGTGCCAGTTGCGTAGAACAAACTTGCGCCAGTTGCGAACTACAAACTTGTGCCCCTTGCGTAGGACAAACTTGTGCCAGTTGCGTCAAAGAAACTTGTGACAGTTGCGTCAAATAAACTTGTTCCAGTTGCGTCAAATAAACTTGAGCCAGTTACGTAGAACAACTTTGTGCCAGTTGCATAGAACAAAATTGTGCCAGTTGCGTAGAACAACTTTGTGCCAGTTGCGTAGAACAAACTTGTGCCAGTTGCGTAGAACAAACTTGTGCTAGTTGCGTAGAACAAACTTGTGCCAGTTGCGTAGAACAAACTTGTGTCAGTTGCGTAGAACAAACTTGTGCCAGTTGCGTCAAACAAACTTGGGCCAGTTGCGTAGAACAAACTTGTGCCAGTTGCGATCTACAAACTTGTGCCAGTTGCGTCAAACAAACTTGTGCCAGTTGCGAAGAACAAACTTGTGCCAGTTGCGAACTACAAACTTGTGCCACTTGCGTAGGACAAACTTGTGCCAGTTGTGTCAAAGAAACTTGTGCCAGTTGCATCAAATAAACTTGTGCCAGTTGCGCAGAACAAACTTGTTAAAGTTGCGTAGAACAAACTTGTGCCAGCTGCGTCGAACAAACTTGTGACAGTTGCGTTGAACAAACTTTTGCCAGTTGCATCGAACAAACTTGTGCCAGTTGCATCAAACAAACTTGTGCCAGTTGCGTAGAACAAACTTGTGCCAGTTGCGTCAAACAAACTAGTGCCAGTTGCGTTTAACAAACTTCTGCCAGTTACGTAGAACAAACTTGTGCCAGTTGTGTCAAACAAACGTGTGCCAGTTGCGTCGAACAAACTTGTGCCAGTTGCGTTGAACAAACTTGTGCCAGTTACGTAGAACAAACTTGTGCTAGTTGTGTCAAACAAACTTGTGCCAGTTGCGTAGAACAAACTTGTCCCAGTTGCGTAGAACAAACTTGTGCCACTTGCGTAGAACAAACTTGTGCCAGTTACGTAGAACAAACTTGTGCCAGTTGTGTCAAACAAACTTGTGCCAGTTGCGTAGAACAAACTTGTGCCAGTTGCGTAGAACAAACTTGTGCCAGTTGCGTAGAACAAACTTGTGCCAGTTGCGACAAACAAACTTGTGCCAGTTGCATAGAACAAACTTGTGCCAGTTGTGTCAAACAAACTTGTGCCAGTTGCGTAAAACAAACTTGAGGCAGTTGCGTAGAACAAACGTGTGCCAGTTGCGTAAAACAAAATTGTGCCAGTTGCGCTGAACAAAATTGTGCCAGTTGTTTCAAACAAACTTTTGCCAGTTGCGTCAAACAAACTTGGGCCAGTTGCGTCGAACAAACTTGTGCCAGTTGCGTAGAACAAACTTTGTGCCAGTTGTGTCAAACAATCTTTTCCAAGTTTTGTCAAACAAACTTGGGCCAGTTGCGTCAAACAAATTTATGCCAGTTGCATAGAACAAACTTGTGCCAGTTGCGTAGAACAAACTTTTGCCAGTTGCATCGAACCAACTTGTGCCAGTTGCGTCGGACACACATGTGACAGTTGCGTCGGACAAACTTGTGCCAATTGCGTCGAACAAACTTGTGCCAGTTGCGTAGAACAAACTTATGCCAGTTGCGTCAGACAAACTTGTGCCAGTTGCGTCGAACAAACTTGCGCCAGTTGCGTAGAACAAACTTGTGCCAGTTGTGTCAAACAAACTTTTGCCAGTTGCGTCAAACAAACTTGGGCCAGTTGCGTCGAACAAAATTGTGCCAGTTGTGTCGGACAAACTTGTGCCAGTTACGTAGAACATACTTGTGCCAGTTGCGAACTACAAACTTGGGCCAGTTGCGTTGAACAAACTTGGGCCAGTTGCGTCAAACAAACTTGTGCTAGTTGCGTAGAACAAACTTGTGGCAGTTGCATCAAACAAACTTGTGCCAGTTGCGTTGAACAAACTTGTGCCAGTTGCGTAGAACAAACTTGAGCCAGTTGTGTAGAACAAACTTGTGCCAGTTGCATAGAACAAACATTTTCCAGTTGCGTAGAACAAACTTGTGCCAGTTGCGTCGAACAAACTTGTGCCAGTTGCGTAGAACAAACTTGTGCCAATTGCATAGAACAAACTTGTGCCACTTGCGTCGAACAAACTTGTGCCAGTTGCGCAAAACAAACTTTTGCCAGTTGCGTAGAACAAACTTGTGCCAGTTTTGTCAAACAAACTTGTGCCAGTTGCGTAGAACAAACTTGTGCCAGTTGCATAGAACAAACTTCTGCCAGTTGCGTCAAACAAACTTGGGCCAGTTGCGTAGAACAAACTTGTGCCAGTTGCGTCAAACAAACTTGTGCCAGTTGCATAGAACAAACTTGAGCCAGTTGCGTAGAACAACCTTGTGCCAGTTACGTAGAACAAACTTGTGCCAGTTGTGTCAAACAAACTTGTGCCAGTAGCGTAGAACAAACTTATGCCAGTTGCGTAAAACAAACTTGTGCGAGTTGTGTCAAACAAACTTGGGCCAGTTGTGTCAAACAAACTTGTGCTAGTTGCGTAAAACAAACTTGAGCCAGTTGCGTAGAACAGACTTGTGCCAGTTGCATCGAACAAACTTGTGCCAGTTGCGTGGAACAAAATTGTGCCAGTTGCGCAGAACAAACTTGTGCCACTTAAGTCAAACAGACTTGTGCCAGTTGCGTCAAACAAATTTATGCCAGTTGCATAGAACAAACTTGTGCCAGTTGCGTAGACCAAACTTGTGCCAGTTGCATCGAACAAACTTGTGCCAGTTGCGTCAAACACACTTGTGCCAGTTGTGTCGGACAAACTTGTGCCAATTGCGTCAAACAAACTTGTGCCAGTTGCGTAGAACAAACTTCTGCCAGTTGTGTCAAACAAACTTGTGCCAGTTGCATAAAACAAACTTGTGCCAGGTGCGTCGAACAAACTTGTGCCAGTTGCGTAAAACAAACTTGTGCCAGTTGCGTAGAACAAACTTGTGCCAGTTTTGTCAAACAAACTTGTGCCAGTTGCGTCAAACAATCTTGGGCCAGTTGCGTCGAACAAACTTGTGCCAGTTTCGTCAAAGAAACTTGTGCCAGTTGCATAAAACAAACTTGTGCCAGTTGCGTCGAACAAACTTGTGCCAGTTGCGTAGAACAAACTTGTGCCAGTTACGTAGAACAAACTTGTGCCAGTTTTGTCAAACAAACTTGTGCCAGTTGCATCAAACAAACTTGTTTCAGTTGCGTCGAACAAACTTGTGCCAGTTGTGTAGAACAACCTTGTGCCAGTTGCGTCAAACAACTTTGTGCCAGTTACGTCAAACAAACTTGTGCCAGTTGCGTCAAAAAAACTTGTGCCAGTTGCGTCAAACAAACTTTTGCCAGTTGCGTCAAAAAAACTTTTGCCAGTTGGGTCAAATAAACTTGTGCCAGTTGCGTTAAACAAACTTTTGACAGTTGCGTCGAACAAACTTGTGCCATTTGCATCGAACAAACTTGTGCCAGTTGTGTCGAACAAGCTTGTGCCAGTTGCGTCAAACAAACTTGTGCCAGTTGCGCTGAACAAAATTGTGCCAGTTGTTTCAAACAAACTTTTGCCAGTTGCGTCAAACAAACTTGGGCCAGTTGCGTCGAACAAACTTGTGCCAGTTGCGTAGAACAAACTTTGTGCCAGTTGTGTCAAACAATTATTTCCAAGTTTTGTCAAACAAACTTGGGCCAGTTGCGTCAAACAAATTTATGCCAGTTGCATAGAACAAACTTGTGCCAGTTGCGTAGAACAAACTTTTGCCAGTTGCATCGAACCAACTTGTGCCAGTTGCGTCGGACACACTTGTGACAGTTGCGTCGGACAAACTTGTGCCAATTGCGTCGAACAAACTTGTGCCAGTTGCGTAGAACAAACTTATGCCAGTTGCGTCAGACAAACTTGTGCCAGTTGCGTCGAACAAACTTGCGCCAGTTGCGTAGAACAAACTTGTGCCAGTTGTGTCAAACAAACTTTTGCCAGTTGCGTCAAACAAACTTGGGCCAGTTGCGTCGAACAAAATTGTGCCAGTTGTGTCGGACAAACTTGTGCCAGTTACGTAGAACATACTTGTGCCAGTTGCGAACTACAAACTTGGGCCAGTTGCGTTGAACAAACTTGGGCCAGTTGCGTCAAACAAACTTGTGCTAGTTGCGTAGAACAAACTTGTGCCAGTTGAGTCAAACAAACTTGTGCCAGTTGCGTTGAACAAACTTGTGCCAGTTGCGTAGAACAAACTTGAGCCAGTTGTGTAGAACAAACTTGTGCCAGTTGCATAGAACAAACATTTTCCAGTTGCGTAGAACAAACTTGTGCCAGTTGCGTCGAACAAACTTGTGCCAGTTGCGTAGAACAAACTTGTGCCAATTGCATAGAACAAACTTGTGCTAGTTGTGTCAAACAAACTTGTGCCAGTTGCGTAGAACAAACTTGTCCCAGTTGCGTAGAACAAACTTGTGCCAGTTGCATAGAACAAACATGTGCCAGTTGCATAGAACAAACTTTTGCCACTTGCGTCGAACAAACTTGTGCCAGTTGCGCAGAACAAACTTTTGCCAATTGCGTAGAACAAACTTGTGCCAGTTTTGTCAAACAAACTTGTGCCAGTTGCGTAGAACAAACTTGTGCCCGTTACGTGGAACAAACTTGTGCCAGTTGCATAGAACAAACTTCTGCCAGTTGCGTCAAACAAACTTGGGCCAGTTGCGTAGAACAAACTTGTGCCAGTTGCATCAAACAAACTTGTGCCAGTTGCGTCAAAGAAACTTGTGCCAGTTGCGTAGAAGAAACTTGTGCCAGTTGCGTCGAACAAACTTGTGCCAGTTCCGTGGAACAAACTTGTGCCAGTTGCATAGAACAAACTTGTGCCAGTTGTGTAGAACAATCTTGTGCCAATTGCGTAGAACAAACTTGTGCCAGTTGCGTCAAAAAAACTTGGGCCAGTTGCGTAGAACAAACTTGTTCCAGTTGCGTAGAACAAACTTGTGCCAGTTGCGCCAAACAAACTTGTGCCAGTTGCATCGAACAAACTTGTGCTAGTTGCGTAGAACAAACTTGTGCCAGTTGCATAGAACAAACTTTTGCCACTTGCGTCGAACAAACTTGTGCCAGTTGCGCAGAAAAAACTTGTGCCAGTTGCGTAGAACAAACTTGTGCCCGTTACGTGGAACAAACTTGTGCCAGTTGCATAGAACAAACTTCTGCCAGTTGCATCAAACAAACTTGGGCCAGTTGCGTAGAACAAACTTGTGCCAGTTGCCTCAAACAAACTTGTGCCAGTTCCCTCAAAGAAACTTGTGCCAGTTGCGTAGAAGAAACTTGTGCCAGTTGCGTCGAACAAACTTGTGCCAGTTGTGTCAAACAAACTTGTGCCAGTTGCGTAGAACAAACTTGTGCCAGTTGTGTAGAACAATCTTGTGCCAATTGCGTAGAACAAACTTGTGCCAGTTGCGTCAAACAAACTTGGTCCAGTTGCGTAGAACAAACTTGTGCCAGTTGCGTAGAACAAACTTGTGCCAGTTGCGTCAAACAATCTTGTGCCAGTTGCGAAGAACAAACTTGTGCGTCTTGCATAGAACAAAATTGTGCCAGTTGCGTAGAACAACTTTGTGCCAGTTGCGTAGAACAAACTTGTGCCAGTTGCGTAGAACAAACTTGTGCTAGTTGCGTAGAACAAAATTGTGCCAGTTGCATAGAACAAACTTGTGTCAGTTGCGTAGAACAAACTTGTGCCAGTTGCGTCAAACAAACTTGGGCCAGTTGCGTAGAACAAACTTGTGCCAGTTGCGAACTACAAACTTGTGCCAGTTTCGTAGGACAAACTTGTGCCAGTTGCGTCAAACAAACTTGGGCCAGTTGCGTAGGACAAACTTGCGCCAGTTGCGAACTACAATCTTGTGCCACTTGCGTAGGACAAACTTGTGCCAGTTGCGTCAAAGAAACTTGTGACAGTTGCGTCAAATAAACTTGTTCCATTTGCGTCAAATAAACTTGTGCCAGTTACGTAGAACAACTTTGTGCC
Source organism: Macrobrachium rosenbergii (assembly GCA_039081455.1). NCBI lineage: Eukaryota > Metazoa > Arthropoda > Malacostraca > Decapoda > Palaemonidae > Macrobrachium > Macrobrachium rosenbergii. The sequence continues at coordinate 63,781,496 of JANJGK010000010.1, read as the reverse complement.
AGTTGCATAGAACAAAGTTGTGCCAGTTGCGTAGAAAAACTTTGTGCCAGTTGCGTAGAACAAACTTGTGCTAGTTGCGTAGAACAAACTTGTGCCATTTGCGTAGAACAAACTTGTGTCAGTTGCGTAGAACAAACTTGTGCCAGTTGCGTCAAACCAACTTGGGCCAGTTGCGTAGAACAAACTTATGCCATTTGCGAACTACAAACTTTTGCCAGTTTCGTAGGACAAACTTGTGCCAGTTGCGTAAAACAAACTTGTGCCAGTTGCGTAGAACAAACTTGTGCCAGTTGAGAACTACAAAATTGTGCCAGTTGCGTAGAACAAACTTGTGCCAGTTGCGTCAAAGAAACTTGTGCCAGTTGCATCAAATAAACTTGTGCCAGTTGCGCAGAACAAACTTGTGAAAGTTGCGTAGAACAAACTTGTCCCAGTTGCGTCGAACAAACTTGTGACAGTTGCATTGAACAAACTTGTGCCAGTTGCGTCGAACAAACTTGTGCCAGTTGCATCAAACAAACTTGTGCCAGTTGCATAGAACAAACTTGTGTCAGTTGCGTCAAACAAACTAGTGCCAGTTGCGTTTAACAAACTTCTGCCAGTTACGTAGAACAAACTTGTGCCAGTTGTGTCAAACAAACGTGTGCCAGTTGCGTCGAACAAACTTGTGCCAGTTGCGTTGAACAAACTTGTGCCAGTTACGTAGAACAAACTTGTGCTAGTTGTGTCAAACAAACTTGTGCCAGTTGCGTAGAACAAACTTGTCCCAGTTGCGTAGAACAAACTTGTGCCACTTGCGTAGAACAAACTTGTGCCAGTTACGTAGAACAAACATGTGCCAGTTGTGTCAAACAAACTTGTGCCAGTTGCGTAGAACAAACTTGTGCCAGTTGCGTAGAACAAACTTGTGCCAGTTGCGTAGAACAAACTTGTGCCAGTTGCGACAAACAAACTTGTGCCAGTTGCATAGAACAAACTTGTGCCAGTTGTGTCAAACAAACTTGTGTCAGTTGCGTAGAACAAACTTGAGGCAGTTGCGTAGAACAAACGTGTGCCAGTTACGTAAAACAAAATTGTGCCAGTTGCGCTGAACAAAATTGTGCCAGTTGTTTCAAACAAACTTTTGCCAGTTGCGTCAAACAAACTTGGGCCAGTTGCGTCGAACAAACTTGTGCCAGTTGCGTAGAACAAACTTTGTGCCAGTTGTGTCAAACAATCTTTTCCAAGTTTTGTCAAACAAACTTGGGCCAGTTGCGTCAAACAAATTTATGCCAGTTGCATAGAACAAACTTGTGCCAGTTGCGTAGAACAAACTTTTGCCAGTTGCATCGAACCAACTTGTGCCAGTTGCGTCGGACACACTTGTGACAGTTGCGTCGGACAAACTTGTGCCAATTGCGTCGAACAAACTTGTGCCAGTTGCGTAGAACAAACTTATGCCAGTTGCGTCAGACAAACTTGTGCCAGTTGCGTCGAACAAACTTGCGCCAGTTGCGTAGAACAAACTTGTGCCAGTTGTGTCAAACAAACTTTTGCCAGTTGCGTCAAACAAACTTGGGCCAGTTGCGTCGAACAAAATTGTGCCAGTTGTGTCGGACAAACTTGTGCCAGTTACGTAGAACATACTTGTGCCAGTTGCGAACTACAAACTTGGGCCAGTTGCGTTGAACAAACTTGGGCCAGTTGCGTCAAACAAACTTGTGCTAGTTGCGTAGAACAAACTTGTGCCAGTTGAGTCAAACAAACTTGTGCCAGTTGCGTTGAACAAACTTGTGCCAGTTGCGTAGAACAAACTTGAGCCAGTTGTGTAGAACAAACTTGTGCCAGTTGCATAGAACAAACATTTTCCAGTTGCGTAGAACAAACTTGTGCCAGTTGCGTCGAACAAACTTGTGCCAGTTGCGTAGAACAAACTTGTGCCAATTGCATAGAACAAACTTGTGCCACTTGCGTCGAACAAACTTGTGCCAGTTGCGCAGAACAAACTTTTGCCAGTTGCGTAGAACAAACTTGTGCCAGTTTTGTCAAACAAACTTGTGCCAGTTGCGTAGAACAAACTTGTGCCCGTTACGTGGAACAAACTTGTGCCAGTTGCATAGAACAAACTTCTGCCAGTTGCGTCAAACAAACTTGGGCCAGTTGCGTAGAACAAACTTGTGCCAGTTGCGTCAAACAAACTTGTGCCAGTTGCATAGAACAAACTTGAGCCAGTTGCGTAGAACAACCTTGTGCCAGTTACGTAGAACAAACTTGTGCCAGTTGTGTCAAACAAACTTGTGCCAGTAGCTTAGAACAAACTTATGCCAGTTGCGTAAAACAAACTTGTGCGAGTTGTGTCAAACAAACTTGGGCCAGTTGCGTAGAACAAACTTGTGCCAGATGCGTAGGACAAACATGTGCCAGTTGTGTCAAACAAACTTGTGCTAGTTGCGTAAAACAAACTTGAGCCAGTTGCGTAGAACAGACTTGTGCCAGTTGCATCGTACAAACTTGTGCCAGTTGCGTGGAACAAACTTGTGCCAGTTGCGCAGAACAAACTTGTGCCACTTAAGTCAAACAGACTTGTGCCAGTTGCGTCAAACAAATTTATGCCAGTTGCATAGAACAAACTTGTGCCAGTTGCGTAGACCAAACTTGTGCCAGTTGCATCGAACAAACTTGTGCCAGTTGCGTCAAACACACTTGTGCCAGTTGTGTCGGACAAACTTGTGCCAATTGCGTCAAACAAACTTGTGCCAGTTGCGTAGAACAAACTTCTGCCAGTTGTGTCAAACAAACTTGTGCCAGTTGCATAAAACAAACTTGTCCCAGTTGCGTCGAACAAACTTGTGCCAGTTGCGTAAAACAAACTTGTGCCAGTTGCGTAGAACAAACTTGTGCCAGTTTTGTCAAACAAACTTGTGCCAGTTGCGTCAAACAATCTTGGGCCAGTTGCGTCGAACAAACTTGTGCCAGTTTCGTCAAAGAAACTTGTGCCAGTTGCATAAAACAAACTTGTGCCAGTTGCGTCGAACAAACTTGTGCCAGTTGCGTAGAACAAACTTGTGCCAGTTACGTAGAACAAACTTGTGCCAGTTTTGTCAAACAAACTTGTGCCAGTTGCATCAAACAAACTTGTTTCAGTTGCGTCGAACAAACTTGTGCCAGTTGTGTAGAACAACCTTGTGCCAGTTGCGTCAAACAACTTTGTGCCAGTTACGTCAAACAAACTTGTGCCAGTTGTGTCAAAAAAACTTGTGCCAGTTGCGTCAAACAAACTTTTGCCAGTTGCGTCAAAAAAACTTTTGCCAGTTGGGTCAAATAAACTTGTGCCAGTTGCGTTAAACAAACTTTTGACAGTTGCGTCGAACAAACTTGTGCCATTTGCATCGAACAAACTTGTGCCAGTTGTGTCGAACAAGCTTGTGCCAGTTGCGCCAAACAAACTTGTGCCAGTTGCATCGAACAAACTTGTGCCAGTTGCGTAGAACAAACTGTGCCAGTTGTGTCAAACAAACTTGTGCCACTTGCGTCGAACAAACTTGTGCCAGTTGCGTAGAACAAACTTTTGCCAGTTGCGTAGAACAAACTTGTGCCAGTTGTGTCAAACAAACTTGTGTCAGTTGCATAGAACAAACTTGTGCCAGTTGCGTAGAACAAACTTGTGCCAGTTACGTAGAACAAACCTTTGCCAGTTGCGTAAAACAAACTTGTGCCAGTTGCATAGAACAAACTTGTGTGAGTTGCGTCAAACAAACTTCTGCCAGTTGCATAAAACAAACTTGTGCCAGTTGCGTAGAACAAACTTGTGCCAGTTGCGTAGAACAAATTTGTGTTAGTTGCGTAGAACAAACTTGTGCCAGTTGCGTCAAACAAACTTGGGCCAGTTGCGTCCAACAAACTTGTGCCAGTTGCGTCAAAGAAACTTGTGCCAGTTGTGTTGAACAATCTTGTGCCAGTTCCGAAGAACAAACTTGTGCCAGTTGCGTAGAACAAACTTGTGCCAGTTGCGTCGAACAAACTTCTGACAGTTGCATAGAAAAAACTTGTGTGAGTTGCGTAGAAGAAACTTGGGCCAGTTGCGAAAACAAACTTGTGCCAATTGCGACAAACAAGTTTGTGCTAGTTGCGTAGAACAAACTTGTGCCAGTTGCGTAGAAGAAACTTGTGCCAGTTGCGTCGAACAAACTTGTGCCAGTTCCGTGGAACAAACTTGTGCCAGTTGCGTAGAACAAATTTGTGCCAGTTATGTAGAACAATCTTGTGCCAGTTGCGTAGAACAAACTTGTGCCAGTTGCGTCAAACAAACTTGGGCCAGTTGCGTAGAACAAACTTGTGCCGGTTGCGTAGAACAAACTTGTGCCAGTTGCATCAAGCAATCTTGTGCCAGTTGCGAAGAACAAACTTGTGCCTGTTGCATAGAACAAAATTGTGCATGTTGCGTAGAACAACTTTGTGCCAGTTGCGTAGAACAAACTTGTGCCAGTTGCGTAGAACAAACTTGTGCCAGTTGCGTAGAACAAACTTGTGCCAGTTGCGTAGAACAAACTTGTGCCAGTTGCTTAGAACAAACTTGTGTCAGTTGCGTAGAACAAACTTGTGCCAGTTGTGTCAAACAAACTTGGGCCAGTTGCGTAGAACAAACTTGTGCCAGTTGCGAACTACAAACTTGTGCCAGTTTCGTAGGACAAACTTGTGCCAGTTGCGTCAAACAAACTTGTGCCAGTTGCGTAGAACAAACTTGCGCCAGTTGCGAACTACAAACTTGTGCCAGTTGCGTCAAAGAAACTTGTGACAGTTGCGTCAAATAAACTTGTTCCAGTTGCGTCAAATAAACTTGAGCCAGTTACGTAGAACAACTTTGTGCCAGTTGCATAGAACAAAATTGTGCCAGTTGCGTAGAACAACTTTGTGCCAGTTGCGTAGAACAAACTTGTGCCAGTTGCGTAGAACAAACTTGTGCTAGTTGCGTAGAACAAACTTGTGCCAGTTGCGTAGAACAAACTTGTGTCAGTTGCGTAGAACAAACTTGTGCCAGTTGCGTCAAACAAACTTGGGCCAGTTGCGTAGAACAAACTTGTGCCAGTTGCGATCTACAAACTTGTGCCAGTTGCGTCAAACAAACTTGTGCCAGTTGCGAAGAACAAACTTGTGCCAGTTGCGAACTACAAACTTGTGCCACTTGCGTAGGACAAACTTGTGCCAGTTGTGTCAAAGAAACTTGTGCCAGTTGCATCAAATAAACTTGTGCCAGTTGCGCAGAACAAACTTGTTAAAGTTGCGTAGAACAAACTTGTGCCAGCTGCGTCGAACAAACTTGTGACAGTTGCGTTGAACAAACTTTTGCCAGTTGCATCGAACAAACTTGTGCCAGTTGCATCAAACAAACTTGTGCCAGTTGCGTAGAACAAACTTGTGCCAGTTGCGTCAAACAAACTAGTGCCAGTTGCGTTTAACAAACTTCTGCCAGTTACGTAGAACAAACTTGTGCCAGTTGTGTCAAACAAACGTGTGCCAGTTGCGTCGAACAAACTTGTGCCAGTTGCGTTGAACAAACTTGTGCCAGTTACGTAGAACAAACTTGTGCTAGTTGTGTCAAACAAACTTGTGCCAGTTGCGTAGAACAAACTTGTCCCAGTTGCGTAGAACAAACTTGTGCCACTTGCGTAGAACAAACTTGTGCCAGTTACGTAGAACAAACTTGTGCCAGTTGTGTCAAACAAACTTGTGCCAGTTGCGTAGAACAAACTTGTGCCAGTTGCGTAGAACAAACTTGTGCCAGTTGCGTAGAACAAACTTGTGCCAGTTGCGACAAACAAACTTGTGCCAGTTGCATAGAACAAACTTGTGCCAGTTGTGTCAAACAAACTTGTGCCAGTTGCGTAAAACAAACTTGAGGCAGTTGCGTAGAACAAACGTGTGCCAGTTGCGTAAAACAAAATTGTGCCAGTTGCGCTGAACAAAATTGTGCCAGTTGTTTCAAACAAACTTTTGCCAGTTGCGTCAAACAAACTTGGGCCAGTTGCGTCGAACAAACTTGTGCCAGTTGCGTAGAACAAACTTTGTGCCAGTTGTGTCAAACAATCTTTTCCAAGTTTTGTCAAACAAACTTGGGCCAGTTGCGTCAAACAAATTTATGCCAGTTGCATGGAACAAACTTGTGCCAGTTGCGTAGAACAAACTTTTGCCAGTTGCATCGAACCAACTTGTGCCAGTTGCGTCGGACACACATGTGACAGTTGCGTCGGACAAACTTGTGCCAATTGCGTCGAACAAACTTGTGCCAGTTGCGTAGAACAAACTTATGCCAGTTGCGTCAGACAAACTTGTGCCAGTTGCGTCGAACAAACTTGCGCCAGTTGCGTAGAACAAACTTGTGCCAGTTGTGTCAAACAAACTTTTGCCAGTTGCGTCAAACAAACTTGGGCCAGTTGCGTCGAACAAAATTGTGCCAGTTGTGTCGGACAAACTTGTGCCAGTTACGTAGAACATACTTGTGCCAGTTGCGAACTACAAACTTGGGCCAGTTGCGTTGAACAAACTTGGGCCAGTTGCGTCAAACAAACTTGTGCTAGTTGCGTAGAACAAACTTGTGGCAGTTGCATCAAACAAACTTGTGCCAGTTGCGTTGAACAAACTTGTGCCAGTTGCGTAGAACAAACTTGAGCCAGTTGTGTAGAACAAACTTGTGCCAGTTGCATAGAACAAACATTTTCCAGTTGCGTAGAACAAACTTGTGCCAGTTGCGTCGAACAAACTTGTGCCAGTTGCGTAGAACAAACTTGTGCCAATTGCATAGAACAAACTTGTGCCACTTGCGTCGAACAAACTTGTGCCAGTTGCGCAAAACAAACTTTTGCCAGTTGCGTAGAACAAACTTGTGCCAGTTTTGTCAAACAAACTTGTGCCAGTTGCGTAGAACAAACTTGTGCCAGTTGCATAGAACAAACTTCTGCCAGTTGCGTCAAACAAACTTGGGCCAGTTGCGTAGAACAAACTTGTGCCAGTTGCGTCAAACAAACTTGTGCCAGTTGCATAGAACAAACTTGAGCCAGTTGCGTAGAACAACCTTGTGCCAGTTACGTAGAACAAACTTGTGCCAGTTGTGTCAAACAAACTTGTGCCAGTAGCGTAGAACAAACTTATGCCAGTTGCGTAAAACAAACTTGTGCGAGTTGTGTCAAACAAACTTGGGCCAGTTGTGTCAAACAAACTTGTGCTAGTTGCGTAAAACAAACTTGAGCCAGTTGCGTAGAACAGACTTGTGCCAGTTGCATCGAACAAACTTGTGCCAGTTGCGTGGAACAAAATTGTGCCAGTTGCGCAGAACAAACTTGTGCCACTTAAGTCAAACAGACTTGTGCCAGTTGCGTCAAACAAATTTATGCCAGTTGCATAGAACAAACTTGTGCCAGTTGCGTAGACCAAACTTGTGCCAGTTGCATCGAACAAACTTGTGCCAGTTGCGTCAAACACACTTGTGCCAGTTGTGTCGGACAAACTTGTGCCAATTGCGTCAAACAAACTTGTGCCAGTTGCGTAGAACAAACTTCTGCCAGTTGTGTCAAACAAACTTGTGCCAGTTGCATAAAACAAACTTGTGCCAGGTGCGTCGAACAAACTTGTGCCAGTTGCGTAAAACAAACTTGTGCCAGTTGCGTAGAACAAACTTGTGCCAGTTTTGTCAAACAAACTTGTGCCAGTTGCGTCAAACAATCTTGGGCCAGTTGCGTCGAACAAACTTGTGCCAGTTTCGTCAAAGAAACTTGTGCCAGTTGCATAAAACAAACTTGTGCCAGTTGCGTCGAACAAACTTGTGCCAGTTGCGTAGAACAAACTTGTGCCAGTTACGTAGAACAAACTTGTGCCAGTTTTGTCAAACAAACTTGTGCCAGTTGCATCAAACAAACTTGTTTCAGTTGCGTCGAACAAACTTGTGCCAGTTGTGTAGAACAACCTTGTGCCAGTTGCGTCAAACAACTTTGTGCCAGTTACGTCAAACAAACTTGTGCCAGTTGCGTCAAAAAAACTTGTGCCAGTTGCGTCAAACAAACTTTTGCCAGTTGCGTCAAAAAAACTTTTGCCAGTTGGGTCAAATAAACTTGTGCCAGTTGCGTTAAACAAACTTTTGACAGTTGCGTCGAACAAACTTGTGCCATTTGCATCGAACAAACTTGTGCCAGTTGTGTCGAACAAGCTTGTGCCAGTTGCGTCAAACAAACTTGTGCCAGTTGCGCTGAACAAAATTGTGCCAGTTGTTTCAAACAAACTTTTGCCAGTTGCGTCAAACAAACTTGGGCCAGTTGCGTCGAACAAACTTGTGCCAGTTGCGTAGAACAAACTTTGTGCCAGTTGTGTCAAACAATCATTTCCAAGTTTTGTCAAACAAACTTGGGCCAGTTGCGTCAAACAAATTTATGCCAGTTGCATAGAACAAACTTGTGCCAGTTGCGTAGAACAAACTTTTGCCAGTTGCATCGAACCAACTTGTGCCAGTTGCGTCGGACACACTTGTGACAGTTGCGTCGGACAAACTTGTGCCAATTGCGTCGAACAAACTTGTGCCAGTTGCGTAGAACAAACTTATGCCAGTTGCGTCAGACAAACTTGTGCCAGTTGCGTCGAACAAACTTGCGCCAGTTGCGTAGAACAAACTTGTGCCAGTTGTGTCAAACAAACTTTTGCCAGTTGCGTCAAACAAACTTGGGCCAGTTGCGTCGAACAAAATTGTGCCAGTTGTGTCGGACAAACTTGTGCCAGTTACGTAGAACATACTTGTGCCAGTTGCGAACTACAAACTTGGGCCAGTTGCGTTGAACAAACTTGGGCCAGTTGCGTCAAACAAACTTGTGCTAGTTGCGTAGAACAAACTTGTGCCAGTTGAGTCAAACAAACTTGTGCCAGTTGCGTTGAACAAACTTGTGCCAGTTGCGTAGAACAAACTTGAGCCAGTTGTGTAGAACAAACTTGTGCCAGTTGCATAGAACAAACATTTTCCAGTTGCGTAGAACAAACTTGTGCCAGTTGCGTCGAACAAACTTGTGCCAGTTGCGTAGAACAAACTTGTGCCAATTGCATAGAACAAACTTGTGCTAGTTGTGTCAAACAAACTTGTGCCAGTTGCGTAGAACAAACTTGTCCCAGTTGCGTAGAACAAACTTGTGCCAGTTGCATAGAACAAACATGTGCCAGTTGCATAGAACAAACTTTTGCCACTTGCGTCGAACAAACTTGTGCCAGTTGCGCAGAACAAACTTTTGCCAATTGCGTAGAACAAACTTGTGCCAGTTTTGTCAAACAAACTTGTGCCAGTTGCGTAGAACAAACTTGTGCCCGTTACGTGGAACAAACTTGTGCCAGTTGCATAGAACAAACTTCTGCCAGTTGCGTCAAACAAACTTGGGCCAGTTGCGTAGAACAAACTTGTGCCAGTTGCATCAAACAAACTTGTGCCAGTTGCGTCAAAGAAACTTGTGCCAGTTGCGTAGAAGAAACTTGTGCCAGTTGCGTCGAACAAACTTGTGCCAGTTCCGTGGAACAAACTTGTGCCAGTTGCATAGAACAAACTTGTGCCAGTTGTGTAGAACAATCTTGTGCCAATTGCGTAGAACAAACTTGTGCCAGTTGCGTCAAAAAAACTTGGGCCAGTTGCGTAGAACAAACTTGTTCCAGTTGCGTAGAACAAACTTGTGCCAGTTGCGCCAAACAAACTTGTGCCAGTTGCATCGAACAAACTTGTGCTAGTTGCGTAGAACAAACTTGTGCCAGTTGCATAGAACAAACTTTTGCCACTTGCGTCGAACAAACTTGTGCCAGTTGCGCAGAAAAAACTTGTGCCAGTTGCGTAGAACAAACTTGTGCCCGTTACGTGGAACAAACTTGTGCCAGTTGCATAGAACAAACTTCTGCCAGTTGCGTCAAACAAACTTGGGCCAGTTGCGTAGAACAAACTTGTGCCAGTTGCCTCAAACAAACTTGTGCCAGTTCCCTCAAAGAAACTTGTGCCAGTTGCGTAGAAGAAACTTGTGCCAGTTGCGTCGAACAAACTTGTGCCAGTTGTGTCAAACAAACTTGTGCCAGTTGCGTAGAACAAACTTGTGCCAGTTGTGTAGAACAATCTTGTGCCAATTGCGTAGAACAAACTTGTGCCAGTTGCGTCAAACAAACTTGGTCCAGTTGCGTAGAACAAACTTGTGCCAGTTGCGTAGAACAAACTTGTGCCAGTTGCGTCAAACAATCTTGTGCCAGTTGCGAAGAACAAACTTGTGCGTCTTGCATAGAACAAAATTGTGCCAGTTGCGTAGAACAACTTTGTGCCAGTTGCGTAGAACAAACTTGTGCCAGTTGCGTAGAACAAACTTGTGCTAGTTGCGTAGAACAAACTTGTGCCAGTTGCATAGAACAAACTTGTGTCAGTTGCGTAGAACAAACTTGTGCCAGTTGCGTCAAACAAACTTGGGCCAGTTGCGTAGAACAAACTTGTGCCAGTTGCGAACTACAAACTTGTGCCAGTTTCGTAGGACAAACTTGTGCCAGTTGCGTCAAACAAACTTGGGCCAGTTGCGTAGAACAAACTTGCGCCAGTTGCGAACTACAATCTTGTGCCACTTGCGTAGGACAAACTTGTGCCAGTTGCGTCAAAGAAACTTGTGACAGTTGCGTCAAATAAACTTGTTCCATTTGCGTCAAATAAACTTGTGCCAGTTACGTAGAACAACTTTGTGCCAGTTGCATAGAACAAAGTTGTGCCAGTTGCGTAGAACAACTTTGTGCCAGTTGCGTAGAACAAACTTGTGCCAGTTGCGTAGAACAAACTTGTGCCAGTTGCGTAGAACAAACTTGTGTCAGTTACGTAGAACAAACTTGTGCCAGTTGCGTCAAACCAACTTGGGCCAGTTGCGTAGACCAAACTTGTGCCAGTTGCGAACTACAAACTTGTGCCAGTTTCGTAGGACAAACTTGTGCCAGTTGCGTAGAACAAACTTGTGCCAGTTGCGTAGAACAAACTTGTGCCAGTTGAGAACTACAAAATTGTGCCAGTTGCGTAGAACAAACTTGTGCCAGTTGCGTCAAAGAAACTTGTGCCAGTTGCATCAAATAAACTTGTGCCAGTTGCGCAGAAGAAACTTGTGAAAGTTGCGTAGAACAAACTTGTGCCAGTTGCGTCGAACAAACTTGTGACAGTTGCTTTGAACAAACTTGTGCCAGTTGCGTTAAACAAACTTGTGCCAGTTACATCAAACAAACTTGTGCCAGTTGCGTAGAACAAACTTGTGCCAGTTGCGTCAAACAAACTAGTGCCAGTTGCGTTTAACAAACTTCTGCCAATTGCGTAGAACAAACTTGTGCCAGTTGTGTCAAACAAACGTGTGCCAGTTGCGTCGAACAAACTTGTGCCAGTTGCGTTTAACAAACTTGTGCCAGTTACGTAGAACAAACTTGTGTTAGTTGTGTCAAACAAACTTGTGCAGTTGCGTAGAACAAACTTGTCCCAGTTGCGTAGAACAAACTTGTGCCAGTTGCGTAGAACAAACTTGTGCCAGTTGCGTAGAACAAACTTGTGCCAGTTACGTAGAACAAACTTGTGCCAGTTGTGTCAAACAAACTTGTGCCACTTGCGTAGAACAAACTTGTGCCAGTTGCGTACAACAAACTTGTGCCAGTTGCGTACAACAAACTTGTGCCAGTTGCGTCAAACAAACTTGTGCCAGTTGCATAGAACAAACTTGTGCCGGTTGCGTCAAACAAACTTGTGCCAGTTGCGTAGAACAAACTTGAGGCAGTTGCATAGAACAAACGTGTGCCAGTTGCGTAGAACAAAATTGTGCCAGTTGCGCTGAACAAAATTGTGCCAGTTGTTTCAAACAAACTTTTGCCAGTTGCGTCAAACAAACTTGGGCCAGTTGCGTCGAACAAACTTGTGCCAGTTGCGTAGAACAAACTTTGTGCCAGTTGTGTCAAACAATCTTTTCCAAGTTGTGTCAAACAAACTTGGGCCAGTTGCGTCAAACAAATTTATGCCAGTTGCATAGAACAAATTTGTGCCAGTTGCGTAGAACAAACTTTTGCCAGTTGCATCGAACCAACTTGTGCCAGTTGCGTCGGACACACTTGTGACAGTTGCGTCGGACAAACTTGTGCCAATTGCGTCAAACAAACTTGTGCCAGTTGCGTAGAACAAACTTGTGCGTCAAACTGGCACAAGTATGTTCTACGTAACTGGCACAAGTTTGTCCGACACAACTGGCACAATTTTGTTCGACGCAACTGGCCCAAGTTTGTTTGACGCAACTGGCAAAAGTTTGTTTGACACAACTGGCACAAGTTTGTTTCACGCAACTGGCACAAGTTTGTTCGACGCAACTGGCACAAGTTTGTCCGACGCAACTGGCATAAGTTTGTTCTACGCAACTGGCATAAGTTTGTTCGACGCAATTGGCACAAGTTTGTCCGACGCAACTGTCACAAGTGTGTTCGACGCAACTGGCACAAGTTTGTTCGATGCAACTGGCACAAGTTTGTTCTACGCAACTGGCACAAGTTTGTTCTATGCAACTGGCATAAATTTGTTTGACGCAACTGGCCCAAGTTTGTTTGACGCAACTGGGAAAAGTTTGTTTGACACAACTCTCACAAAGTTTGTTCTACGCAACTGGCACAAGTTTGTTCGACGCAACTGGCCCAAGTTTGTTTGACGCAACTGGCAAAAGTTTCTTTGAAACAACTGGCACAAGTTTGTTCAGCGCAACTGGCACAATTTTGTTCTACGCAACTGGCACACGTTTGCTCTACGCAACTGCCTCAAGTTTGTTCTACGCAACTGGCACAAGTTTGTTTGACGCAACTGGCACAAGTTTGTTCTATGCAACTGGCACAAGTTTGTTTGACGCAACTGGCACAAGTTTGTTCTACGCAACTGGCACAAGTTTGTTCTACGCAACTGGCACAAGTTTGTTCTACGCAACTGGCACAAGTTTGTTGGACACAACTGGCACAAGTTTGTTCTACGTAACTGGCACAAGTTTGTTCTACGCAAGTGGCACAAGTTTGTTCTACGCAACTGGCACAAGTTTGTTCTACGCAACTGGCACAAGTTTGTTTGACACAACTAGCACAAGTTAGTTTGACGTAACTGGCACAAGTTTGTTCTACGAAACTGGCACAAGTTTGTTCGACGCAACTGGCACACGTTTGTTTGACACAACTGGCACAAGTTTGTTCTACGCAACTGGCACAAGTTTGTTAAACGCAACTGGCACTAGTTTGTTTGACGCAACTGGCACAAGTTTCTTCTATGCAACTGGCACAAGTTTGTTCGATGCAACTGGCACAAGTTTGTTCAACGCAACTTTCACAAGTTTGTTCTGCGCTACTGGCACAATTTTATTTGATGCAACTGGCACAAGTTTCTTTGACGCAACTGGCACAAGTTTGTCCTACGCAAGTGGCACAAGTTTCTAGTTCTCAACTGGCACAAGTTTGTTCTACGCAACTGGCACAAGTTTGTTTGACGCAACTGGCACAAGTTTGTCCTACGAAACTGGCACATGTTTGTAGTTCGCAACTTGCACAAGTTTGTTCTACGCAACTGGCCCAAGTTTGTTTGACGCAACTGGCACAAGTTTGTTCTACGCAACTGGCACAAGTTTGTTCTACGCAACTAGCACAAGTTTGTTCAACGCAACTGGCACAAGTTTGTTCTACGCAACTGGCACAAAGTTGTTTTACGCAACTGGCAAAATTTTGTTCTATGCAACTGGCACAAAGTTGTTCTACTTAACTGGCAAAAGTTTATTTGACGCAACTGGAACAAGTTTATTTGACGCAACTGTCACAAGTTTCTTTGACGCAACTGGCACAAGTATGTCCTACGCAAGTGGCACAAGTTTGCAGTTCGCAACTGGCGCAAGTTTGTTCTACGCAACTGGCACAAGTTTGTTTGACGCAACTGGCACAAGTTTGTCCTACGAAACTGGCACAAGTTTGTAGTTTGCAACGGGCAACAAGTTTGTTCTACGCAACTGGCCCAAGTTTGTTTGACGCAACTGGCACAAGTTTGTTCTACGCAACTGACACAAGTTTGTTCTACGCAACTAGCACAAGTTTGTTCTAAGCAACTGGCACAAGTTTGTTCTATGCAACTGGCACAAAGTTGTTCTACGCAACTGGCACAATTTTCTTCTATGCAACAGGCACAAGTTTGTTTGACGCAACTGGCAGAAGTTTGTTCTATGCAACTGGCACAAGTTTGTTCCACGTAACGGGCACAAGTTTGTTCTACGCAACTGGCACAAGTTTGTTTGACAAAACTGGCACAAGTTTGTTCTACGTAACTGGCAAAAGTTTGTTCTGCGCAACTGGCACAAGTTTGTTCGACGCAAGTGGCACAAGTTTGTTCTATGCAACTGGCACAAGTTTGTTCTACGCAACTGGCACAAGTTTGTTCGACGCAACTGGCACAAGTTTGTTCTACGCAACTGGAAAATGTTTGTTCTACGCAACTGGCACATGTTGGTTCTACACAACTGGCTCAAGTTTGTTCTACGCAACTGGCACAAGTTTGTTCAACGCAACTGGCACAAGTTTGTTTGACGCAACTGGCAAAAGTTTGTTTAACGCAACTAGCACAAGTTTGTTTGACGCAACTGGCCCAAGTTTGTTCAACGCAACTGGCACAAGTTTGTAGTTCGCAACTGGCACAAGTATATTCTACGTAACTGGCACAAGTTTGTAAGACACAACTGGCACAATTTTGTTCGACGCAACTAGCCCAAGTTTGTTTGACGCAACTGGCAAAAGTTTGTTTGACACAACTGGCACAAGTTTGTTCTACGCAACTGGCACAAGTTTGTTCGACGCAACTGGCACAAGTTTGTCCGACGCAACTGGCATAAGTTTGTTCTACGCAACTGGCACAAGTTTGCTCGACGCAATTGGCACAAGTTTGTCCGACGCAACTGTCTCAAGTGTGTTCGACGCAACTGGCACAAGTTTGTTCGATGCAACTGGCACAAGTTTGTTCTACGCAACTGGCACAAGTTTGTTCTATGCAACTGGCATAAATTTGTTTGAAGCAACTGGCATAAATTTGTTTGACGCAACTGGCCCAAGTTTGTTTGACGCAACTGGGAAAAGTTTGTTTGACACAACTGGCACAAAGTTTGTTCTACGCAACTGGCACAAGTTTGTTCGACGCAACTGGCACAAGTTTGTTTGATGCAACTGGCAAAAGTTTGTTTGAAACAACTGGCACAAGTTTGTTCAGCGCAACTGGCACAATTTTGTTCTACGCAACTGGCACACGTTTGTTCTACGCAACTGCCTCAAGTTTGTTCTGCGCAACTGGCACAAGTTTGTTTGACGCAACTGGCACAAGTTTGTTCTATGCAACTGGCACAAGTTTGTTTGACGCAACTGGCACAAGTTTGTTCTGCGCAACTGGCACAAGTTTGTTTGACGCAACTGGCAAAAGTTTCTTTGAAACAACTGGCACAATTTTGTTCAGCGCAACTGGCACAATTTTGTTCTACGCAACTGACACACGTTTGTTCTACGCAACTGCCTCAAGTTTGTTCTACGCAACTGGCACAATTTTGTTTGACGCAACTGGCACAAGTTTGTTCTATGCAACTGGCACAAGTTTGTTTGACGCAACTGGCACAAGTTTGTTCTACGCAACTGGCACAAGTTTGTTCTGCGCAACTGGCACAAGTTTGTTTGACACAACTGGCACAAGTTTGTTCTACGTAACTGGCACAAGTTTGTTCTACGCAAGTGGCACAAGTTTGTTCTGCGCAACTGGGACAAGTTTGTTCTACGCAACTGGCACAAGTTTGTTTGACACAACTAGCACAAGTTTGTTCTACGTAACTGGCACAAGTTTGTTCAACGCAACTGGCACAAGTTTGTTTGACGCAACTGGCACACGTTTGTTTGACACAACTGGCACAAGTTTGTTCTACGCAACTGGCACAAGTTTGTTAAACGCAACTGGCACTAGTTTGTTTGACGCAACTGGCACAAGTTTGTTCTACGCAACTGGCACAAGTTTGTTTGATGCAACTGGCACAAGTTTGTTCGACGCAACTGGCACAAGTTTGTTCAACGCAACTGTCACAAGTTTGTTCGACGCAACTGGCACAAGTTTGTTCTACGCAACTTTCACAAGTTTGTTCTGAGCAACTGGCACAAGTTTATTTGATGCAACTGGCACAAGTTTCTTTGACGCAACTGGCACAAGTTTGTCCTACGCAAGTGGCACAAGTTTGTAGTTCTCAACTGGCACAAGTATGTTCTACGCAACTGGCACAAGTTTGTTTGACGCAACTGGCACAAGTTTGTCCTACGAAACTGGCACAAGTTTGTTTGACACAACTGGCACAAGTTTCTTCTACGCAACTGGCACAAGTTTGTTCTAAGCAACTGGCACAAGTTTGTTTGACCCAAGAGGCCCAAGTTTGTTTGACGAAACTGGCAAAAGTTTGTTTGAAACAACTGGCACATGTTTTTTCTACGCAATTGTCACAAGTTTGTTCGACGCAACTGGCACAAGTTTGTCCAACACAACTGGCACAAGTTCGTTCGATGCAACTGGCACAAGTTTGTTCGACGCAGCTGGCACAAGTTTGTTCTACGCAACTGGCACAAGTTTGTTCTACGCAACTGGCACAAGTTTGTTCTACGGAACTGGCACAGGTTTGTTTGATGCAATTGGCACAAGTTTGTTCTTCGCAACTGGCACAAGTTTGTTCTATGCAACTGGCCCAAGTTTGTTCTACGAAACTGGCACAAGTTTGTTCTATGCAACTGGCAGAAGTTTGTTTGACGCAACTCGCACAAGTTTGTTCTATGCAACTGGCACAAGTTTGTTCTACGCAACTGCCACAAGTTTGTTCAACGCAACTGTCACAAGTCTGTTCGACGCAACTGGCACAAGTTTGTTCTACGCAACTGGCTCAAGTTTGTTCTACGCAACAGGCACAAGTTTGTTTGACGCAACTGGCACACGTTTGTTTGACGCAACTGGCACAAGTTTGTTCTATGCAACTGGCCCAAGTTTGTTTGACGCAACTAGCACAAGTTTGTTCTACACAACTGGCACAAGTTTGTTCTACGTAACTGGCACAAGTTTGTTCTACGCAACTGGCACAAGTTTGTTCTACGCAACCGGCACAAGTTTGTTTGACACAACTGGCACTAGTTTGTTCTACGCAACTGGTAAAAGTTTGTTCTACGCAACTGGCACAAGTTTGTTCGACGTAAGTGGCACAAGTTTGTTCTATGCAACTGGCACAAGTTTCTTTGACAGAACTGGCACAGTTTGTTCTACGCAACGGGCACAAGATTGTTCGATGCAACTGGCACAAGTTTGTTTGACACAACTGGCACAAGCTTGTTCGACACAACTGGCACAAGATTGTTCGATGCAAATGGCACAAGTTTGTTCGACGCAACTGGTACAAGTTTGTTTAACGCAACTGGCACAAGTTTATTCGACCCAACTGGCAAAAGTTTGTTTGACGCAACTGGCAAAAGTTTTTTTGACGCAACTGGCACAAGTTTGTTTGACGCAACTGGCACAAGGTTTTTTGACGCAACTGGCACAAGGTTGTTCTACTCAACTGGCACAAGTTTGTTCTGTGCAACTGAAACAAGTTTGTTTGACGCAGATGGCACAAGTTTGTTCTATGCAACTGGCACAAGTTTCTTTGACGAAACTGGCACAAGTTTGTTCAACGCAACTGGCCCAAGTTTGTTTGACGCAACTGGCACAAGTTTGTTTGACAAAACTGGCACAAGTTTGTTTTACACAACTGGCACAAGTTTGTTCGACGAGACTGTCACAAGTTTGTTCGACGCAACTGGCACAAGTTTGTTCTACGCAACTGCAACAAGTTTGTTCAACGCAACTGTCACAAGTCTGTTCGACGCAACTGGCACAAGTTTGTTCTACGCAACTGGCTCAAGTTTGTTCTTCGCAACAGGCACAAGTTTGTTTGACGCAACTGGGACATGTTTGTTTGACGCAACTGGCACAAGTTTGTTCTATGCAACTGGCCCAAGTTTGTTTGACGCAACTAGCACAAGTTTGTTCTACGCAACTGGCACAAGTTTGTTCTACGTAACTGGCACAAGTTTGTTGTACGCAACTGGCACAAGTTTGTTCTACGCAATCGGCACAAGTTTGTTTGAAGCAACTGGTATAAGTTTGTTCTACGCAACTGGCAAAAGTTTGATCTACGCAACTGGCACAAGTTTGTTCGACGCAAGTGGCACAAGTTTGTTCTATGCAACTGGCACAAGTTTGTTTGACAGAACTGGCACAGTTTGTTCTACGCAACGGGCACAAGTTTATTCGATGCAAGAGGCACAAGTTTGTTTGACGCAACTGGCACAAGCTTGTTCGACACAACTGGCACAAGATTGTTCGATGCAAATGGCACAAGTTTGTTCGACGCAACTGGCACAAGTTTGTTTAACGAAACTGGCACAAGTTTATTCGACCCAAGTGGCTAAAGTTTGTTTGACGCAACTTGCACAAGTTTTTTTGACGCAACTGGCACAAGTTTGTTTGACGCAATTGGGACAAGGTTGTTTGACGCAACTGGCACAAGGTTTTTCTACTCAACTGGCACAAGTTTGTTCTATGCAACTGACACAAGTTTGTTTGACGCAGATGGCACAAGTTTCTTTGACGAAACTGGCACAAGTTTGTTCGACGCAACTGGCCCAAGTTTGTTTGATGCAACTGGCACAAGTTTGTTTGACAAAACTGGCACAAGTTTGTTCTACACAATTGGCACAAGTTTGTTCGACGAGACTGGCACAAGTTTGTTCGACGCAACTGGCACAAGTTTGTTCTATGCAACTGGTAC
Source organism: Macrobrachium rosenbergii (assembly GCA_039081455.1). Taxonomy (NCBI): domain Eukaryota; kingdom Metazoa; phylum Arthropoda; class Malacostraca; order Decapoda; family Palaemonidae; genus Macrobrachium; species Macrobrachium rosenbergii. Next base: position 63,762,642 of record JANJGK010000010.1, on the reverse strand, counting down.
AAATTTGTTCTACGCAACTGGCACAAATTTGGTCTACACAACTGGCACAAGTTTGTTCTATGCAACTGGCATAAATTTGTTTGACGCAACTGGCACAAGTCTGTTTGACTTAAATGGCACAAGTTTGTTCTGCGCAACTGCCAAAAGTTTGTTCCACGTAACTGGCACAAGTTTGTTCGATGCAACTGGCACAAGTTTGTTCTACGCTACTGGCTCAAGTTTGTTTTACGCAACTAGCACAAGTTTGTTTGACACAACTGGCACATGTTTGTCCTACACATCTAGCACAAGTTTGTTCTACGCAACTGGCCCAAGTTTGTTTGACACAACTCGCACAAGTCTGTTTTACGCAACTGGCATAAGTTTGTTCTACGCAACTGGCACAAGTTTGTTTGACACAACTGGTACAAGTTTGCTCTACACAACTGGCACAAGTTTGTTCTACGCAACTGGCTCAAGTTTGTTCTACGCAACTGGCACAAGTTTGTTTGACGCAACTGGCACAAGTTTGTTTGACGCAACTGGCACAAGTTTGTTCTACGCAACTGGCCCAAGTTTGTTTGATGCAACTGGCAGAAGTTTGTTCTACGCAACTGGCACAAGTTTGTTTGACGCCAGTGGCATAGGTTTGTTCTACGCAACTGGCACAAGTTTGTTCTATGCAACTGGCACAAGTTTGTTCGACGCAACTGGCACAAGTTTGTTCTACGCAACTGGCAAAAGTTTGTTCTGCGCAGGTGGCACAAGTTTGTTCGACACAAGTGGCACAAGTTTGTTCTATGCAACTGGCACAAGTTTGTTCTATGCAACTGGCACAAGTTTGTTCTACGCAACTGGCACAAGTTTGTTCGATGCAACTGGCACAAGTTTGTTTGACGCAACTGGCACAAGTTTGTTCAACGCAACTGGCACAAGTTTGTTCGACGCAACTGGCACAAGTTTGTTTAACGCAACTGGCACAAGTTTATTCGACCCAACTGGCACAAGTTTGTTTGACACAACTGGCACAAGTTTTTTTGACGCAACGTGCACAAGTTTGTTTCACGCAACTGGCACAAGGTTGTTTGACGCAACTGGCACAAGGTTGTTCTACAAAACTGGCACAAGTTTGTTCTATGCAACTGGCACAAGTTTGTTCTACGCAACTGGCACAAGTTTGTTTGACGCAACTGGCATAAGTTTGTTCTACGCAACTGGCACAAGTTTCTTTGACGCAACTGGCACAAGTTTGTTCGACGCAACAGGCCCAAGTTTGTTTGACGCAACTGGCACAAGTTTGTTTGACACAACTGGCACAAGTTTGTTCTAAGCAACTGGCACAAGTTTGTTCGACGAAACTGGCACAAGTTTGTTCGACGCAACTGGCACTAGTTTGTTCGACACAACTGGTACAAGTTTGTTCTACGCAACTGGCACAAGTTTGTTCTACACAACTGGCACAAGTTTGTTCTATGGAACTGGCACAAGTTTGTTCTACGCAACTGGCACAAGTTTGTCTGACACAACTAGCACAAGTTTGTTCTACATAACTGGCACAAGTTTGTTTGACACAACTGGCACATGTTTGTCCTACGCATCTGGCACAAGTTTGTTCTACGCAACTGGCCCAAGTTTGTTTGACACAACTGGCACAAGTTTGGTCTATGCAACTGGCATAAGTTTGATCTACGCAACTGGCACAAGTTTGTATGACACAACTGGCACAAGTTTGCTCTACACAACTGGCACAAGTTTGTTCTACGCAACTGGCTCAAGTTTGTTCTACGCAACTGACACAAGTTTGTTTGACGCAACTGGCACAAGTTTGTTTAACGCAACTGGCACAAGTTTGTTCTACGCAACTGGCCCAAGTTTGTTTGACGCAACTGGCAGAAGTTTGTTTGACGCAACTGGCACAAGTTTGTTCCACGTAACGGGCACAAGTTTGTTCTACGCAACTGGCACAAGTTTGTTTGACACAACTGACACAAGTTTGTTCTACGCAACTGGCACAAGTTTGTTCTGCGCAGGTGGCACAAGTTTGTTCGACGCAAGTGGCACAAGTTTGTTCGATGCAACTGACACAAGTTTGTTTGACACAACTGGCACACGTTTGTTCGACGCAGCTGTCACAAGTTTGTTCGACGCAACTGGCATGAGTTTGTTTAACACAACTGGCACAAGTTTATTCGACCCAACTGGCACAAGTTTGTTTGACACAACTGGCACAAGTTTTTTTGACGCAACGTGCACAAGTTTGTTTGACGCAAGTGGCACAAGGTTGTTTGACGCAACTGGCACAAGGTTGTTCTACAAAACTGGTACAAGTTCGTTCTATGAAACTGGCACAAGTTTGTTCTACGCAACTGGCACAAGTTTGTTCTATGCAACTGGCACAAGTTTGTTCTACGCAACTGGCACAAGTTTGTTCGATGCAACTGGCCCAAGTTTGTTTGACCCAACTGGCACAAGTTTGTTTGACACAACTGGCACAAGTTTGTTCTACGCAACTGGCACAAGTTTGTTCGACGAAACTGGCACAAGTTTGTTCGGCGCAACTGGCACAAGTTTGTTCGACGCAACTGGCACAAGTTTTTTCTACGCAACTGGCACAAGTTTGTTCTACGCAACTGGCACAAGTTTGTTCAAAGGAACTGGCACAAGTTTGTTCTACACAACTGGCACAAGTTTGTCTGACACAATTGGCACAAGTTTGTTCTACGTAACTGGCACAAGAATGTTCTATGCAACTGGTACAAGTTTGTTCAATGCAACTGGCAAAAGTTTGTTTTATGCAACTGGCACAAGTTTGTTTGACACAACTGGAACAAGATTGTTCTACGCAACTGGCACAAGTTTGTTCGACGCAATTGGCACAAGTTTGTCCGACGCAACTGGCACAAGTGTGTTCGACGCAACTGGCACAAGTTTGTTAGATGCAACTGGCACAAGTTTGTTCTACGCAACTGGCACAAGTTTGTTCTATGCAACTGGCATAAATTTGTTTGACGCAACTGGCACAAGTTTGTTTGATGCAACTGGCACAAGTTTGTTTGACGCAACTGGCACAAGGTTGCTCTACACAACTGGCACAAGTTTGTTCTATGCAACTGGCACAAGTTTGTTTGACGCAACTGGCTCAAGTTTGTTCTACACAACTGGTAAAAGTTTGTTTGACGCAACTGGCACAAGTTTGTTCGACGCAACTGGCACAAGTTTGTTCGACGCAACTGGCACAAGTTTGTTCTACGCAACTGGCACAAGTTTGTTCTACGCAACTGGCACAAGTTTGTTTGACGTAAGTGGCACAAGTTTGTTCATCGCAACTGGGACAAGTTTGTTCTACGCAACTGGCCCAAGTTTGTTCTACGCAACTGGCACGAGTTTGTTCTACGCAACTGGCACAAGTTTGTTCTATGGAACTGGCAAAAGATTGTTCTACGCAACTGGCCCATGTTTGTTCTTCGCAACTGGCACGAGTTTGTTCTGTGCAACTGGCACAAGTTTGTTCGACGTAACTGGCACAATTTGTTCTACGCAACTGGCACAAGTTTGTTCTACCCAACTGGCAAAAGTTTGTTCTACGCAACTGGCACAAGTTTGTTCTACGCAACTGGCACAAGTTTGTTCTACGCAACTAGCACAAGTTTGTTTGACGCAACTGGCCCAAGTTTGTTTGACGCAACTGGCAAAAGTTTGTTTGAAACAACTGGCACAATTTTGTTCTACGCAACTGTCACAAGTTTGTCCAACGCACCTGGCACAAGTTTGTTCGATGCAACTGGCACAAGTTTGTTCGACGCAACTGGCACAAGTTTGTTTGATGCAACTGGAAAATGTTTGTTCTACACAACTGGCACATGTTTGTTCTACGCAACTGTCTCAAGTTTGTTCTATGCAACTGGCACAAGTTTGTTTGACGCAACTGGCACAAGTTTGTTTGACGCAACTGGCACAAGTTTGTTCTATGCAACTGGCCCAAGTTTGTTTGACGCAACTAGCACAAGGTTGTTCTACGCAATTGGCACAAGTTTGTTCAACGTAACTGGCACAAGTTTGTTCTACGCAACTGGCACAAGTTTGTTCTACGCAACTGGCACAAGTTTCTTTGACACAAATGGCAAAAGTTTATTTTACGTAACTGGCACAAGTTTGTTTGACGCAACTGGCACAAGTTTGTTCGATGGAACTGGCACAAGTTTGTTCGACGCAACTCGCACAAGTTTGTTCTTTGCAACTGGCACAAGTTTGTTCGACGCAACTCGCACAAGTTTGTTCTATGCAACTGGCCCATGTTTGTTCTACGCAACTGGCACAAGTTTGTTCTATGCAACTGGCAGAAGTTTGTTTGACGCAACTCGCACAAGTTTGTTCTATGCAACTGGCACAAGTTTGTTCTACGCAACTGGCACAAGTTTGTTCAACGCAACTGTCACAAGTCTGTTCGACGCAACTGGCACAAGTTTGTTCTACGCAACTGGCTCAAGTTTGTTCTACGCAACTGGCACAAGTTTGTTTGGCGCAACTGGAACAAGTTTGTTTGACGCAACTGGCACAATTTTGATCTCTGCAACTGGCCCAAGTTTGTTTGAAGCAACTAGCACAAGTTTGTTCTACACAACTGGCACAAGTTTGTTCTACGCAACTGACACAAGTTTGTTCTACGCAACCGGCACAAGTTTGTTTGACACAAGTGGCACAAGTTTGTTCTACGCAACTGGCAAAAGTTTGTTCTACGCAACTGGCACAAGTTTGTTCGACGCAAGTGGCACAAGTTTGTTCGACGCAACTGGCACAAGTTTGTTTGACACAACTGGCATAGTTTGTTCTACGCAACTGGCACAAGTTTGTTCGATGCAACTGGCACAAGTTTGTTTGACGCACCTGGCACAAGCTTGTTCGACACTACTGGCAAAAGTTTGTTCGATGCAAATGGCACAAGTTTGTTCGACGCAACTGGCACAAGTTTGTTTAACGCAACTGGCACAAGTTTATTCGACTCAACTGGCACAAGTTTTTTTGACACATCTGGCACAAGTTTGTTTGACGCAACTGGCACAAGGTTGTTTGACGCAACTGGCACAAGGTTGTTCTACACAAATGGCACAAGTTTGTTCTATGCAACTGACACAAGTTTGTTTGACGCAACTGGCACAAGTTTGTTCTACGTAACTGGCACAAGTTTCTTTGACGAAACTGGCACAAGTTTGTTCGACGCAACTGGCCCAAGTTTGTTTGACGCAACTGGCACAAGTTTATTTGACAAAACTGGCACAAGTTTGTTCTACACAACTGGCACAAGTTTGTTTGACACAACTGGCACAAGTTTGTACGACGCAACCAGCACAAGTTTGTTCGACGCAACTGGCACAAGTTTGTTTGACGCAACTGGCACAAGTTTGTTCTATGCAACTGGCACAAGTTTGTTCTATGCAACTGGCACTAGTTTGTTCTATGCAACTGGCATAAGTTTGTTTGATGCAACTGGCACAAGTTTGTTCTACGCAACTGGTACAAGTTTGTTCGACGCAACTGGCACAAGTTTGTTCGACGCAACTGGTACAAGTTTGTTGGACGCAACTGGCACAAGTCAGTTCGAACAAACTGGCACAAGTTTGTTTGACACAACTGGCACAATTTTGTTCGACGCAACTGGCACAAGTTTGTTTGACGCAACTGGCACAAGTTTGTTTGACGCAACTGGCACAAGGTTGTTCTACGCAACTGGCACAAGTTTGTTCGATGCAAATGGCACAAGTTTGTTTAACACAACTGGCACAAGTTTCTTTGACGCAACTGGCAGAAGTTTGTTTGACGCAACTGGTACAAGTTTGTTCGACGCAACTGGCGCAAGTTTGTTCGATGCAACTGGCACAAGTTTGTTGGACGCAACTGGCACAAGTTTGATCGATGCAACTGGCTCAAGTTTGTTTAACGCAACTGGCACAAGTTTGTTAGACGCAACTGGCATAAGTTTGTTCTACGTAACTGGCACAAGTTTTTTCGACTCAATTGGCACAAGTTTGTTTGACGCAACTGGCACAAGTTTCTTTGATGCAAGAGGCACAAGTTTGTGTGACGCAACTGGCACAAGTTTGTTTGACGCAACTGGCACAAGTTTTTTTTGACGCAACTGGCACAAGTTTGTTTAACGTAACTGGCACAAGTTTGTTCGACCCAACTGGCACAAGTTTGTTCGACGCAACTGGCACAAGTTTGTTCAACGCAACTGGCACAAGTTTGTTCGACGCAACTGGCACAAGTTTGTTCGACGCAACTGGCACAAGTTTGTTTGACGCAACTGGCACAAGTTTGTTATACGCAACTGGCACAAGTTTGTTCTATGCAACTGGCACTAGTTTGTTCTATGCAACTGGCATAAGTTTGTTTGATGCAACTGGCACAAGTTTGTTCTACGCAACTGGTACAACTTTGTTCGACGCAACTGGCACAAGTTTGTTCGACGCAACTGGTACAAGTTTGTTGGACGCAACTGGCACAAGTTAGTTCGAACAAACTGGCACAAGTTTGTTTGACATAACTGGCACAATTTTGTTCGACGCAACTGGCACAAGTTTGGTTGACGCAACTTTCACAAGTTTGTTTGACGCAACTGGCACAAGGTTGTTCTACCCAACTGGCACAAGTTTGTTCTACGCAAATGGCACAAGTTTGTTTGATGCAACTAGCACAAGGTTGTTCTACCCAACTGGCACAAGTTTGTTCTACGCAAATGGCACAAGTTTGTTCTACGCAACTGGCAGAAGTTTGTTCGATGCAACTGGCACAAGTTTGTTCGACGCAACTAGTCCAAGTTTGTTTGACGCAACTGGCACAAGTTTGTTAGACACAACTGGCACAAGTTTGTTCGACGCAACTGGCACAAGTTTCTTCGACTCAATGGCACAAGTTTGTTTGACGCAACTGGCACAAGTTTGTTTGACGCAAGGGGCACAAGTTTGTTTGACTCAACTGGCACAAGTTTGTTTGATGCAACTGGCACAAGTTTATTTGACGCAAATGGTACAACTTTTCTCGGCGCAACTGGGACAAGTATGTTCTACACAACTGGCACAAGTTTGTTCTATGCAACTTGCACAAGTTTGTTCTACGCAACTGGCACAGGTTTGTCCTACGCAACTGGCACAAGTTTGTTCTACCCAACTGGCACAAGTTTGTTCTACGCAACTGGCACAAGTTTGTTCTACGCAACTGGCACAAGTTTGTTCTACGCATCAGGCACAAGTTTGTTCTATGCAACTGGTCCAAGTTTGTTCTACATAACTGGCACAAGTTTGTTCTACGCAACTGGCACAAGTTTGTTCTACGCAACTGGCACAAGTTTGTTCTATCCAACAGACACTAGTTTGTTTTACGCAACTGGCACAAGTTTGTTTGACGCAACTGGCACAAGTTTGTTCTACCCAACTGACACAGGTTTGTTCGACGAAACTGGCACAAGTTTGTTCTACTCAACTGACACAAGTTTGTTTGGCACAACTGGCAGAAGTTTGTTCAACGCAACTGGCACAAGTTTGTTCATCACATCTGGCACAAGTTTGTTTGATGCAACTGGCACAAGTTTGTTTTCGCAACTTGTACAAGTTTGTTTGACGCAACTGGCACAAGTTTGTTCTACGCAACTGGCATAAGTTTGTTTGACGCAACTGGCACAAGGTTGTTCTACGCAACTGGCAAAAGTTTGTTCTACGCAACTGGCACAAGTTTGTTTGACGCAACTGGCAAAAGTTTGTTCTATACAACTGGCACTAGTTTGTTCTACCCAACTGGCACAAGTTTCTTCGACGCAACTGGCACAAGTTTGTTTGAAACAACTGGCAGAAGTTTGTTCAACGCAACTGGCAGAAGTTTGTTCGAAGCAACTGGCACAAGTTTGTTTGATGCAACTGGCACAAGTTTGTTTGATGCAACTGGCACAAGTTTGTTTGACGCAATTGGCACAAGTTTGTTCGTCGCAACTGGCCCAAGTTTGTTTGACGCAACTGCCACAAGTTTGTTAGACGCAACTGGCACAAGTTTGTTCGACGTAACTGGCATAAGTTTTTTCAACTCATTTGGCACAAGTTTGTTTGACGCAACTGGCACAAGTTTGTTTGACGCATCTGGCACAAGTTTGTTTGACGCAACTGGCACAAGTTTTTTTGACGCAACTGGCACAAGTTTTCTCGACGCAACTGGCACAAGTTTGTTCGCCGTAACTGGCACAAGTTTGTTCTATGCAACTGGCATAAGTTTATTTGACGCAACTGGCACAAGTTTTCTCGACGTAACTGGCACAAGTTTGTTCGCCGTAACTAGCACAAGTTTGTTCTACGCCATTGGCACAAGTTTCTTCGACGCAACTGGCTCAAGTTTGTTTGACGCAACTTGCACAAGTTTGTTTGACGCAACTGGCACAAGTTTGTTTGACGCAACTGGCACAAGTTTGTTCTACGCAACTGGCACAAGTTTGTTCTATGCAACTGGCCCTAGTTTGTTCTACGCAACTGGCATAAGTTTGTTTGACACAACTGGCTCAAGTTTGTTCTACGCAACTGGCACAAGTTTGTTCGACGCAACTGGCACAAGTTTGTTCTACGCAACTGGCACAAGTTTGTTGGACGCAACTGGCACAAGTTTGTTTGACGCAACTGGCACAAGTTTGTTCTACACAACTGGCACAAGTTTGTTCTACGCAACTGGCACAAGTTTGTTCTACGCAACTCTTACAAGTTTGTTGTACACAACTGGCACAAGTTTGTTTGACACAACTAGCACAAGTTTGTTCTACGCAAATGGCAAAAGTTTGTTCTATGCTTCTGGCACAAGTTTGTCCTATGCAACTGGCACTAGTTTGTTCTACGCAACTGGCTCAAATTTGTTTGACGCAACTGGCACATGTTTGTTCTACCCAACTGGCACAAGTTTGTTCGATGCAACTGGCACAAGTTTGTTCTACGCAACTGGCACAAGTTTGATTGACACAACTGGCACAAGTTTGTTCTAAGCAACTGGCACAAGTTTGTTCGACGGAAGTGGCGCAAGTTTGTTCGACGCAACTGGAACAAGTTTGTTCGATGCAACTGGCACAAGTTTGTTCGACGCAACTGGCACAAGTTTGTTCGACGCAACTGGTACAAGTTTGTATCACATAACTGGCACAAGTTTGTTCGACCCAACTGGCACAAGTTTGTTTGACACAACTAGCACAAGTTTGTTCGACGCAACTGGCACTAGTTTGTTCGACGCAACTGGCAAAAGTTTGTTTGACGCAACAAGCACAAGTTTGTTTGACGCAACGGGCACAAATTTGTTTGACGCAACTGGCACAAGTTTGTTCGACTCAACTGGCACAACTTTGTTTGACACAACTGGCACAAGTTTGTTTGACACAACTGGCACAAGTTTGTTTGACGCAATTGGCACAAGTTTGTTCTACGCAACTGGCACAAGTTTGTTCTATGCAACTGGCACTAGTTTGTTTTACGCAACTGGCAAAAGTTTGTTTGACGCAACTGGCACAAGTTTGTTCGACGCAACTGGCACAAGTTTGTCTGACACAACTGGCACAAGGTTGTTCTATGCAACTGGCACAAGTTTGTTAGACGCAACTGGCACAAGTTTGTTTGACGCAACTGGCACATGTTTGTTTGATTTAACTGGCACAAGTTTGTTCTAAGCAACTGGCACAACTTTGTTCGACGGAACTGGCGCAAGTTTGTTCGACGCAACTGGCACAAGTTTGTTCGACGCAACTGACACAAGTTTGTTCGACGCAACTGGTACAAGTTTGTTCGACGTAACTGGCACAAGTTTGTTCGACCTAACTGGCACAAGTTTGTTTGACACAACTGGCACAAGTTTGTTCAACGCAAGTGGCACAAGTTTGTTTGACGCAACTGGCAAAAGTTTGTTTGACGCAACTGGCACAAGGTTGTTCTACGCAACATGCACAAGTTTGTTCTACGCAACTGGCACAAGTTTGTTTGACGCAACTGGCACAAGTTTGTTATATGCAACTGGCTCTAATTTGTTCGAGGCAACTGGCACAAGTTTGTTCGACGCAATTGGCCCAAGTTTGTTTGACGCAACTGGCATAAGTTTGTTAGACGCAACTGGCCCAAGTTTGTTCGACGCAACTGGCACAAGTTTTTTCGACTCAATTGGTACAAGTTTGTTTGACGCAACTGACACAAGTTTGTTTGGCGCAACTGGCACAAGTTTGTTTGACGTAACTGGCACAAGTTTGTTTGACGCAACTGGCACCAGTTTATAGCAACTGGCACAAGTTTATTTGACGCAACTGGCACAAGTTTTCTCGACGCAAGTGGCACAAGTTTTTTCGCCGTAACTGGCACAAGTTTATTTGACGCAACTGGCACAAGTTTGTTCGACGCAATTGGCACAAGTTTTGTTTGACACAACTGGCACAAGTTTCTTAGACGTAACTGGCACTAGTTTGTTCGACGCAACTGGCACAAGTTTGTTCTACGCAACTGGCACAAGTTTGTTCTATGCAACTGGCACTAGTTTGTTCTACGCAACTGGCACAAGTTTGTTTGACGCAACTGGCACAAGTTTTTTCTATGCAACTGGCACAAGTTTGTTCGACGCAACTGCCACAAGGTTGTTCTACGTAACTGGCACAAGTTTGTAAGACGCAACTGGCACATGTTTGCTTGACGCAACAGGCACAAGTTTGTTCTACGCAACTGGCACAAGTTTGTTCGACGCAACTGGCACAAGTTTGTTAGACGCAACTGGCACAAGTTTGTTTGACGCAACTTGTACAAGTTTGTTTGATGCAACTGGCACAAGTTTATTTGACGCAACTGGCACAAGTTTGTTTGACGCAACTGGCACAAGTTTGTTCGACGCAACTGGTACAAGTTTGTTCGACGCAACTGGCACAAGTTTGTTCGACGCAACTGGTACAAGTTTGTTCGACGCAACTGGCACAAGTTTGTTTGACGCAACTGGCACAAGGTTGTTCTACGCAACTGGCACAAGGTTGTTCTACGCAACTGGCACAAATTTGTTCTATGCAAAAGGCACAAGTTTGTTTGACGCAACTGGCACAAGTTTGTTCTACGTAACTGGCACAAGTTTGTTCTACGCAACTGGCACAAGTTTGTTGTACACAACTAGTACAAGTTTGTTTGACACAACTGGCACAAAATTGTTCTACACAAATGGCAAAACTTTGTTCTACGCATCTGGCACACTTTTATTCTATGCAACTGGCACAAATTAATTTGACGCAAATGGCACATGTTTGTTCTACCCAACTGGCACAAGTTTGTTCGACGCAACTGGCACAAGTTTGTTCTAAGAAACTGGCACAAGTTTGTTCGACGGAACTGGCGCAAGTTCGTTCGATGCAACTGGCACAAGTTTGTTCTACGCAGCTGGCACAAGTTTGTTCGACGCAACTGGTGCAAGATTGTTTCACGTAACTGGCACAAGTTTGTTCGACCTAACTGGCATAAGTTTGTTTGACACAACTGGCACAAGTTTGTTCGACGCAACTGGCACAAGTTTGTTTGACGCAACTGGCACAAGGTTCTTCTACGCAACATGCACAAGTTTGTTCTCCGCAACTGGCACAAGTTTGTTTTATGCAACTGGCACAAGTTTGTTCTATGCAACTGGCACTAGTTTGTTCGATGCAACTGGCACAAGTTTGACGCAACTGGCACAAGTTTGTTTGTCGCAACTGGCACAAGTTTGTTTGACGCAACTGGCACAAGTTTATTTGACGCAACTGGCACAACTTTTCTCGACACAACTGGCACAAGTTTGTTCGCCATGACTGGCACAAGTTTGTTTGACGGAACTGGCACAAGTTTTTTTGACGCAACTGGCACAAGTTTTCTCGACGCAACTGGCACAAGATTGTTTGACGCAACTGGCACAAGTTTGTTTGACGCAACTGGCACAAGTTTGGTTGACACAATTGGCACAAGTTTGTTCTACTTAACTGGCATAAGTTTGTTGTATGCAACTGGCACTAGTTGGTTTTACGCAACTGGCACAAGTTTGTTGTATGCAACTGGCACAAGTTTTCTCGATGCAAGTGGCACAAGATTCTTCGCCGTAACTGGCACAAGTTTGTTCGACGCAACTGGCATAAGTTTGTTCGACGCAACTGGCACAAGTTTGTTTGACGCAACTGGCACAGGTTTCTTCGACGCAAATGGCACAAGTTTGTTTGACGCAACTGGCACAAGTTTGGTTGACACAATTGGCACAAGTTTGTTCTACTTAACTGGCACAAGTTTGTTCTATGCAACTGGCACTAGTTTGTTTTACGCAACTGGCATAAGTTTGTTTGACGCAACTGGCACAAGTTTGTTCTACGCAACTAGCACAAGTTTGTTCGACGCAACTGGCACAAGGTTGTTCTACGCAACTGGCACAATTTTGGTTCTACGCAACTGGCACAAGTTTGTTTGACGCAACTGGCACAAGTTTGTTCTACGCAACTGGCACAAGTTTGTTCGATGTCACTGGCACAAGTTTGTTCGACGAAACTGGCACAAGTTTGTTCGATGCAACTGGCACAAGTTTGTTTACCACAACTGGCAAAATTTTGTTCGACCCAACTGGCACAAGTTTGTTTGAGGCAAATGGCACAAGTTTGTTTGACGCAACTGGCACAAGTTTGTTTGACGCAACTGATACAAGTTTGTTTGACGCAACTGGCACAAGGTTCTTCTAAGCAACTGGCACAAGTTTGTTCTTCGCAACTGGCACAAGTTTGTTTGACGCAACTGGCACAAGTTTGTTCTAAGCAACTGACAAAAGTTTGTTTGATGCAACTGGCACAAGTTTGTTCGACGCAACTGGCACAAGTTTGTATGACGCAACTGGCACAAGTTTTTTTGACGCAACTGGCACAAGTTTGTTTGACGCAAGAGGCACAAGTTTGTTTGACGCAACTGGCACAAGTATGTTTGACGCAACTGTCACAAGTTTTTTTTGACGCAACTGGCACAAGTTTTCTCGACGCAACTGGCACAAGTTTGTTCGCCATAACTGGCACAAGTTTGTTCGACGCAACTGGCACCAGTCTGTTCGACGCAACTGGCACAAGTTTGTTTGACGCAACTGGCACAAGTATCTTCGACGCAACTGGCACAAGTTTGATCGACGCAACTGGCACAAGTTTTTTTGACGCAACTGGCACAAGTTTGTTCTACGCAACTGGCACAAGTTTGTTCTACGCAACTGGCACTAGTTTGTTCTATGCAACTGGCATAAGTTTGTTCGACCCAACTGACACATGTTTGTTCTGCGCAACTGGCACAAGTTTGTTCGACGCAACTAACACAAGTTTGTTCGACGCAACTGGTACAAGTTTGTTGGACGCAACTGACACAAGTTTGTTCGAACCAACTGGCACAAAATTTGTTTGACACAACTGGCACAAGTTTGTTCGACGCAACTGGCACAAGTTTGTATGACGCAACTGGCACAAGTTTGCTTGACACAACGCGAACAAGGATGTTCTACGCAACTGGCACAAGTTTGTTCTACGCAACTGGCACAAGTTTGTTTGACGCAACTGGCACAAGTTTGTTCTACGCAACTGGCACAAGTTTGTTCGATGCAACTGGCACAAGTTTGTTCGACGCAACTGGCCCAAGTTTGTTTGACGCAACTGGCACAAATTTGTTCGACGCAACTGGCACAAGTTTTTTCGAATCAATTGGCAAAAGTTTGTTTGACGCAACTGGCACAAGTTTGTTTGACGCAACTGTCACAAGTTTGTTTGACGCAACTGGCACAAGTTTGTTTGACGCAACTGGCACAAGTTTATTTGACGCAAATGGCACAACTTTTCTCGACGCAACTGGCACAAGTATGTTCTACGCAACTGGCACAAGTTTGTTCAACGCAACTGGCACAAGTTTGTTCGACGTAACTGGCACAAGTTTGTTCGACGAAACTGTCACAAGTTTGTTCGACGCAACTGGCACAAGTTTGTTCAACGCAAGTGGCACAAGTTTGTTCGACGCAAGTGGCACAAGTTTGTTCGACGCAACTGGCACAAGTTTGTTCAACACATCTGGCACAAGTTTGTTTGACGCAACTGGCACAAGTTTGTTTTCGCAACTTGTACAAATTTGTTTGATGCAACTGGCACAAGTTTTTTTGACGCAACTGGCACAAGTTTGTTTGAAGCAACTGGCACAAATTTGTTTGACGCAACTGGCACAAGTTTGTTTGACACAACTGGCACAAGTTTGTTTGACGCAACTGGCACAAGGATTTTCTACGCAACTGGCACAAGTTTGTTCTACGCAACTGCCACAAGTTTGTTTGATGCAACTGGCACAAGTTTGTTTGACGCAACTGGCACAAGTTTGTTCTACGCAACTGGCACAAGTTTGTTCTATGCAACTGGCACAAGTTTGTTCTACGCAATTTCTACAAGGTTGTTGTACACAACTGGCACAAGTTTGTTCTGACACAACTGGCACAAGTTTGTTCTACGCAACTGGCAAAAGTTTGTTCTACACATCTGGCACAAGTTTGTTCTATGCAACTGGCACTAGTTTGTTCTACGCAACTGGCACAAATTTGTTTGACGCAACTGGCACATGTTTGTTCTACCCAACTGGCACAAGTTTGTTCGACGCAACTGGCACAAGTTAGTTCTACGCAACTGGCACAAATTTGTTTGACGCAACTGGCACATGTTTGTTCTACCCAACTGTCTCAAGTTTGTTCGACGCAACTGGCACAAGTTAGTTCTACGGAACTGGCGCAAGTTTGTTCGACGCAACTGGCACAAGTTTGTTCGACGCAACTGGCACAAGTTTGTTCAACGCAACTGGTACATGTTTGTTTAACGTAAATGGCACAAGTTTGTTCGACCCAACTGGCACAAGTTTGTTTGACACAACTGGCACAAATTTGTTCGACGCCACTAGCACAAGTTTGTTTGATGCAACTGGCAAAAGTTTGTTTGACGCAACTGGCACAAGGTTGTTCTACGCAACATGCACAAGTTTGTTCTACGCAACTGGCGCAAGTTTGTTTGACGCAACTGGCACAAGTTTGTTCTATGCAACTGGCACTAGTTTGTTCGATGCAACTGGCAAAAGTTTGTTCGACACAACTGGCCCAAGTTTCTTTGACGCAACTGGCACAAGTTTGTTAGACGCAACTTGCACAAGTTTGTTTGACGCAACTGGCACACGTTTTTTCGACTCAATTGGCACAAGTATGTTTGACGCAACTGGCACAAGTTTGTTTGAAGCAACTGGCACAGGTTTGTTTGACACAACTGGCACAGGTTTGTTTGACACAACTGGCACAAGTTTATAGCAACTGGCACAAGTTTATTTGATGCAACTGGCACAAGTTTTCTCGACACAAGTGGCCCAAGTTTGTTCGCCGTAACTGGCTCAAGTTTGTTCGAAGCAATTGGCACAAGTTTGTTCAACGCAACTGGCATAAGTTTGTTTGACGCAACTGGCAGAAGTTTCTTCGACGCAACTGACACAAGTTTGTTCGACGCAACTGGCACAAGTTTGTTTGACACAATTGGCACAAGTTTGTTCTACTCAACTGGGACAAGTTTGTTCTATGCAACTGGCACTAGTTTATTCTAAGCAAATGGCAAAAGTTTGTTTGACGCAACTGGCACAAGTTTGTTCGACGCAACTGGCACAAGTTTGTTCTGCGCAACTGGCACAAGTTTGTTCGACGCAACTGGCACAAGTTTGTTCTGCGTAACTGGCACAAGTTTGTTCTACGCAACTGGCACAAGTTTGTTCGATGCCACTGGCACAAGTTTGTTCGACTCAACTGGCCCAAGTTTTTTTGACGCAAATGGCACAAGTTTGTTAGACGCAACTGGCACAAGTTTGTTTGACGCAACTTGTACAACTTTGTTTGATGCAACTGGCACAAGTTTGTTCTGCGCAACTGGCACAAGTTTGTTTGACGCATCTGGCACAAGTTTGTTTGACGCAACTGGCACAAGTTTGTTCGGCGCAACTGGCACAAGTTTGTTCGACACAACTGGCATAAGTTTGTTTGACGCAACTGGCACAAGTTTGTTCTACGCAACTGGCACAAGTTTGTTCGACTCAACTGGCACAAGTTTGTTCTACGCAACTGGCACAAGTTTGTTGGACGCAACTGGCACAAGTTTGTTTGATGCAACTGGCACAAGTTTGTTCTACACAACTGGCACAAATTTGTTCTACACAACTGGCACAAGTTTGTTCTATGCAACTCTTACAAGTTTGTTGTACACAACTGGCACAAGTTTGTTTGACACAACTAGCACAAGTCTGTTCTACGCAAATGGCAAAAGTTTGTTCTATGCTTCTGGCACAAGTTTGTCCTATGCAACTGGCACTAGTTTGTTCTACGCAACTGGCTCAAATTTGTTTGACGCAACTGGCACATGTTTGTTCTACCCAACTGGCACAAGTTTGTTCGACGCAACTGGCACAAGTTTGTTCTACGCAACTGGCACAAGTTTGATTGACACAACTGGCACAAGTTTGTTCTAAGCAACTGGCACAAGTTTGTTCGACGGAAGTGGCGCAAGTTTGTTCGACGCAACTGGCACAAGTTTGTTCGACGCAACTGGCACAAGTTTGTTCGACGCAACTGGTACAAGTTTGTTTCTCATAACTGGCACAAGTTTGTTCGACCCAACTGGCACAAGTTTGTTTGACACAACTGGCACAAGCTTGTTCGACGCAACTGGCACTAGTTTGTTCGACGCAACTGGCAAAAGTTTGTTTGACGCAACAAGCACAAGTTTGTTTGATGCAACGGGCACAAGTTTGTTTGGCGCAACTGGCACAAGTTTGTTTGACGCAACTGGCACAAGTTTGTTCGACTCAACTGGCACAACTTTGTTTGACACAACTGGCACAAGTTTGTTTGACACAACTGGCACAAGTTTGTTTGACGCAATTGGCACAAATTTGTTGTACGCAACTGGCACAAGTTTGTTCTATGCAACTGGCACTAGTTTGTTTTACGCAACTGGCAAAAGTTTGTTTGACGCAACTGGCACAAGTTTGTTCGACGCAACTGGCACAAGTTTGTTTGACACAACTGGCACAAGGTTGTTCTATGCAACTGGCACAAGTTTGTTAGACGCAACTGGCACAAGTTTCTTTGACGCAACTGGCACATGTTTGTTTGACACAACTGGCACAAGTTTGTTCTAAGCAACTGGCACAAGTTTGTTCGACGGAACTGGCGCAAGTTTGTTCGACGCAACTGGCACAAGTTTGTTCGACGCAACTGACACAAGTTTGTTCGACGCAACTGGTACAAGTTTGTTCGACGTAACTGGCACAAGTTTGTTTGACCTAACTGGCACAAGTTTGTTTGGCACAACTGGCAAAAGTTTGTTCGACGCAAGTGGCACAAGTTTGTTTGACGCAACTGGCAAAAGTTTGTTTGACGCAACTGGCACAAGTTTGTTTGACGCAACTGGCACAAGTTTGTTCTATGCAACTGTCTCTAATTTGTTCGATGCAACTGCCACAAGTTTGTTCGACGCAATTGGCCCAAGTTTGTTTGGCGCAACTGGTATAAGTTTGTTAGACGCAACTGGCCCAAGTTTGTTCTACGCAACTGGCACAAGTTTTTTCGAATCAATTGGTACAAGTTTGTTTGACGCAACTGGCACAAGTTTGTTTGGCGCAACTGGCACAATTTTGTTTGACGTAACTGGCACAAGTTTGTTTGACGCAACTGGCACCAGTTTATAGCAACTGGCACAAGTTTATTTGACGCAACTGGCACAAGTTTTCTCGACGCAAGTGCCACAAGTTTGTTCGCCGTAACTGGCACAAGTTTATTTGACGCAACTGGCACAAGTTTGTTCGACGCAACTGGCACAAGTTTTGTTTGACACAACTGGCACAAGTTTCTTCGACGCAACTGGCACTAGTTTGTTCGACGCAACTGGCACAAGTTTGTTCTACGCAACTGGCACAAGTTTGTTCTATGCAACTGGCACTAGTTTGTTCTACGCAACTGGCACAAGTTTGTTGTACGCAACTGGCACAAGTTTGTTCTATGCAACTGGCACTAGTTTGTTCTACGCAACTGGCATAAGTTTGTTTGACGCAACTGGCACAAGTTTGTTCTATGCAACTGGAACAAGTTTGTTTAACGCAACTGCCACAAGGTTGTTCTACGTAACTGGCACAAGTTTGTAAGACGCAACTGGCACATGTTTGCTTGACGCAACAGGCACAAGTTTGTCCTACGCAACTGGCACAAGTTTGTTCGATGCAACTGGCACAAGTTTGTTCGACGCAACGGGCCCAAGTTTTTTGGACGCAACTGGCACAAGTTTGTTAGACGCAACTGGCACAAGTTTGTTTGACGCAACTTGTACAAGTTTGTTTGATGCAACTGGCACAAGTTTGTTTGACGCAACTGGCACAAGTTTGTTTGACGCAACTGGCACAAGTTTGTTCGACGCAACTGGCACAAGTTTGTTCTACGCAACTGGCACAAGTTTGTTTGACGCAACTGGCACAAGTTTGTTTGACGCAAATGGCACAAGGTTGTTCCACGCAACTGGCACAAATTTGTTCTATGCAAAAGGCACAAGTTTGTTTGACGCAACTGGCAGAAGTTTGTTCTACGCAACTGGCACAAGTTTGTTCTACGCAACTGGCACAAGTTTGTTGTACACAACTAGTACAAGTTTGTTTGACACAACTGGCACAAGTTTGTTCTACACGAATGGCAAAACTTTGTTCTACGCATCTGGCACACTTTTTTTCTATGCAACTGGCACAAATTTATTTGACGCAAATGGCACGTTTGTTCTACCCAACTGGCACAAGTTTGTTCGACGCAACTGGCACAAGTTTGTTCGACGCAACTGGCACAAGTTTGTTCTACATAACGGGCACAAATTTGTTTGACACAACTGGCACAAGTTTGTTCTAAGAAACTGGCACAAGTTTGGTCGACGGAACTGGCGCAAGTTCGTTCGATGCAACTGGCACAAGTTTGTTCGACGCAACTGGCACAAGTTTGTTCGACGCAACTGGTGCAAGTTTGTTTCACGTAACTGGCACAAGTTTGTTCGACCCAACTGGCATAAGTTTGTTTGACACAACTGGCACAAGTTTGTTCGACACACCTGGCACAAGTTTGTTTGACGCAACTGGCACAAGGTTCTTCTACGCAACATGCACAAGTTTGTTCTACACAACTGGCACAAGTTTGTTTGACGCAACTGGCACAAGTTTGTTCTATGCAACTGGCACTAGTTTGTTCGATGCAACTGGCACAAGTTTGTTCTATGCAACTGGCACAAGTTTGTTTGACGCAAGAGGCACAAGTTTGTTTGACGCAACTGGCACAAGTTTTTTTGACGCAACTGGCACAAGTTTGTTTGACGCAACTGGCACAAGTTTGTTCTACGCAACTGGCACAAGTTTGTTCTACGCAACTGGCACAAGTTTGTTCTACGCAATTTCTACAAGGTTGTTGTACACAACTGGCACAAGTTTGTTTGACACAACTGGCACAAGTTTGTTCTACGCAACTGGCAAAAGTTTGTTCTACATATCTGGCACAAGTTTGTTCTATGCAACTGGCACTAGTTTGTTCTACGCAACTGGCACAAATTTGTTTGACGCAACTGGCACATGTTTGTTCTACCCAACTGGCACAAGTTTGTTCGACGCAACTGGCACAAGTTAGTTCTATGCAACTGGCACAAATTTGTTTGACGCAACTGGCACATGTTTGTTCTACCCAACTGTCACAAGTTTGTTCGACGCAACTGGCACAAGTTAGTTCTACGGAACTGGCGCAAGTTTGTTCGACGCAACTGGCACAAGTTTGTTCGACGCAACTGGCACAAGTTTGTTCAACGCAACTGGTACATGTTTGTTTAACGTAAATGGCACAAGTTTGTTCGACCCAACTGGCACAAGTTTGTTTGACACAACTGGCACAAATTTGTTCGACGCCACTAGCACAAGTTTGTTTGATGCAACTGGCAAAAGTTTGTTTGACGCAACTGGCACAAGGTTGTTCTACGCAACATGCACAAGTTTGTTGTACGCAACTGGCACAAGTTTGTTTGACGCAACTGGCACAAGTTTGTTCTATGCAACTGGCACTAGTTTGTTCGATGCAACTGGCAAAAGTTTGTTCGACACAACTGGCCCAAGTTTCTTTGACGCAACTGGCACAAGTTTGTTAGACGCAACTGGCATAAGTTTGTTTGACGCAACTGGCACACGTTTTTTCGACTCAATTGGCACAAGTTTGTTTGACGCAACTGGCACAAGTTTGTTTGAAGCAACTGGCACAGGTTTGTTTGACACAACTGGCACAGGTTTGTTTGACGCAACTGGCACAAGTTTATAGCAACTGGCACAAGTTTATTTGATGCAACTGGCACAAGTTTTCTCGACACAAGTGGCCCAAGTTTGTTCGCCGTAACTGGCTCAAGTTTGTTCGACGCAACTGGCACAAGTTTGTTCGACGCAACTGGCATAAGTTTGTTTGACGCAACTGGCAGAAGTTTCTTCGACGCAACTGGCACAAGTTTGTTCGACGCAACTGGCACAAGTTTGTTTGACACAATTGGCACAAGTTTGTTCTACTCAACTGGGACAAGTTTGTTCTATGCAACTGGCACTAGTTTATTCTAAGCAAATGGCAAAAGTTTGTTTGACGCAACTGGCACAAGTTTGTTCGACTCAACTGGCACAAGTTTGTTCTGCGCAACTGGCACAAGTTTGTTCGACGCAACTGGCACAAGTTTGTTCTGCGCAACTGGCACAAGTTTGTTCTACGCAACTGGCACAAGTTTGTTCGATGCCACTGGCACAAGTTTGTTCGACTCAACTGGCCCAAGTTTTTTTGACGCAAATGGCACAAGTTTGTTAGACGCAACTGGCACAAGTTTGTTTGACGCAACTTGTACAACTTTGTTTGATGCAACTGGCACAAGTTTGTTTGACGCAACTGGCACAAGTTTGTTTGACGCAACTGGCACAAGTTTGTTTGACGCAACTGGCACAAGTTTGTTCGGCGCAACTGGCACAAGTTTGTTCGACACAACTGGCATAAGTTTGTTTGACGCAACTGGCACAAGTTTGTTCTACGCAACTGGCACAAGTTTGTTCGACGCAACTGGCACAAGTTTGTTCTACGCAACTGGCACAAGTTTGTTGGACGCAACTGGCACAAGTTTGTTTGATGCAACTGGCACAAGTTTGTTCTACACAACTGGCACAAATTTGTTCTACACAACTGGCACAAGTTTGTTCTATGCAACTCTTACAAGTTTGTTGTACACAACTGGCACAAGTTTGTTTGACACAACTAGCACAAGTTTGTTCTACGCAAATGGCAAAAGTTTGTTCTATGCTTCTGGCACAAGTTTGTCCTATGCAACTGGCACTAGTTTGTTCTACGCAACTGGCTCAAATTTGTTTGACGCAACTGGCACATGTTTGTTCTACCCAACTGGCACAAGTTTGTTCGACACAACTGGCACAAGTTTGTTCTACGCAACTGGCACAAGTTTGATTGACACAACTGGCACAAGTTTGTTCTAAGCAACTGGCACAAGTTTGTTCGACGGAAGTGGCGCAAGTTTGTTCGACGCAACTGGCACAAGTTTGTTCGACGCAACTGGCACAAGTTTGTTCGACGCAACTGGTACAAGTTTGTTTCTCATAACTGGCACAAGTTTGTTCGACCAAACTGGCACAAGTTTGTTTGACACAACTGGCACAAGTTTGTTCGACGCAACTGGCACTAGTTTGTTCGACGCAACTGGCAAAAGTTTGTTTGACGCAACAAGCACAAGTTTTTTTTATGCAACGGGCACAAGTTTGTTTGACGCAACTGGCACAAGTTTGTTTGACGCAACTGGCACAAGTTTGTTCGACTCAACTGGCACAACTTTGTTTGACACAACTGGCACAAGTTTGTTTGACACAACTGGCACAAGTTTGTTTGACGCAATTGGCACAAGTTTGTTCTACGCAACTGGCACAAGTTTGTTCTATACAACTGGCACTAGTTTGTTTTACGCAACTGGCAAAAGTTTGTTTGACGCAACTGGCACAAGTTTGTTCGACGCAACTGGCACAAGTTTGTTTGACACAACTGGCACAAGGTTGTTCTATGCAACTGGCACAAGTTTGTTAGACGCAACTGGCACAAGTTTCTTTGACGCAACTGGCACATGTTTGTTTGACACAACTGGCACAAGTTTGTTCTAAGCAACTGGCACAAGTTTGTTCGACGGAACTGGCGCAAATTTGTTCGACGCAACTGGCACAAGTTTGTTCGACGCAACTGACACAAGTTTGTTCGACGCAACTGGTACAAGTTTGTTCGACGTAACTGGCACAAGTTTGTTTGACCTAACTGGCACAAGTTTGTTTGACACAACTGACAAAAGTTTGTTCGACGCAAGTGGCACAAGTTTGTTTGACGCAACTGGCAAAAGTTTGTTTGACGCAACTGGCACAAGGTTGTTCTACGCAACATGCACAAGTTTGTTCTATGCAACTGGCACAAGTTTGTTTGACGCAACTGGCACAAGTTTGTTCTATGCAACTGGCTCTAATTTGTTCGATGCAACTGCCACAAGTTTGTTCGACGCAATTGGCCCAAGTTTGTTTGACGCAACTGGTATAAGTTTGATAGACGCAACTGGCCCAAGTTTGTTCGACACAACTGGCACAAGTTTTTTCGACTCAATTGGTACAAGTTTGTTTGACGCAACTGGCACAAGTTTGTTTGGCGCAACTGGCACAATTTTGTTTGACGTAACTGGCACAAGTTTGTTTGACGCAACTGCCACCAGTTTATAGCAACTGGCACAAGTTTATTTGACGCAACTGGCACAAGTTTTCTCGACGCAAGTGCCACAAGTTTGTTCGCCGTAACTGGCACAAGTTTATTTGACGCAACTGGCACAAGTTTGTTCGACGCAACTGGCACAAGTTTTGTTTGACACAACTGGCACAAGTTTCTTCGACGCAACTGGCACTAGTTTGTTCGACGCAACTGACACAAGTTTGTTCTATGCAACTGGCACAAGTTTGTTCTACGCAACTGGCACTAGTTTGTTCTACGCAACTGGCACAAGTTTGTTCTACGCAACTGGCACAAGTTTGTTCTAAGCAACTGGCACTAGTTTGTTCTACGCAACTGGCATAAGTTTGTTTGACGCAACTGGCACAAGTTTGTTCTATGCAACTGGAACAAGTTTGTTCAACGCAACTGCCACAAGGTTGTTCTACGTAACTGGCACAAGTTTTTAAGACGCAACTGGCACATGTTTGCTTGACGCAACAGGCACAAGTTTGTCCTACGCAACTGGCACAAGTTTGTTCGACGCAACTGGCACAAGTTTGTTCGACGCAACGGGCCCAAGTTTTTTGGACGCAACTGGCACAAGTTTGTTAGACGCAACTGGCACAAGTTTGTTTGACGCAACTTGTACAAGTTTGTTTGATGCAACTGGCACAAGTTTGTTTGACGCAACTGGCACAAGTTTGTTTGACGCAACTGGCACAAGTTTGTTCGACGCAACTGGCACAAGTTTGTTCTACGCAACTGGCACAAGTTTGTTTGACGCAACTGGCACAAGTTTGTTTGACACAAATGGCCCAAGGTTGTTCTACGCAACTGGCACAAATTTGTTCTATGCAAAAGGCACAAGTTTGTTTGACGCAACTGGCACAAGTTTGTTCTACGCAACTGGCACAAGTTTGTTCTACGCAACTGGCACAAGTTTGTTGTACACAACTAGTACAAGTTTGTTTGACACAACAGGCACAAGTTTGTTCTACACGAATGGCAAAACTTTGTTCTACGCATCTGGCACACTTTTTTTCTATGCAACTGGCACAAATTTATTTGACGCAAATGGCACATGTTTGTTCTACCCAACTGGCACAAGTTTGTTCGATGCAACTGGCACAAGTTTGTTCTACATAACGGGCACAAATTTGTTTTACACAACTGGCACAAGTTTGTTCTAAGAAACTGGCACAAGTTTGGTCGAAGGAACTGGCGCAAGTTCGTTCGATGCAACTGGCACAAGTTTGTTCGACGCAACTGGCACAAGTTTGTTCGACGCAACTGGTGCAAGTTTGTTTCACGTAACTGGCACAAGTTTCTTCGACCCAACTGGCATAAGTTTGTTTGACACAACTGGCACAAGTTTGTTCGACACAACTGGCACAAGTTTGTTTGACGCAACTCTCACAAGTTTGTTCGACGCAACTGGCACAAGTTTGTTCTACGCAACTGGCACAAGTTTGTTTGACGCAACTGGCACAAGTTTGTTCTATGCAACTGGCACTAGTTTGTTCGATGCAACTGGCACAAGTTTGTTCTATGCAACTGGCACAAGTTTGTTTGGCGCAAGAGGCACAAGTTTGTTTGACGCAACTGGCACAAGTTTTTTTGACGCAACTGGCACAAGTTTGTTTGACGCAAGAGGCACAAGTTTGTTTGACGCAACTGGCACAAGTTTGTTCTAAGCAACTGACACAAGTTTGTTAGACGCAACTGGCCCAAGTTTCTTCGACGCAACTGGCACAAGTTTCTTCGACTCAATGGCACAAGTTTGTTTAACGCAACTGGCACATGTTTGTTTGACGCAAGGGGCACAAGTTTGTTTGACTCAACTGGCACAAGTTTGTTTGATGCAACTGGCACAAGTTTATTTGACGCAAATGGCACAACTTTTCTTGGCGCAACTGGCACAAGTATGTTCTACACAACTGGCACAAGTTTGTTCTATGCAAGTTGCACAAGTTTGTTCTACGCAACTGGCACTAGTTTGTTCTACGCAACTGGTACAAGTTTGTTCTACGCAACTGGCACAAGTTTGTTCTACGCAACTGGCACAAGTTTGTTCTACGCATCTGGCACAAGTTTGTTCTATGCAACTGGCACAAGTTTGTTCTACGTAACTGGCACAAGTTTGTTCTATGCAACTGGCACAAGTTTGTTCTACGCAACTGGCACAAGTTTATTCTACGCATCTGGCACCATTTTGTTTGACGCAACTGGCACAAGTTTGTTCTACCCAACTGACACAGGTTTGTTCGACGCAACTGGCACAAGTTTGTTCTACTCAACTGACACAAGATTGTTTGGCACAATTGGCAGAAGTTTGTTCAACGCAACTGGCACAAGTTTGTTCATCACATCTGGCACAAGTTTGTTTGACGCAACTGGCACAAGTTGGTTTTCGCAACTTGTACAAGTTTGTTCTACGCAACTGGCACAAGTTTGTTCTACGCAACTGGCATAAGTTTGTTTGACGCAACTGGCACAAGGTTGTTCTATGCAACTGGCACTAGTTTGTTTTACGCAACTGGCACAAGTTTGTTTGACGCAACTGGCAAAAGTTTGTTCTATACAACTGGCACTAGTTTTTTCTACGCAACCGGCACAAGTTTCTTCGACGCAACTGGCGTAAGTTTGTTCAATGCAACTGGCACAAGTTTGTTTGAAACAACTGGCAGAAGTTTGTTCACCGCAACTGCAGAAGTTTGTTCGAAGCAACTGGCACAAGTTTGTTTGATGCAACTGGCACAAGTTTGTTTGATGCAACTGGCACAAGTTTGTTTGACGCAATTGGCACAAGTTTGTTCGTCGCAACTGGCCCAAGTTTGTTTGACGCAACTGGCACAAGTTTGTTAGACGCAACTGGCACAAGTTTGTTCGACGTAACTGGCATAAGTTTTTTGAACTCAATTGGCACAAGTTTGTTTGACGCAACCGGCACAAGTTTGTTTGACGCAACTGGCACAAGTTTTTTTGACGCAACTGGCACAAGTTTGTTTGATGCAACTGGGACAAGTTTATTTGAAGCAACTGGCTCAAGTTTTCTCGACGCAACTGGCACAAGTTTGTTCGCCGTAACTGGCACAAGTTTGTTCTATGCAACTGGCACAAGTTTATTTGACGCAACTGGCACAAGTTTTCTCGACGCAACTGGCACAAGTTAGTTCGCCGTAACTGGCACAAGTTTGTTCGACGCCACTGGCACAAGTTTGTTCGACGCAACTGGCACAAGTTTGTTTAACGCAACTAGCACAAGTTTGTTTGACGCAACTGGCGCAAGTTTGTTTGACGCAACTGGAACAAGTTTGTTCTACGCAACTGGCATAAGTTTGTTCTGTGCAACTGGCACTAGTTTGTTCTACGCAACTGGCATAAGTTTGTTTGACGCAACTGGCACACGTTTGTTCTACGCAACTGGCACAAGTTTGTTCGACGCAACTGGCACAAGTTTGTTCTACGCAAGTGGCACAAGTTTGTTTGACGCAACTGGCACAAGTTTGTTTGACGCAACTGGCACAAGTTTGTTCTACACAACTGGCACAAGTTTGTTCTACGCAACTGGCACAAGTTTATTCTACGCAACTCTTAGAAGTTTGTTGTACACAACTGGCACAAGTTTGTTTGACACAACTGGCACAAGTTTGTTCTACTCAAATGGCAAAAGTTTGTTCTATGCTTCTGGCACAAGTTTGTCCTATGCAACTGGCACTAGTTTGTTCTACGCAACTGGCTCAAATTTGTTTGACGCAACTGGCACATATTTGTTCTACCCAACTGGCACAAGTTTGTTCGACGCAACTGGCACAAGTTTGTTCTACGCAACTGGCACAAGTTTGATTGACACAACTGGCACAAGTTTGTTCTAATCAACTGGCACAAGTTTGTTCGACGGAAGTGGCGCAAGTTTGTTCTACGCAACTGGCACAAGTTAGTTCTACGGAACTGGCGCAAGTTTGTTCGACGCAACTGGCACAAGTTTGTTCGACGCAACTGGCACAAGTTTGTTCAACGCAACTGGTACATGTTTGTTTAACGTAAATGGCACAAGTTTGTTCGACCCAACTGGCACAAGTTTGTTTGACACAACTGGCACAAATTTGTTCGACGCCACTAGCACAAGTTTGTTTGATGCAACTGGCAAAAGTTTGTTTGACGCAACTGGCACAAGGTTGTTCTACGCAACATGCACAAGTTTGTTGTACGCAACTGGCACAAGTTTGTTTGACGCAACTGGCACAAGTTTGTTCTATGCAACTGGCACTAGTTTGTTCGATGCAACTGGCAAAAGTTTGTTCGACACAACTGGCCCAAGTTTCTTTGACGCAACTGGCACAAGTTTGTTAGACGCAACTGGCATAAGTTTGTTTGACGCAACTGGCACACGTTTTTTCGACTCAATTGGCACAAGTTTGTTTGACGCAACTGGCACAAGTTTGTTTGAAGCAACTGGCACAGGTTTGTTTGACACAACTGGCACAGGTTTGTTTGACGCAACTGGCACAAGTTTATAGCAACTGGCACAAGTTTATTTGATGCAACTGGCACAAGTTTTCTCGACACAAGTGGCCCAAGTTTGTTCGCCGTAACTGGCTCAAGTTTGTTCGACGCAACTGGCACAAGTTTGTTCGACGCAACTGGCATAAGTTTGTTTGACGCAACTGGCAGAAGTTTCTTCGACGCAACTGGCACAAGTTTGTTCGACGCAACTGGCACAAGTTTGTTTGACACAATTGGCACAAGTTTGTTCTACTCAACTGGGACAAGTTTGTTCTATGCAACTGGCACTAGTTTATTCTAAGCAAATGGCAAAAGTTTGTTTGACGCAACTGGCACAAGTTTGTTCGACTCAACTGGCACAAGTTTGTTCTGCGCAACTGGCACAAGTTTGTTCGACGCAACTGGCACAAGTTTGTTCTGCGCAACTGGCACAAGTTTGTTCTACGCAACTGGCACAAGTTTGTTCGATGCCACTGGCACAAGTTTGTTCGACTCAACTGGCCCAAGTTTTTTTGACGCAAATGGCACAAGTTTGTTAGACGCAACTGGCACAAGTTTGTTTGACGCAACTTGTACAACTTTGTTTGATGCAACTGGCACAAGTTTGTTTGACGCAACTGGCACAAGTTTGTTTGACGCAACTGGCACAAGTTTGTTTGACGCAACTGGCACAAGTTTGTTCGGCGCAACTGGCACAAGTTTGTTCGACACAACTGGCATAAGTTTGTTTGACGCAACTGGCACAAGTTTGTTCTACGCAACTGGCACAAGTTTGTTCGACGCAACTGGCACAAGTTTGTTCTACGCAACTGGCACAAGTTTGTTGGACGCAACTGGCACAAGTTTGTTTGATGCAACTGGCACAAGTTTGTTCTACACAACTGGCACAAATTTGTTCTACACAACTGGCACAAGTTTGTTCTATGCAACTCTTACAAGTTTGTTGTACACAACTGGCACAAGTTTGTTTGACACAACTAGCACAAGTTTGTTCTACGCAAATGGCAAAAGTTTGTTCTATGCTTCTGGCACAAGTTTGTCCTATGCAACTGGCACTAGTTTGTTCTACGCAACTGGCTCAAATTTGTTTGACGCAACTGGCACATGTTTGTTCTACCCAACTGGCACAAGTTTGTTCGACACAACTGGCACAAGTTTGTTCTACGCAACTGGCACAAGTTTGATTGACACAACTGGCACAAGTTTGTTCTAAGCAACTGGCACAAGTTTGTTCGACGGAAGTGGCGCAAGTTTGTTCGACGCAACTGGCACAAGTTTGTTCGACGCAACTGGCACAAGTTTGTTCGACGCAACTGGTACAAGTTTGTTTCTCATAACTGGCACAAGTTTGTTCGACCAAACTGGCACAAGTTTGTTTGACACAACTGGCACAAGTTTGTTCGACGCAACTGGCACTAGTTTGTTCGACGCAACTGGCAAAAGTTTGTTTGACGCAACAAGCACAAGTTTTTTTGATGCAACGGGCACAAGTTTGTTTGACGCAACTGGCACAAGTTTGTTTGACGCAACTGGCACAAGTTTGTTCGACTCAACTGGCACAACTTTGTTTGACACAACTGGCACAAGTTTGTTTGACACAACTGGCACAAGTTTGTTTGACGCAATTGGCACAAGTTTGTTCTACTCAACTGGCACAAGTTTGTTCTATGCAACTGGCACTAGTTTGTTTTACGCAACTGGCAAAAGTTTGTTTGACGCAACTGGCACAAGTTTGTTCGACGCAACTGGCACAAGTTTGTTTGACACAACTGGCACAAGGTTGTTCTATGCAACTGGCACAAGTTTGTTAGACGCAACTGGCACAAGTTTCTTTGACGCAACTGGCACATGTTTGTTTGACACAACTGGCACAAGTTTGTTCTAAGCAACTGGCACAAGTTTGTTCGACGGAACTGGCGCAAATTTGTTCGACGCAACTGGCACAAGTTTGTTCGACGCAACTGACACAAGTTTGTTCGACGCAACTGGTACAAGTTTGTTCGACGTAACTGGCACAAGTTTGTTTGACCTAACTGGCACAAGTTTGTTTGACACAACTGACAAAAGTTTGTTCGACGCAAGTGGCACAAGTTTGTTTGACGCAACTGGCAAAAGTTTGTTTGACGCAACTGGCACAAGGTTGTTCTACGCAACATGCACAAGTTTGTTCTATGCAACTGGCACAAGTTTGTTTGACGCAACTGGCACAAGTTTGTTCTATGCAACTGGCTCTAATTTGTTCGATGCAACTGCCACAAGTTTGTTCGACGCAATTGGCCCAAGTTTGTTTGACGCAACTGGTATAAGTTTGATAGACGCAACTGGCCCAAGTTTGTTCGACACAACTGGCACAAGTTTTTTCGACTCAATTGGTACAAGTTTGTTTGACGCAACTGGCACAAGTTTGTTTGGCGCAACTGGCACAATTTTGTTTGACGTAACTGGCACAAGTTTGTTTGACGCAACTGGCACCAGTTTATAGCAACTGGCACAAGTTTATTTGACGCAACTGGCACAAGTTTTCTCGACGCAAGTGCCACAAGTTTGTTCCCCGTAACTGGCACAAGTTTATTTGACGCAACTGGCACAAGTTTGTTCGACGCAACTGGCACAAGTTTTGTTTGACACAACTGGCACAAGTTTCTTCGACGCAACTGGCACTAGTTTGTTCGACGCAACTGACACAAGTTTGTTCTATGCAACTGGCACAAGTTTGTTCTACGCAACTGGCACTAGTTTGTTCTACGCAACTGGCACAAGTTTGTTCTACGCAACTGGCACAAGTTTGTTCTAAGCAACTGGCACTAGTTTGTTCTACGCAACTGGCATAAGTTTGTTTGACGCAACTGGCACAAGTTTGTTCTATGCAACTGGAACAAGTTTGTTCAACGCAACTGCCACAAGGTTGTTCTACGTAACTGGCACAAGTTTGTAAGACGCAACTGGCACATGTTTGCTTGACGCAACAGGCACAAGTTTGTCCTACGCAACTGGCACAAGTTTGTTCGACGCAACTGGCACAAGTTTGTTCGACGCAACGGGCCCAAGTTTTTTGGACGCAACTGGCACAAGTTTGTTAGACGCAACTGGCACAAGTTTGTTTGACGCAACTTGTACAAGTTTGTTTGATGCAACTGGCACAAGTTTGTTTGACGCAACTGGCACAAGTTTGTTTGACGCAACTGGCACAAGTTTGTTCGACGCAACTGGCACAAGTTTGTTCTACGCAACTGGCACAAGTTTGTTTGACGCAACTGGCACAAGTTTGTTTGACACAAATGGCCCAAGGTTGTTCTACGCAACTGGCACAAATTTGTTCTATGCAAAAGGCACAAGTTTGTTTGACGCAACTGGCACAAGTTTGTTCTACGCAACTGGCACAAGTTTGTTCTACGCAACTGGCACAAGTTTGTTGTACACAACTAGTACAAGTTTGTTTGACACAACTGGCACAAGTTTGTTCTACACGAATGGCAAAACTTTGTTCTACGCATCTGGCACACTTTTTTTCTATGCAACTGGCACAAATTTATTTGACGCAAATGGCACATGTTTGTTCTACCCAACTGGCACAAGTTTGTTCGATGCAACTGGCACAAGTTTGTTCTACATAACGGGCACAAATTTGTTTTACACAACTGGCACAAGTTTGTTCTAAGAAACTGGCACAAGTTTGGTCGAAGGAACTGGCGCAAGTTCGTTCGATGCAACTGGCACAAGTTTGTTCGACGCAACTGGCACAAGTTTGTTCGACGCAACTGGTGCAAGTTTGTTTCACGTAACTGGCACAAGTTTCTTCGACCCAACTGGCATAAGTTTGTTTGACACAACTGGCACAAGTTTGTTCGACACAACTGGCACAAGTTTGTTTGACGCAACTCTCACAAGTTTGTTCGACGCAACTGGCACAAGTTTGTTCTACGCAACTGGCACAAGTTTGTTTGACGCAACTGGCACAAGTTTGTTCTATGCAACTGGCACTAGTTTGTTCGATGCAACTGGCACAAGTTTGTTCTATGCAACTGGCACAAGTTTGTTTGGCGCAAGAGGCACAAGTTTGTTTGACGCAACTGGCACAAGTTTTTTTGACGCAACTGGCACAAGTTTGTTTGACGCAAGAGGCACAAGTTTGTTTGACGCAACTGGCACAAGTTTGTTCTAAGCAACTGACACAAGTTTGTTAGACGCAACTGGCCCAAGTTTCTTCGACGCAACTGGCACAAGTTTCTTCGACTCAATGGCACAAGTTTGTTTAACGCAACTGGCACATGTTTGTTTGACGCAAGGGGCACAAGTTTGTTTGACTCAACTGGCACAAGTTTGTTTGATGCAACTGGCACAAGTTTATTTGACGCAAATGGCACAACTTTTCTTGGCGCAACTGGCACAAGTATGTTCTACACAACTGGCACAAGTTTGTTCTATGCAAGTTGCACAAGTTTGTTCTACGCAACTGGCACTAGTTTGTTCTACGCAACTGGTACAAGTTTGTTCTACGCAACTGGCACAAGTTTGTTCTACGCAACTGGCACAAGTTTGTTCTACGCATCTGGCACAAGTTTGTTCTATGCAACTGGCACAAGTTTGTTCTACGTAACTGGCACAAGTTTGTTCTATGCAACTGGCACAAGTTTGTTCTACGCAACTGGCACAAGTTTATTCTACGCATCTGGCACCATTTTGTTTGACGCAACTGGCACAAGTTTGTTCTACCCAACTGACACAGGTTTGTTCGACGCAACTGGCACAAGTTTGTTCTACTCAACTGACACAAGATTGTTTGGCACAATTGGCAGAAGTTTGTTCAACGCAACTGGCACAAGTTTGTTCATCACATCTGGCACAAGTTTGTTTGACGCAACTGGCACAAGTTGGTTTTCGCAACTTGTACAAGTTTGTTCTACGCAACTGGCACAAGTTTGTTCTACGCAACTGGCATAAGTTTGTTTGACGCAACTGGCACAAGGTTGTTCTATGCAACTGGCACTAGTTTGTTTTACGCAACTGGCACAAGTTTGTTTGACGCAACTGGCAAAAGTTTGTTCTATACAACTGGCACTAGTTTTTTCTACGCAACCGGCACAAGTTTCTTCGACGCAACTGGCGTAAGTTTGTTCAATGCAACTGGCACAAGTTTGTTTGAAACAACTGGCAGAAGTTTGTTCACCGCAACTGCAGAAGTTTGTTCGAAGCAACTGGCACAAGTTTGTTTGATGCAACTGGCACAAGTTTGTTTGATGCAACTGGCACAAGTTTGTTTGACGCAATTGGCACAAGTTTGTTCGTCGCAACTGGCCCAAGTTTGTTTGACGCAACTGGCACAAGTTTGTTAGACGCAACTGGCACAAGTTTGTTCGACGTAACTGGCATAAGTTTTTTGAACTCAATTGGCACAAGTTTGTTTGACGCAACCGGCACAAGTTTGTTTGACGCAACTGGCACAAGTTTTTTTGACGCAACTGGCACAAGTTTGTTTGATGCAACTGGGACAAGTTTATTTGAAGCAACTGGCTCAAGTTTTCTCGACGCAACTGGCACAAGTTTGTTCGCCGTAACTGGCACAAGTTTGTTCTATGCAACTGGCACAAGTTTATTTGACGCAACTGGCACAAGTTTTCTCGACGCAACTGGCACAAGTTAGTTCGCCGTAACTGGCACAAGTTTGTTCGACGCCACTGGCACAAGTTTGTTCGACGCAACTGGCACAAGTTTGTTTAACGCAACTAGCACAAGTTTGTTTGACGCAACTGGCGCAAGTTTGTTTGACGCAACTGGAACAAGTTTGTTCTACGCAACTGGCATAAGTTTGTTCTGTGCAACTGGCACTAGTTTGTTCTACGCAACTGGCATAAGTTTGTTTGACGCAACTGGCACACGTTTGTTCTACGCAACTGGCACAAGTTTGTTCGACGCAACTGGCACAAGTTTGTTCTACGCAAGTGGCACAAGTTTGTTTGACGCAACTGGCACAAGTTTGTTTGACGCAACTGGCACAAGTTTGTTCTACACAACTGGCACAAGTTTGTTCTACGCAACTGGCACAAGTTTATTCTACGCAACTCTTAGAAGTTTGTTGTACACAACTGGCACAAGTTTGTTTGACACAACTGGCACAAGTTTGTTCTACTCAAATGGCAAAAGTTTGTTCTATGCTTCTGGCACAAGTTTGTCCTATGCAACTGGCACTAGTTTGTTCTACGCAACTGGCTCAAATTTGTTTGACGCAACTGGCACATATTTGTTCTACCCAACTGGCACAAGTTTGTTCGACGCAACTGGCACAAGTTTGTTCTACGCAACTGGCACAAGTTTGATTGACACAACTGGCACAAGTTTGTTCTAATCAACTGGCACAAGTTTGTTCGACGGAAGTGGCGCAAGTTTGTTCTACGCAACTGGCACAAGTTAGTTCTACGGAACTGGCGCAAGTTTGTTCGACGCAACTGGCACAAGTTTGTTCGACGCAACTGGCACAAGTTTGTTCAACGCAACTGGTACATGTTTGTTTAACGTAAATGGCACAAGTTTGTTCGACCCAACTGGCACAAGTTTGTTTGACACAACTGGCACAAATTTGTTCGACGCCACTAGCACAAGTTTGTTTGATGCAACTGGCAAAAGTTTGTTTGACGCAACTGGCACAAGGTTGTTCTACGCAACATGCACAAGTTTGTTGTACGCAACTGGCACAAGTTTGTTTGACGCAACTGGCACAAGTTTGTTCTATGCAACTGGCACTAGTTTGTTCGATGCAACTGGCAAAAGTTTGTTCGACACAACTGGCCCAAGTTTCTTTGACGCAACTGGCACAAGTTTGTTAGACGCAACTGGCATAAGTTTGTTTGACGCAACTGGCACACGTTTTTTCGACTCAATTGGCACAAGTTTGTTTGACGCAACTGGCACAAGTTTGTTTGAAGCAACTGGCACAGGTTTGTTTGACACAACTGGCACAGGTTTGTTTGACGCAACTGGCACAAGTTTATAGCAACTGGCACAAGTTTATTTGATGCAACTGGCACAAGTTTTCTCGACACAAGTGGCCCAAGTTTGTTCGCCGTAACTGGCTCAAGTTTGTTCGACGCAACTGGCACAAGTTTGTTCGACGCAACTGGCATAAGTTTGTTTGACGCAACTGGTAGAAGTTTCTTCGACGCAACTGGCACAAGTTTGTTCGACGCAACTGGCACAAGTTTGTTTGACACAATTGGCACAAGTTTGTTCTACTCAACTGGGACAAGTTTGTTCTATGCAACTGGCACTAGTTTATTCTAAGCAAATGGCAAAAGTTTGTTTGACGCAACTGGCACAAGTTTGTTCGACTCAACTGGCACAAGTTTGTTCTGCGCAACTGGCACAAGTTTGTTCGACGCAACTGGCACAAGTTTGTTCTGCGCAACTGGCACAAGTTTGTTCTACGCAACTGGCACAAGTTTGTTCGATGCCACTGGCACAAGTTTGTTCGACTCAACTGGCCCAAGTTTTTTTGACGCAAATGGCACAAGTTTGTTAGACGCAACTGGCACAAGTTTGTTTGACGCAACTTGTACAACTTTGTTTGATGCAACTGGCACAAGTTTGTTTGACGCAACTGGCACAAGTTTGTTTGACGCAACTGGCACAAGTTTGTTTGACGCAACTGGCACAAGTTTGTTCGGCGCAACTGGCACAAGTTTGTTCGACACAACTGGCATAAGTTTGTTTGACGCAACTGGCACAAGTTTGTTCTACGCAACTGGCACAAGTTTGTTCGACGCAACTGGCACAAGTTTGTTCTACGCAACTGGCACAAGTTTGTTGGACGCAACTGGCACAAGTTTGTTTGATGCAACTGGCACAAGTTTGTTCTACACAACTGGCACAAATTTGTTCTACACAACTGGCACAAGTTTGTTCTATGCAACTCTTACAAGTTTGTTGTACACAACTGGCACAAGTTTGTTTGACACAACTAGCACAAGTTTGTTCTACGCAAATGGCAAAAGTTTGTTCTATGCTTCTGGCACAAGTTTGTCCTATGCAACTGGCACTAGTTTGTTCTACGCAACTGGCTCAAATTTGTTTGACGCAACTGGCACATGTTTGTTCTACCCAACTGGCACAAGTTTGTTCGACACAACTGGCACAAGTTTGTTCTACGCAACTGGCACAAGTTTGATTGACACAACTGGCAAAAGTTTGTTCTAAGCAACTGGCACAAGTTTGTTCGACGGAAGTGGCGCAAGTTTGTTCGACGCAACTGGCACAAGTTTGTTCGACGCAACTGGCACAAGTTTGTTCGACGCAACTGGTACAAGTTTGTTTCTCATAACTGGCACAAGTTTGTTCGACCAAACTGGCACAAGTTTGTTTGACACAACTGGCACAAGTTTGTTCGACGCAACTGGCACTAGTTTGTTCGACGCAACTGGCAAAAGTTTGTTTGACGCAACAAGCACAAGTTTTTTTGATGCAACGGGCACAAGTTTGTTTGACGCAACTGGCACAAGTTTGTTTGACGCAACTGGCACAAGTTTGTTCGACTCAACTGTCACAACTTTGTTTGACACAACTGGCACAAGTTTGTTTGACACAACTGGCACAAGTTTGTTTGACGCAATTGGCACAAGTTTGTTCTACTCAACTGGCACAAGTTTGTTCTATGCAACTGGCACTAGTTTGTTTTACGCAACTGGCAAAAGTTTGTTTGACGCAACTGGCACAAGTTTGTTCGACGCAACTGGCACAAGTTTGTTTGACACAACTGGCACAAGGTTGTTCTATGCAACTGGCACAAGTTTGTTAGACGCAACTGGCACAAGTTTCTTTGACGCAACTGGCACATGTTTGTTTGACACAACTGGCACAAGTTTGTTCTAAGCAACTGGCACAAGTTTGTTCGACGGAACTGGCGCAAATTTGTTCGACGCAACTGGCACAAGTTTGGTCGACGCAACTGACACAAGTTTGTTCGACGCAACTGGTACAAGTTTGTTCGACGTAACTGGCACAAGTTTGTTTGACCTAACTGGCACAAGTTTGTTTGACACAACTGACAAAAGTTTGTTCGACGCAAGTGGCACAAGTTTGTTTGACGCAACTGGCAAAAGTTTGTTTGACGCAACTGGCACAAGGTTGTTCTACGCAACATGCACAAGTTTGTTCTATGCAACTGGCACAAGTTTGTTTGACGCAACTGGCACAAGTTTGTTCTATGCAACTGGCTCTAATTTGTTCGATGCAACTGCCACAAGTTTGTTCGACGCAATTGGCCCAAGTTTGTTTTACGCAACTGGTATAAGTTTGATAGACGCAACTGGCCCAAGTTTGTTCGACACAACTGGCACAAGTTTTTTCGACTCAATTGGTACAAGTTTGTTTGACGCAACTGGCACAAGTTTGTTTGGCGCAACTGGCACAATTTTGTTTGACGTAACTGGCACAAGTTTGTTTGACGCAACTGGCACCAGTTTATAGCAACTGGCACAAGTTTATTTGACGCAACTGGCACAAGTTTTCTCGACGCAAGTGCCACAAGTTTGTTCCCCGTAACTGGCACAAGTTTATTTGACGCAACTGGCACAAGTTTGTTCGACGCAACTGGCACAAGTTTTGTTTGACACAACTGGCACAAGTTTCTTCGACGCAACTGGCACTAGTTTGTTCGACGCAACTGACACAAGTTTGTTCTATGCAACTGGCACAAGTTTGTTCTACGCAACTGGCACTAGTTTGTTCTACGCAACTGGCACAAGTTTGTTCTACGCAACTGGCACAAGTTTGTTCTAAGCAACTGGCACTAGTTTGTTCTACGCAACTGGCATAAGTTTGTTTGACGCAACTGGCACAAGTTTGTTCTATGCAACTGGAACAAGTTTGTTCAACGCAACTGCCACAAGGTTGTTCTACGTAACTGGCACAAGTTTGTAAGACGCAACTGGCACATGTTTGCTTGACGCAACAGGCACAAGTTTGTCCTACGCAACTGGCACAAGTTTGTTCGACGCAACTGGCACAAGTTTGTTCGACGCAACGGGCCCAAGTTTTTTGGACGCAACTGGCACAAGTTTGTTAGACGCAACTGGCACAAGTTTGTTTGACGCAACTTGTACAAGTTTGTTTGATGCAACTGGCACAAGTTTGTTTGACGCAACTGGCACAAGTTTGTTTGACGCAACTGGCACAAGTTTGTTCGACGCAACTGGCACAAGTTTGTTCTACGCAACTGGCACAAGTTTGTTTGACGCAACTGGCACAAGTTTGTTTGACACAAATGGCCCAAGGTTGTTCTACGCAACTGGCACAAATTTGTTCTATGCAAAAGGCACAAGTTTGTTTGACGCAACTGGCACAAGTTTGTTCTACGCAACTGGCACAAGTTTGTTCTACGCAACTGGCACAAGTTTGTTGTACACAACTAGTACAAGTTTGTTTGACACAACTGGCACAAGTTTGTTCTACACGAATGGCAAAACTTTGTTCTACGCATCTGGCACACTTTTTTTCTATGCAACTGGCACAAATTTATTTGACGCAAATGGCACATGTTTGTTCTACCCAACTGGCACAAGTTTGTTCGATGCAACTGGCACAAGTTTGTTCTACATAACGGGCACAAATTTGTTTGACACAACTGGCACAAGTTTGTTCTAAGAAACTGGCACAAGTTCGGTCGACGGAACTGGCGCAAGTTCGTTCGATGCAACTGGCACAAGTTTGTTCGACGCAACTGGCACAAGTTTGTTCGACGCAACTGGTGCAAGTTTGTTTCACGTAACTGGCACAAGTTTCTTCGACCCAACTGGCATAAGTTTGTTTGACACAACTGGCACAAGTTTGTTCTACGCAACTGGCAAAAGTTTGTTCTACACATCTGGCACAAGTTTGTTCTATGCAAC
This sequence comes from Macrobrachium rosenbergii, assembly GCA_039081455.1. Taxonomy (NCBI): domain Eukaryota; kingdom Metazoa; phylum Arthropoda; class Malacostraca; order Decapoda; family Palaemonidae; genus Macrobrachium; species Macrobrachium rosenbergii. The sequence goes on along the minus strand of JANJGK010000010.1, from coordinate 63,724,435 downwards.
TGGCACTAGTTTGTTCTACGCAACTGGCACAAATTTGTTTGACGCAACTGGCACATGTTTGTTCTACCCAACTGGCACAAGTTTGTTCGACGCAACTGGCACAAGTTAGTTCTACGCAACTGGCACAAATTTGTTTGACGCAACTGGCACATGTTTGTTCTACCCAACTGTCTCAAGTTTGTTCGACGCAACTGGCACAAGTTAGTTCTACGGAACTGGCGCAAGTTTGTTCGACGCAACTGGCACAAGTTTGTTCGACGCAACTGGCACAAGTTTGTTCAACGCAACTGGTACATGTTTGTTTAACGTAAATGGTACAAGTTTGTTCGACCCAACTGGCACAAGTTTGTTTGACACAACTGGCACAAATTTGTTCGACGCCACTAGCACAAGTTTGTTTGATGCAACTGGCAAAAGTTTGTTTGACGCAACTGGCACAAGGTTGTTCTACGCAACATGCACAAGTTTGTTCTACGCAACTGGCGCAAGTTTGTTTGACGCAACTGGCACAAGTTTGTTCTATGCAACTGGCACTAGTTTGTTCGATGCAACTGGCAAAAGTTTGTTCGACACAACTGGCCCAAGTTTCTTTGACGCAACTGGCACAAGTTTGTTAGACGCAACTTGCACAAGTTTGTTTGACGCAACTGGCACACGTTTTTTCGACTCAATTGGCACAAGTATGTTTGACGCAACTGGCACAAGTTTGTTTGAAGCAACTGGCACAGGTTTGTTTGACACAACTGGCACAGGTTTGTTTGACACAACTGGCACAAGTTTATAGCAACTGGCACAAGTTTATTTGATGCAACTGGCACAAGTTTTCTCGACACAAGTGGCCCAAGTTTGTTCGCCGTAACTGGCTCAAGTTTGTTCGACGCAACTGGCACAAGTTTGTTCAACGCAACTGGCATAAGTTTGTTTGACGCAACTGGCAGAAGTTTCTTCGACGCAACTGACACAAGTTTGTTCGACGCAACTGGCACAAGTTTGTTTGACACAATTGGCACAAGTTTGTTCTACTCAACTGGGACAAGTTTGTTCTATGCAACTGGCACTAGTTTATTCTAAGCAAATGGCAAAAGTTTGTTTGACGCAACTGGCACAAGTTTGTTCGACGCAACTGGCACAAGTTTGTTCTGCGCAACTGGCACAAGTTTGTTCGACGCAACTGGCACAAGTTTGTTCTGCGTAACTGGCACAAGTTTGTTCTACGCAACTGGCACAAGTTTGTTCGATGCCACTGGCACAAGTTTGTTCGACTCAACTGGCCCAAGTTTTTTTGACGCAAATGGCACAAGTTTGTTAGACGCAACTGGCACAAGTTTGTTTGACGCAACTTGTACAACTTTGTTTGATGCAACTGGCACAAGTTTGTTCTGCGCAACTGGCACAAGTTTGTTTGACGCATCTGGCACAAGTTTGTTTGACGCAACTGGCACAAGTTTGTTCGGCGCAACTGGCACAAGTTTGTTCGACACAACTGGCATAAGTTTGTTTGACGCAACTGGCACAAGTTTGTTCTACGCAACTGGCACAAGTTTGTTCGACTCAACTGGCACAAGTTTGTTCTACGCAACTGGCACAAGTTTGTTGGACGCAACTGGCACAAGTTTGTTTGATGCAACTGGCACAAGTTTGTTCTATGCAACTCTTACAAGTTTGTTGTACACAACTGGCACAAGTTTGTTTGACACAACTAGCACAAGTTTGTTCTACGCAAATGGCAAAAGTTTGTTCTATGCTTCTGGCACAAGTTTGTCCTATGCAACTGGCACTAGTATGTTCTACGCAACTGGCTCAAATTTGTTTGACGCAACTGGCACATGTTTGTTCTACCCAACTGGCACAAGTTTGTTCGACGCAACTGGCACAAGTTTGTTCTACGCAACTGGCACAAGTTTGATTGACACAACTGGCACAAGTTTGTTCTAAGCAACTGGCACAAGTTTGTTCGACGGAAGTGGCGCAAGTTTGTTTGACGCAACTGGCACAAGTTTGTTCGACGCAACTGGCACAAGTTTGTTCGACGCAACTGGTACAAGTTTGTTTCTCATAACTGGCACAAGTTTGTTCGACCCAACTGGCACAAGTTTGTTTGACACAACTGGCACAAGTTTGTTCGACGCAACTGGCACTAGTTTGTTCGACGCAACTGGCAAAAGTTTGTTTGACGCAACAAGCACAAGTTTGTTTGATGCAACGGGCACAAGTTTGTTTGGCGCAACTGGCACAAGTTTGTTTGACGCAACTGGCACAAGTTTGTTCGACTCAACTGGCACAACTTTGTTTGACACAACTGGCACAAGTTTGTTTGACACAACTGGCACAAGTTTGTTTGACGCAATTGGCACAAATTTGTTGTACGCAACTGGCACAAGTTTGTTCTATGCAACTGGCACTGGTTTGTTTTACGCAACTGGCAAAAGTTTGTTTGACGCAACTGGCACAAGTTTGTTCGACACAACTGGCACAAGTTTGTTTGACACAACTGGCACAAGGTTGTTCTATGCAACTGGCACAAGTTTGTTAGACACAACTGGCACAAGTTTCTTTGACGCAACTGGCACATGTTTGTTTGACACAACTGGCACAAGTTTGTTCTAAGCAACTGGCACAAGTTTGTTCGACGGAACTGGCGCAAGTTTGTTCGACGCAACTGGCACAAGTTTGTTCGACGCAACTGACACAAGTTTGTTCGACGCAACTGGTACAAGTTTGTTCGACGTAACTGGCACAAGTTTGTTTGACCTAACTGGCACAAGTTTGTTTGACACAACTGGCAAAAGTTTGTTCGACGCAAGTGGCACAAGTTTGTTTGACGCAACTGGCAAAAGTTTGTTTGACGCAACTGGCACAAGTTTGTTTGACGCAACTGGCACAAGTTTGTTCTATGCAACTGGCTCTAATTTGTTCGATGCAACTGCCACAAGTTTGTTCGACGCAATTGGCCCAAGTTTGTTTGGCGCAACTGGTATAAGTTTGTTAGACGCAACTGGCCCAAGTTTGTTCTACGCAACTGGCACAAGTTTTTTCGAATCAATTGGTACAAGTTTGTTTGACGCAACTGGCACAAGTTTGTTTGGCGCAACTGGCACAATTTTGTTTGACGTAACTGGCACAAGTTTGTTTGACGCAACTGGCACCAGTTTATAGCAACTGGCACAAGTTTATTTGACGCAACTGGCACAAGTTTTCTCGACGCAAGTGCCACAAGTTTGTTCGCCGTAACTGGCACAAGTTTATTTGACGCAACTGGCACAAGTTTGTTCGACGCAACTGGCACAAGTTTTGTTTGACACAACTGGCACAAGTTTCTTCGACGCAACTGGCACTAGTTTGTTCGACGCAACTGGCACAAGTTTGTTCTACGCAACTGGCACAAGTTTGTTCTATGCAACTGGCACTAGTTTGTTCTACGCAACTGGCACAAGTTTGTTGTACGCAACTGGCACAAGTTTGTTCTATGCAACTGGCACTAGTTTGTTCTACGCAACTGGCATAAGTTTGTTTGACGCAACTGGCACAAGTTTGTTCTATGCAACTGGAACAAGTTTGTTTAACGCAACTGCCACAAGGTTGTTCTACGTAACTGGCACAAGTTTGTAAGACGCAACTGGCACATGTTTGCTTGACGCAACAGGCACAAGTTTGTCCTACGCAACTGGCACAAGTTTGTTCGACGCAACTGGCACAAGTTTGTTCGACGCAACGGGCCCAAGTTTTTTGGACGCAACTGGCACAAGTTTGTTAGACGCAACTGGCACAAGTTTGTTTGATGCAACTTGTACAAGTTTGTTTGATGCAACTGGCACAAGTTTGTTTGACGCAACTGGCACAAGTTTCTTTGACGCAACTGGCACAAGTTTGTTCGACGCAACTGGCACAAGTTTGTTCTACGCAACTGGCACAAGTTTGTTTGACGCAACTGGCACAAGTTTGTTTGACGCAAATGGCACAAGGTTGTTCTACGCAACTGGCACAAATTTGTTCTATGCAAAAGGCACAAGTTTGTTTGACGCAACTGGCAGAAGTTTGTTCTACGCAACTGGCACAAGTTTGTTCTACGCAACTGGCACAAGTTTGTTGTACACAACTAGTACAAGTTTGTTTGACACAACTGGCACAAGTTTGTTCTACACGAATGGCAAAACTTTGTTCTACGCATCTGGCACACTTTTTTTCTATGCAACTGGCACAAATTTATTTGACGCAAATGGCACATGTTTGTTCTACCCAACTGGCACAAGTTTGTTCGACGCAACTGGCACAAGTTTGTTCGACGCAACTGGCACAAGTTTGTTCTACATAACGGGCACAAATTTGTTTGACACAACTGGCACAAGTTTGTTCTAAGAAACTGGCACAAGTTTGATCGACGGAACTGGCGCAAGTTCGTTCGATGCAACTGGCACAAGTTTGTTCGACGCAACTGGCACAAGTTTGTTCGACGCAACTGGTGCAAGTTTGTTTCACGTAACTGGCACAAGTTTGTTCGACCCAACTGGCATAAGTTTGTTTGACACAACTGGCACAAGTTTCTTCGACACAACTGGCACAAGTTTGTTTGACGCAACTGGCACAAGGTTCTTCTACGCAACATGCACAAGTTTGTTCTACACAACTGGCACAAGTTTGTTTGACGCAACTGGCACAAGTTTGTTCTATGCAACTGGCACTAGTTTGTTCGATGCAACTGGCACAAGTTTGTTCTATGCAACTGGCACAAGTTTGTTTGACGCAAGAGGCACAAGTTTGTTTGACGCAACTGGCACAAGTTTTTTTGACGCAACTGGCACAAGTTTGTTTGACGCAACTGGCACAAGTTTGTTCTACGCAACTGGCACAAGTTTGTTCTACGCAACTGGCAAAAGTTTGTTCTACGCAATTTCTACAAGGTTGTTGTACACAACTGGCGCAAGTTTGTTTGACACAACTGGCACAAGTTTGTTCTACGCAACTGGCAAAAGTTTGTTCTACACATCTGGCACAAGTTTGTTCTATGCAACTGGCACTAGTTTGTTCTACGCAACTGGCACAAATTTGTTTGACGCAACTGGCACATGTTTGTTCTACCCAACTGGCACAAGTTTGTTCGACGCAACTGGCACAAGTTAGTTCTATGCAACTGGCACAAATTTGTTTGACGCAACTGGCACATGTTTGTTCTACCCAACTGTCACAAGTTTGTTCGACGCAACTGGCACAAGTTAGTTCTACGGAACTGGCGCAAGTTTGTTCGACGCAACTGGCACAAGTTTGTTCGACGCAACTGGCACAAGTTTGTTCAACGCAACTGGTACATGTTTGTTTAACGTAAATGGCACAAGTTTGTTCGACCCAACTGGCACAAGTTTGTTTGACACAACTGGCACAAATTTGTTCGACGCCACTAGCACAAGTTTGTTTGATGCAACTGGCAAAAGTTTGTTTGACGCAACTGGCACAAGGTTGTTCTACGCAACATGCACAAGTTTGTTGTACGCAACTGGCACAAGTTTGTTTGACGCAACTGGCACAAGTTTGTTCTATGCAACTGGCACTAGTTTGTTCGATGCAACTGGCAAAAGTTTGTTCGACACAACTGGCCCAAGTTTCTTTGACGCAACTGGCACAAGTTTGTTAGACGCAACTGGCATAAGTTTGTTTGACGCAACTGGCAAACGTTTTTTCGACTCAATTGGCACAAGTTTGTTTGACGCAACTGGCACAAGTTTGTTTGAAGCAACTGGCACAGGTTTGTTTGACACAACTGGCACAGGTTTGTTTGACGCAACTGGCACAAGTTTATAGCAACTGGCACAAGTTTATTTGATGCAACTGGCACAAGTTTTCTCGACACAAGTGGCCCAAGTTTGTTCGCCGTAACTGGCTCAAGTTTGTTCGACGCAACTGGCACAAGTTTGTTCGACGCAACTGGCATAAGTTTGTTTGACGCAACTGGCAGAAGTTTCTTCGACGCAACTGGCACAAGTTTGTTCGACGCAACTGGCACAAGTTTGTTTGACACAATTGGCACAAGTTTGTTCTACTCAACTGGGACAAGTTTGTTCTATGCAACTGGCACTAGTTTATTCTAAGCAAATGGCAAAAGTTTGTTTGACGCAACTGGCACAAGTTTGTTTGACTCAACTGGCACAAGTTTGTTCTGCGCAACTGGCACAAGTTTGTTCGACGCAACTGGCACAAGTTTGTTTAACGCAACTAGCACAAGTTTGTTTGACGCAACTGGCGCAAGTTTGTTTGACGCAACTGGCACAAGTTTGTTCTACGCAACTGGCATAAGTTTGTTCTGTGCAACTGGCACTAGTTTGTTCTACGCAACTGGCATAAGTTTGTTTGACGCAACTGGCACACGTTTGTTCTACGCAACTGGCACAAGTTTGTTCGACGCAACTGGCACAAGTTTGTTCTACGCAAGTGGCACAAGTTTGTTTGACGCAACTGGCACAAGTTTGTTTGAAGCAACTGGCACAAGTTTGTTCTACACAACTGGCACAAGTTTGTTCTACGCAACTGGCACAAGTTTATTCTACGCAACTCTTAGAAGTTTGTTGTACACAACTGGCACAAGTTTGTTTGACACAACTGGCACAAGTTTGTTCTACTCAAATGGCAAAAGTTTGTTCTATGCTTCTGGCACAAGTTTGTCCTATGCAACTGGCACTAGTTTGTTCTACGCAACTGGCTCAAATTTGTTTGACGCAACTGGCACATATTTGTTCTACCCAACTGGCACAAGTTTGTTCGACGCAACTGGCACAAGTTTGTTCTACGCAACTGGCACAAGTTTGATTGACACAACTGGCACAAGTTTGTTCTAAGCAACTGGCACAAGTTTGTTCGACGGAAGTGGCGCAAGTTTGTTCTACGCAACTGGCACAAGTTAGTTCTACGGAACTGGCGCAAGTTTGTTCGACGCAACTGGCACAAGTTTGTTCGACGCAACTGGCACAAGTTTGTTCAACGCAACTGGTACATGTTTGTTTAACGTAAATGGCACAAGTTTGTTCGACCCAACTGGCACAAGTTTGTTTGACACAACTGGCACAAATTTGTTCGACGCCACTAGCACAAGTTTGTTTGATGCAACTGGCAAAAGTTTGTTTGACGCAACTGGCACAAGGTTGTTCTACGCAACATGCACAAGTTTGTTGTACGCAACTGGCACAAGTTTGTTTGACGCAACTGGCACAAGTTTGTTCTATGCAACTGGCACTAGTTTGTTCGATGCAACTGGCAAAAGTTTGTTCGACACAACTGGCCCAAGTTTCTTTGACGCAACTGGCACAAGTTTGTTAGACGCAACTGGCATAAGTTTGTTTGACGCAACTGGCACACGTTTTTTCGACTCAATTGGCACAAGTTTGTTTGACGCAACTGGCACAAGTTTGTTTGAAGCAACTGGCACAGGTTTGTTTGACACAACTGGCACAGGTTTGTTTGACGCAACTGGCACAAGTTTATAGCAACTGGCACAAGTTTATTTGATGCAACTGGCACAAGTTTTCTCGACACAAGTGGCCCAAGTTTGTTCGCCGTAACTGGCTCAAGTTTGTTCGACGCAACTGGCACAAGTTTGTTCGACGCAACTGGCATAAGTTTGTTTGACGCAACTGGCAGAAGTTTCTTCGACGCAACTGGCACAAGTTTGTTCGACGCAACTGGCACAAGTTTGTTTGACACAATTGGCACAAGTTTGTTCTACTCAACTGGGACAAGTTTGTTCTATGCAACTGGCACTAGTTTATTCTAAGCAAATGGCAAAAGTTTGTTTGACGCAACTGGCACAAGTTTGTTCGACTCAACTGGCACAAGTTTGTTCTGCGCAACTGGCACAAGTTTGTTCGACGCAACTGGCACAAGTTTGTTCTGCGCAACTGGCACAAGTTTGTTCTACGCAACTGGCACAAGTTTGTTCGATGCCACTGGCACAAGTTTGTTCGACTCAACTGGCCCAAGTTTTTTTGACGCAAATGGCACAAGTTTGTTAGACGCAACTGGCACAAGTTTGTTTGACGCAACTTGTACAACTTTGTTTGATGCAACTGGCACAAGTTTGTTTGACGCAACTGGCACAAGTTTGTTTGACGCAACTGGCACAAGTTTGTTTGACGCAACTGGCACAAGTTTGTTCGGCGCAACTGGCACAAGTTTGTTCGACACAACTGGCATAAGTTTGTTTGACGCAACTGGCACAAGTTTGTTCTACGCAACTGGCACAAGTTTGTTCGACGCAACTGGCACAAGTTTGTTCTACGCAACTGGCACAAGTTTGTTGGACGCAACTGGCACAAGTTTGTTTGATGCAACTGGCACAAGTTTGTTCTACACAACTGGCACAAATTTGTTCTACACAACTGGCACAAGTTTGTTCTATGCAACTCTTACAAGTTTGTTGTACACAACTGGCACAAGTTTGTTTGACACAACTAGCACAAGTTTGTTCTACGCAAATGGCAAAAGTTTGTTCTATGCTTCTGGCACAAGTTTGTCCTATGCAACTGGCACTAGTTTGTTCTACGCAACTGGCTCAAATTTGTTTGACGCAACTGGCACATGTTTGTTCTACCCAACTGGCACAAGTTTGTTCGACACAACTGGCACAAGTTTGTTCTACGCAACTGGCACAAGTTTGATTGACACAACTGGCACAAGTTTGTTCTAAGCAACTGGCACAAGTTTGTTCGACGGAAGTGGCGCAAGTTTGTTCGACGCAACTGGCACAAGTTTGTTCGACGCAACTGGCACAAGTTTGTTCGACGCAACTGGTACAAGTTTGTTTCTCATAACTGGCACAAGTTTGTTCGACCAAACTGGCACAAGTTTGTTTGACACAACTGGCACAAGTTTGTTCGACGCAACTGGCACTAGTTTGTTCGACGCAACTGGCAAAAGTTTGTTTGACGCAACAAGCACAAGTTTTTTTGATGCAACGGGCACAAGTTTGTTTGACGCAACTGGCACAAGTTTGTTTGACGCAACTGGCACAAGTTTGTTCGACTCAACTGGCACAACTTTGTTTGACACAACTGGCACAAGTTTGTTTGACACAACTGGCACAAGTTTGTTTGACGCAATTGGCACAAGTTTGTTCTACTCAACTGGCACAAGTTTGTTCTATGCAACTGGCACTAGTTTGTTTTACGCAACTGGCAAAAGTTTGTTTGACGCAACTGGCACAAGTTTGTTCGACGCAACTGGCACAAGTTTGTTTGACACAACTGGCAGAAGGTTGTTCTATGCAACTGGCACAAGTTTGTTAGACGCAACTGGCACAAGTTTCTTTGACGCAACTGGCACATGTTTGTTTGACACAACTGGCACAAGTTTGTTCTAAGCAACTGGCACAAGTTTGTTCGACGGAACTGGCGCAAATTTGTTCGACGCAACTGGCACAAGTTTGTTCGACGCAACTGACACAAGTTTGTTCGACGCAACTGGTACAAGTTTGTTCGACGTAACTGGCACAAGTTTGTTTGACCTAACTGGCACAAGTTTGTTTGACACAACTGACAAAAGTTTGTTCGACGCAAGTGGCACAAGTTTGTTTGACGCAACTGGCAAAAGTTTGTTTGACGCAACTGGCACAAGGTTGTTCTACGCAACATGCACAAGTTTGTTCTATGCAACTGGCACAAGTTTGTTTGACGCAACTGGCACAAGTTTGTTCTATGCAACTGGCTCTAATTTGTTCGATGCAACTGCCACAAGTTTGTTCGACGCAATTGGCCCAAGTTTGTTTGACGCAACTGGTATAAGTTTGATAGACGCAACTGGCCCAAGTTTGTTCGACACAACTGGCACAAGTTTTTTCGACTCAATTGGTACAAGTTTGTTTGACGCAACTGGCACAAGTTTGTTTGGCGCAACTGGCACAATTTTGTTTGACGTAACTGGCACAAGTTTGTTTGACGCAACTGGCACCAGTTTATAGCAACTGGCACAAGTTTATTTGACGCAACTGGCACAAGTTTTCTCGACGCAAGTGCCACAAGTTTGTTCGCCGTAACTGGCACAAGTTTATTTGACGCAACTGGCACAAGTTTGTTCGACGCAACTGGCACAAGTTTTGTTTGACACAACTGGCACAAGTTTCTTCGACGCAACTGGCACTAGTTTGTTCGACGCAACTGACACAAGTTTGTTCTATGCAACTGGCACAAGTTTGTTCTACGCAACTGGCACTAGTTTGTTCTACGCAACTGGCACAAGTTTGTTCTACGCAACTGGCACAAGTTTGTTCTAAGCAACTGGCACTAGTTTGTTCTACGCAACTGGCATAAGTTTGTTTGACGCAACTGGCACAAGTTTGTTCTATGCAACTGGAACAAGTTTGTTCAACGCAACTGCCACAAGGTTGTTCTACGTAACTGGCACAAGTTTGTAAGACGCAACTGGCACATGTTTGCTTGACGCAACAGGCACAAGTTTGTCCTACGCAACTGGCACAAGTTTGTTCGACGCAACTGGCACAAGTTTGTTCGACGCAACGGGCCCAAGTTTTTTGGACGCAACTGGCACAAGTTTGTTAGACGCAACTGGCACAAGTTTGTTTGACGCAACTTGTACAAGTTTGTTTGATGCAACTGGCACAAGTTTGTTTGACGCAACTGGCACAAGTTTGTTTGACGCAACTGGCACAAGTTTGTTCGACGCAACTGGCACAAGTTTGTTCTACGCAACTGGCACAAGTTTGTTTGACGCAACTGGCACAAGTTTGTTTGACACAAATGGCCCAAGGTTGTTCTACGCAACTGGCACAAATTTGTTCTATGCAAAAGGCACAAGTTTGTTTGACGCAACTGGCACAAGTTTGTTCTACGCAACTGGCACAAGTTTGTTCTACGCAACTGGCACAAGTTTGTTGTACACAACTAGTACAAGTTTGTTTGACACAACTGGCACAAGTTTGTTCTACACGAATGGCAAAACTTTGTTCTACGCATCTGGCACACTTTTTTTCTATGCAACTGGCACAAATTTATTTGACGCAAATGGCACATGTTTGTTCTACCCAACTGGCACAAGTTTGTTCGATGCAACTGGCACAAGTTTGTTCTACATAACGGGCACAAATTTGTTTGACACAACTGGCACAAGTTTGTTCTAAGAAACTGGCACAAGTTCGGTCGACGGAACTGGCGCAAGTTCGTTCGATGCAACTGGCACAAGTTTGTTCGACGCAACTGGCACAAGTTTGTTCGACGCAACTGGTGCAAGTTTGTTTCACGTAACTGGCACAAGTTTCTTCGACCCAACTGGCATAAGTTTGTTTGACACAACTGGCACAAGTTTGTTCTACGCAACTGGCAAAAGTTTGTTCTACACATCTGGCACAAGTTTGTTCTATGCAACTGGCACTAGTTTGTTCTACGCAACTGGCACAAATTTGTTTGACGCAACTGGCACATGTTTGTTCTACCCAACTGGCACAAGTTTGTTCGACGCAACTGGCAAAAGTTAGTTCTACGCAACTGGCACAAATTTGTTTGACGCAACTGGCACATGTTTGTTCTACCCAACTGTCTCAAGTTTGTTCGACGCAACTGGCACAAGTTAGTTCTACGGAACTGGCGCAAGTTTGTTCGACGCAACTGGCACAAGTTTGTTCGACGCAACTGGCACAAGTTTGTTCAACGCAACTGGTACATGTTTGTTTAACGTAAATGGTACAAGTTTGTTCGACCCAACTGGCACAAGTTTGTTTGACACAACTGGCACAAATTTGTTCGACGCCACTAGCACAAGTTTGTTTGATGCAACTGGCAAAAGTTTGTTTGACGCAACTGGCACAAGGTTGTTCTACGCAACATGCACAAGTTTGTTCTACGCAACTGGCGCAAGTTTGTTTGACGCAACTGGCACAAGTTTGTTCTATGCAACTGGCACTAGTTTGTTCGATGCAACTGGCAAAAGTTTGTTCGACACAACTGGCCCAAGTTTCTTTGACGCAACTGGCACAAGTTTGTTAGACGCAACTTGCACAAGTTTGTTTGACGCAACTGGCACACGTTTTTTCGACTCAATTGGCACAAGTATGTTTGACGCAACTGGCACAAGTTTGTTTGAAGCAACTGGCACAGGTTTGTTTGACACAACTGGCACAGGTTTGTTTGACACAACTGGCACAAGTTTATAGCAACTGGCACAAGTTTATTTGATGCAACTGGCACAAGTTTTCTCGACACAAGTGGCCCAAGTTTGTTCGCCGTAACTGGCTCAAGTTTGTTCGACGCAACTGGCACAAGTTTGTTCAACGCAACTGGCATAAGTTTGTTTGACGCAACTGGCAGAAGTTTCTTCGACGCAACTGACACAAGTTTGTTCGACGCAACTGGCACAAGTTTGTTTGACACAATTGGCACAAGTTTGTTCTACTCAACTGGGACAAGTTTGTTCTATGCAACTGGCACTAGTTTATTCTAAGCAAATGGCAAAAGTTTGTTTGACGCAACTGGCACAAGTTTGTTCGACGCAACTGGCACAAGTTTGTTCTGCGCAACTGGCACAAGTTTGTTCGACGCAACTGGCACAAGTTTGTTCTGCGTAACTGGCACAAGTTTGTTCTACGCAACTGGCACAAGTTTGTTCGATGCCACTGGCACAAGTTTGTTCGACTCAACTGGCCCAAGTTTTTTTGACGCAAATGGCACAAGTTTGTTAGACGCAACTGGCACAAGTTTGTTTGACGCAACTTGTACAACTTTGTTTGATGCAACTGGCACAAGTTTGTTCTGCGCAACTGGCACAAGTTTGTTTGACGCATCTGGCACAAGTTTGTTTGACGCAACTGGCACAAGTTTGTTCGGCGCAACTGGCACAAGTTTGTTCGACACAACTGGCATAAGTTTGTTTGACGCAACTGGCACAAGTTTGTTCTACGCAACTGGCACAAGTTTGTTCGACTCAACTGGCACAAGTTTGTTCTACGCAACTGGCACAAGTTTGTTGGACGCAACTGGCACAAGTTTGTTTGATGCAACTGGCACAAGTTTGTTCTATGCAACTCTTACAAGTTTGTTGTACACAACTGGCACAAGTTTGTTTGACACAACTAGCACAAGTTTGTTCTACGCAAATGGCAAAAGTTTGTTCTATGCTTCTGGCACAAGTTTGTCCTATGCAACTGGCACTAGTTTGTTCTACGCAACTGGCTCAAATTTGTTTGACGCAACTGGCACATGTTTGTTCTACCCAACTGGCACAAGTTTGTTCGACGCAACTGGCACAAGTTTGTTCTACGCAACTGGCACAAGTTTGATTGACACAACTGGCACAAGTTTGTTCTAAGCAACTGGCACAAGTTTGTTCGACGGAAGTGGCGCAAGTTTGTTTGACGCAACTGGCACAAGTTTGTTCGACGCAACTGGCACAAGTTTGTTCGACGCAACTGGTACAAGTTTGTTTCTCATAACTGGCACAAGTTTGTTCGACCCAACTGGCACAAGTTTGTTTGACACAACTGGCACAAGTTTGTTCGACGCAACTGGCACTAGTTTGTTCGACGCAACTGGCAAAAGTTTGTTTGACGCAACAAGCACAAGTTTGTTTGATGCAACGGGCACAAGTTTGTTTGGCGCAACTGGCACAAGTTTGTTTGACGCAACTGGCACAAGTTTGTTCGACTCAACTGGCACAACTTTGTTTGACACAACTGGCACAAGTTTGTTTGACACAACTGGCACAAGTTTGTTTGACGCAATTGGCAGAAATTTGTTGTACGCAACTGGCACAAGTTTGTTCTATGCAACTGGCACTAGTTTGTTTTACACAACTGGCAAAAGTTTGTTTGAAGCAACTGGCACAAGTTTGTTCGACACAACTGGCACAAGTTTGTTTGACACAACTGGCACAAGGTTGTTCTATGCAACTGGCACAAGTTTGTTAGACGCAACTGGCACAAGTTTCTTTGACGCAACTGGCACATGTTTGTTTGACACAACTGGCACAAGTTTGTTCTAAGCAACTGGCACAAGTTTGTTCGACGGAACTGGCGCAAGTTTGTTCGACGCAACTGGCACAAGTTTGTTCGACGCAACTGACACAAGTTTGTTCGACGCAACTGGTACAAGTTTGTTCGACGTAACTGGCACAAGTTTGTTTGACCTAACTGGCACAAGTTTGTTTGACACAACTGGCAAAAGTTTGTTCGACGCAAGTGGCACAAGTTTGTTTGACGCAACTGGCAAAAGTTTGTTTGACGCAACTGGCACAAGTTTGTTTGACGCAACTGGCACAAGTTTGTTCTATGCAACTGGCTCTAATTTGTTCGATGCAACTGCCACAAGTTTGTTCGACGCAATTGGCCCAAGTTTGTTTGGCGCAACTGGTATAAGTTTGTTAGACGCAACTGGCCCAAGTTTGTTCTACGCAACTGGCACAAGTTTTTTCGAATCAATTGGTACAAGTTTGTTTGACGCAACTGGCACAAGTTTGTTTGGCGCAACTGGCACAATTTTGTTTGACGTAACTGGCACAAGTTTGTTTGACGCAACTGGCACCAGTTTATAGCAACTGGCACAAGTTTATTTGACGCAACTGGCACAAGTTTTCTCGACGCAAGTGCCACAAGTTTGTTCGCCGTAACTGGCACAAGTTTATTTGACGCAACTGGCACAAGTTTGTTCGACGCAACTGGCACAAGTTTTGTTTGACACAACTGGCACAAGTTTCTTCGACGCAACTGGCACTAGTTTGTTCGACGCAACTGGCACAAGTTTGTTCTACGCAACTGGCACAAGTTTGTTCTATGCAACTGGCACTAGTTTGTTCTACGCAACTGGCACAAGTTTGTTGTACGCAACTGGCACAAGTTTGTTCTATGCAACTGGCACTAGTTTGTTCTACGCAACTGGCATAAGTTTGTTTGACGCAACTGGCACAAGTTTGTTCTATGCAACTGGAACAAGTTTGTTTAACGCAACTGCCACAAGGTTGTTCTACGTAACTGGCACAAGTTTGTAAGACGCAACTGGCACATGTTTGCTTGACGCAACAGGCACAAGTTTGTCCTACGCAACTGGCACAAGTTTGTTCGACGCAACTGGCACAAGTTTGTTCGACGCAACGGGCCCAAGTTTTTTGGACGCAACTGGCACAAGTTTGTTAGACGCAACTGGCACAAGTTTGTTTGACGCAACTTGTACAAGTTTGTTTGATGCAACTGGCACAAGTTTGTTTGACGCAACTGGCACAAGTTTGTTTGACGCAACTGGCACAAGTTTGTTCGACGCAACTGGCACAAGTTTGTTCTACGCAACTGGCACAAGTTTGTTTGACGCAACTGGCACAAGTTTGTTTGACGCAAATGGCACAAGGTTGTTCTACGCAACTGGCACAAATTTGTTCTATGCAAAAGGCACAAGTTTGTTTGACGCAACTGGCAGAAGTTTGTTCTACGCAACTGGCACAAGTTTGTTCTACGCAACTGGCACAAGTTTGTTGTACACAACTAGTACAAGTTTGTTTGACACAACTGGCACAAGTTTGTTCTACACGAATGGCAAAACTTTGTTCTACGCATCTGGCACACTTTTTTTCTATGCAACTGGCACAAATTTATTTGACGCAAATGGCACATGTTTGTTCTACCCAACTGGCACAAGTTTGTTCGACGCAACTGGCACAAGTTTGTTCGACGCAACTGGCACAAGTTTGTTCTACATAACGGGCACAAATTTGTTTGACACAACTGGCACAAGTTTGTTCTAAGAAACTGGCACAAGTTTGGTCGACGGAACTGGCGCAAGTTCGTTCGATGCAACTGGCACAAGTTTGTTCGACGCAACTGGCACAAGTTTGTTCGACGCAACTGGTGCAAGTTTGTTTCACGTAACTGGCACAAGTTTGTTCGACCCAACTGGCATAAGTTTGTTTGACACAACTGGCACAAGTTTCTTCGACACAACTGGCACAAGTTTGTTTGACGCAACTGGCACAAGGTTCTTCTACGCAACATGCACAAGTTTGTTCTACACAACTGGCACAAGTTTGTTTGACGCAACTGGCACAAGTTTGTTCTATGCAACTGGCACTAGTTTGTTCGATGCAACTGGCACAAGTTTGTTCTATGCAACTGGCACAAGTTTGTTTGACGCAAGAGGCACAAGTTTGTTTGACGCAACTGGCACAAGTTTTTTTGACGCAACTGGCACAAGTTTGTTTGACGCAACTGGCACAAGTTTGTTCTACGCAACTGGCACAAGTTTGTTCTACGCAACTGGCAAAAGTTTGTTCTACGCAATTTCTACAAGGTTGTTGTACACAACTGGCGCAAGTTTGTTTGACACAACTGGCACAAGTTTGTTCTACGCAACTGGCAAAAGTTTGTTCTACACATCTGGCACAAGTTTGTTCTATGCAACTGGCACTAGTTTGTTCTACGCAACTGGCACAAATTTGTTTGACGCAACTGGCACATGTTTGTTCTACCCAACTGGCACAAGTTTGTTCGACGCAACTGGCACAAGTTAGTTCTATGCAACTGGCACAAATTTGTTTGACGCAACTGGCACATGTTTGTTCTACCCAACTGTCACAAGTTTGTTCGACGCAACTGGCACAAGTTAGTTCTACGGAACTGGCGCAAGTTTGTTCGACGCAACTGGCACAAGTTTGTTCGACGCAACTGGCACAAGTTTGTTCAACGCAACTGGTACATGTTTGTTTAACGTAAATGGCACAAGTTTGTTCGACCCAACTGGCACAAGTTTGTTTGACACAACTGGCACAAATTTGTTCGACGCCACTAGCACAAGTTTGTTTGATGCAACTGGCAAAAGTTTGTTTGACGCAACTGGCACAAGGTTGTTCTACGCAACATGCACAAGTTTGTTGTACGCAACTGGCACAAGTTTGTTTGACGCAACTGGCACAAGTTTGTTCTATGCAACTGGCACTAGTTTGTTCGATGCAACTGGCAAAAGTTTGTTCGACACAACTGGCCCAAGTTTCTTTGACGCAACTGGCACAAGTTTGTTAGACGCAACTGGCATAAGTTTGTTTGACGCAACTGGCACACGTTTTTTCGACTCAATTGGCACCAGTTTGTTTGACGCAACTGGCACAAGTTTGTTTGAAGCAACTGGCACAGGTTTGTTTGACACAACTGGCACAGGTTTGTTTGACGCAACTGGCACAAGTTTATAGCAACTGGCACAAGTTTATTTGATGCAACTGGCACAAGTTTTCTCGACACAAGTGGCCCAAGTTTGTTCGCCGTAACTGGCTCAAGTTTGTTCGACGCAACTGGCACAAGTTTGTTCGACGCAACTGGCATAAGTTTGTTTGACGCAACTGGCAGAAGTTTCTTCGACGCAACTGGCACAAGTTTGTTCGACGCAACTGGCACAAGTTTGTTTGACACAATTGGCACAAGTTTGTTCTACTCAACTGGGACAAGTTTGTTCTATGCAACTGGCACTAGTTTATTCTAAGCAAATGGCAAAAGTTTGTTTGACGCAACTGGCACAAGTTTGTTCGACTCAACTGGCACAAGTTTGTTCTGCGCAACTGGCACAAGTTTGTTCGACGCAACTGGCACAAGTTTGTTCTGCGCAACTGGCACAAGTTTGTTCTACGCAACTGGCACAAGTTTGTTCGATGCCACTGGCACAAGTTTGTTCGACTCAACTGGCCCAAGTTTTTTTGACGCAAATGGCACAAGTTTGTTAGACGCAACTGGCACAAGTTTGTTTGACGCAACTTGTACAACTTTGTTTGATGCAACTGGCACAAGTTTGTTTGACGCAACTGGCACAAGTTTGTTTGACGCAACTGGCACAAGTTTGTTTGACGCAACTGGCACAAGTTTGTTCGGCGCAACTGGCACAAGTTTGTTCGACACAACTGGCATAAGTTTGTTTGACGCAACTGGCACAAGTTTGTTCTACGCAACTGGCACAAGTTTGTTCGACGCAACTGGCACAAGTTTGTTCTACGCAACTGGCACAAGTTTGTTGGACGCAACTGGCACAAGTTTGTTTGATGCAACTGGCACAAGTTTGTTCTACACAACTGGCACAAATTTGTTCTACACAACTGGCACAAGTTTGTTCTATGCAACTCTTACAAGTTTGTTGTACACAACTGGCACAAGTTTGTTTGACACAACTAGCACAAGTTTGTTCTACGCAAATGGCAAAAGTTTGTTCTATGCTTCTGGCACAAGTTTGTCCTATGCAACTGGCACTAGTTTGTTCTACGCAACTGGCTCAAATTTGTTTGACGCAACTGGCACATGTTTGTTCTACCCAACTGGCACAAGTTTGTTCGACACAACTGGCACAAGTTTGTTCTACGCAACTGGCACAAGTTTGATTGACACAACTGGCACAAGTTTGTTCTAAGCAACTGGCACAAGTTTGTTCGACGGAAGTGGTGCAAGTTTGTTCGACGCAACTGGCACAAGTTTGTTCGACGCAACTGGCACAAGTTTGTTCGACGCAACTGGAACAAGTTTGTTTCTCATAACTGGCACAAGTTTGTTCGACCAAACTGGCACAAGTTTGTTTGACACAACTGGCACAAGTTTGTTCGACGCAACTGGCACTAGTTTGTTCGACGCAACTGGCAAAAGTTTGTTTGACGCAACAAGCACAAGTTTTTTTGATGCAACGGGCACAAGTTTGTTTGACGCAACTGGCACAAGTTTGTTTGACGCAACTGGCACAAGTTTGTTCGACTCAACTGGCACAACTTTGTTTGACACAACTGGCACAAGTTTGTTTGACACAACTGGCACAAGTTTGTTTGACGCAATTGGCACAAGTTTGTTCTACGCAACTGGCACAAGTTTGTTCTATGCAACTGGCACTAGTTTGTTTTACGCAACTGGCAAAAGTTTGTTCTATGCAACTGGCACAAGTTTGATCGACGCAACTGGCACAAGTTTGTTTGACACAACTGGCACAAGGTTGTTCTATGCAACTGGCACAAGTTTGTTAGACGCAACTGGCACAAGTTTCTTTGACGCAACTGGCACATGTTTGTTTGACACAACTGGCACAAGTTTGTTCTAAGCAACTGGCACAAGTTTGTTCGACGGAACTGGCGCAAATTTGTTCGACGCAACTGGCACAAGTTTGTTCGACGCAACTGACACAAGTTTGTTCGACGCAACTGGTACAAGTTTGTTCGACGTAACTGGCACAAGTTTGTTTGACCTAACTGGCACAAGTTTGTTTGACACAACTGACAAAAGTTTGTTCGACGCAAGTGGCACAAGTTTGTTTGACGCAACTGGCAAAAGTTTGTTTGACGCAACTGGCACAAGGTTGTTCTACGCAACATGCACAAGTTTGTTCTATGCAACTGGCACAAGTTTGTTTGACGCAACTGGCACAAGTTTGTTCTATGCAACTGGCTCTAATTTGTTCGTTGCAACTGCCACAAGTTTGTTCGACGCAATTGGCCCAAGTTTGTTTGACGCAACTGGTATAAGTTTGATAGACGCAACTGGCCCAAGTTTGTTCGACACAACTGGCACAAGTTTTTTCGACTCAATTGGTACAAGTTTGTTTGACGCAACTGGCACAAGTTTGTTTGGCGCAACTGGCACAATTTTGTTTGACGTAACTGGCACAAGTTTGTTTGACGCAACTGGCACCAGTTTATAGCAACTGGCACAAGTTTATTTGACGCAACTGGCACAAGTTTTCTCGACGCAAGTGCCACAAGTTTGTTCGCCGTAACTGGCACAAGTTTATTTGACGCAACTGGCACAAGTTTGTTCGACGCAACTGGCACAAGTTTTGTTTGACACAACTGGCACAAGTTTCTTCGACGCAACTGGCACTAGTTTGTTCGACGCAACTGACACAAGTTTGTTCTATGCAACTGGCACAAGTTTGTTCTACGCAACTGGCACTAGTTTGTTCTACGCAACTGGCACAAGTTTGTTCTACGCAACTGGCACAAGTTTGTTCTAAGCAACTGGCACTAGTTTGTTCTACGCAACTGGCATAAGTTTGTTTGACGCAACTGGCACAAGTTTGTTCTATGCAACTGGAACAAGTTTGTTCAACGCAACTGCCACAAGGTTGTTCTACGTAACTGGCACAAGTTTGTAAGACGCAACTGGCACATGTTTGCTTGACGCAACAGGCACAAGTTTGTCCTACGCAACTGGCACAAGTTTGTTCGACGCAACTGGCACAAGTTTGTTCGACGCAACGGGCCCAAGTTTTTTGGACGCAACTGGCACAAGTTTGTTAGACGCAACTGGCACAAGTTTGTTTGACGCAACTTGTACAAGTTTGTTTGATGCAACTGGCACAAGTTTGTTTGACGCAACTGGCACAAGTTTGTTTGACGCAACTGGCACAAGTTTGTTCGACGCAACTGGCACAAGTTTGTTTGACACAAATGGCCCAAGGTTGTTCTACGCAACTGGCACAAATTTGTTCTATGCAAAAGGCACAAGTTTGTTTGACGCAACTGGCACAAGTTTGTTCTACGCAACTGGCACAAGTTTGTTCTACGCAACTGGCACAAGTTTGTTGTACACAACTAGTACAAGTTTGTTTGACACAACTGGCACAAGTTTGTTCTACACGAATGGCAAAACTTTGTTCTACGCATCTGGCACACTTTTTTTCTATGCAACTGGCACAAATTTATTTGACGCAAATGGCACATGTTTGTTCTACCCAACTGGCACAAGTTTGTTCGATGCAACTGGCACAAGTTTGTTCTACATAACGGGCACAAATTTGTTTGACACAACTGGCACAAGTTTGTTCTAAGAAACTGGCACAAGTTTGGTCGACGGAACTGGCGCAAGTTCGTTCGATGCAACTGGCACAAGTTTGTTCGACGCAACTGGCACAAGTTTGTTTGATGCAACTGGCACAAGTTTGTTCTACACAACTGGCACAAATTTGTTCTACACAACTGGCACAAGTTTGTTCTATGCAACTCTTACAAGTTTGTTGTACACAACTGGCACAAGTTTGTTTGACACATCTAGCACAAGTTTGTTCTACGCAAATGGCAAAAGTTTGTTCTATGCTTCTGGCACAAGTTTGTCCTATGCAACTGGCACTAGTTTGTTCTACGCAACTGGCTCAAATTTGTTTGACGCAACTGGCACATGTTTGTTCTACTCAACTGGCACAAGTTTGTTCGACACAACTGGCACAAGTTTGTTCTACGCAACTGGCACAAGTTTGATTGACACAACTGGCACAAGTTTGTTCTAAGCAACTGGCACAAGTTTGTTCGACGGAAGTGGCGCAAGTTTGTTCGACGCAACTGGCACAAGTTTGTTCGACGCAACTGGCACAAGTTTGTTCGACGCAACTGGTACAAGTTTGTTTCTCATAACTGGCACAAGTTTGTTCGACCAAACTGGCACAAGTTTGTTTGACACAACTGGCACAAGTTTGTTCGACGCAACTGGCACTAGTTTGTTCGACGCAACTGGCAAAAGTTTGTTTGACGCAACAAGCACAAGTTTTTTTGATGCAACGGGCACAAGTTTGTTTGACGCAACTGGCACAAGTTTGTTTGACGCAACTGGCACAAATTTGTTCGACTCAACTGGCACAACTTTGTTTGACACAACTGGCACAAGTTTGTTTGACACAACTGGCACAAGTTTGTTTGACGCAATTGGCACAAGTTTGTTCTACGCAACTGGCACAAGTTTGTTCTATGCAACTGGCACTAGTTTGTTTTACGCAACTGGCAAAAGTTTGTTTGACGCAACTGGCACAAGTTTGTTCGACGCAACTGGCACAAGTTTGTTTGACACAACTGGCACAAGGTTGTTCTATGCAACTGGCACAAGTTTGTTAGACGCAACTGGCACAAGTTTCTTTGACGCAACTGGCACATGTTTGTTTGACACAACTGGCACAAGTTTGTTCTAAGCAACTGGCACAAGTTTGTTCGACGGAACTGGCGCAAATTTGTTCGACGCAACTGGCACAAGTTTGTTCGACG
The DNA here is from genome assembly GCA_039081455.1 of Macrobrachium rosenbergii. Taxonomy (NCBI): domain Eukaryota; kingdom Metazoa; phylum Arthropoda; class Malacostraca; order Decapoda; family Palaemonidae; genus Macrobrachium; species Macrobrachium rosenbergii. Next base: position 63,702,487 of record JANJGK010000010.1, on the reverse strand, counting down.
CAACTGACACAAGTTTGTTCGACGCAACTGGTACAAGTTTGTTCGACGTAACTGGCACAAGTTTGTTTGACCTAACTGGCACAAGTTTGTTTGACACAACTGACAAAAGTTTGTTCGACGCAAGTGGCACAAGTTTGTTTGACGCAACTGGCAAAAGTTTGTTTGACGCAACTGGCACAAGGTTGTTCTACGCAACATGCACAAGTTTGTTCTATGCAACTGGCACAAGTTTGTTTGACGCAACTGGCACAAGTTTGTTCTATGCAACTGGCTCTAATTTGTTCGTTGCAACTGCCACAAGTTTGTTCGACGCAATTGGCCCAAGTTTGTTTGACGCAACTGGTATAAGTTTGATAGACGCAACTGGCCCAAGTTTGTTCGACACAACTGGCACAAGTTTTTTCGACTCAATTGGTACAAGTTTGTTTGACGCAACTGGCACAAGTTTGTTTGGCGCAACTGGCACAATTTTGTTTGACGTAACTGGCACAAGTTTGTTTGACGCAACTGGCACCAGTTTATAGCAACTGGCACAAGTTTATTTGACGCAACTGGCACAAGTTTTCTCGACGCAAGTGCCACAAGTTTGTTCGCCGTAACTGGCACAAGTTTATTTGACGCAACTGGCACAAGTTTGTTCGACGCAACTGGCACAAGTTTTGTTTGACACAACTGGCACAAGTTTCTTCGACGCAACTGGCACTAGTTTGTTCGACGCAACTGACACAAGTTTGTTCTATGCAACTGGCACAAGTTTGTTCTACGCAACTGGCACTAGTTTGTTCTACGCAACTGGCACAAGTTTGTTCTACGCAACTGGCACAAGTTTGTTCTAAGCAACTGGCACTAGTTTGTTCTACGCAACTGGCATAAGTTTGTTTGACGCAACTGGCACAAGTTTGTTCTATGCAACTGGAACAAGTTTGTTCAACGCAACTGCCACAAGGTTGTTCTAAGTAACTGGCACAAGTTTGTAAGACGCAACTGGCACATGTTTGCTTGACGCAACAGGCACAAGTTTGTCCTACGCAACTGGCACAAGTTTGTTCGACGCAACTGGCACAAGTTTGTTCGACGCAACGGGCCCAAGTTTTTTGGACGCAACTGGCACAAGTTTGTTAGACGCAACTGGCACAAGTTTGTTTGACGCAACTTGTACAAGTTTGTTTGATGCAACTGGCACAAGTTTGTTTGACGCAACTGGCACAAGTTTGTTTGACGCAACTGGCACAAGTTTGTTCGACGCAACTGGCACAAGTTTGTTCTACGCAACTGGCACAAGTTTGTTTGACGCAACTGGCACAAGTTTGTTTGACACAAATGGCCCAAGGTTGTTCTACGCAACTGGCACAAATTTGTTCTATGCAAAAGGCACAAGTTTGTTTGACGCAACTGGCACAAGTTTGTTCTACGCAACTGGCACAAGTTTGTTCTACGCAACTGGCACAAGTTTGTTGTACACAACTAGTACAAGTTTGTTTGACACAACTGGCACAAGTTTGTTCTACACGAATGGCAAAACTTTGTTCTACGCATCTGGCACACTTTTTTTCTATGCAACTGGCACAAATTTATTTGACGCAAATGGCACATGTTTGTTCTACCCAACTGGCACAAGTTTGTTCGATGCAACTGGCACAAGTTTGTTCTACATAACGGGCACAAATTTGTTTGACACAACTGGCACAAGTTTGTTCTAAGAAACTGGCACAAGTTTGGTCGACGGAACTGGCGCAAGTTCGTTCGATGCAACTGGCACAAGTTTGTTCGACGCAACTGGCACAAGTTTGTTCGACGCAACTGGTGCAAGTTTGTTTCACGTAACTGGCACAAGTTTCTTCGACCCAACTGGCATAAGTTTGTTTGACACAACTGGCACAAGTTTGTTCGACACAACTGGCACAAGTTTGTTTGACGCAACTCTCACAAGTTTGTTCGACGCAACTGGCACAAGTTTGTTCTACGCAACTGGCACAAGTTTGTTTGACGCAACTGGCACAAGTTTGTTCTATGCAACTGGCACTAGTTTGTTCGATGCAACTGGCACAAGTTTGTTCTATGCAACTGGCACAAGTTTGTTTGACGCAAGAGGCACAAGTTTGTTTGACGCAACTGGCACAAGTTTTTTTGACGCAACTGGCACAAGTTTGTTTGACGCAAGAGGCACAAGTTTGTTTGACGCAACTGGCACAAGTTTGTTCTAAGCAACTGACACAAGTTTGTTAGACGCAACTGGCCCAAGTTTCTTCGACGCAACTGGCACAAGTTTCTTCGACTCAATGGCACAAGTTTGTTTAACGCAACTGGCACATGTTTGTTTGACGCAAGGGGCACAAGTTTGTTTGACTCAACTGGCACAAGTTTGTTTGATGCAACTGGCACGAGTTTATTTGACGCAAATGGCACAACTTTTCTTGGCGCAACTGGCACAAGTATGTTCTACACAACTGGCACAAGTTTGTTCTATGCAAGTTGCACAAGTTTGTTCTACGCAACTGGCACTAGTTTGTTCTACGCAACTGGTACAAGTTTGTTCTACGCAACTGGCACAAGTTTGTTCTACGCATCTGGCACAAGTTTGTTCTACGCAACTGGCACTAGTTTGTTCTACGCAACTGGTACAAGTTTGTTCTACGCAACTGGCACAAGTTTGTTCTACGCATCTGGCACAAGTTTGTTCTACGCATCTGGCACAAGTTTGTTCTATGCAACTGGCACAAGTTTGTTCTACGTAACTGGCACAAGTTTGTTCTACGCAACTGGCACAAGTTTGTTCTACGCAACTGGCACAAGTTTATTCTACGCATCTGGCACAATTTTGTTTGACGCAACTGGCACAAGTTTGTTCTACCCAACTGACACAGGTTTGTTCGACGCAACTGGCACAAGTTTGTTCTACTCAACTGACACAAGATTGTTTGGCACAATTGGCAGAAGTTTGTTCAACGCAACTGGCACAAGTTTGTTCATCACATCTGGCACAAGTTTGTTTGACGCAACTGGCACAAGTTTGTTTTCGCAACTTGTACAAGTTTGTTCTACGCAACTGGCACAAGTTTGTTCTACGCAACTGGCATAAGTTTGTTTGACGCAACTGGCACAAGGTTGTTCTATGCAACTGGCACTAGTTTGTTTTACGCAACTGGCACAAGTTTGTTTGACGCAACTGGCAAAAGTTTGTTCTATACAACTGGCACTAGTTTTTTCTACGCAACCGGCACAAGTTTCTTCGACGCAACTGGCGTAAGTTTGTTCAATGCAACTGGCACAAGTTTGTTTGAAACAACTGGCAGAAGTTTGTTCACCGCAACTGCAGAAGTTTGTTCGAAGCAACTGGCACAAGTTTGTTTGATGCAACTGGCACAAGTTTGTTTGATGCAACTGGCACAAGTTTGTTTGACGCAATTGGCACAAGTTTGTTCGTCGCAACTGGCCCAAGTTTGTTTGACGCAACTGGCACAAGTTTGTTAGACGCAACTGGCACAAGTTTGTTCGACGTAACTGGCATAAGTTTTTTGAACTCAATTGGCACAAGTTTGTTTGACGCAACCGGCACAAGTTTGTTTGACGCAACTGGCACAAGTTTTTTTGACGCAACTGGCACAAGTTTGTTTGATGCAACTGGGACAAGTTTATTTGAAGCAACTGGCTCAAGTTTTCTCGACGCAACTGGCACAAGTTTGTTCGCCGTAACTGGCACAAGTTTGTTCTATGCAACTGGCACAAGTTTATTTGACGCAACTGGCACAAGTTTTCTCGACGCAACTGGCACAAGTTAGTTCGCCGTAACTGGCACAAGTTTGTTCGACGCCACTGGCACAAGTTTGTTCGACGCAACTGGCACAAGTTTGTTTAACGCAACTAGCACAAGTTTGTTTGACGCAACTGGCGCAAGTTTGTTTGACGCAACTGGCACAAGTTTGTTCTACGCAACTGGCATAAGTTTGTTCTGTGCAACTGGCACTAGTTTGTTCTACGCAACTGGCATAAGTTTGTTTGACGCAACTGGCACACGTTTGTTCTACGCAACTGGCACAAGTTTGTTCGACGCAACTGGCACAAGTTTGTTCTACGCAAGTGGCACAAGTTTGTTTGACGCAACTGGCACAAGTTTGTTTGACGCAACTGGCACAAGTTTGTTCTACACAACTGGCACAAGTTTGTTCTACGCAACTGGCACAAGTTTATTCTACGCAACTCTTAGAAGTTTGTTGTACACAACTGGCACAAGTTTGTTTGACACAACTGGCACAAGTTTGTTCTACTCAAATGGCAAAAGTTTGTTCTATGCTTCTGGCACAAGTTTGTCCTATGCAACTGGCACTAGTTTGTTCTACGCAACTGGGTCAAATTTGTTTGACGCAACTGGCACATATTTGTTCTACCCAACTGGCACAAGTTTGTTCGACGCAACTGGCACAAGTTTGTTCTACGCAACTGGCACAAGTTTGATTGACACAACTGGCACAAGTTTGTTCTAAGCAACTGGCACAAGTTTGTTCGACGGAAGTGGCGCAAGTTTGTTCTACGCAACTGGCACAAGTTTGTTCGACGCAACTGGCGCAAGTTTGTTCGACACAACTGGTACAAGTTTGTTTCACATAACTGGCACAAGTTTGTTCGACCCAACTGTCACAAGTTTGTTTGTCACAACTGGCACAAGTTTGTTCTACACAACTTGCACAAGTTCGTTCTACGCAACTGGCACAAGTTTGTTCTACGCAACTCTTACAAGTTTGTTGTACACAACTGGCACAAGTTTGTTCTACGCAAATGGCAAAAGTTTGTTCTATGCTTCTGGCACAAGTTTGTCCTATGCAACTGGCATTAGTTTGTTCTACGCAACTGGCTCAAATTTGTTTGACGCAACTGGCACATATTTGTTCTACCCAACTGGCACAAGTTTGTTCGACGCAACTGGTGCAAGTTTGTTCTACGCAACTGGCACAAGTTTGATTGACACAACTGGCACAAGTTTGTTCTAAGCAACTGGCACAAGTTTGTTCGACAGAAGTGGCGCAAGTTTGTTCGACGCAACTGGTACAAGTTTGTTCGACGCAACTGGCACAAGTTTGTTCGACGCAACTGGTACAAGTTTGTTTCACATAACTGGCACAAGTTTGTTTGACCCAACTGGCACAAGTTTGTTTGACACAACTGGCACAAGTTTGTTCGACGCAACTGGCACTAGTTTGTTCGACGCAACTGGCAAAAGTTTTTTTGACGCAACAAGCACAAGTTTGTTTGACCCAACGGGCACAAGTTTGTTCGACTCAACTGGCACAACTTTGTTTGACACAACTGGCACAAGTTTGTTTGACACAACTGGCACAAGTTTGTTTGATGCAATTGGCAAAAGTTTGTTCTACGCAACTGGCACAAGTTTGTTCTATGCAACTGGCACTAGTTTGTTTTACGCAATTGGCAAAAGTTTGTTTGACGCAACTGGCACAAGTTTGTTCGACGCAACTGGCACAAGTTTGTTTGACACAACTGGCACAAGGTTGTTCTATGCAACTGGCACAAGTTTGTTCGACGCAACTGGCACAAGTTTGTTTGACGCAACTGGCACATGTTTGTTTGACACAACTGGCACAAGTTTGTTCTCAGCAACTGGCACAAGTTTGTTCGACGGAACTGGCGCAAGTTTGTTCGACGCAATAGCACAAGTTTGTTCGACGCAACTGACACAAGTTTGTTCGACGCAACTTGTACAAGTTTGTTCGACGTAACTGGCACAAGTTTGTTCTACGCAACTGGCACAAGTTTGTTTGACGCAACTGGCACAAGTTTGTTCTATGCAACTGGCTCTAATTTGTTCGATGCAACTGGCACAAGTTTGTTCGTCGCAATTGGCCCAAGTTTGTTTAACGCAACTGGCATAAGTTTGTTACACGCAACTGGCCCAAGTTTGTTTGACGCAACTGGCACAAGTTTTTTCGACTCAATTGGTACAAGTTTGTTTTACGCAACTGGCACAAGTTTGTTTGGCGCAACTGGCACAAGTTTGTTCGACGTAACTGGCACAAGTTTGTTTGACGCAACTGGCACCAGTTTATAGCAACTGGCACAAGTTTATTTGACGCAACTGGCACAAGTTTATTTGACGCAACTGGCACAAGTTTTCTCGACGCAAGTGGCACAAGTTTGTTCGCCGTAACTGGCACAAGTTTATTTGACGCAACAGGCACAAGTTTGTTCGACGCAACTGGCACAAGTTTTGTTTGACACAACTGGCACAAGTTTCTTCGACGCAACTGGCACTAGTTTTTTCGACGCAACTGGCACAAGTTTGTTCTACGCAACTGGCACAAGTTTGTTCTATGCAACTGGCACTAGTTTGTTCTACGCAACTGGCATAAGTTTGTTTGACGCAACTGGCACAAGTTTGTTCTATGCAACTGGCACAAGTTTCTTCAACGCAACTGCCACAAGGTTGTTCTACGTAACTGGCACAAGTTTGTAAGACGCAACTGGCACATGTTTGCTTGACGCAACAGGCACAAGTTTGTTCTACGCAACTGGCACAAGTTTGTTCGACGCAACTGGCACAAGTTTGTTCGACGCAACTGGCCCAAGTTTTTTTGACGCAACTGGCACAAGTTTGTTAGATGCAACTGGCACAAGTTTGTTTGACGCAACTTGTACAAGTTTGTTTGATGCAACTGGCACAAGTTTGTTTGACGCAACTGGCACAAGTTTGTTTGATGCAACTGGCACAAGTTTGTTCGACGCAACTGGCACAAGTTTGTTCTATGCAACTGGCACAAGTTTGTTTGACGCAACTGGCACAAGTTTGTTTGACGCAATTGGCACAAGGTTGTTCTACGCAACTGGCACAAGTTTGTTCTATGCAAAAGGCACAAGTTTGTTTGACGCAACCGGCACAAGTTTGTTCTACGCAACTGGCACAAGTTTGTTCAACGCAACTGGCACAAGTTTGTTGTACACAACTAGTACAAGTTTGTTTGACACAACTGGCACAAGTTTGTTCTACACAAATGGCAAAACTTTGTTCTACGCATCTGGCACACTTTTGTTCTATGCAACTGGCACAAATTTGTTTGACGCAACTGGCACATGTTTGTTCTACCCAACTGGCACAAGTTTGTTCGACACAAGTGGCACAAGTTTGTTCTACATAACTGGCACAAATTTGTTTGACACAACTGGCACAAGTTTGTTCTAAGAAACTGGCACAAGTTTGTTCGACGGAACTGGCGCAAGTTTGTTCGATGCAACTGGCACAAGTTTGTTCGACGCAACTGGCACAAGTTTGTTCGACGCAACTGGTGCAAGTTTGTTTCACGTAACTGGCACAAGATTGTTCGACCCAACTGGCATAAGTTTGTTTGACACAACTGGCACAAGTTTGTTCGACGCAACTGGCACAAGTTTGTTTGACGGAACTGGCACAAGGTTCTTCTACACAACATGCACAAGTTTGTTCTACGCAACTGGCACAGGTTTGTTTGACGCAACTGGCACAAGTTTGTTCTGTGCAACTGGCACTAGTTTGTTCGATGCAACTGGCACAAGTTTGTTCGATGCAACTGGCACAAGCTTGTACGACGCAACTGGCACAAGTTTGTTTGACGCAACTGGCACAAGTTTGTTCTACGCAACTGGCACAAGTTTGTTTGACGCAACTGGCACAAGTTTTTTAGACTTAATTGGCACAAGTTTATGTGACGCAACTGGCACAAGTTTGACGCAACTGGCACAAGTTTGTTTGTCGCAACTGGCACAAGTTTGTTTGACGGAACTGGCACAAGTTTTTTTGACGCAACTGGCACAAGTTTTCTCGACGCAACTGGCACAAGTTTGTTTGACGCAACTGGCACAAGTTTCTTCGACGCAACTGGCACAAGTTTGTTTGACGCAACTGGCACAAGTTTGGTTGACACAATTGGCACAAGTTTGTTCTACTTAACTGGCACAAGTTTGTTCTATGCAACTGGCACAAGTTGGTTTTACGCAACTGGCACAAGTTTGTTGTATGCAACTGGCACAAGTTTTCTTGACGCAAGTGGCACAAGATTCTTCGCCGTAACTGGCACAAGTTTGTTCGATGCAACTGGCACAAGTTTGTTCGACGTAACTGGCACAAGTTTGTTTAATGCAACTGGCACAAGTTTTTTCGACGCAACTGGCACAAGTTTGTTTGACGCAACTGGCACAAGTTTGGTTGACACAATTGGCACAAGTTTGTTTTACTTAACTTTCACAAGTTTGTTCTATGCAACTGGCACTAGTTTGTTTTACGCAACTGGCATAAGTTTGTTTGACGCAACTGGCACAAGTTTGTTCTACGCAACTAGCACAAGTTTGTTCGACGCAACTGGCACAAGGTTGTTCTACGCAACTGGCACTTTTTGGTTCTACGCAACTGGCACAAGTTTGTTCTACGCAACTGGCACAAGTTTGTTCGATGTCACTGGCACAAGTTTGTTCGACGAAACTGGCACAAGTTTGTTCGATGCAACTGGCACAAGTTTGTTTACCGCAACTGGCACAAGTTTGTTCGACCCAACTGGCACAAGTTTGTTTGAGGCAAATGGCACAAGTTTGTTTGAAACAACTGTCACAAGTTTGTTTGACGCAACTGATACAAGTTTGTTGTATGCAACTGGCACAAGTTTTCTTGACGCAACTGGCACAAGGTACTTCTACGCAACTGGCACAAGTTTGTTCTACGCAACTGAACACAAGTTTGTTTGACGCAACTGGCGCAAGTTTGTTTGACGCAACTGACACAAGTTTGTTTGACGCAACTGGCACAAGTTTGTTCGACGCAACTGGCACAAGTTTGTTTGACGCAACTGGCACAAGTTTGTTCTAAGCAACTGGCACAAGTTTGTTTGACGCAAGAGGCACAAGTTTGTTTGACGCAACTGGCACAAGTATGTTTGACGCAACTGGCACAAGTTTTTTTTGACGCAACTGACACAAGTTTTCTCGAAGCAACTGGCACAAGTTTGTTCGCCATAACTGGCACAAATTTGTTCGACGCAACTGCCACAAGTTTGTTCGACGCAACTGGCACATGTTTGTTTGACGCAACTGGCACAAGTATCTTCGACGCAACTGGCACAAGTTTGTTCGATGCAACTGGCACAAGTTTGTTTGACGCAACTGGCACAAGTTTGTTTGACGCAACTGGCACAAGTTTGTTCTACGCAACAGGCACTAGTTTGTTCTATGCAACTGGCATAAGTTTGTTCGACCCAACTGACACATGTTTGTTCTGCGCAACAGGCACAAGTTTGTTCGACGCAACTGGTACAAGTTTGTTGGACGCAACTGGCACAAGTTTGTTCGAACTAACTGGCACAAGTTTGTTTGACACAACTGGCACAAGTTTGTTCGACGCAACTGGCACAAGTTTGTTTGATGCAACGCGAACAAGGATGTTCTACGCAACAGGCACAAGTTTGTTCTACGCAACTGGCACAAGTTTGTTTGACGCAACTGGCACAAGTTTGTTCTACGCAACTGGCACAAGTTTGTTCGATGCAACTGGCAAAAGTTTGTTCGACGCAACTGGCCCAAGTTTGTTTGACGCAACTGGCACAATTTTTTAGACGCAATTGGCACAAGTTTTTTCGACGCAACTGGCACAAGTTTTTTCGACTCAATTGGCACAAGTTTGTTTGACGCAACTGGCACAAGTTTGTTTGACGCAACTGGCACAAGTTTGTTTGACGCAACTGGCACAAGTTTGTTTGACGCAACTGGCACAAGTTTATTTGACGCAAATGGCACAACTTTTCTCGACGCAAAAGGCACAAGTATGTTCTACGCAACTGGCACAAGTTTGTTCAACGCAACTGGCACAAGTTTGTTCAACGCAACTGGCACAAGTTTGTTCTATGCAACTGGGACAAGTTTGTTGGACGCAACTGGCACAAGTTTGTTCGACGTAACTGGCACAAGTTTGTTCGACGAAACTGTCACAAGTTTGTTCGACGCAACTGGCACAATTTTGTTCAACGCAACTGGCACAAGTTTGTTCAACGCAAGTGGCACAAGTTTGTTCGACGCAACTAGCACAAGTTTGTTCAACACATCTGGCACAAGTTTGTTTGACGCAACTGGCACAAGTTTGTTTTCGCAACTTGTACAAATTTGTTTGACGCAACTGGAACAAGTTTGTTTGACGCAACTGGCACAAGTTTGTTTGAAGCAACTGGCACAAATTTGTTTGACGCAACTGGCACAAGTTTGTTTGACACAACTGGCACAAGTTTGTTTGACGCAACTGGCACAAGGATTTTCTACGCAACTGGCACAAGTTTGTTCTACGCAACTGGCACAAGTTTGTTTGACGCAACTGGCACAAGGTTGTTCTGTGCAACTGGCACTAGTTTGTTTGAGGCAACTGGCACAAGTTTGTTTGACGAAACTGGCACAAGTTTGTTTGACGCAACTGGCACAAGGTTGTTCTACGCAACTGTCTCAAGTTTTTTCTATGCAACTCTTACAAGGTTGTTGTACACAACTGGCACAAGTTTGTTTGACACAACTGGCACAAGTTTGTTCTACGCAACTGGCAAAAGTTTGTTCTACACATCTGGCACAAGTTTGTTCTATGCAACTGGCACTAGTTTGTTCTACGCAACTGGCACAAATTTGTTTGACGCAACTGGCACATGTTTGTTCTACCCAAATGGCACAAATTTGTTCGACGCAACTGGCACAAGTTAGTTCTACGCAACTGGCACAAATTTGTTTGACGCAACTGGCACATGTTTGTACTACCCAACTGGCACAAGTTTGTTCGACGCAAGTGGCACAAGTTAGTTCTACGCAACTGGCGCAAGTTTGTTCGACGCAACTGGCACAAGTTTGTTCGACGCAACTGGCACAAGTTTGTTCGACGCAACTGGTACATGTTTGTTTAACGTAACTGGCACAAGTTTGTTCGACCCAACTGGCACAAGTTTGTTTGACACAACTGGCACAAATTTGTTCGACGCAACTAGCACAAGTTTGTTTGACGCTACTGGCAAAAGTTTGTTTGACACAACTGGCACAAGGTTGTTCTACGCGACATGCACAAGTTTGTTCTACGCAACTGGCCCAAGTTTGTTTGACGCAACTGGCACAAGTTTGTTCTATGCAACTGGCACTAGTTTGTTCAATGCAACTGGCACAAGTTTGTTCGACACAACTGGCCCAAGTTTCTTTGACGCAACTGGCACAAGTTTGTTAGACGCAACTGGCACAAGTTTGTTTGACGCAACTGGCACAAGTTTGTTTGACGCAACTGGCACAAGTTTGTTTGACGCAACTGGCACAAGTTTGTTTGAAGCAACTGGCACAAGTTTGTTTGACACAACTGGCACATTTTTGTTTCACGCAACTGGCACAAGTTTATAGCAACTGGCACAAGTTTATTTGATGCAACTGGCACAAGTTTTCTCGACGTAACTGGCACAAGTTTGTTTGAAGCAACTGGCACAAGTTTGTTTGAAGCAATTGGCACAAGTTTGTTTGACACAACTGGCACAGGTTTGTTTGACGCAACTGGCACAAGTTTATAGCAACTGGCACAAGTTTATTTGATGCAACTGGCACAAGTTTGTTCGACGTACCTGGCACAAGTTTGTTCGCTGTAACTGGCTCAAGTTTGTTCGATGCAACTGGCACAAGTTTGTTCGACGCAACTGGCATAAGTTTGTTTGACGCAACTGGCACAAGTTTCTTCGACGCAACTGGCACAAGTTTGTTCGACGCAACTGGCACAAGTTTGTTTGACGCAATTGGCACAAGTTTGTTCTACTCAACTGGCACAAGTTTGTTCTATGCAACTGGCACTAGTTTGTTCTACGCAACTGGCAAAAGTTTGTTTGACGCAACTGGCACAAGTTTGTTCAACGCAACTGGCACAAGTTTGTTCGACACAACTGGCAAAAGGTTGTTCTACGCAACTGGCACAAGTTTGTTCTACGCAACTGGCACAAGTTTGCTTGACGTAACTGGCACAAGTTTGTTCTACGCAACTGGCACAAGTTTGTTCGATGTCACTGTAACAAGTTTGTTCGACTCAACTGGCCCAAGTATTTTTGACGCAAATGGCACAAGTTTGTTAGACGCAACTGGCACAAGTTTGTTTGACGCAACTTGTACAACTTTGTTTGACGCAACTGGCACAAGTTTGTTTGACGCAACTGGCACAAGTTTGTTTGACGCAACTGGCACAAGTTTGTTTGACGCAACTGGCACAAGTTTGTTCGGCGCAACTGGCACAAGTTTGTTCGACACAACTGGCAAAAGTTTGTTTGACGCAACTGGCACAAGTGCGTTTGATACAACTGGCACAACGTTGTTCTACGCAACTGGCACAAGTTTGTTCTATGCAACTGGCACAAGTTTGTTCTATGCAACTGGCACAGGTTTGTTCTACGCAACTGGCACAAGTTTTTTCTACGCAACTGGCACAAGTTTGTTGTACACAACTGGCACAAGTTTGTTTGACACAACTGGCACAAGTTTGTTCTACGCAAATGGCAAAAGTTTGTTCTACGCATCAGGCACAAGTTTGTTCAATGCAACTGGCACAGATTTGTTTGACGCAATTGGCACATGTTTGTTCTACCCAACTGGCACAAGTTTGTTCGACGCAACTGGCACAAGTTTGTTTGATACAACTGGCACAAGTTTGTTCTAAGCAACTGGCACAAGTTTTTTCGATGGAATTGGCGCAAGTTTGTTCGATACAACTGGCACAAGTTTGTTCGACGTTACTGGCACAAGTTTGTTCGACGCAACTGGTACAAGTTTGTTTAACGTAACTGGAACAAGTTTGTTCAACCCAACTGGCACAAGTTTGTTTGACACAACTGGCACAAGTTTGTTCGACGCAACTGGCACAAGCTTGTTTGATGCAACTGGCACAAGTTTCTTTGATGCAACTGGCACAAGGTTGTTCTACGCAGCATGCTGAAGTTTGTTCTACGCAACTGGCACAAGTTTGTTTGACGCAACTGGCACAAGTTTGTTCTATGCAACTGGCACTAGTTTGTACGATGCAACTGGCACAAGTTTGTTCGACGCAACTGGCACAAGTTTGTTTGACGCTACTGGCACAAGTTTGTTCAACGCAACTGGCACAAGTTTTTTCGACTCAATTGGCACAAAGTTTGTTTGACGCAACTGGCACAAGTCTGTTTGATGCAACTGGCACAAGTTTGTTTGACGTAACTGGCACAAGTTTGTTTGACGCAACTGGCACAAGTTTATTTGACGCAACCGGCACAACTTTCCTCGACGCAACTGGCACAAGTTTGTTCGCCGTAACTGGCACAAGTTTGTTTGACGCAACTGGCACAAGTTTATTTGACGCAACTGGCACAAGTTTTCTCGACGCAAGTGGCACAAATTTGTTTGCCGTAACTGGCACAAGTTTGTTCGACGAAACTGGCACAAGTTTGTTTGACCCAACTGGCAAAAGTTTCTTCGACGAAACTGGCACAAGTTTGTTCGACGCAACTGGCACAAGTTTGTTTGAAGCAATTGGCACAAGTTTGTTCTACGCAACTGGCACAAGTTTGTTCTATGCAACTGGCACTAGTTTGTTTTACGCAACTGGCATAAGTTTGTTTGACGCAACTGGCAGAAGTTTGTTCGATGCCACTGGCACAAGTTTCTTCGACGCAACTGGCCCAAGTTTTTTTGACGCAACCGGCACAAGTTCCTTGGACGCAACTGGCACAAGTTTGTTCGACGCAACTGGCACAAGTTTGTTCGACGCAACTGGCACAAGTTTGTTTGACGCAACTGGCACAAGTTTGTTTGACGCAACTGGCACAAGTTTGTTTGACGCAACTGGCACAAGGTTGTTCTATGCAACTGGCACAAGTTTGTTCTACGCAAATGGCACAAGTTTGTTTGACGCAACTGGCACAAGTTTGTTTGATGCAACAGGCACAAGTTTGTTCTACATAACTGGCACAAGTTTGTTGTACACAATTGGCACAAGTTTGTTTGACACAAATGGCACTAGTTTGTTCTACGCAAATGGCAAAAGTTTGTTCTACACATCTGGCACAAGTTTGTTCTATGCAACTGGCACTAGTTTGTTCTACGCAACTGGCACAAATTTGTTTGACGCAACTGGCACATGTTTGTTCTATCCAACTGGCACAAGTTTGTTCGACGCAACTGGCACAAGTTTGTTCTACACAACTGGCACAAGTTTTTTTGACACAAGTGGCAGAAGTTTGTTCTAAACAACTGGCACAAGTTTGTTCGATGGAACTGGCACAAGTTTGTTCGACGCAACTGGCACAAGTTTGTTCGACGCAATTGGCACAAGTTTGTACGACGCAACTGGTACAAGTTTGTTTAACGTAACTGGCACAAGTTTGTTCAACCCAACTGGCACAAGTTTGTTTCACACAACTGGCACAAGTTTGTTCGACGCAACTGGCACAAGTTTGTTTGACGCAACTGCCACAAGTTTTTTTGACGCATCTGCCACAAAGTGTTTCTACGCAACATGTACAAGTTTGTTCTACGCAACTGGCACAAGTTTGTTTGACGCAACTGGCATAAGTTTGTTCTATGCAACTGGCACTAGTTTGTTCGATGCAACTGGCACAAGTTTGTTCGACTCAACAGCCCAAGTTTGTTTGACGCAACTGGCACAAGTTTGTTAGACGCAACTGGCACAAGTTTGTTCAACGCAACTGGCACAATTTTTTTTTAATCAATTGGCACAAGTTTGTTTGACACAACTGGCACAAGTTTGTTTGATGCAACTGGCACAAGTTTGTTTGACGCAACTGGCACAAGTTTGTTTGACGCAACTGGCAAAAGTTTGTTTGACGCAACTGGCACAAGTTTATTTGACGCAACTGGCACAACTTTTCTCGACACAACTGGCACAAGTTTGTTCGCCGTAACTGGCACAAGTTTGTTTGATGCAACTGGCACAAGTTTATTTGACGCAACTTTCACAAGTTTCTCGACGCAAGTGGCACAAGTTTGTTCGCCGTAACTGGCACAAGTTTGTTCGACGCAACTGGCACAAGTTTGTTCGACGCAACTGGCACAAGTTTGTTTGACACAACTGCCTCAAGTTGCTTCGATGCAACTGGCACAAGTTTGTTCTTCGCAACTCTTACAAGGTTGTTGTACACAACTGGCACAAGTTTGTTTGACACAACTGGCGCAAGTTTGTTCTACGCAACTGGCACAAGTTTGTTCTACACATCTGGCACAAGTTTGTTCTATGCAACTGGCACTAGTTTGTTCTACACAACTGGCACAAATTTGTTTGACGCAACTGGCACAAGTTTGTTTGACACAACTGGCTCAAGTTGCTTCGATGCAACTGGCACAAGTTTGTTCTTCGCAACTCTTACAAGGTTGTTGTACACAACTGGCACAAGTTTGTTTGACACAACTGGCACAAGTTTGTTCTACGCAACTGGCACAAGTTTGTTCTACTCAACTGGCACAAGTTTTTTCTATGCAACTGGCACTAGTTTGTTTTACGCAACTGGCATAAGTTTGTTTGATGCAACTGGCACAAGTTTGTTCTACCAACTAGCACAAGTTTGTTCGACGCAACTGGCACAAGGTTGTTCTACGCAACTGGCACAAGTTTGTTCTACGCAACTGGCACAAGTTTGTTTGACGCAACTGGCACAAGTTTGTTTGACGCAACTGGCACAAGTTTATTTGACGCAAATGGCATAACTTTTCTCGACGCAACTGGCACAAGTATGTTCTACGCAACTGGCACTAGTTTGTTCAACGCAACTGGCACAAGTTTGTTCGACGCAACTGGCACAAGTTTGTTCTATGCAACTGGGACAAGTTTGTTGGACGCAACTGGCACAAGTTTGTTCGACGTAACTGGCACAAGTTTGTTCGACGTAACTGGCACAAGGTTGTTCTACGCAACTGGCACAAGTATGTTCAACGCAACTGGCACAAGTTTGCTTGACGCAACTGGCACAAGTTTGTTCTACGCAACTGGCACAAGTTTGTTCGATGCCACTGGCACAAGTTTGTTCGACTCAACTGGCCCAAGTTTTTTTACGCAAATGGCACAAGTTTGTTAGAAGCAACTGGCACAAGTTTGTTTGACGCAACTTGTACAAGTTTGTTTGACACAACAGGCACAAGTTTGTTTGACGCAACTGGCACAAGTTTGTTTGACATAACTGGCACAAGTTAGTTTGACGCAACTGGCACAAGTTTGTTCGGTGCAACTGGCACAAGTTTGTTCGACGCAACTGGCAAAAGTTTGTTTGACGTAACTGGCACAAGTGTGTTTGATGCAACTGGCACAAGGTTGTTCTACGCAACTGGCACAAGTTTGTTCTATGCAACTGGCACAAGTTTATTCTATGCAACTGGCACAGGTTTGTTCTACTCAACTGGCACAAGTTTTTTCTATGCAACTGGCACAAGTTTGTTGTACACAACTGGCACAAGTTTGTTTGACACAACTGGCACAAGTTTGTTCGACGCAACTGGCACAAGTTTTTTCGACTCAATTGGCACAAGTTTGTTTGTCGCAACTGGCACAAGTTTGTTTGACGCAACTGGCACAAGTTTGTTTGACGCAACTGGCACAAGTTTGTGTGACGCAACTGGCACAAGTTTATTTGACGCAAATGGCACAACTTTTCTCGACGCAACTGGCACAAGTATGTTCTACGCAACTGGCACAAGTTTGTTCAACGCAACTGGCACAAGTTTGTTCGACGCAACTGGCACAAGTTTGTTCTATGCAACTGGGACAAGTTTGTTGGACGCAACTGGCACAAGTTTGTTCGACGTAACTGGCACAAGTTTGTTCGACGAAACTGTCACAAGTTTGTTCGACGCAACTGGCACAAGTTTGTTCAACGTAACGGGCACAAGTTTGTTCGACGCAAGTGGCACAAGTTTGTTCGACGCAACTGGCACAAGTTTGTTCAACATATCTGGCACAAGTTTGTTTGACGCAACTGGCACAAGTTTGTTTTCGCAACTTGTACAAATTTGTTTGACGCAACTGGCACAAGTTTGTTTGACGCAACTGGCACAAGTTTGTTTGAAGCAACTGGCTCAAATTTGTTTGACGCAACTGGCACAAGTTTGTTTGACTCAACTGGCACAAGTTTGTTTGACGCAACTGGCACAAGGATTTTCTACGCAACTGGCACAAGTTTGTTCTACGCAACTGGCACAAGATTGTTTGACGCAACTGCCACAAGTTTGTTTGACGCAACTGGCACAAGTTTGTTCTACGCAACTGGCACAAGTTTGTTCTACGCAACTGGCACAAGTTTGTTCTTCGCAACTCTTACAAGGTTGTTGTACACAACTGGCACAAGTTTGTTTGACACAACTGGCACAAGTTTGTTCTACGCAACTGGCACAAGTTTGTTCTACACATCTGGCACAAGTTTGTTCTATGCAACTGGCACTAGTTTGTTCTACGCAACTGGCACAAATTTGTTTGACGCAACTGGCACATGTTTGTTCTACCCAACTGGCACAAGTTTGTTCGACGCAACTGGCACAAGTTAGTTCTACGCAACTGGCACAAATTTGTTTGACGCAACTGGCACATGTTTGTTCTACCCAACTGGCACAAGTTTGTTCGACGCAACTGGCACAAGTTAGTTCTACGCAACTGGCGCAAGTTTGTTCGACGCAACTGGCACAAGTTTGTTTGATGCAACTGGCACAAGTTTGTTCGACGCAACTGGTACATGTTTGTTTAATGTAACTGGCACAAGTTTGTTCGACCCAACAGGCACAAGTTTGTTTGACACAACTGGCACAAATTTGTTCGACGCAACTAGCACAAGTTTGTTTGACGCAACTGGCAAAAGTTTGTTTGACGCAACTGGCACAAGGTTGTTCTACGCAACATGCACAAGTTTGTTCTACGCAACTGGCGCAAGTTTGTTTGACGCAACTGGCACAAGTTTGTTCTATGCAACTGGCACTAGTTTGTTCGATGCAACTGGCACAAGTTTGTTCGACACAACTGGCCCAAGTTTCTTTGACGCAACAGGCACAAGTTTGCTAGACGCAACTGGCACAAGTTTGTTTGACGCAACTGGCACAAGTTTTTTCGACTCAATTGGCACAAGTTTGTTTGATGCAACTGGCACAAGTTTGTTTGAAGCAACTGGCACAAGTTTGTTTGACACAACTGGCACAGGTTTGTTTGACGCAACTGGCACAAGTTTATAGCAACTGGCACAAGTTTATAGCAACTGGCACAAGTTTATTTGATGCAACTGGCACAAGTTTTCTCGACGCAAGTGGCCCAAGTTTGTTCGCCGTAACTGGCTCAAGTTTGTTCGACGCAACTGGCACAAGTTTGTTCGACGCAACTGGCATAAGTTTGTTTGACGCAACTGGTAGAAGTTCTTCAACGCAACTGGCACAAGTTTGTTCGACGCAACTGGCACAAGTTTGTTTGACGCAATTGGCACAAGTTTGTTCTACTCAACTGGCACAAGTTTGTTCTATGCAACTGGCACTAGTTTGTTCTACGCAACTGGCACAAGTTTGTTCGACGCAACTGGCACAAGGTTGTTCTACGCAACTGGCACAAGTTTGTTTGACGCAACTGGCACAAGTTTGCTTGACGCAACTGGCACAAGGTTGTTCTACGCAACTGGCACAAGTATGTTCGATGCCACTGGCACAAGTTTGTTCGACTCAACTGGCCCAAGTTTTTTTGACGCAAATGGCACAAGTTTGTTAGACGCAACTGGCACAAGTTTGTTTGACGCAACTTGTACAACTTTGTTTGACGCAACTGGCACAAGTTTGTTTGACGCAACTGGCACAAGTTTGTTTGACGCAACTGGCACAAGTTTGTTTGACGCAACTGGCACAAGTTTGTTCGGCGCAACTGGCAAAAGTTTGTTTGACGCAACTGGCACAAGTGCGTTTGATACAACTGGCACAAGGTTGTTCTACGCAACTGGCACAAGTTTGTTCTATGCAACTGGCACAAGTTTGTTCTATGCAACTGGCACATGTTTGTTCTACGCAACTGGCACAAGTTTTTTTCTACGCAACTGGCACAAGTTTGTTGTACACAACTGGCATAAGTTTGTTTGACACAACTGGCACAAGTTTGTTCTACGCAAATGGCAAAAGTTTGTTCTACGCATCAGGCACAAGTTTGTTCTATGCAACTGGCACAAATTTGTTGGACGCAATTGGCACATGTTTGTTCTACCCAACTGGCACAAGTTTGTTCGACGCAACTGGCACAAGTTTGTTTGACACAACTGGCACAAGTTTGTTCTAAGCAACTGGCACAAGTTTTTTCGATGGAATTGGCGCAAGTTTGTTCGATACAACTGGCACAAGTTTGTTCGACGCAACTGGCACAAGTTTGTTCGACGCAACTGATACAAGTTTGTTTAACGTAACTGGAACAAGTTTGTTCAACCCAACTGGCACAAGTTTGTATGTCACAACTGGCACAAGTTTGTTCAACGCAACTGGCACAAGCTTGTTTGATGCAACTGGCACAAGTTTGTTTGATGCAACTGGCACAAGGTTGTTCTACGCAGCATGCTGAAGTTTGTTCTACGCAACTGGCACAAGTTTGTTTGACGCAACTGGCACAAGTTTGTTCTATGCAACTGGCACTAGTTTGTACGATGCAACTGGCACAAGTTTGTTCGACGCAACTGGCACAAGTTTGTTTGACGCAACTGGCACAAGTTTGTTATACGCAACTTGCACAAGTTTGTTCAACGCAACTGGCACAAATTTTTTCGACTTAATTGGCACAAAGTTTGTTTGACGCAATTGGCACAAGTTTGTTTGATGCAACTGGCACAAGTTTGTTTGACGCAACTGGCACAAGTTTGTTTGACGCAACTGGCACAAGTTTATTTGACGCAACTGACACAACTTTCCTCGACGCAACTGGCACAAGTTTGTTCGCCGTAACTGGCACAAGTTTGTTTGACGCAACTGGCACAAGTTTATTTGACGCAACTGGCACAAGTTTTCTCGACGCAAGTGGCAAAAATTTGTTTGCCGTAACTGGCACAAGTTTGTTCGACGAAACTGGCACAAGTTTGTTTGACCCAACTGGCACAAGTTTCTTCGACGAAACTGGCACAAGTTTGTTCGACGCAACTGGCACAAGTTTGTTTGAAGCAATTGGAACAAGTTTGTTCTACGCAACTGGCGCAAGTTTGTTCTATGCAACTGGCACTAGTTTGTTTTACGCAACTGGCAAAAGTTTGTTTGACGCAACTGGCACAAGTTTGTTCGATGCCACTGGCACAAGTTTCTTCGATGCAACTGGCCCAAGTTTTTTTGACGCAACTGGCACAAGTTTTTTTGACGCAACTGGCACAAGTTTGTTTGAAGCAACTGGCACAAGTTTGTTGGACGCAACTGGCACAAGTTTGTTCGACGCAACTTTCACAAGATTGTTCGACGCAACTGGCACAAGTTTGTTTGACGCAACTGGCACAAGTTTGTTTGACGCAACTGGCACAAGTTTGTTTGACGCAACTGGCACAAGGTTGTTCTATGCAACTGGCACAAGTTTTTTCTACGCAAATGGCACAAGTTTGTTTGACGCAACTGGCACAAGTTTGTGTGATGCAACAGGCACAAGTTTGTTCTACATAACTGGCACAAGTTTGTTGTACACAATTGGCACAAGTTTGTTTGACACAACTTTCACAAGTTTGTTCTACACAAATGGCAAAAGTTTGTTCTACCCATCTGGCACAAGTTTGTTATATGCAACTGGCACTAGTTTGTTCTACGCAACTGGCACAAATTTGTTTGACGCAACTGGCACATGTTTGTTCTACCCAACTGGCACAAGTTTGTTCGACGCAACTGGCACAAGTTCGTTCTACACAACTGGCACAAGTTTGTTTGACACAACTGGCACAAGTTTGTTTGACACAAGTGGCACAAGTTTGTTCTAAGCAACTGGCACAAGTTTGTTCGACGGAACTGGCGCAAGTTTGTTCGACGCAAGTGGCACAAGTTTGTTCGACGCAACTGGCACAAATTTGTACCACGCAACTGGTACAAGTTTGTTTAACGTAACTGGCACAAGTTTGTTCGACACAACTGGCACAAGTTTGTTTCACACAACTGGCACAAGTTTGTTCGACGCAACTGGCACAAGTTTGTTTGACGCAACTGGCACAAGTTCGTTTGACGCAACTGGCACAAGGTTGTTCTACGCAACATGTACAAGTTTGTTCTACGCAACTGGCACAAGTTTGTTTGACGCAACTGGCACAAGTTTGTTCTATGCAACTGGCACTAGTTTGTTCGATGCAACTGGCACAAGTTTGTTCGACGCAACTGGCACAAGTTTGTTTGACGCAACTGGCACAAGTTTGTTAGACGCACATGGCACAAGTTTGTTCAACGCAACTGGCACAAGTTTTTTCGAATCAATTGGCTCAAGTTTGTTTGACGCAACTGGCACAAGTTTGTTTGACGCAACTGGCACAAGTTTGTTTGACGCAACTGGCACAAGTTTGTTTGACGCAACTGGCACAAGTTTATTTAACGCAACTGGCACAACTTTTCTCGACACAACTGGCACAAGTTTGTTTGCCGTAACTGGCACAAGTTTGTTTGACGCAACTGGCACAATTTTATTTGACGCAACTGGCACAAGTTTCTCGACGCAAGTGGCACAAGTTTGTTCGCCGTAACTGGCTCAAGTTTGTTCGACGCAACTGGCACAAGTTTGTTCGACGCAACTGGCATAAGTTTGTTTGACGCAACTGGCAGAAGTTTCTTCAACGCAACTGGCACAAGTTTGTTCGACGCAACTGGCACAAGTTTGTTTGACATAATTGGCACAAGTTTGTTCTACTCAACTGGCACAAGTTTGTTCTATGCAACTGGCACTAGTTTGTTCTACGCAACTGGCACAAGTTTGTTCGACGCAACTGGCACAAGGTTGTTCTACGCAACTGGCAAAAGTTTGTTTGACGCAACTGGCACAAGTTTGCTTGACGCAACTGGCACAAGGTTGTTCTACGCAACTGGCACAAGTATGTTCGATGCCACTGGCACAAGTTTGTTCGACTCAACTGGCCCAAGTTTTTTTGACGCAAATGGCACAAGTTTGTTAGACGCAACTGGCACAAGTTTGTTTGACGCAACTTGTACAACTTTGTTTGACGCAACTGGCACAAGTTTGTTTGACGCAACTGGCACAAGTTTGTTTGACGCAACTGGCACAAGTTTGTTTGACGCAACTGGCACAAGTTTGTTCGGCGCAACTGGCACAAGTTTGTTCGACACAACTGGCAAAAGTTTTTTTGACGCAACTGGCACAAGTGCGTTTGATACAACTGGCACAAGGTTGTTCTACGCAACTGGCACAAGTTTGTTCTATGCAACTGGCACAAGTTTGTTCTATGCAACTGGCACAAATTTGTTGGACGCAATTGGCACATGTTTGTTCTACCCAACTGGCACAAGTTTGTTCGACGCAACTGGCACAAGTTTGTTTGACACAACTGGCACAAGTTTGTTCTAAGCAACTGGCACAAGTTTTTTCGATGGAATTGGCGCAAGTTTGTTCGATACAACTGGCACAAGTTTGTTCGACGCAACTGGCACAAGTTTGTTCGACGCAACTGGTACAAGTTTTTTTAACGTAACTGGAACAAGTTTGTTCAACCCAACTGGCACAAGTTTGTATGTCACAACTGGCACAAGTTTGTTCAACGCAACTGGCACAAGCTTGTTTGATGCAACTGGCACAAGTTTGTTTGATGCAACTGGCACAAGGTTGTTCTACGCAGCATGCTGAAGTTTGTTCTACGCAACTGGCACAAGTTTGTTTGACGCAACTGGCACAAGTTTGTTCTATGCAACTGGCACTAGTTTGTACGATGCAACTGGCACAAGTTTGTTCGACGCAACTGGCACAAGTTTGTTTGACGCAACTGGCACAAGTTTGTTAGACGCAACTGGCACAAGTTTGTTCAACGCAACTGGCACAAGTTTTTTCGACTTAATTGGCACAAAGTTTGTTTGACGCAAGTGGCACAAGTTTTTTTGATGCAACTGGCACAAGTTTGTTTGACGCAACTGGCACAAGTTTGTTTTGACGCAACTGGCACAAGTTTATTTGACGCAACTGGCACAACTTTCCTCGACGCAACTGGCACAAGTTTGTTTGACGCAACTGGCACAAGTTTATTTGACGCAACTGGCACAAGTTTTCTCGACGCAAGTGGCAAAAATTTGTTTGCCGTAACTGGCACAAGTTTGTTCGACGAAACTGGCAGAAGTTTGTTTGACCCAACTGGCACAAGTTTCTTCGACGAAACTGGCACAAGTTTGTTCGACGCAACTGGCACAAGTTTGTTTGAAGCAATTGGCACAAGTTTGTTCTACGCAACTGGCGCAAGTTAGTTCTATGCAACTGGCACTAGTTTGTTTTACGCAACTGGCAAAAGTTTGTTTGACGCAACTGGCACAAGTTTGTTCGATGCCACTGGCACAAGTTTCTTCGACGCAACTGGCCCAAGTTTTTTTGACGCAACTGGCACAAGTTTTTTTGACGCAACTGGCACAAGTTTGTTTGGCGCAACTGGCACAAGTTTGTTGGACGCAACTGGCACAAGTTTGTTCGACGCAACTTTCACAAGATTGTTCGACGCAACTGGCACAAGTTTGTTTGACGCAACTGGCGCAAGTTTGTTTGACGCAACTGGCACAAGTTTGTTTGACGCAACTGGCACAAGGTTGTTCTATGCAACTGGCACAAGTTTTTTCTACGCAAATGGCACAAGTTTGTTTGACGCAACTGGCACAAGTTAGTGTGATGCAACAGGCACAAGTTTGTTCTACATAACTGGCACAAGTTTGTTGTACACAATTGGCACAAGTTTGTTTGACACAACTGGCACAAGTTTGTTCTACGCAAATGGCAAAAGTTTGTTCTACCCATCTGGCACAAGTTTGTTATATGCAACTGGCACTAGTTTGTTCTACGCAACTGGCACAAATTTGTTTGACGCAACTGGCACATGTTTGTTCTACCCAACTGGCACAAGTTTGTTCGACGCAACTGGCACAAGTTCGTTCTACACAACTGGCACAAGTTTGTTTGACACAACTGGCACAAGTTTGTTTGACACAAGTGGCACAAGTTTGTTCTAAGCAACTGGCACAAGTTTGTTCGATGGAACTGGCGCAAGTTTGTTCGACGCAAGTGGCACAAGTTTGTTCGACGCAACTGGCACAAATTTGTACCACGCAACTGGTACAAGATTGTTTAACGTAACTGGCACAAGTTTGTTCGACCCAACTGGCACAAGTTTGTTTCACACAACTGGCACAAGTTTGTTCGACGCAACTGGCACAAGTTTGTTTGACGCAACTGGCACAAGTTCGTTTGACGCAACTGGCACAAGGCTGTTCTACGCAACATGTACAAGTTTGTTCTACGCAACTGGCACAAGTTTGTTTGACACAACTGGCACAAGTTTGTTCTATGCAACTGGCACTAGTTTGTTCGATGCAACTGGCACAAGTTTGTTCGACGCAACTGGCACAAGTTTGTTTGACGCAACTGGCACAAGTTTGTTAGACGCAACTGGCACAAGTTTGTTCAACGCAACTATCACAAGTTTTTTCGAATCAATTGGCACAAGTTTGTTTGACGCAACTGGCACAAGTTTGTTTGACGCAACTGGCACAAGTTTGTTTGACGCAACTGGCACAAGTTTGTTTGACGCAACTGGCACAAGTTTATTTAACGCAACTGGCACAACTTTTCTCGACACAACTGGCACAAGTTTGTTCGCCGTAACTGGCACAAGTTTGTTTGACGCAACTGGCACAAGTTTATTTGACGCAACTGGCACAAGTTTCTCGACGCAAGTGGCACAAGTTTGTTCGCCGTAACTGGCACAAGTTTGTTCGACGCAACTGGCAAAAGTTTGTTCGACGCAACTGGCACAAGTTTTTTGACGCAACTGGCTCAAGTTTCTTCGACGCAACTGGCACAAGTTTTTTGACGCAACTGGCTCAAGTTTCTTCGACGCAACTGGCACAAGTTTGTTCGAAGTAACTGGCACAAGTTTGTTTGATGCAATTGGCACAAGTTTGTTCTACTCAACTGGCACAAGTTTGTTCTATGCAACTGGCACTAGTTTGTTTTACTCAACTGACATAAGTTTGTTTGACGAAACTGGCACAAGTTTGTTCTACCAACTAGCACAAGTTTGTTCGACGCAACTGGCACAAGGTTGTTCTACGCAACTGGCACAAGTTTGTTCTACGCAACTGGCACAAGTTTGTTTGACGCAACTGGCACAAGTTTATTTGACGCAAATGGCATAACTTTTCTCGACGCAACTGGCACAAGTATGTTCTACGCAACTGGCACAAGTTTGTTCTATGCAACTGGGACAAGTTTGTTGGACGCAACTGGCACAAGTTTGTTCGACGTAACTGGCACAAGTTTGTTCGACGCAACTGGCACAAGGTTGTTCTACGCAACTGGCACAAGTTTGTTCTACGCAACTGGCACAAGTTTGCTTGACGCAACTGGCACAAGTTTGTTCTACGCAACTGGCACAAGTTTGTTCGATGCCACAGGCACAAGTTTGTTCGACTCAACTGGCCCAAGTTTTTTTGACGCAAATGGCACAAGTTTGTTAGACGCAACTGGCACAAGTTTGTTTGACGCAACTTGTACAAGTTTGTTTGACGCAACTGGCACAAGTTTGTTTGACGTAACTGGCACAAGTTTGTTTGACGTAACTGGCACAAGTTTGCTTGACGCAACTGGCACAAGTTTGTTCGGCGCAACTGGCACAAGTTTGTTCGACGCAGCTGGCAAAAGTTTGTTTGACTCAACTGGCACAAGTGTGTTTGATGCAACTGGCACAAGGTTGTTCTACGCAACTGGCACAAGTATGTTCTATGCAACTGGCACAAGTCTATTCTATGCAACTGGCACAGGTTTGTTCTACTCAACTCGCACAAGTTTTTTCTACGCAATTGGCACAAGTTTGTTGTACACAACTGGCACAAGTTTGTTTGACACAACTGGCACAAGTTTGTTCAACGCAAATGGCAAAAGTTTGTTCTATGCAACTGGCACAAATTTGTTTGACGCAATTGGCACATGTTTGTTCTACCCAACTGGCACAAGTTTGTTCGACGCAACTGGCACAAGTTTGTTTGACACAACTGGCACAAGTTTGTTTTAAGCAACTGGCACAAGTTTGTTTGATGGAATTGGCGCAAGTTTGTTCGACACAACTGGCACAAGTTTGTTCGACGCAACTGGCAAAAGTTTGTTCTACGCAACTGGCACAAGTTTGTTTGACGCAACTGGCACAAGTTTGTTCAACGCAACTGGCACAAGTTTGTTGGATGCCACTGGCACAAGTTTGTTCGACGAAACTGGCCCAATTTTTTTTTACGCAACTGGCACAAGTTAGTTCGACACAACTGGCACAAGTTTGTTCGACGCAACTGGCACAAGTTTGTTCTACATAACTGGCACAAGTTTCTCCTATGCAACTGGTACTAGTTTGTTCTACGCAACTGGCACAAGTTTGTTCTATGCAACTGGCACAAGTTTGTTCTACGCAACTGGCACAAGTTTGTTCTACGCATCTGGCACAAGTTTGTTCTATGCAACTGGTACTCGTTTGTTCTACGCAATGGCACAAGTTTGTTTGACGCAACTGGCACAAGTTTGTTCTACCCAACTGGCACAAGTTTGTTCGATGGAATTGGCGCAAGTTTGTTCGACACAACTGGCACAAGTTTGTTCGACGCAACTGGCACAAGTTTGTTCGACGCAACTGGCACAAGTTTGTTCTACTAACTAGCACAAGTTTGTTCGACGCAACTGGCACAAGGTTCTTCTACGTAACTGGCACAAGTTTGTTCTACGAATTTAGCACAAGTTTGTTTGACGCAACTGGCACAAGTTTGTTCGACGCAACTGGCACAAGTTTGTTGGGTGCCACTGACAGAAGTTTGTTCGACGAAACTGGCCCAGTTTTTTTTGACGCAACTGGCACAAGTTTGTTCGACACAACTGGCACAAGTTTGTTCGACGAAACTGGCACAAGTTTGTTCTACATAACTGGCACAAGTTTGTTCTATGCAACTGGCACAAGTTTCTTCTGCGCAACTGGCACAAGTTTGTTCTATGCATCTGGCACAAGTTTGTTCTATGCAACTGGCACTAGTTTGTTCTACGTAACTTGCACAAGTTTGTTTGACGCAACTGGCACAAGTTTGTTCTACCCAACTGGCACAAGTTTGTTCGACGCAACTGGCACAAGTTTGTTCTACGCAACTGACACAAGTTTGTTTGACACAACAGGCACAAGTTTGTTCTATGCAACTGGCACAAGTTTGTTCGACGCAACTGGCACAAGTTTGTTCGACGCAACTGGCACAAGTTTGTTCTACGCAACTGGCACAAGTTCGTTTGACGCAACAGGCACAAGGTTCTTTTACGCAACTGGCACAAGTTTGTTTGACGCAACTGGCACAAGTTTGTTCTACGCAACTGGCACAAGTTTGTTTGACGCAACTGGCACAAGTTTCTTTGATGCAACTGGCACAAGTTTGTTAGACGCAACTGGCACAAGTTTTTTCGACGTAACAGGCACAAGTTTTTTCGACTCAATTGGTACAAGTTTGTTTGACGCAACTGGCACAAGTTTGTTTGACGCAAGAGGCACAAGTTTGTTTGACGCAACTGGCACAAGGTTGTTTGAAGCAACTGGCACAAGTTTCTTTTTACGCAACTGGCACAAGTTTTCTCGAAGCAACTGGCACAAGTTTGTTTGCCATATCTGGCACAAGTTTTTTCGACGCAACTGGCACAAGTTTGTTCGACGCAAATGGCACAAATTTGTTTGACGCAACTGGCACAAGTTTGTTCGACGCAACTGGCACAAGTTTGTTCGACGCAACTGGCAGAAGTTTGTTCGACGCAACTGGCACAAGTTTGTTTGATGCAACTGGCACAAGTTTGTTTTACGCAACTGGCACAAGTTTGTTCTATGCAACTGGCACTAGTTTGTTCTATGCAACTGGCATAAGTTTGTTTGACGCAACTGGTACAAGTTTGTTCTACGCAACTGGCACAAGTTTGTTCGACGCAACTGGCACAAGTTTGTTCTATGCAACTGGCACATGTTTGTTCTACGCAACTGGCACAAGTTTTTTCTACGCAACTGGCACAAGTTTGTTGTACACAACTGGCATAAGTTTGTTTGACACAACTGGCACAAGTTTGTTCTACGCAAATGGCAAAAGTTTGTTCTACGCATCAGGCACAAGTTTGTTCTATGCAACTGGCACAAATTTGTTGGACGCAATTGGCACATGTTTGTTCTACCCAACTGGCACAAGTTTGTTCGACGCAACTGGCACAAGTTTGTTTGACACAACTGGCACAAGTTTGTTCTAAGCAACTGGCACAAGTTTTTTCGATGGAATTGGCGCAAGTTTGTTCGATACAACTGGCACAAGTTTGTTCGACGCAACTGGCACAAGTTTGTTCGACGCAACTGGTACAAGTTTGTTTAACGTAACTGGAACAAGTTTGTTCAACCCAACTGGCACAAGTTTGTATGTCACAACTGGCACAAGTTTGTTCAACGCAACTGGCACAAGCTTGTTTGATGCAACTGGCACAAGTTTGTTTGATGCAACTGGCACAAGGTTGTTCTACGCAGCATGCTGAAGTTTGTTCTACGCAACTGGCACAAGTTTGTTTGACGCAACTGGCACAAGTTTGTTCTATGCAACTGGCACTCGTTTGTACGATGCAACTGGCACAAGTTTGTTCGACGCAACTGGCACAAGTTTGTTCAACGCAACTGGCACAAGTTTGTTAGACGCAACTGGCTCAAGTTTGTTCAACGCAACTGGCACAAGTTTGTTCAACGCAACTGGCACAAGTTTTTTCGACTTAATTGGCACAAAGTTTGTTTGACGCAAGTGGCACAAGTTTGTTTGATGCAACTGGCACAAGTTTGTTTGACGCAACTGGCACAAGTTTGTTTGACGCAACTGGCACAAGTTTATTTGACGCAACTGGCACAACTTTCCTCGACGCAACTGGCACAAGTTTGTTTGCCGTAACTGGCACAAGTTTGTTGACGCAACTGGCACAAGTTTATTTGACGCAACTGGCACAAGTTTTCTCGACGCAAGTGGCAAAAATTTGTTTGCCGTAACTGGCACAAGTTTGTTCGATGAAACTGGCACAAGTTTGTTTAACCCAACTGGCACAAGTTTCTTCGACGAAACTGGCACAAGTTTGTTCGGCGCAACTGGCTCAAGTTTGTTTGAAGCAATTGGCACAAGTTTGTTCTACGCAACTGGCGCAAGTTTGTTCTATGCAACTGGCACTAGTTTGTTTTACGCAACTGGCAAAAGTTTGTTTGACGCAACTGGCACAAGTTTGTTCGATGCCACTGGCACAAGTTTCTTCGACGCAACTGGCCCAAGTTTTTTTGACGCAACTGGCACAAGTTTTTTTGACACAACTGGCACAAGTTTGTTCGACGCAACTTTCACAAGATTGTTCGACGCAACTGGCACAAGTTTGTTTGACGCAACTGGCACAAGTTTGTTTGACGCAACTGGCACAAGTTTTTTCTACGCAAATGGCACAAGTTTGTTTGACGCAACTGGCACAAGTTTGTGTGATGCAACAGGCACAAGTTTGTTCTTCATAACTGGCACAAGTTTGTTGTACACAATTGGCACAAGTTTGTTTGACACAACTGGCACAAGTTTGTTCTACGCAAATGGTAAAAGTTTGTTCTACGCATCTGGCACAAGTTTGTTATATGCAACTGGCACTAGTTTGTTCTACGCAACTGGCACAAATTTGTTTGACGCAACTGGCACATGTTTGTTCTACCCAACTGGCACAAGTTTGTTCGACGCAACTGGCACAAGTTTGTTCTACACAACTGGCACAAGTTTGTTTGACACAACTGGCACAAGTTTGTTTGACACAAGTGGCACAAGTTTGTTCTAAGCAACTGGCACAAGTTTGTTCGATGGAACTGGCGCAAGTTTGTTCGACGCAAGTGGCACAAGTTTGTTAAACGCAACTGGCACTAGTTTGTTTGATGCAACTGGCACAAGTTTGTTCGACGCAACTGGCACAAATTTGTATGACGCAACTGGTACAAGTTTGTTTAACGTAACTGGCACAAGTTTGTTCGAACCAACTGGCACAAGTTTGTTTCACACAACTGGCACAAGTTTGTTCGACGCAACTGGCACAAGTTTGTTTGACGCAACTGGCACAAGTTCGTTTGACGCAACTGGCACAAGGATGTTCTACGCAAAATGTACAAATTTGTTCTACGCAACTGGCACAAGTTTGTTTCATGCAACTGGCACAAGTTTGTTCTATGCAACTGGCACTAGTTTGTTCGATGCAACTGGCACAAGTTTGTTCGACGCAACTGGCACAAGTTTGTTTGACGCAACTGGCACAAGTTTTTTAGACGCAACTGGCACAAGTTTGTTCAACGCAACTGGCACAAGTTTTTTAGAATCAATTGGCACAAGTTTGTTTGACGCAACTGGCACAAGTTTGTTTGACGCAACTGGCACAAGTTTGTTTGACGCAACTGGCACAAGTTTGTTTGATGCAACTGGCACAAGTTTATTTAACGCAACTGGCACAACTTTTCTCGACACAACTGGCACAAGTTTGTTCGCCGTAACTGGCACAAGTTTGTTTGACGCAAGTGGCACAAGTTTATTTGACGCAACTGGCACAAGTTTCTCGACGCAAGTTGCCCAAGTTTGTTCGCCGTAACTGGCAAAAGTTTGTTCGACGCAACTGGCAAAAGTTTGTTCGACGCAACTGGCACAAGTTTTTTGACGCAACTGGCTCAAGTTTCTTCGACGCAACTGGCACAAGTTTGTTTGATGCAATTGGCACAAGTTTGTTCTACTCAACTGGCACAAGTTTGTTCTATGCAACTGGCACTAGTTTCTTTTACTCAACTGGCATAAGTTTATTTAACGCAACTGGCACAAGTTTGTTCTACCAACTAGCACAAGTTTGTTCGACGCAACTGGCACAAGTTTGTTCTACGCAACTGGCACAAGTTTGTTCTACGCAACTGGCACAAGTTTGTTTGACGCAACTGGCACAAGTTTATTTGACGCAAATGGCATAACTTTTCTCAACGCAACTGGCACAAGTATGTTCTACGCAACTGGCACAAGTTTGTTCTATGCAACTGGGACAAGTTTGTTGGACGCAACTGGCACAAGTTTGTTCGAAGTAACTGGCACAAGTTTGTTTTATGCAATTGGCACAAGTTTGTTCTACTCAACTGGCACAAGTTTGTTCTATGCAACTGGCACTAGTTTGTTTTACTCAACTGGCATAAGTTTGTTTGACGCAACTGGCACAAGTTTGTTCTACCAACTAGCACAAGTTTGTTCGATGCAACTGGCACAAGGTTGTTCTACGCAACTGGCACAAGTTTGTTCTACGCAACTGGCACAAGTTTGTTTGACGCAACTGGCACAAGTTTATTTGACGCAAATGGCATAACTTTTCTCGACGCAACTGGCACAAGTATGTTCTACGCAACTGGCACAAGTTTGTTCTATGCAACTGGGACAAGTTTGTTGGACGCAACTGGCACAAGTTTGTTCGACGTAACTGGCACAAGTTTGTTCGACGCAACTGGCACAAGGTTGTTCTACGCAACTGGCACAAGTTTGTTCTACGCAACTGGCACAAGTTTGTATGTCACAACTGGCACAAGTTTGTTCAACGCAACTGGCACAAGCTTGTTTGATGCAACTGGCACAAGTTTGTTTGATGCAACTGGCACAAGGTTGTTCTACGCAGCATGCTGAAGTTTGTTCTACGCAACTGGCACAAGTTTGTTTGACGCAACTGGCACAAGTTTGTTCTATGCAACTGGCACTAGTTTGTTTTACTCAACTGGCATAAGTTTGTTTGACGCAACTGGCACAAGTTTGTTCTACCAACTAGCACAAGTTTGTTCGACGCAACTGGCACAAGGTTGTTCTACGCAACTGGCACAAGTTTGTTCTACGCAACTGGCACAAGTTTGTTTGGCGCAACTGGCACAAGTTTATTTGACGCAAATGGCATAACTTTTCTCGACGCAACTGGCACAAGTATGTTCTACGCAACTGGCACAAGTTTGTTCTATGCAACTGGGACAAGTTTGTTGGACGCAACTGGCACTAGTTTGTTCGACGTAACTGGCACAAGTTTGTTCGACGCAACTGGCACAAGGTTGTTCTACGCAACTGGCACAAGTTTGTTCTACGCAACTGGCACAAGTTTGCTTGACGCAACTGGCACAAGTTTGTTGTACGCAACTGGCACAAGTTTGTTCGATGCCACTGGCACAAGTTTGTTCGACTCAACTCGCCCAAGTTTTTTTGACGCAAATGGCACAAGTTTGTTAGACGCAACTGGCATAAGTTTGTTTGACGCAACTTGTACAAGTTTGTTTGACGCAACTGGCACAAGTTTGTTTGACGTAACTGGCACAAGTTTGTTTGACGTAACTGGCACAAGTTTGTTTGACGCAACTGGCACAAGTTTGTTCGGCGCAACTGGCACAAGTTCGTTTGACGCAACTGGCAAAAGTTTGTTTGACTCAACTGGCACAAGTGTGTTTGATGCAACTGGCACAAGGTTGTTCTACGCAGCTGGCACAAGTTTGTTCTATGCAACTGGCACAAGTTTATTCTATGCAACTGGCACAGGTTTGTTCTACTCAACTCGCACAAGTTTTTTCTACGCAACTGGCACAAGTTTGTTGTACACAACTGGCACAAGTTTGTTTGACACAACTGGCACAAGTTTGTTCAACGCAAATGGCAAAAGTTTGTTCTATACAACTGGCACAAATTTGTTTGACGCAATTGGCACATGTTTGTTCTACCCAACTGGCACAAGTTTGTTCTATGCAACTGGCACAAATTTGTTTGACGCAATTGGCACATGTTTGTTCTACCCAACTGGCACAAGTTTGTTCGACGCAACTGGCACAAGTTTGTTTGACACAACTGGCACAAGTTTGTTCTAAGCAACTGGCACAAGGTTGTTTGATGGAATTGGCGCAAGTTTGTTCGACACAACTGGCACAAGTTTGTTTGACTCAACTGGCACAAGTTTGTTTGACGCAACTGGCACAAGGATTTTCTACGCAACTGGCACAAGTTTGTTCTACGCAACTGGCACAAGTTTGTTTGACGCAACTGTCACAAGTTTGTTTGACGCAACTGGCACAAGTTTGTTCTACGCAACTGGCGCAAGTTTGTTCTACGCAACTGGCACAAGTTTGTTCTTCGCAACTCATACAAGGTTGTTGTACACAACTGGCACAAGTTTGTTTGACACAACTGGCACAAGTTTGTTCTACGCAACTGGCACAAGTTTGTTCTACACATCTGGCACAAGTTTGTTCTATGCAACTGGCACTAGTTTGTTCTACGCAACAGGCACAAATTTGTTTGACGCAACTGGCACATGTTTGTTCTACCCAACTGGCACAAGTTTGTTCGACGCAACTGGCACAAATTTGTTTGACGCAACTGGCACATGTTTGTTCTACCCAACTGGCGCAAGTTTGTTCGACGCAACTGGCACAAGTTAGTTCTACGCAACTGGCGCAAGTTTGTTCGACGCAACTGGCACAAGTTTGTTTGATGCAACTGGCACAAGTTTGTTCGACGCAACTGGTACATGTTTGTTTAATGTAACTGGCACAAGTTTGTTCGACCCAACTGGCACAAGTTTGACACAACTGGCACAAATTTGTTCGACGCAACTAGCACAAGTTTGTTTGACGCAACTGGCAAAAGTTTGTTTGACGCAACTGGCACAAGGTTGTTCTACGCAACATGCACAAGTTTGTTCTACGCAACTGGCGCAAGTTTGTTTGACGCAACTGGCACAATTTTTTTCTATGCAACTGGCACTAGTTTGTTCGATGCAACTGGCACAAGTTTGTTCGACACAACTGGCCCAAGTTTGTTCAACGCAACTGGCACAAGTTTTTTCGACTTAATTGGCACAAAGTTTGTTTGACGCAAGTGGCACAAGTTTGTTTGATGCAACTGGCACAAGTTTGTTTGACGCAACTGGCACAAGTTTGTTTGACACAACTGGCACAAGTTTATTTGACGCAACTGGCACAAGTTTTTTCGACTCAATTGGCACAAGTTTGTTTGATGCAACTGGCACAAGTTTGTTTGAAGCAACTGGCACAAGTTTGTTTGACACAACTGGCACAGGTTTGTTTGACGCAACTGGCACAAGTTTATAGCAACTGGCACAAGTTTATTTGATGCAACTGGCACAAGTTTTCTCGACGCAAGTGGCCCAAGTTTGTTCGCCGTAACTGGCTCAAGTTTGTTCGACGCAACTGGCACAAGTTTGTTCAACGCAACTGGCATAAGTTTGTTTGACGCAACTGGCAGAAGTTTCTTCAACGCAACTGGCACAAGTTTGTTCGACGCAACTGGCACAAGTTTGTTTGACGCAATTGGCACAAGTTTGTTCTACTCAACTGGCACAAGTTTGTTCTATGCAACTGGCACTAGTTTGTTCTACGCAACTGGCACAAGTTTGTTCGACGCAACTGGCACAAGGTTGTTCTACGCAACTGGCACAAGTTTGTTTGACGCAACTGGCACAAGTTTGCTTGACGCAACTGGCACAAGGTTTTTCTACGCAACTGGCACAAGTATGTTCGATGCCACTGGCACAAGTTTGTTCGACTCAACTGGCCCAAGTTTTTTTGACGCAAATGGCACAAGTTTGTTAGACGCAACTGGCACAAGTTTGTTTGATGCAACTTGTACAACTTTGTTTGACGCAACTGGCACAAGTTTGTTTGACGCAACTGGCACAAGTTTGTTTGACGCAACTGGCACAAGTTTGTTTGACGCAACTGGCACAAGTTTGTTTGACGCAACTGGCACAAGTTTGTTCGGCGCAACTGGCACAAGTTTGTTCGACACAACTGGCAAAAGTTTGTTTGATGCAACTGGCACAAGTGCGTTTGATACAACTGGCACAAGGTTGTTCTACGCAACTGGCACAAATTTGTTCTATGCAACTGGCACAAGTTTGTTCTATGCAACTGGCACATGTTTGTTCTACGCAACTGGCACAAGTTTTTTCTACGCAACTGGCACAAGTTTGTTGTACACAACTGGCATAAGTTTGTTTGACACAACTGGCACAAGTTTGTTCTACGCAAATGGCAAAAGTTTGTTCTACGCATCAGGCACAAGTTTGTTCTATGCAACTGGCACAAATTTGTTGGACGCAATTGGCACATGTTTGTTCTACCCAACTGGCACAAGTTTGTTCGACGCAACTGTCACAAGTTTGTTTGACACAACTGGCACAAGTTTGTTCTAAGCAACTGGCACAAGTTTTTTCGATGGAATTGGCGCAAGTTTGTTCGATACAACTGGCACAAGTTTGTTCGACGCAACTGGCACAAGTTTGTTCGACGCAACTGGTACAAGTTTGTTTAACGTAACTGGAACAAGTTTGTTCAACCCAACTGGCACAAGTTTGTATGTCACAACTGGCACAAGTTTGTTCAACGCAACTGGCACAAGCTTGTTTGATGCAACTGGCACAAGTTTGTTTGATGCAACTGGCACAAGGTTGTTCTACGCAGCATGCTGAAGTTTGTTCTACGCAACTGGCACAAGTTTGTTTGACGCAACTGGCACAAGTTTGTTCTATGCAACTGGCACTAGTTTGTACGATGCAACTGGCACAAGTTTGTTAGACGCAACTGGCACAAGTTTGTTCAACGCAACTGGCACAAGTTTTTTCGACTTAATTGGCACAAAGTTTGTTTGACGCAAGTGGCACAAGTTTGTTTGATGCAACTGGCACAAGTTTGTTTGACGCAACTGGCACAAGTTTGTTTGACACAACTGGCACAAGTTTATTTGACGCAACTGGCACAACTTTCCTCGACGCAACTGGCACAAGTTTGTTCGCCGTAACTGGCACAAGTTTGTTTGACGCAACTGGCACAAGTTTATTTGACGCAACTGGCACAAGTTTTCTCGACGCAAGTGGCAAAAATTTGTTTGCCGTAACTGGCACAAGTTTGTTCGACGAAACTGGCACAAGTTTGTTTGACCCAACTGGCACAAGTTTCTTCGACGAAACTGGCACAAGTTTGTTCGACGCAACTGGCACAAGTTTGTTTGAAGCAATTGGCACAAGTTTG
Source organism: Macrobrachium rosenbergii (assembly GCA_039081455.1). NCBI lineage: Eukaryota > Metazoa > Arthropoda > Malacostraca > Decapoda > Palaemonidae > Macrobrachium > Macrobrachium rosenbergii. The sequence goes on along the minus strand of JANJGK010000010.1, from coordinate 63,666,206 downwards.
TTCTACGCAACTGGCGCAAGTTTGTTCTATGCAACTGGCACTAGTTTGTTTTACGCAACTGGCAAAAGTTTGTTTGACGCAACTGGCACAAGTTTGTTCGATGCCACTGGCACAAGTTTCTTCGACGCAACTGGCCCAAGTTTTTTTGACGCAACTGGCACAAGTTTTTTTGACGCAACTGGCACAAGTTTGTTTGACGCAACTGGCACAAGTTTGTTGGACGCAACTGGCACAAGTTTGTTCGACGCAACTTTCACAAGATTGTTCGACGCAACTGGCACAAGTTTGTTTGACGCAACTGGCACAAGTTTGTTTGACGCAACTGGCACAAGTTTGTTTGACGCAAATGGCACAAGGTTGTTCTATGCAACTGGCACAAGTTTTTTCTACGCAAATGGCACAAGTTTGTTTGACGCAACTGGCACAAGTTTGTGTGATGCAACAGGCACAAGTTTGTTCTACATAACTGGCACAAGTTTGATGTACACAATTGGCACAAGTTTGTTTGACACAACTGGCACAAGTTTGTTCTACGCAAATGGTAAAAGTTTGTTCTACGCAACTGGCACAAGTTTGTTATATGCAACTGGCACTAGTTTGTTCTACGCAACTGGCACAAATTTGTTTGACGCAACTGGCACATGTTTGTTCTGCCCAACTGGCACAAGTTTGTTCGACGCAACTGGCACAAGTTTGTTCTACACAACTGGCACAAGTTTGTTTGACACAACTGGCACAAGTTTGTTTGACACAAGTGGCACAAGTTTGTTCTAAGCAACTGGCACAAGTTTGTTCGATGGAACTGGTGCAAGTTTGTTCGACGCAAGTGGCACAAGTTTGTTAAACGCAACTGGCACTAGTTTGTTTGACGCAACTGGTACAAGTTTGTTTAACGTAACTGGCACAAGTTTGTTCGACCCAACTGGCACAAGTTTGTTTCACACAACTGGCACAAGTTTGTTCGACGCAACTGGCACAAGTTTGTTTGACGCAACTGGCACAAGTTCGTTTGACGCAACTGGCACAAGGTTGTTCTACGCAACATGTACAAATTTGTTCTACGCAACTGGCACAAGTTTCTTTGACGCAACTGGCACAAGTTTGTTCTATGCAACTGGCACTAGTTTGTTCGATGCAACTGGCACAAGTTTGTTCGACGCAACTGGCACAAGTTTGTTTGACGCAACTGGCACGAGTTTGTTAGACGCAACTGGCACAAGTTTGTTCAACGCAACTGGCACAAGTTTTTTCGAATCAATTGGCACAAGTTTGTTTGACGCAACTGGCACAAGTTTGTTTGACGCAACTGGCACAAGTTTGTTTGACGCAACTGGCACAAGTTTGTTTGATGCAACTGGCACAAGTTTATTTAACGCAACTGGCACAACTTTTCTCGACACAACTGGCACAAGTTTGTTCGCCGTAACTGGCACAAGTTTGTTTGACGCAAGTGGCACAAGTTTATTTGACGCAACTGGCACAAGTTTCTCGACGCAAGTGGCCCAAGTTTGTTCGCCGTAACTGGCAAAAGTTTGTTCGACGCAACTGGCAAAAGTTTGTTCGACGCAACTGGCACAAGTTTTTTGACGCAACTGGCTCAAGTTTCTTCGACGCAACTGGCACAAGTTTGTTTGAAGTAACTGGCACAAGTTTGTTTGATGCAATTGGAACAAGTTTGTTCTACTCAACTGGCACAAGTTTGTTCTATGCAACTGGCACTAGTTTCTTTTACTGAACTGGCATAAGTTTGTTTGACGCAACTGGCACAAGTTTGTTCTACCAACTAGCACAAGTTTGTTCGACGCAACTGGCACAAGGTTGTTCTACGCAACTGGCACAAGTTTGTTCTACGCAACTGGCACAAGTTTGTTTGACGCAACTGGCACAAGTTTATTTGACGCAAATGGCATAACTTTTCTCAACGCAACTGGCACAAGTATGTCCTACGCAACTGGCACAAGTTAGTTTGACGCAACTGGCACAAGTTTGTTAAGTGCAACTGGCACAAGTTTGTTCGACGCAACTGGCAAAAGTTTGTTTGACGTAACTGGCACAAGTGTGTTTGATGCAACTGGCACAAGGTTGTTCTACGCAACTGGCACAAGTTTGTTCTATGCAACTGGCACAAGTTTATTCTATGCAACTGGCACAGGTTTGTTCTACTCAACTGGCACAAGTTTTTTCTATGCAACTGGCACAAGTTTGTTGTACACAACTGGCACAAGTTTGTTTGACACAACTGGCACAAGTTTGTTCGACGCAACTGGCACAAGTTTTTTCGACTCAATTGGCACAAGTTTGTTTGTCGCAACTGGCACAAGTTTGTTTGACGCAACTGGCACAAGTTTGTTTGACGCAACTGGCACAAGTTTGTTTGACGCAACTGACACAAGTTTATTTGACGCAAATGGCACAACTTTTCTCGACGCAACTGGCACAAGTATGTTCTACGCAAGTGGCACAAGTTTGTTCAACGCAACTGGCACAAATTTGTTCGACGCAACTGGCACAAGTTTGTTCTATGCAACTGGGACAAGTTTGTTCTCTGCAACTGGGACAAGTTTGTTGGACGCAACTGGCACAAGTTTGTTCGACGTAACTAGCACAAGTTTGTTCGACGAAACTGTCACAAGTTTGTTCGACGCAACTGGCACAAGTTTGTTCAACGTAACTGGCACAAGTTTGTTCGACGCAAGTGGCACAAGTTTGTTCGACGCAACTGGCACAAGTTTGTTCAACATATCTGGCACAAGTTTGTTTGACGCAACTGGCACAAGTTTGTTTTCGCAACTTGTACAAATTTGTTTGACGCAACTAGCACAAGTTTGTTTGACGCAACTGGCACAAGTTTGTTTGAAGCAACTGGCTCAAATTTGTTTGACGCAACTGGCACAAGTTTGTTTGACTCAACTGGCACAAGTTTGTTTGACGCAACTGGCACAAGGAATTTCTACGCAACTGGCACAAGTTTGTTCTACGCAACTGGCACAAGTTTGTTTGACGCAACTGCCACAAGTTTGTTTGACGCAACTGGCACAAGTTTGTTCTACGCAACTGGCACAAGTTTGTTCTACGCAACTGGCACAAGTTTGTTCTTCGCAACTCTTACAAGGTTGTTGTACACAACTGGCACAAGTTTGTTTGACACAACTGGCACAAGTTTGTTCTACGCAACTGGCACAAGTTTGTTCTACACATCTGGCACAAGTTTGTTCTATGCAACTGGAACAAGTTTGTTCTACGCAACTGGCACAAATTTGTTTGACGCAACTGGCACATGTTTGTTCTACCCAACTGGCACAAGTTTGTTCGACGCAACTGGCACAAGTTAGTTCTACGCAACTGGCACAAATTTGTTTGACGCAACTGGCACATGTTCGTTCTACCCAACTGGCACAAGTTTGTTCGACGCAACTGGCACAAGTTAGTTCTACGCAACTGGCGCAAGTTTGTTCGACGCAACTGGCACAAGTTTGTTTGATGCAACTGGCACAAGTTTGTTCGACGCAACTGGTACATGTTTGTTTAATGTAACTGGCACAAGTTTGTTCGACCCAACTGGCACAAGTTTGTTTGACACAACTGGCACAAGTTTGTTCGACGCAACTAGCACAAGTTTGTTTGTCGCAACTGGCAAAAGTTTGTTTGACGCAACTGGCACAAGGTTGTTCTACGCAACATGCACAAGTTTGTTCTACGCAACTGGCGCAAGTTTGTTTGACGTAACTGGCACAAGTTTGTTCTATGCAACTGGCACTAGTTTGTTCGATGCAACTGGCACAAGTTTGTTCGACACAACTGGCCCAAGTTTCTTTGACGCAACTGGCACAAGTTTGCTAGACGCAACTGGCACAAGTTTGTTTGACGCAACTGGCACAAGTTTTTTCGACTCAATTGGCACAAGTTTGTTTGATGCAACTGGCACAAGTTTGTTTGAAGCAACTGGCACAAGTTTGTTTGATACAACTGGCACAGGTTTGTTTGACGCAACTGGCACAAGTTTATAGCAACTGGCACAAGTTTATTTGATGCAACTGGCACAAGTTTTCTCGACGCAAGTGGCCCAAGTTTGTTCGCCGTAACTGGCTCAAGTTTGTTCGACGCAACTGGCACAAGTTTGTTCGACGCAACTGGCAAAAGTTTGTTTGACGCAACTGGCAGAAGTTTCTTCAACGCAACTGGCACAAGTTTGTTCGACGCAACTGGCACAAGTTTGTTTGACGCAATTGGCACAAGTTTGTTCTACTCAACTGGCACAAGTTTGTTCTATGCAACTGGCACTAGTTTGTTCTACGCAACTGGCACAAGTTTGTTCGACGCAACTGGCACAAGGTTGTTCTACGCAACTGGCACAAGTTTGTTTGACGCAACTGGCACAAGTTTGCTTGACGCAACTGGCACAAGGTTGTTCTACGCAACTGGCACAAGTATGTTCGATGCCACTGGCACAAGTTTGTTCGACTCAACTGGCCCAAGTTTTTTTGACGCAACTGGCACAAGTTTGTTAGACGCAACTGGCACAAGTTTGTTCAACGCAACTGGCACAAGTTTTTTCGACTTAATTGGCACAAAGTTTGTTTGACGCAAGTGGCACAAGTTTGTTTGATGCAACTGGCACAAGTTTGTTTGACGCAACTGGCACAAGTTTGTTTGACACAACTGGCACAAGTTTATTTGACGCAACTGGCACAACTTTCCTCGACGCAACTGGCACAAGTTTGTTCGCCGTAACTGGCACAAGTTTGTTTGACGCAACTGGCACAAGTTTATTTGACGCAACTGGCACAAGTTTTCTCGACGCAAGTGGCAAAAATTTGTTTACCGTAACTGGCACAAGTTTGTTCGACGAAACTGGCACAAGTTTGTTTGACCCAACTGGCACAAGTTTCTTCGACGAAACTGGCACAAGTTTGTTCAACGCAACTGGCACAAGTTTGTTTGAAGCAATTGGCACAAGTTTGTTCTACGCAACTGGCGCAAGTTTGTTCTATGCAACTGGCACTAGTTTGTTTTACGCAACTGGCAAAAGTTTGTTTGACGCAACTGGCACAAGTTTGTTCGATGCCACTGGCACAAGTTTCTTCGACGCAACTGGCCCAAGTTTTTTTGACGCAACTGGCACAAGTTTTTTTGACGCAACTGGCACAAGTTTGTTTGACGCAACTGGCACAAGTTTGTTGGACACAACTGGCACAAGTTTGTTCGACGCAACTTTCACAAGATTGTTCGACGCAACTGGCACAAGTTTGTTTGACGCAACTGGCACAAGTTTGTTTGACGCAACTGGCACAAGTTTGTTTGACGCAACTGGCACAAGGTTGTTCTATGCAACTGGCACAAGTTTTTTCTACGCAAATGGCACAAGTTTGTTTGACGCAACTGGCACAAGTTTGTGTGATGCAACAGGCACAAGTTTGTTCTACATAACTGGCACAAGTTTGTTGTACACAATTGGCACAAGTTTGTTTGACACAACTGGCACAAGTTTGTTCTACGCAAATGGTAAAAGTTTGTTCTACGCATGTGGCACAAGTTTGTTATATGCAACTGGCACTAGTTTGTTCTACGCAACTGGCACAAATTTGTTTGACGCAACTGGCACATGTTTGTTCTACCCAACTGGCACAAGTTTGTTCGACGCAACTGGCACAAGTTTGTTCTACACAACTGGCACAAGTTTGTTTGACACAACTGGCACAAGTTTGTTTGACACAAGTGGCACAAGTTTGTTCTAAGCAACTGGCACAAGTTTGTTCGATGGAACTGGCGCAAGTTTGTTCGACGCAAGTGGCACAAGTTTGTTAAACGCAACTGGCACTAGTTTGTTTGACGCAACTGGCACAAGTTTGTTCGACGCAACTGGCACAAATTTGTACGACGCAACTGGTACAAGTCTGTTTAACGTAACTGGCACAAGTTTGTTCGACCCAACTGGCACAAGTTTGTTTCACACAACTGGCACAAGTTTGTTCGACGCAACTGGCACAAGTTTGTTTGACGCAACTGGCACAAGTTCGTTTGACGCAGCTGGCACAAGGTTGTTCTACGCAACATATACAAATTTGTTCTACGCAACTGGCACAAGTTTGTTTGACGCAACTGGCACAAGTTTGTTCTATGCAACTGGCACTAGTTTGTTCGATGCAACTGGCACAAGTTTGTTCGACGCAACTGGCACAAGTTTGTTTGACGCAACTGGCACAAGTTTGTTAGACGCAACTGGCACAAGTTTGTTCAACGCAACTGGCACAAGTTTTTTCGAATCAATTGGCACAAGTTTGTTTGACGCAACTGGCACAAGTTTGTTTGACGCAACTGGCACAAGTTTGTTTGACGCAACTGGCACAAGTTTGTTTGACGCAACTGGCACAAGTTTGTTTGACGCAACTGGCACAAGTTTATTTAACGCAACTGGCACAACTTTTCTCGACACAACTGGCACAAGTTTGTTCGCCGTAACTGGCACAAGTTTGTTTGACGCAAGTGGCACAAGTTTATTTGACGCAACTGGCACAAGTTTCTCGACGCAAGTGGCCCAAGTTTGTTCGCCGTAACTGGCAAAAGTTTGTTCGACGCAACTGGCAAAAGTTTGTTCGACGCAACTGGCACAAGTTTTTTGACGCAACTGGCTCAAGTTTCTTCGACGCAACTGGCACAAGTTTGTTTGAAGTAACTGGCACAAGTTTGTTTGATGCAATTGGCACAAGTTTGTTCTACTCAACTGGCACAAGTTTGTTCTATGCAACTGGCACTAGTTTCTTTTACTCAACTGGCATAAGTTTGTTTGATGCAACTGGCACAAGTTTGTTCTACCAACTAGCACAAGTTTGTTCGACGCAACTGGCACAAGGTTGTTCTACGCAACTGGCACAAGTTTGTTCTACGCAACTGGCACAAGTTTGTTTGACGCAACTGGCACAAGTTTATTTGACGCAAATGGCATAACTTTTCTCAACGCAACTGGCACAAGTATGTTCTACGCAACTGGCACAAGTTTGTTCTATGCAACTGGGACAAGTTTGTTGGACGCAACTTGCACAAGTTTGTTCGAAGTAACTGGCACAAGTTTGTTTGATGCAATTGGCACAAGTTTGTTCTACTCAACTGGCACAAGTTTGTTCTATGCAACTGGCACTAGTTTGTTTTACTCAACTGGCATAAGTTTGTTTGATGCAACTGGCACAAGTTTGTTCTACCAACTAGCACAAGTTTGTTCGACGCAACTGGCACAAGGTTGTTCTACGCAACTGGCACAAGTTTGTTCTACGCAACTGGCACAAGTTTGTTTGACGCAACTGGCACAAGTTTATTTGACGCAAATGGCATAACTTTTCTCGACGCAACTGGCACAAGTATGTTCTACGCAACTGGCACAAGTTTGTTCTATGCAACTGGGACAAGTTTGTTGGACGCAACTGGCACAAGTTTGTTCGACGTAACTGGCACAAGTTTGTTCGACGCAACTGGCACAAGGTTGTTCTACGCAACTGGCACAAGTTTGTTCTACGCAACTGGCACAAGTTTGTATGTCACAACTGGCACAAGTTTGTTCAACGCAACTGGCACAAGCTTGTTTGATGCAACTGGCACAAGTTTGTTTGATGCAACTGGCACAAGGTTGTTCTACGCAGCATGCTGAAGTTTGTTCTACGCAACTGGCACAAGTTTGTTTGACGCAACTGGCACAAGTTTGTTCTATGCAACTGGCACTAGTTTGTTTTACTCAACTGGCATAAGTTTGTTTGACGCAACTGGCACAAGTTTGTTCTACCAACTAGCACAAGTTTGTTCGACGCAACTGGCACAAGGTTGTTCTACGCAACTGGCACAAGTTTGTTCTACGCAACTGGCACAAGTTTGTTTGACGCAACTGGCACAAGTTTATTTGACGCAAATGGCATAACTTTTCCCGACGCAACTGGCACAAGTATGTTCTACGCTACTGGCACAAGTTTGTTCTATGCAACTGGGACAAGTTTGTTGGACGCAACTGGCACAAGTTTGTTCGACGTAACTGGCACAAGTTTGTTCGACGCAACTGGCACAAGGTTGTTCTACGCAACTGGCACAAGTTTGTTCTACGCAACTGGCACAAGTTTGCTTGACGCAACTGGCACAAGTTTGTTCTACGCAACTGGCACAAGTTTGTTCGATGCCACTGGCACAAGTTTGTTCGACTCAACTGGCCCAAGTTTTTTTGACACAAATGGCACAAGTTTGTTAGACGCAACTGGCATAAGTTTGTTTGACGCAACTTGTACAAGTTTGTTTGACGCAACTGGCACAAGTTTGTTTGACGTAACTGGCACAAGTTTGTTTGACGTAACTGGCACAAGTTTGTTTGACGCAACTGGCACAAGTTTGTTCGGCGCAACTGGCACAAGTTTGTTCGACGCAACTGGCAAAAGTTTGTTTGACTCAACTGGCACAAGTGTGTTTGATGCAACTGGCACAAGGTTGTTCTACGCAACTGGCACAAGTTTGTTCTATGCAACTGGCACAAGTTTATTCTATGCAAGTGGCACAGGTTTGTTCTACTCAACTCGCACAAGTTTTTTCTACGCAACTGGCACAAGTTTGTTGTACACAACTCCCACAAGTTTGTTTGACACAACTGGCAGAAGTTTGTTCAAAGTAAATGGCAAAAGTTTGTTCAATGCAACTGGCACAAATTTGTTTGACGCAATTGGCACATGTTTGTTCTACCCAACTGGCACAAGTTTGTTCTATGCAACTGGCACAAATTTGTTTAACGCAATTGGCACATGTTTGTTCTACCCAACTGGCACAAGTTTGTTCGACGCAACTGGCACAAGTTTGTTTGACACAACTGGCACAAGTTTGTTCTAAGCAACTGGCACAAGTTTGTTTGATGGAATTGGCGCAAGTTTGTTCGACACAACTGGCACAAGTTTGTTCGACGCAACTGGCACAAGTTTATTCGATGCAACTGGTACAAGTTTGTTCTACCAACTAGCACAAGTTTGTTCGACACAACTGGCACAAGGTTGTTCTACGCAACTGGCACAAGTTTGTTCTACGCAACTGGCACAAGTTTGTTTGACGCAACTGGCACAAGTTTGTTCAACGCAACTGGCAGAAGTTTGTTGGATGCCACTGGCACAAGTTTGTTCGACGAAACTGGCCCAATTTTTTTTTACGCAACTGGCACAAGTTAGTTCGACACAACTGGCACAAGTTTGTTCGACGCAACTGGGACAAGTTTGTTCTACATAACTGGCAAAAGTTTCTCCTATGCAACTGGCACAAGTTTGTTCTACGCAACTGGCACAAGTTTGTTCTACGCATCTGGCACAAGTTTGTTCTATGCAACTGGCACTAGTTTGTTCTACGCAATGGCACAAGTTTGTTTGACGCAACTGGCACAAGTTTGTTCTACCCAACTGGCACAAGTTTGTTCGATGGAATTGGCGCAAGTTTGTTCGACACAACTGGCACAAGTTTGTTCGACGCAACTGGCACAACTTTGTTCGACGCAACTGGCACAAGTTTGTTCTACCAACTAGCACAAGTTTGTTCGACGCAACTGGCACAAGGTTGTTCTACGCAACTGGCACAAGTTTGTTCGATGCCACTGGCACAAGTTTGTTCGACTCAACTGGCCCACGTTTTTTTACGCAAATGGCACAAGTTTGATAGACGCAACTGGCACAAGTTTGTTTGACGCAACTTGTACAAGTTTGTTTGACGCAACAGGCACAAGTTTGTTTGACGCAACTGGCACAAGTTTGTTTGACGTAACTGGCACAAGTTAGTTTGACGCAACTGGCACAAGTTTGTTCGGTGCAACTGGCACAAGTTTGTTCGACGCAACTGGCAAAAGTTTGTTTGACGTAACTGGCACAAGTGTGTTTGATGCAACTGGCACAAGGTTGTTCTACGCAACTGGCACAAGTTTGTTCTATGCAACTGGCACAAGTTTATTCTATGCAACTGGCACAGGTTTGTTCTACTCAACTGGCACAAGTTTTTTCTATGCAACTGGCACAAGTTTGTTGTACACAACTGGCACAAGTTTGTTTGACACAACTGGCACAAGTTTGTTCGACGCAACTGGCACAAGTTTTTTCGACTCAATTGGCACAAGTTTGTTTGTCGCAACTGGCACAAGTTTGATTGACGCAACTGGCACAAGTTTGTTTGACGCAACTGGCAGAAGTTTGTTTGACGCAACTGGCACAAGTTTATTTAACGCAAATGGCACAACTTTTCTCGACGCAACTGGCACAACTATGTTCTACGCAACGGGCACAAGTTTGTTCAACGCAACTGGCACAAGTTTGTTCGACGCAACTGGCACAAGTTTGTTCTATGCAACTGGGACAAGTTTGTTCTATGCAACTGGGACAAGTTTGTTGGACGCAACTGGCACAAGTTTGTTCGACGTAACTGGCACAAGTTTGTTCGACGAAACTGTCACAAGTTTGTTCGACGCAACTGGCACAAGTTTGTTCAACGTAACTGGCACAAGTTTGTTCGATGCAAGTGGCACAAATTTGTTCGACGCAACTGGCACAAGTTTGTTCAACATATCTGGCACAAGTTTGTTTGACGCAACTGGCACAAGTTTGTTTTCGCAACTTGTACAAATTTGTTTGACGCAACTGGCACAAGTTTGTTTGACGCAACTGGCACAAGTTTGTTTGAAGCAACTGGCTCAAATTTGTTTGACGCAACTGGCACAAGTTTGTTTGACTCAACTGGCACAAGTTTGCTTGACGCAACTGGCACAAGGATTTTCTACGCAACTGGCACAAGTTTGTTCTACGCAACTGGCACAAGTTTGTTTGACGCAACTGCCACAAGTTTGTTTGACGCAACTGGCACAAGTTTGTTCTACGCAACTGGCACAAGTTTGTTCTACGCAACTGGCACAAGTTTGTTCTTCGCAACTCTTACAAGGTTGTTGTACACAACTGGCACAAGTTTGTTTTACACAACTGGCACAAGTTTGTTCTACGCAACTGGCACAAGTTTGTTCTACACATCTGGCACAAGTTTGTTCTATGCAACTGGCACTAGTTTGTTCTACGCAACTGGCACAAATTTGTTTGACGCAACTGGCACATGTTTGTTCTACCCAACTGGCACAAGTTTGTTCGACGCAACTGGCACAAGTTAGTTCTACGCAACTGGCACAAATTTGTTTGACGCAACTGGCACATGTTTGTTCTACCCAACTGGCACAAGTTTGTTCGACGCAACTGGCACAAGTTAGTTCTACGCAACTGGCGCAAGTTTGTTTGACGCAACTGGCACAAGTTTGTTTGATGCAACTGGCACAAGTTTGTTCGACACAACTGGTACATGTTTGTTTAATGTAACTGGCAGAAGTTTGTTCGACCCAACTGGCACAAGTTTGTTTGACACAACTGGCACAAATTTGTTCGACGCAACTAGCACAAGTTTGTTTGACGCAACTGGCAAAAGTTTGTTTGACGCAACTGGCACAAGGTTGTTCTACGCAACATGCACAAGTTTGTTCTACGCAACTAGCGCAAGTTTGTTTGACGCAACTGGCACAAGTTTGTTCTATGCAACTGGCACTAGTTTGTTCGATGCAACTGGCACAAGTTTGTTCGACACAACTGGCCCAAGTTTCTTTGACGCAACTGGCACAAGTTTGCTAGACGCAACTGGCACAAGTTTGTTTGACGCAACTGGCACAAGTTTTTTCGACTCAATTGGCACAAGTTTGTTTGATGCAACTGGCACAAGTTTGTTTGAAGCAACTGGCACAAGTTTGTTTGACACAACTGGCACAGGTTTGTTTGACGCAACTGGCACAAGTTTATAGCAACTGGCACAAGTTTATAGCAACTGGCACAAGTTTATTTGATGCAACTGGCACAAGTTTTCTCGACGCAAGTGGCCCAAGTTTGTTCGCCGTAACTGGCTCAAGTTTGTTCGACGCAACTGGCACAAGTTTGTTCGACGCAACTGGCATAAGTTTGTTTGACGCAACTGGCAGAAGTTTCTTCAACGCAACTGGCACAAGTTTGTTCGACGCAACTGGCACAAGTTTGTTTGACGCAATTGGCACAAGTTTGTTCTACTCAACTGGCACAAGTTTGTTCTATGCAACTGGCACTAGTTTGTTCTACGCAACTGGCACAAGTTTGTTCGACCCAACTGGCACGAGGTTGTTCTACGCAACTGGCACAAGTTTGTTTGACGCAACTGGCACAAGTTTGCTTGACGCAACTGGCACAAGGTTGTTTTACGCAACTGGCACAAGTATGTTCGATGCCACTGGCACAAGTTTGTTCGACTCAACTGGCCCAAGTTTTTTTGACGCAAATGGCACAAGTTTGTTAGACGCAACTGGCACAAGTTTGTTTGACGCAACTTGTACAACTTTGTTTGACGCAACTGGCACAAGTTTGTTTGACGCAACTGGCACAAGTTTGTTTGACGCAACTGGCACAAGTTTGTTTGACGCAACTGGCACAAGTTTGTTTGACGCAACTGGCACAAGTTTGTTCGGCGCAACTGGCACAAGTTTGTTCGACACAACTGGCAAAAGTTTGTTTGACGCAACTGGCACAAGTGCGTTTGATACAACTGGCACAAGGTTGTTCTACGCAACTGGCACAAGTTTGTTCTATGCAACTGGCACAAGTTTGTTCTATGCAACTGGCACATGTTTGTTCTACGCAACTGGCATAAGTTTTTTCTATGCAACTGGCACAAGTTTGTTGTACACAACTGGCATAAGTTTGTTTGACACAACTGGCACAAGTTTGTTCTACGCAAATGGCAAAAGTTTGTTCTACGCATCAGGCAAAAGTTTGTTCTATGCAACTGGCACAAATTTGTTGGACGCAATTGGTACATGTTTGTTCTACCCAACTGGCACAAGTTTGTTCGACGCAACTGGCACAAGTTTGTTTGAAACAACTGGCACAAGTTTGTTCTAAGTAACTGGCACAAGTTTTTTCGATGGAATTGGCGCAAGTTTGTTCAATACAACTGGCACAAGTTTGTTCGACGCAACTGGCACAAGTTTGTTCGACGCAACTGGTACAAGTTTGTTTAACGTAACTGGAACAAGTTTGTTCAACCCAACTGGCACAAGTTTGTATGTCACAACTGGCACAAGTTTGTTCAACGCAACTGGCACAAGCTTGTTTGATGCAACTGGCACAAGTTTGTTTGATGCAACTGGCACAAGGTTGTTCTACGCAGCATGCTGAAGTTTGTTCTACGCAACTGGCACAAGTTTGTTTGACGCAACTGGCACAAGTTTGCTCTATGCAACTGGCACTAGTTTGTACGATGCAACTGGCACAAGTTTGTTCGACGCAACTGGCACAAGTTTGTTTGATGCAACTGGCACAAGTTTGTTAGATGCAACTGGCACAAGTTTGTTCAACGCAACTGGCACAAGTTTTTTCGACTTAATTGGCACAAAGTTTGTTTGACGCAAGTGGCACAAGTTTGTTTGATGCAACTGGCACAAGTTTGTTTGACGCAACTGGCACAAGTTTGTTTGACGCAACTGGCACAAGTTTATTTGACGCAACTGGCACAACTTTCCTCAACGCAACTGGCACAAGTTTGTTCGCCGTAACTGGCACAAGTTTGTTTGACGCAACTGGCACAAGTTTATTTGACGCAACTGGCACAAGTTTTCTCGACGCAAGTGGCAAAAATTTGTTTGCCGTAACTGGCACAAGTTTGTTCGACGAAACTGGCACAAGTTTGTTTGACCCAACTGGCACAAGTTTCTTCGACGAAACTGGCACAAGTTTGTTCGACGCAACTGGCACAAGTTTGTTTGAAGCAATTGGCACAAGTTTGTTCTACGCAACTGGCGCAAGTTTGTTCTATGCAACTGGCACTAGTTTGTTTTACGCAACTGGCAAAAGTTTGTTTGACGCAACTGGCACAAGTTTGTTCGATGCCACTGGCACAAGTTTCTTCGACGCAACTGGCCCAAGTTTTTTTGACGCAACTGGCACAAGTTTTTTTGACGCAACTGGCACAAGTTTGTTTGACGCAACTGGCACAAGTTTGTTGGACGCAACTGGCACAAGTTTGTTCGACGCAACTTTCACAAGATTGTTCGACGCAACTGGCACAAGTTTGTTTGACGCAACTGGCACAAGTTTGTTTGACGCAACTGGCACAAGTTTGTTTGACGCAACTGGCACAAGGTTGTTCTATGCAACTGGCACAAGTTTTTTCTACGCAAATGGCACAAGTTTATTTGACGCAACTGGCACAAGTTTGTGTGATGCAACAGGCACAAGTTTGTTCTACATAACTGGCACAAGTTTGTTGTACACAATTGGCACAAGTTTGTTTGACACAACAGCACAAGTTTGTTCTACACAAATGGCAAAAGTTTGTTCTACCCATCTGGCACAAGTTTGTTATATGCAACTGGCACTAGTTTGTTCTACGCAACTGGCACAAATTTGTTTGACGCAACTGGCACATGTTTGTTCTACCCAACTGGCACAAGTTTGTTCGACGCAACTGGCACAAGTTCGTTCTACACAACTGCACAAGTTTGTTTGACACAACTGGCACAAGTTTGTTTGACACAAGTGGCACAAGTTTGTTCTAAGCAACTGGCACAAGTTTGTTCGATGGAACTGGCGCAAGTTTGTTCGACGCAAGTGGCACAAGTTTGTTCGACGCAACTGGCACAAATTTGTACCTCGCAACTGGTACAAGTTTGTTTAACGTAACTGGCACAAGTTTGTTCGACCCAACTGGCACAAGTTTGTTTCACACAACTGGCACAAGTTTGTTCGACGCAACTGGCACAAGTTTGTTTGACGCAACTGGCACAAGTTCGTTTGACGCAACTGGCACAAGGTTGTTCTACGCAACATGTACAAGTTTGTTCTACGCAACTGGCACAAGTTTGTTTGACGCAACTGGCACAAGTTTGTTCTATGCAACTGGCACTAGTTTGTTCGATGCAACTGGCACAAGTTTGTTCGACGCAACTGGCACAAGTTTGTTTAACGCAACTGGCACAAGTTTGTTAGACGCAACTGGCACAAGTTTGTTCAACGCAACTGGCACAAGTTTTTTCGAATCAATTGGCTCAAGTTTATTTGACGCAACTGGCACAAGTTTGTTTGACGCAACTGGCACAAGTTTGTTTGACGCAACTGGCACAAGTTTGTTTGACGCAACTGGCACAAGTTTATTTAACGCAACTGGCACAACTTTTCTCGACACAACTGGCACAAGTTTGTTCGCCGTAACTGGCACAAGTTTGTTTGACGCAACTGGCACAAGTTTATTTGACGCAACTGGCACAAGTTTCTCGACGCAAGTGGCACAAGTTTGTTCGCCGTAACTGGCTCAAGTTTGTTCGACGCAACTGGCACAAGTTTGTTCGACGCAACTGGCATAAGTTTGTTTGACGCAACTGGCAGAAGTTTCTTCAACGCAACTGGCACAAGTTTGTTCGACGCAACTGGCACAAGTTTGTTTGACATAATTGGCACAAGTTTGTTCTACTCAACTGGCACAAGTTTGTTCTATGCAACTGGCACTAGTTTGTTCTACGCAACTGGCACAAGTTTGTTCGACGCAACTGGCACAAGGTTGTTCTACGCAACTGGCACAAGTTTGTTTGACGCAACTGGCACAAGTTTGCTTGACGCAACTGGCACAAGGTTGTTCTACGCAACTGGCACAAGTATGTTCGATGCCACTGGCACAAGTTTGTTCGACTCAACTGGCCCAAGTTTTTTTGACGCAAATGGCACAAGTTTGTTAGACGCAACTGGCACAAGTTTGTTTGACGCAACTTGTACAACTTTGTTTGACGCAACTGGAACAAGTTTGTTTGACGCAACTGGCACAAGTTTGTTTGACGCAACTGTCACAAGTTTGTTTGACGCAACTGGCACAAGTTTGTTCGGCGCAACTGGCACAAGTTTGTTCGACACAACTGGCAAAAGTTTGTTTGACGCAACTGGCACAAGTGCGTTTGATACAACTGGCACAAGGTTGTTCTACGCAACTGGCACAAGTTTGTTCTATGCAACTGGCACAAGTTTGTTCTATGCAACTGGCACATGTTTGTTCTACGCAACTGGCACAAGTTTTTTTCTACGCAACTGGCACAAGTTTGTTGTACACAACTGGCATAAGTTTGTTTGACACAACTGGCACAAGTTTGTTCTACGCAAATGGCAAAAGTTTGTTCTACGCATCAGGCACAAGTTTGTTCTATGCAACTGGCACAAATTTGTTGGACGCAATTGGCACATGTTTGTTCTACCCAACTGGCACAAGTTTGTTCGACGCAACTAGCACAAGTTTGTTTGACACAACTGGCACAAGTTTGTTCTAAGCAACTGGCACAAGTTTTTTCGATGGAATTGGCGCAAGTTTGTTCGATACAACTGGCACAAGTTTGTTCGACGCAACTGGCACAAGTTTGTTCGACGCAACTGGTACAAGTTTGTTTAACGTAACTGGAACAAGTTTGTTCAACCCAACTGGAACAAGTTTGTATGTCACAACTGGCACAAGTTTGTTCAACGCAACTGGCACAAGCTTGTTTGATGCAACTGGCACAAGTTTGTTTGATGCAACTGGCACAAGGTTGTTCTACGCAGCATGCTGAAGTTTGTTCTACGCAACTGGCACAAGTTTGTTTGACGCAACTGGCACAAGTTTGTTCTATGCAACTGGCACTAGTTTGTACGATGCAACTGGCACAAGTTTGTTCGACGCAACTGGCACAAGTTTGTTTGACGCAACTGGCACAAGTTTGTTAGACGCAACTGGCACAAGTTTGTTCAACGCAACTGGCACAAGTTTTTTCGACTTAATTGGCACAAAGTTTGTTTGACGCAAGTGGCACAAGTTTGTTTGATGCAACTGGCACAAGTTTGTTTGACGCAACTGGCACAAGTTTGTTTTGACGCAACTGGCACAAGTTTATTTGACGCAACTGGCTCAACTTTCCTCGACGCAACTGGCACAAGTTTGTTCGCTGTAACTGGCACAAGTTTGTTTGACGCAACTGGCACAAGTTTATTTGACGCAACTGGCACAAGTTTTCTCGACGCAAGTGGCAAAAGTTTGTTTTACGCAACTGGCACAAGTTTGTTCCATGCCACTGGCACAAGTTTCTTCGACGCAACTGGCCCAAGTTTTTTTGACGCAACTGGCACAAGTTTTTTTGACGCAACTGGCACAAGTTTGTTTGATGCAACTGGCACAAGTTTGTTGGACGCAACTGGCACAAGTTTGTTCGACGCAACTTTCACAAGGTTGTTCGACGCAACTGGCACAAGTTTTTTCGAATCAATTCTCACAAGTTTGTTTGACGCAACTGGCACTAGTTTGTTTGACGCAACTGGCACAAGTTTGTTTGACGCAACTGGCACAAGTTTATTTAACGCAACTGGCACAACTTTTCTCGACACAACTGGCACAAGTTTGTTCGCCGTAACTGGCACAAGTTTGTTTGACGCAACTGGCACAAGTTTATTTGACGCAACTGGCACAAGTTTCTCGACGCAAGTGGCACAAGTTTGTTCGCCGTAACTGGCACAAGTTTGTTCGACGCAACTGGCACAAGTTTGTTCAATGCAACTGGCACTAGTTTGTTCGATGCAACAGGCACAAGTTTGTTCGACGCAACTGGCACAAGTTTGTTTGACGCAACTGGCACAAGTTTGTTAGACGCAACTGGCACAAGTTTGTTCAACGCAACTGGCACAAGTTTTTTCGAATCAATTCTCACAAGTTTGTTTGACGCAACTGGCACTAGTTTGTTTGACGCAACTGGGACAAGTTTGTTTGACGCAACTGGCACAAGTTTATTTAACGCAACTGGCACAACTTTTCTCGACACAACTGGCACAAGTTTGTTCGCCGTAACTGGCACAAGTTTGTTTGACGCAACTGGCACAAGTTTATTTGACGCAACTGGCACAAGTTTCTCGACGCAAGTGGCACAAGTTTGTTCGCCGTAACTGGCACAAGTTTGTTCGACGCAACTGGCAAAAGTTTGTTCGACGCAACTGGCACAAGTTTTTTGACGCAACTGGCTCAAGTTTCTTCGACGCAACTGGCACAAGTTTTTTGACGCAACTGGCTCAAGTTTCTTCGACGCAACTGGCACAAGTTTGTTCGAAGTAACTGGCACAAGTTTGTTTGATGCAATTGGCACAAGTTTGTTCTACTCAACTGGCACAAGTTTGTTCTATGCAACTGGCACTAGTTTGTTTTACTCAACTGGCATAAGTTTGTTTGACGAAACTGGCACAAGTTTGTTCTACCAACTAGCACAAGTTTGTTCGACGCAACTGGCACAAGGTTGTTCTACGCAACTGGCACAAGTTTGTTCTACGCAACTGGCACAAGTTTGTTTGACGCAACTGGCACAAGTTTATTTGACGCAAATGGCATAACTTTTCTCGACACAACTGGCACAAGTATGTTCTACGCAACTGGCACAAGTTTGTTCTATGCAACTGGGACAAGTTTGTTGGACGCAACTGGCACAAGTTTGTTCGACGTAACTGGCACAAGTTTGTTCGACGCAACTGGCACAAGGTTTTTCTACGCAACTGGCACAAGTTTGTTCTACGCAAGTGGCACAAGTTTGCTTGACGCAACTGGCACAAGTTTGTTCTACGCAACTGGCACAAGTTTGTTCGACTCAACTGGCCCAAGTTTTTTTGACGCAACTGGCACAAGTTTGTTCGACTCAACTGGCCCAAGTTTTTTTGACGCAAATGGCACAAGTTTGTTAGACGCAACTGGCACAAGTTTGTTTGACGCAACTTGTACAAGTTTGTTTGACGCAACTGGCACAAGTTTGTTTGACGTAACTAGCACAAGTTTGTTTGACGTAACTGGCACAAGTTTGTTTGACGCAACTGGCACAAGTTTGTTCGGCGCAACTGGCACAAGTTTGTTCGACGCAGCTGGCAAAAGTTTGTTTGACTCAACTGGCACAAGTGTGTTTGATGCAACTGGCACAAGGTTGTTCTACGCAACTGGCACAAGTTTGTTCTATGCAACTGGCACAAGTCTTTTCTATGCAACTGGCACAGGTTTGTTCTACTCAACTCGCACAAGTTTTTTCTACGCAATTGGCACAAGTTTGTTGTACACAACTGGCACAAGTTTGTTTGACACAACTGGCACAAGTTTGTTCAACGCAAATGGCAAAAGTTTGTTCTATGCAACTGGCACAAATTTGTTTGACGCAATTGGCACATGTTTGTTCTACCCAACTGGCACAAGTTTGTTCGACGCAACTGGCACAAGTTTGTTTGACACAACTGGCACAAGTTTGTTCTAAGCAACTGGCACAAGTTTGTTTGATGGAATTGGCGCAAGTTTGTTCGACACAACTGGCACAAGTTTGTTCGACGCAACTGGCACAAGTTTGTTCGACGCAACTGGTACAAGTTTGTTCTACCAACTAGCACAAGTTTGTTCGACACAACTGGCACAAGGTTGTTCTACGCAACTGGCACAAGTTTGTTCTACGCAACTGGCACAAGTTTGTTTGACGCAACTGGCACAAGTTTGTTCAACGCAACTGGCACAAGTTTGTTGGATGCCACTGGCACAAGTTTGTTCGACGAAACTGGCCCAATTTTTTTTTACGCAACTGGCACAAGTTAGTTCGACACAACTGGCACAAGTTTGTTCGACGCAACTGGCACAAGTTTGTTCTACATAACTGGCACAAGTTTCTCCTATGCAACTGGTACTAGTTTGTTCTACGCAACTGGCACAAGTTTGTTCTATGCAACTGGCACAAGTTTGTTCTACGCAACTGGCACAAGTTTGTTCTACGCATCTGGCACAAGTTTGTTCTATGCAACTGGTACTAGTTTGTTCTACGCAATGGCACAAGTTTGTTTGACGCAACTGGCACAAGTTTGTTCTACCCAACTGGCACAAGTTTGTTCGACGTAACTGGCACAAGTTTGTTCGACGCAACTGGCACAAGGTTTTTCTACGCAACTGGCACAAGTTTGTTCTACGCAAGTGGCCCAAGTTTGCTTGACGCAACTGGCACAAGTTTGTTCTACGCAACTGTCACAAGTTTGTTCTATGCAACTGGTACTAGTTTGTTCTACGCAATGGCACAAGTTTGTTTGACGCAACTGGCACAAGTTTGTTCTACGCATCTGGCACAAGTTTGTTCTATGCAACTGGTACTAGTTTGTTCTACGCAATGGCACAAGTTTGTTTGACGCAACTGGCACAAGTTTGTTCTACCCAACTGGCACAAGTGTGTTTGATGCAACTGGCACAAGGTTGTTCTACGCAACTGGCACAAGTTTGTTCTATGCAACTGGCACAAGTCTTTTCTATGCAACTGGCACAGGTTTGTTCTACTCAACTCGCACAAGTTTTTTCTATGCAATTGGCACAAGTTTGTTGTACACAACTGGCACAAGTTTGTTTGACACAACTGGCACAAGTTTGTTCAACGCAAATGGCAAAAGTTTGTTCTATGCAACTGGCACAAATTTGTTAGACGCAATTGGCACATGTTTGTTCTACCCAACTGGCACAAGTTTGTTCGACGCAACTGGCACAAGTTTGTTTGACACAACTGGCACAAGTTTGTTCTAAGCAACTGGCACAAGTTTGTTTGATGGAATTGGCGCAAGTTTGTTCGACACAACTGGCACAAGTTTGTTCGACGCAACTGGCACAAGTTTGTTCGACGCAACTGGTACAAGTTTGTTCTACCAACTAGCACAAGTTTGTTCGACACAACTGGCACAAGGTTGTTCTACGCAACTGGCACAAGTTTGTTCTACGCAACTGGCACAAGTTTGTTTGACGCAACTGGCACAAGTTTGTTCAACGCAACTGGCACAAGTTTGTTGGATGCCACTGGCACAAGTTTGTTCGGCGAAACTGGCCCAATTTTTTTTTACGCAACTGGCACAAGTTAGTTCGACACAACTGGCACAAGTTTGTTCGACGCAACTGGCACAAGTTTGTTCTACATAACTGGCACAAGTTTCTCCTATGCAACTGGTACTAGTTTGTTCTACGCAACTGGCACAAGTTTGTACTATGCAACTGGCACAAGTTTGTTCTACGCAACTGGCACAAGTTTGTTCTACGCATCTGGCACAAGTTTGTTCTATGCAACTGGTACTAGTTTGTTCTACGCAATGGCACAAGTTTGTTTGACGCAACTGGCACAAGTTTGTTCTACCCAACTGGCACAAGTTTGTTCGATGGAATTGGCGCAAGTTTGTTCGACACAACTGGCACAAGTTTGTTCGATGCAACTGGCACAAGTTTGTTCGACGCAACTGGCACAAGTTTGTTCTACTAACTAGCACAAGTTTGTTCGACGCAACTGGCACAAGGTTGTTCTACGTAACTGGCACAAGTTTGTTCTACGCATTTAGCACAAGTTTGTTTGACGCAACTGGCACAAGTTTGTTCGACGCAACTGGCACAAGTTTGTTGGGTGCCACTGACAGAAGTTTGTTCAACGAAACTGGCCCAGTTTTTTTTTGACGCAACTGGCACAAGTTTGTTCGACACAACTGGCACAAGTATGTTCGACGCAACTGGCACAAGTTTGTTCTACATAACTGGCACAAGTTTGTTCTATGCAACTGGCACAAGTTTGTTCTACGCAACTGGCACAAGTTTGTTCTATGCATCTGGCACAAGTTTGTTCTATGCAACTGGCACTAGTTTGTTCTACGCAACTGGCACAAGTTTGTTTGACGCAACTGGCACAAGTTTGTTCTACCCAACTGGCACAAGTTTGTTCGACGCAACTGGCACAAGTTTGTTCTACGCAACTGACACAAGTTTGTTTGACACAACTGGCACAAGTTTGTTCTATGCAACTGGCACAAGTTTGTTCGACGCAGCTGGCACAAGTTTATTCGACGCAACTGGCACAAGTTTGTTCTACGCAACTGGCACAAGTTCGTTTGACGCAACAGGCACAAGGTTCTTTTACGCAACTGGCACAAGTTTGTTTGACGCAACTGGCACAAGTTTGTTCTACACAACTGGCACAAGTTTGTTTGACGCAACTGGCACAAGTTTCTTTGACGCAACTGGCACAAGTTTGTTAGACGCAACTGGCACAAGTTTGTTCGACGTAACAGGCACAAGTTTTTTCGACTCAATTGGTACAAGTTTGTTTGACGCAACTGGCACAAGTTTGTTTGACGCAAGAGGCACAAGTTTGTTTGACGCAACTGGCACAAGGTTGTTTGACGCAACTGGCACAAGTTTCTTTTTACGCAACTGGCACAAGTTTTCTCGAAGCAACTGGCGCAAGTTTGTTTGCCATATCTGGCACAAGTTTTTTCAACGCAACTGCCACAAGTTTGTTCGACGCAAATGGCACAAATTTGTTTGACGCAACTGGCACAAGTTTGTTCGACGCAACTGGCACAAGTTTGTTCGATGCAACTGGCACAAGTTTGTTCGACGCAACTGGCACAAGTTTGTTTGACGCAACTGGCACAAGTTTGTTTTACGCAACTGGCACAAGTTTGTTCTATGCAACTGGCACTAGTTTGTTCTATGCAACTGGCATAAGTTTGTTTGACGCAACTGGTACAAGTTTGTTCTACGCAACTGGCACAAGTTTGTTCGACAAAACTGGCACAAGTTTGTTCTATGCAACTGGCACATGTTTGTTCTACGCAACTGGCACAAGTTTTTTCTACGCAACTGGCACAAGTTTGTTGTACACAACTGGCATAAGTTTGTTTGACACAACTGGCACAAGTTTGTTCTACGCAAATGGCAAAAGTTTGTTCTACGCATCAGGCACAAGTTTGTTCTATGCAACTGGCACAAATTTGTTTGACGCAATTGGCACATGTTTGTTCTACCCAACTGGCACAAGTTTGTTCGACGCAACTGGCACAAGTTTGTTTGACACAACTGGCACAAGTTTGTTCTAAGCAACTGGCACAAGTTTTTTCGATGGAATTGGCGCAAGTTTGTTCGATACAACTGGCACAAGTTTGTTCGACGCAACTGGCACAAGTTTGTTCGACGCAACTGGTACAAGTTTGTTTAACGTAACTGGAACAAGTTTGTTCAACCCAACTGGCACAAGTTTGTATGTCACAACTGGCACAAGTTTGTTCAACGCAACTGGCACAAGCTTGTTTGATGCAACTGGCACAAGTTTGTTTGATGCAACTGGCACAAGGTTCTTCTACGCAACATGCTGAAGTTTGTTCTACGCAACTGGCACAAGTTTGTTTGACGCAACTGGCACAAGTTTGTTCTATGCAACTGGCACTAGTTTGTACGATGCAACTGGCACAAGTTTGTTCGACACAACTGGCACAAGTTTGTTTGACGCAACTGGCACAAGTTTGTTAGACGCAACTGGCACAAGTTTGTTCAACGCAACTGGCACAAGTTTGTTCAACGCAACTGGCACAAGTTTTTTCGACTTAATTGGCACAAAGTTTGTTTGACGCAAGTGGCACAAGTTTGTTTGATGCAACTGGCACAAGTTTGTTTGACGCAACTGGCACAAGTTTGTTTGACGCAACTGGCACAAGTTTATTTGACGCAACTGGCACAACTTTCCTCGACGCAACTGGCACAAGTTTGTTCGCCGTAACTGGCACAAGTTTGTTTGACTCAACTGGCACAAGTTTATTTGACGCAACTGGCACAAGTTTTCTCGACGCAAGTGGCAAAAATTTGTTTGCCGTAACTGGCACAAATTTGTTCGATGAAACTGGCACAAGTTTGTTTGACCCAACTGGCACAAGTTTCTTCGACGAAACTGGCACAAGTTTGTTCGGCGCAACTGGCACAAGTTTGTTTGAAGCAATTGGCACAAGTTTGTTCTACGCAACTGGCGCAAGTTTGTTCTATGCAACTGGCACTAGTTTGTTTTACGCAACTGGCAAAAGTTTGTTTGACGCAACTGGCACAAGTTTGTTCGATGCCACTGGCACAAGTTTC
Organism: Macrobrachium rosenbergii; assembly: GCA_039081455.1. NCBI lineage: Eukaryota > Metazoa > Arthropoda > Malacostraca > Decapoda > Palaemonidae > Macrobrachium > Macrobrachium rosenbergii. Next base: position 63,642,239 of record JANJGK010000010.1, on the reverse strand, counting down.
TTCGACGCAACTGGCCCAAGTTTTTTTGACGCAACTGGCACAAGTTTTTTTGACACAACTGGCACAAGTTTGTTCGACGCAACTTTCACAAGATTGTTCGACGCAACTGGCACAAGTTTGTTTGACGCAACTGGCACAAGTTTGTTTGACACAACTGGCACAAGTTTGTTTGACGCAACTGGCACAAGGTTGTTCTATGCAACTGGCACAAGTTTTTTCTACGCAAATGGCACAAGTTTGTTTGACGCAACTGGCACAAGTTTGTGTGATGCAACAGGCACAAGTTTGTTCTACATAACTGGCACAAGTTTGTTGTACACAATTGGCACAAGTTTGTTTGACACAACTGGCACAAGTTTGTTCTACGCAAATGGTAAAAGTTTGTTCTACGCATCTGGCACAAGTTTGTTATATGCAACTGGCACTAGTTTGTTCTACGCAACTGGCACAAATTTGTTTGACGCAACTGGCACATGTTTGTTCTACCCAACTGGCACAAGTTTGTTCGACACAACTGGCACAAGTTTGTTCTACACAACTGGCACAAGTTTGTTTGACACAACTGGCACAAGTTTGTTTGACACAAGTGGCACAAGTTTGTTCTAAGCAACTGGCACAAGTTTGTTCGATGGAACTGGCGCAAGTTTGTTCGACGCAAGTGGCACAAGTTTGTTAAACGCAACTGGCACTAGTTTGTTTGACGCGACTGGCACAAGTTTGTTCGACGCAACTGGCACAAATTTGTACGACGCAACTGGTACAAGTTTGTTTAACGTAACTGGCACAAGTTTGTTCGACCCAACTGGCACAAGTTTGTTTCACACAACTGGCACAAGTTTGTTCGACGCAACTGGCACAAGTTTGTTTGACGCAACTGGCACAAGTTCGTTTGACGCAACTGGCACAAGGTTGTTCTACGCAACATGTACAAATTTGTTCTACGCAACTGGCACAAGTTTGTTTGACGCAACTGGCACAAGTTTGTTCTATGCAACTGGCACTAGTTTGTTCGATGCAACTGGCACAAGTTTGTTCGACGCAACTGGCACAAGTTTGTTTGACTCAACTGGCTCAAGTTTGTTAGACACAACTGGCACAAGTTTGTTCAACGCAACTGGCACAAGTTTTTTCGAATCAATTGGCACAAGTTTGTTTGACGCAACTGGCACAAGTTTGTTTGACGCAACTGGCACAAGTTTGTTTGACGCAACTGGCACAAGTTTGTTTGACGCAACTGGCACAAGTTTATTTAACGCAACTGGCACAACTTTTCTCGACACAACTGGCACAAGTTTGTTCGCCGTAACTGGCACAAGTTTGTTTGACGCAAGTGGCACAAGTTTATTTGACGCAACTGGCACAAGTTTCTCGACGCAAGTGGCCCAAGTTTGTTCGCCGTAACTGGCAAAAGTTTGTTCGACGCAACTGGCAAAAGTTTGTTCGACGCAACTGGCACAAGTTTTTTGACGCAACTGGCTCAAGTTTCTTCGACGCAACTGGCACAAGTTTGTTTGAAGTAACTGGCACAAGTTTGTTTGATGCAATTGGCACAAGTTTGTTCTACTCAACTGGCACAAGTTTGTTCTATACAACTGGCACTAGTTTCTTTTACTCAACTGGCATAAGTCTGTTTGACGCAACTGGCACAAGTTTGTTCTACCAACTAGCACAAGTTTCTTCGACGCAACTGGCACAAGGTTGTTCTACGCAACTGGCACAAGTTTGTTCTACGCAACTAGCACAAGTTTGTTTGACGCAACTGGCACAAGTTTATTTGACGCAAATGGCATAACTTTTCTCAACGCAACTGGCACAAGTATGTTCTACGCAACTGGCACAAGTTTGTTCTATGCAACTGGGACAAGTTTGTTGGACGCAACTGGCACAAGTTTGTTCGAAGTAACTGGCACAAGTTTGTTTGATGCAATTGGCACAAGTTTGTTCTACTCAACTGGCACAAGTTTGTTCTATGCAACTGGCACTAGTTTGTTTTACTCAACTGGCATAAGTTTGTTTGACGCAACTGGCACAAGTTTGTTCTACCAACTAGCACAAGTTTGTTCGACGCAACTGGCACAAGGTTGTTCTACGCAACTGTCACAAGTTTGTTCTACGCAACTGGCACAAGTTTGTTTGACGCAACTGGCACAAGTTTATTTGACGCAAATGGCATAACTTTTCTCGACGCAACTGGCACAAGTATGTTCTACGCAACTGGCACAAGTTTGTTCTATGCAACTGGGACAAGTTTGTTGGACGCAACTGGCACAAGTTTGTTCGACGTAACTGGCACAAGTTTGTTCGACGCAACTGGCACAAGGTTGTTCTACGCAACTGGCACAAGTTTGTTCTACGCAACTGGCACAAGTTTGTATGTCACAACTGGCACAAGTTTGTTCAACGCAACTGGCACAAGCTTGTTTGATGCAACTGGCACAAGTTTGTTTGATGCAACTGGCAAAAGGTTGTTCTACGCAGCATGCTGAAGTTTGTTCTACGCAACTGGCACAAGTTTGTTTGACGCAACTGGCACAAGTTTGTTCTATGCAACTGGCACTAGTTTGTTTTACTCAACTGGCATAAGTTTGTTTGACGCAACTGGCACAAGTTTGTTCTACCAACTAGCACAAGTTTGTTCGACGCAACTGGCACAAGGTTGTTCTTCGCAACTGGCACAAGTTTGTTCTACGCAACTGGCACAAGTTTGTTTGACGCAACTGGCACAAGTTTATTTGACGCAAATGGCATAACTATTCTCGACGCAACTGGCACAAGTATGTTCTACGCAACTGGCACAAGTTTGTTCTATGCAACTGGGACAAGTTTGTTGGACGCAACTGGCACAAGTTTGTTCGACGTAACTGGCACAAGTTTGTTCGACGCAACTGGCACAAGGTTGTTCTACGCAACTGGCACAAGTTTGTTCTACGCAACTGGCACAAGTTTGCTTGACGCAACTGGCACAAGTTTGTTCTACGCAACTGGCACAAGTTTGTTCGATGCCACTGGCACAAGTTTGTTCGACTCAACTGGCCCAAGTTTTTTTGACGCAAATGGCACAAGTTTGTTAGACGCAACTGGCATAAGTTTGTTTGATGCAACTTGTACAAGTTTGTTTGACGCAACTGGCACAAGTTTGTTTGACGTAACTGGCACAAGTTTGTTTGACGTAACTGGCACAAGTTTGTTTGACGCAACTGGCACAAGTTTGTTCGGCGCAACTGGCACAAGTTTGTTCGACGCAACTGGCAAAAGTTTGTTTGACTCAACTGGCACAAGTGTGTTTGATGCAACTGGCACAAGGTTGTTCTACGCAACTGGCACAAGTTTGTTCTATGCAACTGGCACAAGTTTATTCTATGCAACTGGCACAGGTTTGTTCTACTCATCTCGCACAAATTTTTTCTACGCAACTGGCACAAGTTTGTTGTACACAACTGGCACAAGTTTGTTTGACACAACTGGCACAAGTTTGTTCAACGCAAATGGCAAAAGTTTGTTCTATGCAACTGGCACAAATTTGTTTGACGCAATTGGCACATGTTTGTTCTACCCAACTGGCACAAGTTTGTTCTATGCAACTGGCACAAATTTGTTTGATGCAATTGGCACATGTTTGTTCTACCCAACTGGCACAAGTTTGTTCGACGCAACTGGCACAAGTTTGTTTGACACAACTGGCACAAGTTTGTTCTAAGCAACTGGCACAAGTTTGTTTGATGGAATTGGCGCAAGTTTGTTCGACACAACTGGCACAAGTTTGTTCGACGCAACTGGCACAAGTTTGTTCGACGCAACTGGTACAAGTTTGTTCTACCAACTAGCACAATTTTGTTCGACACAACTGGCACAAGGTTGTTCTACGCAACTGGCACAAGTTTGTTCTACGCAACTGGCATAAGTTTGTTTGACGCAACTGGCACAAGTTTGTTCAACGCAACTGGCACAAGTTTGTTGGATGCCACTGGCACAAGTTTGTTCGACGAAACTGGCCCAATTTTTTTTTACGCAACTGGCACAAGTTAGTTCGACACAACTGGCACAAGTTTGTTCGACGCAACTGGCACAAGTTTGTTCTACATAACTGGCACAAGTTTCTCCTATGCAACTGGTACTAGTTTGTTCTACGCAACTGGCACAAGTTTGTACTATGCAACTGGCACAAGTTTGTTCTACGCAACTGGCACAAGTTTGTTCTACGCATCTGGCACAAGTTTGTTCTATGCAACTGGTACTAGTTTGTTCTACGCAATGGCACAAGTTTGTTTGACGCAACTGGCACAAGTTTGTTCTACCCAACTGGCACAAGTTTGTTCGATGGAATTGGCGCAAGTTTGTTCGACACAACTGGCACAAGTTTGTTCGATGCAACTGGCACAAGTTTGTTCGACGCAACTGGCACAAGTTTGTTCTACTAACTAGCACAAGTTTGTTCGACGCAACTGGCACAAGGTTGTTCTACGTAACTGGCACAAGTTTGTTCTACGCATTTAGCACAAGTTTGTTTGACGCAACTGGCACAAGTTTGTTCGACGCAACTGGCACAAGTTTGTTGGGTGCCACTGACAGAAGTTTGTTCAACGAAACTGGCCCAGTTTTTTTTTGACGCAACTGGCACAAGTTTGTTCGACACAACTGGCACAAGTATGTTCGACGCAACTGGCACAAGTTTTTTCTACATAACTGGCACAAGTTTGTTCTATGCAACTGGCACAAGTTTGTTCTACGCAACTGGCACAAGTTTGTTCTATGCATCTGGCACAAGTTTGTTCTATGCAACTGGCACTAGTTTGTTCTACGCAACTGGCACAATTTTGTTTGACGCAACTGGCACAAGTTTGTTCTACCCAACTGGCACAAGTTTGTTCGACGCAACTGGCACAAGTTTGTTCTACGCAACTGACACAAGTTTGTTTGACACAACTGGCACAAGTTTGTTCTATGCAACTGGCACAAGTTTGTTCGACGCAACTGGCACAAGTTTATTCGACGCAACTGGCACAAGTTTGTTCTACGCAACTAGCACAAGTTCGTTTGACGCAACAGGCACAAGGTTCTTTTACGCAACTGGCACAATTTTGTTTGACGCAACTGGCACAAGTTTGTTCTACACAACTGGCACAAGTTTGTTTGACGCAACTGGCACAAGTTTCTTTGACGCAACTGGCACAAGATTGTTAGACGCAACTGGCACAAGTTTGTTCGACGTAACAGGCACAAGTTTTTTCGACTCAATTGGTACAAGTTTGTTTGACGCAACTGGCACAAGTTTGTTTGACGCAAGAGGCACAAGTTTGTTTGACGCAACTGGCACAAGGTTGTTTGACGCAACTGGCACAAGTTTCTTTTTACGCAACTGGCACAAGTTTTCTCGAAGCAACTGGCGCAAGTTTGTTTGCCATATCTGGCACAAGTTTTTTCGACGCAACTGGCACAAGTTTGTTCGACGCAAATGGCACAAATTTGTTTGACGCAACTGGCACAAGTTTGTTCGACGCAACTGGCACAAGTTTGTTCGACGCAACTGGCACAAGTTTGTTCGACGCAACTGGCACAAGTTTGTTTGACGCAACTGGCACAAGTTTGTTTTACGCAACTGGCACAAGTTTGTTCTATGCAACTGGCACTAGTTTGTTCTATGCAACTGGCATAAGTTTGTTTGACGCAACTGGTACAAGTTTGTTCTACGCAACTGGCACAAGTTTGTTCGACGCAACTGGCACAAGTTTGTTCTATGCAACTGGCACATGTTTGTTCTACGCAACTGGCACAAGTTTTTTCTACGTAACTGGCACAAGTTTGTTGTACACAACTGGCATAAGTTTGTTTGACACAACTGGCACAAGTTTGTTCTACGCAAATGGCAAAAGTTTGTTCTACGCATCAGGCACAAGTTTGTTCTATGCAACTGGCACAAATTTGTTTGACGCAATTGGCACATGTTTGTTCTACCCAACTGGCACAAGTTTGTTCGACGCAACTGGCACAAGTTTGTTTGACACAACTGGCACAAGTTTGTTCTAAGCAACTGGCACAAGTTTTTTCGATGGAATTGGCGCAAGTTTGTTCGATACAACTGGCACAAGTTTGTTCGACGCAACTGGCACAAGTTTGTTCGACGCAACTGGTACAAGTTTGTTTAACGTAACTGGAACAAGTTTGTTCAACCCAACTGGCACAAGTTTGTATGTCACAACTGGCACAAGTTTGTTCAACGCAACTGGCACAAGCTTGTTTGATGCAACTGGCACAAGTTTGTTTGATGCAACTGGCACAAGGTTCTTCTACGCAACATGCTGAAGTTTGTTCTATGCAACTGGCACAAGTTTGTTTGACGCAACTGGCACAAGTTTGTTCTATGCAACTGGCACTAGTTTGTACGATGCAACTGGCACAAGTTTGTTCGACGCAACTGGCACAAGTTTGTTTGACTCAACTGGCACAAGTTTGTTAGACGCAACTGGCACAAGTTTGTTCAACGCAACTGGCACAAGTTTGTTCAACGCAACTGGCACAAGTTTTTTCGACTTAATTGGCACAAAGTTTGTTTGACGCAAGTGGCACAAGTTTGTTTGATGCAACTGGCACAAGTTTGTTTGACGCAACTGGCACAAGTTTGTTTGACGCAACTGGCACAAGTTTATTTGACGCAACTGGCACAACTTTCCTCGACGCAACTGGCACAAGTTTGTTCGCCGTAACTGGCACAAGTTTGTTTGACGCAACTGGCACAAGTTTATTTGACGCAACTGGCACAAGTTTTCTCGACGCAAGTGGCAAAAATTTGTTTGCCGTAACTGGCACAAATTTGTTCGATGAAACTGGCACAAGTTTGTTTGACCCAACTGGCACAAGTTTCTTCGACGAAACTGGCACAAGTTTGTTCGGCGCAACTGGCACAAGTTTGTTTGAAGCAATTGGCACAAGTTTGTTCTACGCAACTGGCGCAAGTTTGTTCTATGCAACTGGCACTAGTTTGTTTTACGCAACTGGCAAAAGTTTGTTTGACGCAACTGGCACAAGTTTGTTCGATGCCACTGGCACAAGTTTCTTCGACGCAACTGGCCCAAGTTTTTTTGACGCAACTGGCACAAGTTTTTTTGACACAACTGGCACAAGTTTGTTCGACGCAACTTTCACAAGATTGTTCGACGCAACTGGCACAAGTTTGTTTGACGCAACTGGCACAAGTTTGTTTGACACAACTGGCACAAGTTTGTTTGACGCAACTGGCACAAGGTTGTTCTATGCAACTGGCACAAGTTTTTTCTACGCAAATGGCACAAGTTTGTTTGACGCAACTGGCACAAGTTTGTGTGATGCAACAGGCACAAGTTTGTTCTACATAACTGGCACAAGTTTGTTGTACACAATTGGCACAAGTTTGTTTGACACAACTGGCACAAGTTTGTTCTACGCAAATGGTAAAAGTTTGTTCTACGCATCTGGCACAAGTTTGTTATATGCAACTGGCACTAGTTCGTTCTACGCAACTGGCACAAATTTGTTTGACGCAACTGGCCCATGTTTGTTCTACCCAACTGGCACAAGTTTGTTCGACACAACTGGCACAAGTTTGTTCTACACAACTGGCACAAGTTTGTTTGACACAACTGGCACAAGTTTGTTTGACACAAGTGGCACAAGTTTGTTCTAAGCAACTGGCACAAGTTTGTTCGATGGAACTGGCGCAAGTTTGTTCGACGCAAGTGGCACAAGTTTGTTAAACGCAACTGGCACTAGTTTGTTTGACGCGACTGGCACAAGTTTGTTCGACACAACTGGCACAAATTTGTACGACGCAACTGGTACAAGTTTGTTTAACGTAACTGGCACAAGTTTGTTCGACCCAACTGGCACAAGTTTGTTTCACACAACTGGCACAAGTTTGTTCGACGCAACTGGCACAAGTTTGTTTGACGCAACTGGCACAAGTTCGTTTGACGCAACTGGCACAAGGTTGTTCTACGCAACATGTATAAATTTGTTCTACGCAACTGGCACAAGTTTGTTTGACGCAACTGGCACAAGTTTGTTCTATGCAACTGGCACTAGTTTGTTCGATGCAACTGGCACAAGTTTGTTCGACGCAACTGGCACAAGTTTGTTTGATGCAACTGGCTCAAGTTTGTTAGACACAACTGGCACAAGTTTGTTCAACGCAACTGGCAAAAGTTTTTTCGAATCAATTGGCACAAGTTTGTTTGACGCAACTGGCACAAGTTTGTTTGACGCAACTGGCACAAGTTCGTTTGACGCAACTGGCACAAGGTTGTTCTACGCAACATGTACAAATTTGTTCTACGCAACTGGCACAAGTTTGTTTGACGCAACTGGCACAAGTTTGTTCTATGCAACTGGCACTAGTTTGTTCGATGCAACTGGCACAAGTTTGTTCGACGCAACTGGCACAAGTTTGTTTGATGCAACTGGCTCAAGTTTGTTAGACACAACTGGCACAAGTTTGTTCAACGCAACTGGCACAAGTTTTTTTGAATCAATTGGCACAAGTTTGTTTGACGCAACTGGCACAAGTTTGTTTGACGCAACTGGCACAAGTTTGTTTGACGCAACTGGCACAAGTTTGTTTGACGCAACTGGCACAAGTTTATTTAACGCAACTGGCACAACTTTTCTCGACACAACTGGCACAAGTTTGTTCGCCGTAACTGGCACAAGTTTGTTTGACGCAAGTGGCACAAGTTTATTTGACGCAACTGGCACAAGTTTCTCGACGCAAGTGGCCCAAGTTTGTTCGCCGTAACTGGCAAAAGTTTGTTCGACGCAACTGGCAAAAGTTTGTTCGACGCAACTGGCACAAGTTTTTTGACGCAACTGGCTCAAGTTTCTTCGACGCAACTGGCACAAGTTTGTTTGAAGTAACTGGCACAAGTTTGTTTGATGCAATTGGCACAAGTTTGTTCTACTCAACTGGCACAAGTTTGTTCTATACAACTGGCACTAGTTTCTTTTACTCAACTGGCATAAGTCTGTTTGACGCAACTGGCACAAGTTTGTTCTACCAACTAGCACAAGTTTCTTCGACGCAACTGGCACAAGGTTGTTCTACGCAACTGGCACAAGTTTGTTCTACGCAACTGGCACAAGTTTGTTTGACGCAACTGGCACAAGTTTATTTGACGCAAATGGCATAACTTTTCTCAACGCAACTGGCACAAGTATGTTCTACGCAACTGGCACAAGTTTGTTCTATGCAACTGGGACAAGTTTGTTGGACGCAACTGGCACAAGTTTGTTCGAAGTAACTGGCACAAGTTTGTTTGATGCAATTGGCACAAGTTTGTTCTACTCAACTGGCACAAGTTTGTTCTATGCAACTGGCACTAGTTTGTTTTACTCAACTGGCATAAGTTTGTTTGACGCAACTGGCCCAAGTTTGTTCTACCAACTAGCACAAGTTTGTTCGACGCAACTGGCACAAGGTTGTTCTACGCAACTGTCACAAGTTTGTTCTACGCAACTGGCACAAGTTTGTTTGACGCAACTGGCACAAGTTTATTTGACGCAAATGGCATAACTTTTCTCGACGCAACTGGCACAAGTATGTTCTACGCAACTGGCACAAGTTTGTTCTATGCAACTGGGACAAGATTGTTGGACGCAACTGGCACAAGTTTGTTCGACGTAACTGGCACAAGTTTGTTCGACGCAACTGGCACAAGGTTGTTCTACGCAACTGGCACAAGTTTGTTCTACGCAACTGGCACAAGTTTGTATGTCACAACTGGCACAAGTTTGTTCAACGCAACTGGCACAAGCTTGTTTGATGCAACTGGCACAAGTTTGTTTGATGCAACTGGCAAAAGGTTGTTCTACGCAGCATGCTGAAGTTTGTTCTACGCAACTGGCACAAGTTTGTTTGACGCAACTGGCACAAGTTTGTTCTATGCAACTGGCACTAGTTTGTTTTACTCAACTGGCATAAGTTTGTTTGACGCAACTGGCACAAGTTTGTTCTACCAACTAGCACAAGTTTGTTCGACGCAACTGGCACAAGGTTGTTCTACGCAACTGGCACAAGTTTGTTCTACGCAACTGGCACAAGTTTGTTTGACGCAACTGGCACAAGTTTATTTGACGCAAATGGCATAACTATTCTCGACGCAACTGGCACAAGTATGTTCTACGCAACTGGCACAAGTTTGTTCTATGCAACTGGGACAAGTTTGTTGGACGCAACTGGCACAAGTTTGTTCTACGCAACTGGCACAAGTTTGCTTGACGCAACTGGCACAAGTTTGTTCTACCAACTAGCACAAGTTTGTTCGACGCAACTGGCACAAGGTTGTTCTACGCAACTGGCACAAGTTTGTTCTACGCAACTGGCACAAGTTTGTTTGACGCAACTGGCACAAGTTTATTTGACGCAAAAGGCATAACTTTTCTCGACGCAACTGGCACAAGTATGTTCTACGCAACTGGCACAAGTTTGTTCTATGCAACTGGGACAAGTTTGTTGGTCGCAACTGGCACAAGTTTGTTCGACGTAACTGGCACAAGTTTGTTCGACGCAACTGGCACAAGGTTTTTCTACGCAACTGGCACAAGTTTGTTCTACGCAAGTGGCACAAGTTTGCTTGACGCAACTGGCACAAGTTTGTTCTACGCAACTGGCACAAGTTTGTTCGATGCCACTGGCACAAGTTTGTTCGACTCAACTGGCCCAAGTTTTTTTGACGCAAATGGCACAAGTTTGTTAGACGCAACTGGCACAAGTTTGTTTGACGCAACTTGTACAAGTTTGTTTGACGCAACTGGCACAAGTTTGTTTGACGTAACTAGCACAAGTTTGTTTGACGTAACTGGCACAAGTTTGTTTGACGCAACTGGCACAAGTTTGTTCGGCGCAACTGGCACAAGTTTGTTCGACGCAGCTGGCAAAAGTTTGTTTGACTCAACTGGCACAAGTGTGTTTGATGCAACTGGCACAAGGTTGTTCTACGCAACTGGCACAAGTTTGTTCTATGCAACTGGCACAAGTCTTTTCTATGCAACTGGCACAGGTTTGTTCTACTCAACTCGCACAAGTTTTTTCTACGCAATTGGCACAAGTTTGTTGTACACAACTGGCACAAGTTTATTTGACACAACTGGCACAAGTTTGTTCAACGCAAATGGCAAAAGTTTGTTCTATGCAACTGGCACAAATTTGTTTGACGCAATTGGCACATGTTTGTTCTACCCAACTGGCACAAGTTTGTTCGACGCAACTGGCACAAGTTTGTTTGACACAACTGGCACAAGTTTGTTCTAAGCAACTGGCACAAATTTGTTTGATGGAATTGGCGCAAGTTTGTTCGACACAACTGGCACAAGTTTGTTCGACGCAACTGGCACAAGTTTGTTCGACGCAACTGGTACAAGTTTGTTCTACCAACTAGCACAAGTTTGTTCGACACAACTGGCACAAGGTTGTTCTACGCAACTGGCACTAGTTTGTTCTACGCAACTGGCACAAGTTTGTTTGACGCAACTGGCACAAGTTTGTTCAACGCAACTGGCACAAGTTTGTTGGATGCCACTGGCACAAGTTTGTTCGACGAAACTGGCCCAATTTTTTTTTACGCAACTGGCACAAGTTAGTTCGACACAACTGGCACAAGTTTGTTCGACGCAACTGGCACAAGTTTGTTCTACATAACTGGCACAAGTTTCTCCTATGCAACTGGTACTAGTTTGTTCTACGCAACTGGCACAAGTTTTTTCTATGCAACTGGCACAAGTTTGTTCTACGCAACTGGCACAAGTTTGTTCTACGCATCTGGCACAAGTTTGTTCTATGCAACTGGTACTAGTTTGTTCTACGCAATGGCACAAGTTTGTTTGACGCAACTGGCACAAGTTTGTTCTACCCAACTGGCACAAGTGTGTTTGATGCAACTGGCACAAGGTTGTTCTACGCAACTGGCACAAGTTTGTTCTATGCAACTGGCACAAGTCTTTTCTATGCAACTGGCACAGGTTTGTTCTACTCAACTCGCACAAGTTTTTTCTACGCAATTGGCACAAGTTTGTTGTACACAACTGGCACAAGTTTGTTTGACACAACTGGCACAAGTTTGTTCAACGCAAATGGCAAAAGTTTGTTCTATGCAACTGGCACAAATTTGTTTGACGCAATTGGCACATGTTTGTTCTACCCAACTGGCACAAGTTTGTTCGACGCAACTGGCACAAGTTTGTTTGACACAACTGGCACAAGTTTGTTCTAAGCAACTGGCACAAGTTTGTTTGATGGAATTGGCGCAAGTTTGTTCGACACAACTGGCACAAGTTTGTTCGTCGCAACTGGCACAAGTTTGTTCGACGCAACTGGTACAAGTTTGTTCTTCCAACTAGCACAAGTTTGTTCGACACAACTGGCACAAGGTTGTTCTACGCAACTGGCACAAGTTTGTTCTACGCAACTGGCACAAGTTTGTTTGACGCAACTGGCACAAGTTTGTTCAACGCAACTGGCACAAGTTTGTTGGATGCCACTGGCACAAGTTTGTTCGACGAAACTGGCCCAATTTTTTTTTACGCAACTGGCACAAGTTAGTTCGACACAACTGGCACAAGTTTGTTCGACGCAACTGGCACAAGTTTGTTCTACATAACTGGCACAAGTTTCTCCTATGCAACTGGTACTAGTTTGTTCTACGCAACTGGCACAAGTTTGTTCTATGCAACTGGCACAAGTTTGTTCTACGCAACTGGCACAAGTTTGTTCTACGCATCTGGCACAAGTTTGTTCTATGCAACTGGTACTAGTTTGTTCTACGCAATGGCACAAGTTTGTTTGACGCAATTGGCACAAGTTTGTTCTACCCAACTGGCACAAGTTTGTTCGATGGAATTGGCGCAAGTTTGTTCGACACAACTGGCACAAGTTTGTTCGATGCAACTGGCACAAGTTTGTTCGACGCAACTGGCACAAGTTTGTTCTACTAACTAGCACAAGTTTGTTCGACGCAACTGGCACAAGGTTGTTCTACGTAACTGGCACAAGTTTGTTCTACGCATTTAGCACAAGTTTGTTTGACGCAACTGGCACAAGTTTGTTCGACGCAACTGGCACAAGTTTGTTGGGTGCCACTGACAGAAGTTTGTTCAACGAAACTGGCCCAGTTTTTTTTTGACGCAACTGGCACAAGTTTGTTCGACACAACTGGCACAAGTATGTTCGACGCAACTGGCACAAGTTTGTTCTACATAACTGGCACAAGTTTGTTCTATGCAACTGGCACAAGTTTGTTCTACGCAACTGGCACAAGTTTGTTCTATGCATCAGGCACAAGTTTGTTCTATGCAACTGGCACTAGTTTGTTCTACGCAACTGGCACAAGTTTGTTTGACGCAACTGGCACAAGTTTGTTCTACCCAACTGGCACAAGTTTGTTCGACGCAACTGGCACAAGTTTGTTCTACGCAACTGACACAAGTTTGTTTGACACAACTGGCACAAGTTTGTTCTATGCAACTGGCACAAGTTTGTTCGACGCAACTGGCACAAGTTTATTCGACGCAACTGGCACAAGTTTGTTCTACGCAACTGGCACAAGTTCGTTTGACGCAACAGGCACAAGGTTCTTTTACGCAACTGGCACAAGTTTGTTTGACGCAACTGGCACAAGTTTGTTCTACACAACTGGCACAAGTTTGTTTGACGCAACTGGCACAAGTTTCTTTGATGCAACTGGCACAAGTTTGTTAGACGCAACTGGCACAAGTTTGTTCGACGTAACAGGCACAAGTTTTTTCGACTCAATTGGTACAAGTTTGTTTGACGCAACTGGCACAAGTTTGTTTGACGCAAGAGGCACAAGTTTGTTTGACGCAACTGGCACAAGGTTGTTTGACGCAACTGGCACAAGTTTCTTTTTACGCAACTGGCACAAGTTTTCTCGAAGCAACTGGCGCAAGTTTGTTTGCCATATCTGGCACAAGTTTTTTCGACGCAACTGGCACAAATTTGTTCGACGCAAATGGCACAAATTTGTTTGACGCAACTGGCACAAGTTTGTTCGACGCAACTGGCACAAGTTTGTTCGATGCAACTGGCACAAGTTTGTTCGACGCAACTGGCACAAGTTTGTTTGACGCAACTGGCACAAGTTTGTTTTACGCAACTGGCACAAGTTTGTTCTATGCAACTGGCACTAGTTTGTTCTATGCAACTGGCATAAGTTTGTTTGACGCAACTGGTACAAGTTTGTTCTACGCAACTGGCACAAGTTTGTTCGACGCAACTGGCACAAGTTTGTTCTATGCAACTGGCACATGTTTGTTCTACGCAACTGGCACAAGTTTTTTCTACGCAACTGGCACAAGTTTGTTGTACACAACTGGCATAAGTTTGTTCGACACAACTGGCACAAGTTTGTTCTACGCAAATGGCAAAAGTTTGTTCTACGCATCAGGCACAAGTTTGTTCTATGCAACTGGCACAAATTTGTATGACGCAATTGGCACATGTTTGTTCTACTCAACTGGCACAAGTTTGTTCGACGCAACTGGCACAAGTTTGTTTGACACAACTGGCACAAGTTTGTTCTAAGCAACTGGCACAAGTTTTTTCGATGGAATTGGCGCAAGTTTGTTCGATACAACTGGCACAAGTTTGTTCGACGCAACTGGCACAAGTTTGTTCGACGCAACTGGTACAAGTTTGTTTAACGTAACTGGAACAAGTTTGTTCAACCCAACTGGCACAAGTTTGTATGTCACAACTGGCACAAGTTTGTTCAACGCAACTGGCACAAGCTTGTTTGATGCAACTGGCACAAGTTTGTTTGATGCAACTGGCACAAGGTTGTTCTACGCAGCATGCTGAAGTTTGTTCTACGCAACTGGCACAAGTTTGTTTGACGCAACTGGCACAAGTTTGTTCTATGCAACTGGCACTAGTTTGTACGATGCAACTGGCACAAGTTTGTTCGACGCAACTGGCACAAGTTTGTTTGACGCAACTGGCACAAGTTTGTTAGACGCAACTGGCACAAGTTTGTTCAACGCAACTGGCACAAGTTTTTTCGACTTAATTGGCACAAAGTTTGTTTGACGCAAGTGGCACAAGTTTGTTTGATGCAACTGGCACAAGTTTGTTTGACGCAACTGGCACAAGTTTGTTTGACGCAACTGGCACAAGTTTATTTGACGCAACTGGCACAACTTTCCTCGACGCAACTGGCACAAGTTTGTTCGCCGTAACTGGCACAAGTTTGTTTGACGCAACTGGCACAAGTTTATTTGACGCAACTGGCACAAGTTTTCTCGACGCAAGTGGCAAAAATTTGTTTGCCGTAACTGGCACAAGTTTGTTCGACGAAACTGGCACAAGTTTGTTTGACCCAACTGGCACAAGTTTCTTCGACGAAACTGGCACAAGTTTGTTCGACGCAACTGGCACAAGTTTGTTTGAAGCAATTGGCACAAGTTTGTTCTACGCAACTGGCGCAAGTTTGTTCTATGCAACTGGCACTAGTTTGTTTTACGTAACTGGCAAAAGTTTGTTTGACGCAACTGGCACAAGTTTGTTCGATGCCACTGGCACAAGTTTCTTCGACGCAACTGGCCCAAGTTTTTTTGACGCAACTGGCACAAGTTTTTTTGACGCAACTGGCACAAGTTTGTTTGACGCAACTGGCACAAGTTTGTTGGACGCAACTGGCACAAGTTTGTTCGACGCAACTTTCACAAGATTGTTCGACGCAACTGGCACAAGTTTGTTTGACGCAACTGGCACAAGTTTGTTTGACGCAACTGGCACAAGTTTGTTTGACGCAACTGGCACAAGGTTGTTCTATGCAACTGGCACAAGTTTTTTCTACGCAAATGGCACAAGTTTGTTTGACGCAACTGGCACAAGTTTGTGTGATGCAACAGGCACAAGTTTGTTCTACATAACTGGCACAAGTTTGTTGTACACAATTGGCACAAGTTTGTTTGACACCACTGGCACAAGTTTGTTCTACACAAATGGCAAAAGTTTGTTCTACCCATCTGGCACAAGTTTGTTATATGTAACTGGCACTAGTTTGTTCTAAGCAACTGGCACAAATTTGTTTGACGCAACTGGCACATGTTTGTTCTACCCAACTGGCACAAGTTTGTTCGACGCAACTGGCACAAGTTCGTTCTACACAACTGGCACAAGTTTGTTTGACACAACTGGCACAAGTTTGTTTGACACAAGTGGCACAAGTTTGTTCTAAGCAACTGGCACAAGTTTGTTCGATGGAACTGGCGCAAGTTTGTTCGACGCAAGTGGCACAAGTTTGTTCGACGCAACTGGCACAAATTTGTACCACGCAACTGGTACAAGTTTGTTTAACGTAACTGGCACAAGTTTGTTCGACCCAACTGGCACAAGTTTGTTTCACACAACTGGCACAAGTTTGTTCGACTCAACTGGCACAAGTTTGTTTGACGCAACTGGCACAAGTTCGTTTGACGCAACTGGCACAAGGTTGTTCTATGCAACATGTACAAGTTTGTTCAACGCAACTGGCACAAGTTTGTTTGACGCAACTGGCACAAGTTTGTTCTATGCAACTGGCACTAGTTTGTTCGATGCAACTGGCACAAGTTTGTTCGACGCAACTGGCACAAGTTTGTTTGACGCAACTGGCACAAGTTTGTTAGACGCAACTGGCACAAGTTTGTTCAACGCAACTGGCACAAGTTTTTTCGAATCAATTGGCTGAAGTTTGTTTGACGCAACTGGCACAAGTTTGTTTGACGCAACTGGCACAAGTTTGTTTGACGCAACTGGCACAAGTTTGTTTGACGCAACTGGCACAAGTTTATTTAACGCAACTGGCACAACTTTTCTCGACACAACTGGCACAAGTTTGTTCGCCGTAACTGGCACAAGTTTGTTTGACGCAACTGGCACAAGTTTATTTGACGCAACTGGCACAAGTTTCTCGACGCAAGTGGCACAAGTTTGTTCGCCGTAACTGGCTCAAGTTTGTTCGACGCAACTGGCACAAGTTTGTTCGACGCAACTGGCATAAGTTTGTTTGACGCAACTGGCAGAAGTTTCTTCAACGCAACTGGCACAAGTTTGTTCGACGCAACTGGCACAAGTTTGTTTGACATAATTGGCACAAGTTTGTTCTACTCAACTGGCACAAGTTTGTTCTATGCAACTGGCACTAGTTTGTTCTACGCAACTGGCACAAGTTTGTTCGACGCAACTGGCACAAGGTTGTTCTACGCAACTGGCACAAGTTTGTTTGACGCAACTGTCACAAGTTTGCTTGACGCAACTGGCACAAGGTTGTTCTACGCAACTGGCACAAGTATGTTCGATGCCACTGGCACAAGTTTGTTCGACTCAACTGGCCCAAGTTTTTTTGACGCAAATGGCACAAGTTTGTTAGACGCAACTGGCACAAGTTTGTTTGACGCAACTTGTACAACTTTGTTTGACGCAACTGGCACAAGTTTGTTTGACGCAACTGGCACAAGTTTGTTTGACGCAACTGGCACAAGTTTGTTTGACGCAACTGGCACAAGTTTGTTCGGCGCAACTGGCACAAGTTTGTTCGACACAACTGGCAAAAGTTTGTTTGACGCAACTGGCACAAGTGCGTTTGATACAACTGGCACAAGGTTGTTCTACGCAACTGGCACAAGTTTGTTCTATGCAACTGGCACAAGTTTGTTCTATGCAACTGGCACATGTTTGTTCTACGCAACTGGCACAAGTTTTTTCTACGCAACTGGCACAAGTTTGTTGTACACAACTGGCATAAGTTTGTTTGACACAACTGGCACAAGTTTGTTCTACGCAAATGGCAAAAGTTTGTTCTACGCATCAGGCACAAGTTTGTTCTATGCAACTGGCACAAATTTGTTTGACGCAATTGGCACATGTTTGTTCTACCCAACTGGCACAAGTTTGTTCGACGCAACTGGCACAAGTTTGTTTGACACAACTGGCACAAGTTTGTTCTAAGCAACTGGCACAAGTTTTTTCGATGGAATTGGCGCAAGTTTGTTCGATACAACTGGCACAAGTTTGTTCGACGCAACTGGCACAAGTTTGTTCGACGCAACTGGTACAAGTTTGTTTAACGTAACTGGAACAAGTTTGTTCAACCCAACTGGCACAAGTTTGTATGTCACAACTGGCACAAGTTTGTTCAACGCAACTGGCACAAGCTTGTTTGATGCAACTGGCACAAGTTTGTTTGATGCAACTGGCACAAGGTTGTTCTACGCAGCATGCTGAAGTTTGTTCTACGCAACTGGCACAAGTTTGTTTGACGCAACTGGCACAAGCTTGTTCTATGCAACTGGCACTAGTTTGTACGATGCAACTGGCACAAGTTTGTTCGACGCAACTGGCACAAGTTTGTTTGACGCAACTGGCACAAGTTTGTTAGACGCAACTGGCACAAGTTTGTTCAACGCAACTGGCACAAGTTTGTTCAACGCAACTGGCACAAGTTTTTTCGACTTAATTGGCACAAAGTTTGTTTGACGCAAGTGGCACAAGTTTGTTTCATGCAACTGGCACAAGTTTGTTTGACGCAACTGGCACAAGTTTGTTTGACGCAACTGGCACAAGTTTATTTGACGCAACTGGCACAACTTTCCTCGACGCAACTGGCACAAGTTTGTTCGCCGTAACTGGCACAAGTTTGTTTGACGCAACTGGCACAAGTTTATTTGACGCAACTGGCACAAGTTTTCTCGACGCAAGTGGCAAAATTTTGTTTGCCGTAACTGGCACAAGTTTGTTCGACGAAACTGGCACAAGTTTGTTTGACCCAACTGGCACAAGTTTCTTCGACGAAACTGGCACAAGTTTGTTCGGCGCAACTGGCACAAGTTTGTTTGAAGCAATTGGCACAAGTTTGTTCAACGCAACTGGCACAAGTTTGTTCTATGCAACTGGCACTAGTTTGTTTTACGCAACTGGCAAAAGTTTGTTTGACGCAACTGGCACAAGTTTGTTCGATGCCACTGGCACAAGTTTCTTCGACGCAATTGGCCCAAGTTTTTTTGACGCAACTGGCACAAGTTTTTTTGACACAACTGGCATAAGTTTGTTCGACGCAACTTTCACAAGATTGTTCGACGCAACTGGCACAAGTTTGTTTGACGCAACTGGCACAAGTTTGTTTGACGCAACTGGCACAAGTTTGTTTGACGCAACTGGCACAAGGTTGTTCTATGCAACTGGCACAAGTTTTTTCTACGCAAATGGCACAAGTTTGTTTGACGCAACTGGCACAAGTTTGTGTGATGCAACAGGCACAAGTTTGTTCTACATAACTGGCACAAGTTTGTTGTACACAATTGGCACAAGTTTGTTTGACACAACTGGCACAAGTTTGTTCTACGCAAATGGTAAAAGTTTGTTCTACGCATCTGGCACAAGTTTGTTATATGCAACTGTCACTAGTTTGTTCTACGCAACTGGCACAAATTTGTTTGACGCAACTGGCACATGTTTGTTCTACCCAACTGGCACAAGTTTGTTCGACGCAACTGGCACAAGTTTGTTCTACACAACTGGCACAAGTTTGTTTGACACAACTGGCACAAGTTTGTTTGACACAAGTGGCACAAGTTTGTTCTAAGCCACATGCTGCAAGTTTGTTCGATGGAACTGGCGCAAGTTAGTTCGACGCAAGTGGCACAAGTTTGTTAAACGCAACTGGCACTAGTTTGTTTGACGCAACTGGCACAAGTTTGTTCGACGCAACTGGCACAAATTTGTACGACGCAACTGGTACAAGTTTGTTTAACGTAACTGGCACAAGTTTGTTCGACCCAACTGGCACAAGTTTGTTTCACACAACTGGCACAAGTTTGTTCGACGCAACAGGCACAAGTTTGTTTGACGCAACTGGCACAAGTTCGTTTGACGCAACTGGCACAAGGTTGTTCTACGCAACATGTACAAATTTGTTCTACGCAACTGGCACAAGTTTGTTTGACGCAACTGGCACAAGTTTGTTCTATGCAACTGGCACTAGTTTGTTCGATGCAACTGGCACAAGTTTGTTCGACGCAACTGGCACAAGTTTGTTTGACGCAACTGGCACAAGTTTGTTAGACGCAACTGGCACAAGTTTGTTCAACGCAACTGGCACAAGTTTTTTCGAATCAATTGGCACAAGTTTGTTTGACGCAACTGGCACAAGTTTGTTTGACGTAACTGGCACAAGTTTGTTTGACGCAACTGGCACAAGTTTGTTTGACGCAACTGGCACAAGTTTATTTAACGCAACTGGCACAACTTTTCTCGACACAACTGGCACAAGTTTGTTCGCCGTAACTGGCACAAGCTTGTTTGACGCAAGTGGCACAAGTTTATTTGACGCAACTGGCACAAGTTTCTCGACGCAAGTGGCCCAAGTTTGTTCGCCGTAACTGGCAAAAGTTTGTTCAACGCAACTGGCAAAAGTTTGTTCGACGCAACTGGCACAAGTTTTTTGATGCAACTGGCTCAAGTTTCTTCGACGCAACTGGCACAAGTTTGTTTGAAGTAACTGGCACAAGTTTGTTTGATGCAATTGGGACAAGTTTGTTCTACTCAACTGGCACAAGTTTGTTCTATGCAACTGGCACTAGTTTCTTTTACTCAACTGGCATAAGTTTGTGTGACGCAACTGGCACAAGTTTGTTCTACCAACTAGCACAAGTTTGTTCGACGCAACTGGCACAAGGTTGTTCTACGCAACTGGCACAAGTTTGTTCTACGCAACTGGCACAAGTTTGTTTGACGCAACTGGCACAAGTTTATTTGACGCAAATGGCATAACTTTTCTCAACGCAACTGGCACAAGTATGTTCTACGCAACTGGCACAAGTTTGTTCTATGCAACTGGGACAAGTTTGTTGGACGCAACTGGCACAAGTTTGTTCGAAGTAACTGGCACAAGTTTGTTTGATGCAATTGGCACAAGTTTGTTCTACTCAACTGGCACAAGTTTGTTCTATGCAACTGGCACTAGTTTGTTTTACTCAACTGGCATAAGTTTGTTTGACGCAACTGGCACAAGTTTGTTCTACCAACTAGCACAAGTTTGTTCGACGCAACTGGCACAAGGTTGTTCTACGCAACTGGCACAAGTTTGTTCTACGCAACTGGCACAAGTTTGTTTGACGCAACTGGCACAAGTTTATTTGACGCAAATGGCATAACTTTTCTCGACGCAACTGGCACAAGTATGTTCTACGCAACTGGCACAAGTTTGTTCTATGCAACTGGGACAAGTTTGTTGGACGCAACTGGCACAAGTTTGTTCGACGTAACTGGCACAAGTTTGTTCGACGCAACTGGCACAAGGTTGTTCTACGCAACTGGCACAAGTTTGTTCTACGCAACTGGCACAAGTTTGTATGTCACAACTGGCACAAGTTTGTTCAACGCAACTGGCACAAGCTTGTTTGATGCAACTGGCACAAGTTTGTTTGATGCAACTGGCACAAGGTTGTTCTACGCAGCATGCTGAAGTTTGTTCTACGCAACTGGCACAAGTTTGTTTGACGCAACTGGCACAAGTTTGTTCTATGCAACTGGCACTAGTTTGTTTTACTCAACTGGCATAAGTTTGTTTGACGCAACTGGCACAAGTTTGTTCTACCAACTAGCACAAGTTTGTTCGACGCAACTGGCACAAGGTTGTTCTACGCAACTGGCACAAGTTTGTTCTACGCAACTGGCACAAGTTTGTTTGACGCAACTGGCACAAGTTTATTTGATGCAAATGGCATAACTTTTCTCGACGCAACTGGCATAAGTATGTTCTACGCAACTGGCATAAGTTTGTTCTATGCAACTGGGACAAGTTTGTTGGACGCAACTGGCACAAGTTTGTTCGACGTAACTGGCACAAGTTTGTTCGACGCAACTGGCACAAGGTTGTTCTACGCAACTGGCACAAGTTTGTTCTACGCAACTGGCACAAGTTTGCTTGACGCAACTGGCACAAGTTTGTTCTACGCAACTGGCACAAGTTTGTTCGATGCCACTGGCACAAGTTTGTTCGACTCAACTGGCCCAAGTTTTTTTGACGCAAATGGCACAAGTTTGTTAGACGCAACTGGCATAAGTTTGTTTGACGCAACTTGTACAAGTTTGTTTGACGCAACTGGCACAAGTTTGTTTGACGTAACTGGCACAAGTTTGTTTGACGTAACTGGCAGAAGTTTGTTTGACGCAACTGGCACAAGTTTGTTCGGCGCAACTGGCACAAGTTTGTTCGACGCAACTGGCAAAAGTTTGTTTGACTCAACTGGCACAAGTGTGTTTGATGCAACTGGCACAAGGTTGTTCTACGCAACTGGCACAAGTTTGTTCTATGCAACTGGCACAAGTTTATTCTATGCAACTGGCACAGGTTTGTTCTACTCAACTCGCACAAGTTTTTTCTACGCAACTGGCACAAGTTTGTTGTACACAACTGGCACAAGTTTGTTTGACACAACTGGCACAAGTTTGTTCAACGCAAATGGCAAAAGTTTGTTCTATGCAACTGGCACAAATTTGTTTGACGCAATTGGCACATGTTTGTTCTACCCAACTGGCACAAGTTTGTTCTATGCAACTGGCACAAATTTGTTTGACGCAATTGGCACATGTTTGTTCTACCCAACTGGCACAAGTTTGTTCGACGCAACTGGCACAAGTTTGTTTGACACAACTGGCACAAGTTTGTTCTAAGCAACTGGCACAAGTTTGTTTGATGGAATTGGCGCAAGTTTGTTCGACACAACTGGCACAAGTTTGTTCTATGCAACTGGTACAAGTTTGTTCTATGCAACTGGGACAAGTTTGTTGGACGCAACTGGCACAAGTTTGTTCGACGTAACTGGCACAAGTTTGTTCGACGAAACTGTCACAAGTTTGTTCGACACAACTGGCACAAGTTTGTTCAACGTAACTGGCACAAGTTTGTTCGACGCAAGTGGCACAAGTTTGTTCGACGCAACTGGCACAAGTTTGTTCAACATATCTGGCACAAGTTTGTTTGACGCAACTGGCACAAGTTTGTTTTCGCAACTTGTACAAATTTGTTTGACGCAACTGGCACAAGTTTGTTTGACGCAACTGGCACAAGTTTGTTTGAAGCAACTGCCTCAAATTTGTTTGACGCAACTGGCACAAGTTTGTTTGACTCAACTGGCACAAGTTTGTTTGACGCAACTGGCACAAGGATTTTCTACGCAACTGGCACAAGTTTGTTCTACGCAACTGGCACAAGTTTGTTTGACGCAACTGCCACAAGTTTGTTTGACGCAACTGGCACAAGTTTGTTCTACGCAACTGGCACAAGTTTGTTCTATGCAACTGGCACAAGTTTGTTCTTCGCAACTCTAACAAGGTTGTTGTACACAACTGGCACAAGTTTGTTTGACACAACTGGCACAAGTTTGTTCTACGCAACTGGCACAAGTTTGTTCTACACATCTGGCACAAGTTTGTTCTATGCAACTGGCACTAGTTTGTTCTACGCAACTGGCACAAATTTGTTTGACGCAACTGGCACATGTTTGTTCTACCCAACTGGCACAAGTTTGTTCGACGCAACTGGCACAAGTTAGTTCTACGCAACTGGCACAAATTTGTTTGACGCAACTGTCACATGTTTGTTCTACCCAACTGGCACAAGTTTGTTCGACGCAACTGGCACAAGTTAGTTCTACGCAACTGGCGCAAGTTTGTTCGACGCAACTGGCACAAGTTTGTTTGAAGCAACTGGCACAAGTTTGTTTGACGCAACTGGTACATGTTTGTTTAATGTAACTGGCACAAGTTTGTTCGACCCAACTGGCACAAGTTTGTTTGACACAACTGGCACAAAATTGTTCGACGCAACTAGCACAAGTTTGTTTGACGCAACTGGCAAAAGTTTGTTTGACGCAACTGGCACAAGGTTGTTCTACACAACATGCACAAGTTTGTCCTACGCAACTAGCGCAAGTTTGTTTGACGCAACTGGCACAAGTTTGTTCTATGCAACTGGCACTAGTTTGTTCGATGCAACAGGCACAAGTTTGTTCGACACAACTGGCCCAAGTTTCTTTGACGCAACTGGCACAAGTTTGCTAGACGCAACTGGCACAAGTTTGTTTGACGCAACTGGCACAAGTTTGTTTGAAGCAACTGGCACAAGTTTGTTTGAAGCAACTGGCACAAGTTTGTTTGACACAACTGGCACAGGTTTGTTTGACGCAACTGGCACAAGTTTATAGCAACTGGCACAAGTTTATAGCAACTGGCACAAGTTTATTTGATGCAACTGGCACAAGTTTTCTCGACGCAAGTGGCCCAAGTTTGTTCGCCGTAACTGGCTCAAGTTTGTTCGACGCAACTGGCACAAGTTTGTTCGACGCAACTGGCATAAGTTTGTTTGACGCAACTGGCAGAAGTTTCTTCAACGCAACTGGCACAAGTTTGTTCGACGCAACTGGCACAAGTTTGTTTGACGCAATTGGCACAAGTTTGTTCTACTCAACTGGCACAAGTTTGTTCTATGCAACTGGCACTAGTTTGTTCTACGCAACTGGCACAAGTTTGTTCGACGCAACTGGCACAAGGTTGTTCTACGCAACTGGCACAAGTTTGTTTGACGCAACTGGCACAAGTTTGCTTGACGCAACTGGCACAAGGTTGTTCTACGCAACTGGCACAAGTATGTTCGATGCCACTGGCACAAGTTTGTTCGACTCAACTGGCCCAAGTTTTTTTGACGCAAATGGCACAAGTTTGTTAGACGCAACTGGCACAAGTTTGTTTGACGCAACTTGTACAACTTTGTTTGACGCAACTGGCACAAGTTTGTTTGACGCAACTGGCACAAGTTTGTTTGACGCAACTGGCACAAGTTTGTTTGACGCAACTGGCACAAGTTTGTTCGGCGCAACTGTCACAAGTTTGTTCGACACAACTGGCAAAAGTTTGTTTGACGCAACTGGCACAAGTGCGTTTGATACAACTGGCACAAGGTTGTTCTACGCAACTGGCACAAGTTTGTTCTATGCAACTGGCACAAGTTTGTTCTATGCAACTGGCACATGTTTGTTCTACGCAACTGGCACAAGTTTTTTCTACGCAACTGGCACAAGTTTGTTGTACACAACTGGCATAAGTTTGTTTGACACAACTGGCACAAGTTTGTTCTACGCAAATGGCAAAAGTTTGTTCTACGCATCAGGCACAAGTTTGTTCTATGCAACTGGCACAAATTTGTTGGATGCAATTGGCACATGTTTGTTCTACCCAACTGGCACAAGTTTGTTCGATGCAACTGGCACAAGTTTGTTTGACACAACTGGCACAAGTTTGTTCTAAGCAACTGGCACAAGTTTTTTCGATGGAATTGGCGCAAGTTTGTTCGATACAACTGGCACAAGTTTGTTCGACGCAACTGGCACAAGTTTGTTCGACGCAACTGGTACAAGTTTGTTTAACGTAACTGGAACAAGTTTGTTCAACCCAACTGGCACAAGTTTGTATGTCACAACTGGCACAAGTTTGTTCAACGCAACTGGCACAAGCTTGTTTGATGCAACTGGCACAAGTTTGTTTGATGCAACTGGCACAAGGTTGTTCTACGCAGCATGCTGAAGTTTGTTCTACGCAACTGGCACAAGTTTGTTTGACGCAACTGGCACAAGTTTGTTCTATGCAACTGGCACTAGTTTGTACGATGCAACTGGCACAAGTTTGTTCGACGCAACTGGCACAAGTTTGTTTGACGCAACTGGCACAAGTTTGTTAGACGCAACTGGCACAAGTTTGTTCAACACAACTGGCACAAGTTTTTTCGACTTAATTGGCACAAAGTTTGTTTGACGCAAGTGGCACAAGTTTGTTTGATGCAACTGGCACAAGTTTGTTTGACGCAACTGGCACAAGTTTGTTTGACGCAACTGGCACAAGTTTATTTGACGCAACTGGCACAACTTTCCTCGACGCAACTGGCACAAGTTTGTTCGCCGTAACTGGCACAAGTTTGTTTGACGCAACTGGCACAAGTTTATTTGACGCAACTGGCACAAGTTTTCTCGACGCAAGTGGCAAAAATTTGTTTGCCGTAACTGGCACAAGTTTGTTCGACGAAACTGGCACAAGTTTGTTTGACCCAACTGGCACAAGTTTCTTCGACGAAACTGGCACAAGTTTGTTCGACGCAACTGGCACAAGTTTGTTTGAAGCAATTGGCACAAGTTTGTTCTACGCAACTGGCGCAAGTTTGTTCTATGCAACTGGCACTAGTTTGTTTTACGCAACTGGCAAAAGTTTGTTTGACGCAACTGGCACAAGTTTGTTCGATGCCACTGGCTCAAGTTTCTTCGACGCAACTGGCCCAAGGTTTTTTGACGCAACTGGCACAAGTTTTTTTGACGCAACTGGCACAAGTTTGTTTGACGCAACTGGCACAAGTTTGTTGGACGCAACTGGCACAAGTTTGTTCGACGCAACTTTCACAAGATTGTTCGACGCAACTGGCACAAGTTTGTTTGACGCAACTGGCACAAGTTTGTTTGACGCAACTGGCACAAGGTTGTTCTATGCAACTGGCACAAGTTTTTTCTACGCAAATGGCACAAGTTTGTTTGACGCAACTGGCACAAGTTTGTGTGATGCAACAGGCACAAGTTTGTTCTACATAACTGGCACAAGTTTGTTGTACACAATTGGCACAAGTTTGTTTGACACAACTGGCACAAGTTTGTTCTACACAAATGGCAAAAGTTTGTTCTACCCATCTGGCACAAGTTTGTTATATGCAACTGGCACTAGTTTGTTCTACGCAACTGGCACAAATTTGTTTGACGCAACTGGCACATGTTTGTTCTACCCAACTGGCACAAGTTTGTTCGACGCAACTGGCACAAGTTCGTTCTACACAACTGGCACAAGTTTGTTTGACACAACTGGCACAAGTTTGTTTGACACAAGTGGCACAAGTTTGTTCTAAGCAACTGGCACAAGTTTGTTCGATGGAACTGGCGCAAGTTTGTTCGACGCAAGTGGCACAAGTTTGTTCGACGCAACTGGCACAAATTTGTACCACGCAACTGGTACAAGTTTGTTTAACGTAACTGGCACAAGTTTGTTCGACCCAACTGGCACAAGTTTGTTTCACACAACTGGCACAAGTTTGTTCGACGCAACTGGCACAAGTTTGTTTGACGCAACTGGCACAAGTTCGTTTGACGCAACTGGCACAAGGTTGTTCTACGCAACATGTACAAGTTTGTTCTACGCAACTGGCACAAGTTTGTTTGACGCAACTGGCACAAGTTTGTTCTATGCAACTGGCACTAGTTTGTTCGATGCAACTGGCACAAGTTTGTTCGACGCAACTGGCACAAGTTTGTTTGACGCAACTGGCACAAGTTTGTTAGACGCAACTGGCACAAGTTTGTTCAACGCAACTGGCACAAGTTTTTTTGAATCAATTGGCTCAAGTTTGTTTGACGCAACTGGCACAAGTTTGTTTGACGCAACTGGCACAAGTTTGTTTGACGCAACTGGCACAAGTTTGTTTGACGCAACTGGCACAAGTTTATTTAACGCAACTGGCACAACTTTTCTCGACACAACTGGCACAAGTTTGTTCGCCGTAACTGGCACAAGTTTGTTTGACGCAACTGGCACAAGTTTATTTGACGCAACTGGCACAAGTTTCTCGACGCAAGTGGCACAAGTTTGTTCGCCGTAACTGGCTCAAGTTTGTTCGACGCAACTGGCACAAGTTTGTTCGACGCAACTGGCATAAGTTTGTTTGACGCAACTGGCAGAAGTTTCTTCAACGCAACTGGCACAAGTTTGTTCGACGCAACTGGCACAAGTTTGTTTGACATAATTGGCACAAGTTTGTTCTACTCAACTGGCACAAGTTTGTTCTATGCAACTGGCACTAGTTTGTTCTACGCAACTGGCACAAGTTTGTTCGACGCAACTGGCACAAGGTTGTTCTACGCAACTGGCACAAGTTTGTTTGACGCAACTGGCACAAGTTTGCTTGACGCAACTGGCACAAGGTTGTTCTACGCAACTGGCACAAGTATGTTCGATGCCACTGGCACAAGTTTGTTCGACTCAACTGGCCCAAGTTTTTTTGACGCAAATGGCACAAGTTTGTTAGACGCAACTGGCACAAGTTTGTTTGACGCAACTTGTACAACTTTGTTTGACGCAACTGGCACAAGTTTGTTTGACGCAACTGGCACAAGTTTGTTTGACGCAACTGGCACAAGTTTGTTTGACGCAACTGGCACAAGTTTGTTTGGCGCAACTGGCACAAGTTTGTTCGACACAACTGGCAAAAGTTTGTTTGACGCAACTGGCACAAGTGCGTTTGATACAACTGGCACAAGGTTGTTCTACGCAACTGGCTCAAGTTTGTTCTATGCAACTGGCACAAGTTTGTTCTATGCAACTGGCACATGTTTGTTCTACGCAACTGGCACAAGTTTTTTCTACGCAACTGGCACAAGTTTGTTGTACACAACTGGCATAAGTTTGTTTGACACAACTGGCACAAGTTTGTTTTACGCAAATGGCAAAAGTTTGTTCTACGCATCAGGCACAAGTTTGTTCTATGCAACTGGCACAAATTTGTTGGACGCAATTGGCACATGTTTGTTCTACCCAACTGGCACAAGTTTGTTCGACGCAACTGGCACAAGTTTGTTTGACACAACTGGCACAAGTTTGTTCTAAGCAACTGGCACAAGTTTTTTCGATGGAATTGGCGCAAGTTTGTTCGATACAACTGGCACAAGTTTGTTCGACGCAACTGGCACAAGTTTGTTCGACGCAACTGGTACAAGTTTGTTTAACGTAACTGGAACAAGTTTGTTCAACCCAACTGGCACAAGTTTGTATGTCACTACTGGCACAAGTTTGTTCAACGCAACTGGCACAAGCTTGTTTGATGCAACTGGCACAAGTTTGTTTGATGCAACTGGCACAAGGTTGTTCTACGCAGCATGCTGAAGTTTGTTCTACGCAACTGGCACAAGTTTGTTTGACGCAACTGGCACAAGTTTGTTCTATGCAACTGGCACTAGTTTGTACGATGCAACTGGCACAAGTTTGTTCGACGCAACTGGCACAAGTTTGTTTGACGCAACTGGCACAAGTTTGTTAGACGCAACTGGCACAAGTTTGTTCAACGCAACTGGCACAAGTTTTTTCGACTTAATTGGCACAAAGTTTGTTTGACGCAAGTGGCACAAGTTTCTTTGATGCAACTGGCACAAGTTTGTTTGACGCAACTGGCACAAGTTTGTTTTGACGCAACTGGCACAAGTTTATTTGATGCAACTGGCTCAACTTTCCTTGACGCAACTGGCACAAGTTTGTTCGCCGTAACTGGCACAAGTTTGTTTGACGCAACTGGCACAAGTTTATTTGACGCAACTGGCACAAGTTTTCTCAACGCAAGTGGCAAAAATTTGTTTGCCGTAACTGGCACAAGTTTGTTCGACGAAACTGGCACAAGTTTGTTTGACCCAACTGGCACAAGTTTCTTCGACGAAACTGGCACAAGTTTGTTCGACGCTACTGGCACAAGTTTGTTTGAAGCAATTGGCACAAGTTTGTTCTACGCAACTGGCGCAAGTTTGTTCTATGCAACTGGCACTAGTTTGTTTTACGCAACTGGCAAAAGTTTGTTTGACGCAACTGGCACAAGTTTGTTCGATGCCACCTGCACAAGTTTCTTCGACGCAACTGGCCCAAGTTTTTTTGACGCAACTGGCACAAGTTTTTTTGACGCAACTGGCACAAGTTTGTTTGACGCAACTGGCACAAGTTTGTTGGACGCAATTGGCACAAGTTTGTTCGACGCAACTTTCACAAGATTGTTCGACGCAACTGGCACAAGTTTGTTTGACGCAACTGGCACAAGTTTGTTTGACGCAACTGGCACAAGTTTGATTGACGCAACTGGCACAAGGTTGTTCTATGCAACTGGCACAAGTTTTTTCTACGCAAATGGCACAAGTTTGTTTGACGCAACTGGCACAAGTTTGTGTGATGCAACAGGCACAAGTTTGTTCTACATAACTGGCACAAGTTTGTTGTACACAATTGGCACAAGTTTGTTTGAAACAACTGGCACAAGTTTGTTCTACGCAAATGGCAAAAGTTTGTTCTACCCATCTGGCACAAGTTTGTTATATGCAACTGGCACTAGTTTGTTCTACGCAACTGGCACAAATTTGTTTGACGCAACTGGCACATGTTTGTTCTACCCAACTGGCACAAGTTTGTTCGACGCAACTGGCACAAGTTCGTTCTACACAACTGGCACAAGTTTGTTTGACACAACTGGCACAAGTTTGTTTGACACAAGTGGCACAAGTTTGTTCTAAGCAACTGGCACAAGTTTGTTCGATGGAACTGGCGCAAGTTTGTTCGACGCAAGTGGCACAAGTTTGTTCGACGCAACTGGCACAAATTTGT
This sequence comes from Macrobrachium rosenbergii, assembly GCA_039081455.1. Taxonomy (NCBI): domain Eukaryota; kingdom Metazoa; phylum Arthropoda; class Malacostraca; order Decapoda; family Palaemonidae; genus Macrobrachium; species Macrobrachium rosenbergii. The sequence continues at coordinate 63,611,782 of JANJGK010000010.1, read as the reverse complement.
ACCACGCAACTGGTACAAGTTTGTTTAACGTAACTGGCACAAGTTTGTTCGACCCAACTGGCACAAGTTTGTTTCACACAACTGGCACAAGTTTGTTCGACGCAACTGGCACAAGTTTGTTTGACGCAACTGGCACAAGTTCGTTTGACGCAACTGACACAAGGTTGTTCTACGCAACATGTACAAGTTTGTTCTACGCAACTGGCACAAGTTTGTTTGACGCAACTGGCACAAGTTTGTTCTATGCAACTGGCACTAGTTTGTTCGATGCAACTGGCACAAGTTTGTTCGACGCAACTGGCACAAGTTTGTTTGACGCAACTGGCACAAGTTTGTTAGACGCAACTGGCACAAGTTTGTTCAACGCAACTGGCACAAGTTTTTTCGAATCAATTGGCACAAGTTTGTTTGACGCAACTGGCACTAGTTTGTTTGACGCAACTGGCACAAGTTTGTTTGACGCAACTGGCACAAGTTTATTTAACACAACTGGCACAACTTTTCTCGACACAACTGGCATAAGTTTGTTCGCCGTAACTGGCACAAGTTTGTTTGACGCAACTGGCACGAGTTTATTTGACGCAACTGGCACAAGTTTCTCGACGCAAGTGGCACAAGTTTGTTCGCCGTAACTGGCACAAGTTTGTTCGACGCAACTGGCAAAAGTTTGTTCGACGCAACTGGCACAAGTTTTTTGACGCAACTGGCTCAAGTTTCTTCGACGCAACTGGCACAAGTTTTTTGACGCAACTGGCTCAAGTTTCTTCGACGCAACTGGCACAAGTTTGTTCGAAGTAACTGGCACAAGTTTGTTTGATGCAATTGGCACAAGTTTGTTCTACTCAACTGGCACAAGTTTGTTCTATGCAACTGGCACTAGTTTGTTTTACTCAACTGGCATAAGTTTGTTTGACGAAACTGGCACAAGTTTGTTCTACCAACTAACACAAGTTTGTTCGACGCAACTGGCACAAGGTTGTTCTACGCAACTGGCACAAGTTTGTTCTACGCAACTGGCACAAGTTTGTTTGACGCAACTGGCACAAGTTTATTTGACGCAAATGGCATAACTTTTCTCGACGCAACTGGCACAAGTATGTTCTACGCAACTGGCACAAGTTTGTTCTATGAAACTGGGACAAGTTTGTTGGACGCAACTGGCACAAGTTTGTTCGACGTAACTGGCACAAGTTTGTTCGACGCAACTGGCACAAGGTTTTTCTACGCAACTGGCACAAGTTTGTTCTACGCAACTGGCACAAGTTTGCTTGACGTAACTGGCACAAGTTTGTTCTACGCAACTGGCACAAGTTTGTTCGATGCCACTGGCACAAGTTTGTTCGACTCAACTGGCCCAAGTTTTTTTGACGCAAATGGCACAAGTTTGTTAGACGCAACTGGCACAAGTTTGTTTGACGCAACTTGTACAAGTTTGTTTGACGCAACTGGCACAAGTTTGTTTGACGTAACTGGCACAAGTTTGTTTGACGTAACTGGCACAAGTTTGTTTGACGCAACTGGCACAAGTTTGTTCGGCGCAACTGGCACAAGTTTGTTCGACGCAGCTGGCAAAAGTTTGTTTGACTCAACTGGCACAAGTGTGTTTGATGCAACTGGCACAAGGTTGTTCTACGCAACTGGCACAAGTTTGTTCTATGCAACTGGCACAAGTCTTTTCTATGCAACTGGCACAGGTTTGTTCTACTCAACTCGCACAAGTTTTTTCTACGCAATTGGCACAAGTTTGTTGTACACAACTGGCACAAGTTTGTTTGACACAACTGGCACAAGTTTGTTCAACGCAAATGGCAAAAGTTTGTTCTATGCAACTGGCACAAATTTGTATGACGCAATTGGCACATGTTTGTTCTACCCAACTGGCACAAGTTTGTTCGACGCAACTGGCACAAGTTTGTTTGACACAACTGGCACAAGTTTGTTCTAAGCAACTGGCACAAGTTTGTTTGATGGAATTGGCGCAAGTTTGTTCGACACAACTGGCACAAGTTTGTTCGACGCAACTGGCACAAGTTTGTTCGACGCAACTGGTACAAGTTTGTTCTACCAACTAGCACAAGTTTGTTCGACACAACTGGCACAAGGTTGTTCTACGCAACTGGCACAAGTTTGTTCTACGCAACTGGCACAAGTTTGTTTGATGCAACTGGCACAAGTTTGTTCAACGCAACTGGCACAAGTTTGTTGGATGCCACTGGCACAAGTTTGTTCGACGAAACTGGCCCAATTTTTTTTTACGCAACTGGCACAAGTTAGTTCGACACAACTGGCACAAGTTTGTTCGACGCAACTGGCACAAGTTTGTTCTACTAACTAGCACAAGTTTGTTCGACGCAAGTGGCACAAGGTTGTTCTACGTAACTGGCACAAGTTTGTTCTACGCATTTAGCACAAGTTTGTTTGACGCAACTGGCACAAGTTTGTTCGACGCAACTGGCACAAGTTTCTCCTATGCAACTGGTACTAGTTTGTTCTACGCAACTGGCACAAGTTTGTTCTATGCAACTGGCACAAGTTTGTTCTACGCAACTGGTACTAGTTTGTTCTACGCATCTGGCACAAGTTTGTTCTATGCAACTGGTACTAGTTTGTTCTACGCAATGGCACAAGTTTGTTTGACGCAACTGGCACAAGTTTGTTCTACCCAACTGGCACAAGTTTGTTCTATGCAACTGGTACTAGTTTGTTCTACGCAATGGCACAAGTTTGTTTGACGCAACTGGCACAAGTTTGTTCTACCCAACTGGCACAAGTTTGTTCTACGCATCTGGCACAAGTTTGTTCTATGCAACTGGTACTAGTTTGTTCTACGCAATGGCACAAGTTTGTTTGACGCAACTGGCACAAGTTTGTTCTACCCAACTGGCACAAGTTTGTTCGATGGAATTGGCGCAAGTTTGTTCGACACAACTGGCACAAGTTTGTTCGACGCAACTGGCACAAGTTTGTTCGACGCAACTGGCACAAGTTTGTTCTACTAACTAGCACAAGTTTGTTCGACGCAAGTGGCACAAGGTTGTTCTACGTAACTGGCACAAGTTTGTTCTACGCATTTAGCACAAGTTTGTTTGACGCAACTGGCACAAGTTTGTTCGACGCAACTGGCACAAGTTTGTTGGGTGCCACTGACAGAAGTTTGTTCAACGAAACTGGCCCAGTTTTTTTTGACGCAACTGGCACAAGTTTGTTCGACACAACTGGCACAAGTATGTTCGACGCAACTGGCACAAGTTTGTTCTACATAACTGGAACAAGTTTGTTCTATGCAACTGGCACAAGTTTGTTCTACGCAACTGGCACAAGTTTGTTCTATGCATCTGGCACAAGTTTGTTCTATGCAACTGGCACTAGTTTGTTTTACGCAACTGGCACAAGTTTTTTTTGACGCAACTGGCACAAGTTTGTTCTACCCAACTGGCACAAGTTTGTTCGACGCAACTGGCACAAGTTTGTTCTACGCAACTGACACAAGTTTGTTTGACACAACTGGCACAAGTTTGTTCTATGCAACTGGCACAAGTTTGTTCGACGCAACTGGCACAAGTTTGTTCGACGCAACTGGCACAAGTTTGTTCTACGCAACTGGCACAAGTTCGTTTGACGCAACAGGCACAAGGTTCTTTTACGCAACTGGCACAAGTTTGTTTGACGCAACTGGCACAAGTTTCTTCTACGCAACTGGCACAAGTTTGTTTGACGCAACTGGCACAAGTTTCTTTGACGCAACTGGCACAAGTTTGTTAGACGCAACTGGCACAAGTTTGTTCGACGTAACAGGCACAAGTTTTTTCGACTCAATTGGTACAAGTTTGTTTGACGCAACTGGCACAAGTTTGTTTGACGCAAGAGGCACAAGTTTGTTTGACGCAACTGGCACAAGGTTGTTTGACGCAACTGGCACAAGTTTCTTTTTACGCAACTGGCACAAGTTTTCTCGAAGCAACTGGCGCAAGTTTGTTTGCCATATCTGGCACAAGTTTTTTCGACGCAACTGGCACAAGTTTGTTCGACGCAAATGGCACAAATTTGTTTGACGCAACTGGCACAAGTTTGTTCGACGCAACTGGCACAAGTTTGTTCGATGCAACTGGCACAAGTTTGTTCGACGCAACTGGCACAAGTTTGTTTGACGCAACTGGCACAAGTTTGTTTTACGCAACTGGCACAAGTTTGTTCTATGCAACTGGCACTAGTTTGTTCTATGCAACTGGCATAAGTTTGTTTGACGCAACTGGTACAAGTTTGTTCTACGCAACTGGCACAAGTTTGTTCGACGCAACTGGCACAAGTTTGTTCTATGCAACTGGCACATGTTTGTTCTACGCAACTGGCACAAGTTTTTTCTACGCAACTGGCAGAAGTTTGTTGTACACAACTGGCATAAGTTTGTTTGACACAACTGGCACAAGTTTGTTCTACGCAAATGGCAAAAGTTTGTTCTACGCATCAGGCACAAGTTTGTTCTATGCAACTGGCACAAATTTGTTTGACGCAATTGGCACATGTTTGTTCTACCCAACTGGCACAAGTTTGTTCGACGCAACTGGCACAAGTTTGTTTGACACAACTGGCACAAGTTTGTTCTAAGCAACTGGCACAAGTTTTTTCGATGGAATTGGCGCAAGTTTGTTCGATACAACTGCCACAAGTTTGTTCGACGCAACTGGCACAAGTTTGTTCGACGCAACTGGTACACGTTTGTTTAACGTAACTGGAACAAGTTTGTTCAACCCAACTGGCACAAGTTTGTATGTCACAACTGGCACAAGTTTGTTCAACGCAACTGGCACAAGCTTGTTTGATGCAACTGGCACAAGTTTGTTTGATGCAACTGGCACAAGGTTGTTCTACGCAGCATGCTGAAGTTTGTTCTACGCAACTGGCACAAGTTTGTTTGACGCAACTGGCACAAGTTTGTTCTATGCAACTGGCACTAGTTTGTACGATGCAACTGGCACAAGTTTGTTCGACGCAACTGGCACAAGTTTGTTTGACGCAACTGGCACAAGTTTGTTAGACGCAACTGGCACAAGTTTGTTCAACGCAACTGGCACAAGTTTGTTCAACGCAACTGGCACAAGTTTTTTCGACTTAATTGGCACAAAGTTTGTTTGACGCAAGTGGCACAAGTTTGTTTGATGCAACTGGCACAAGTTTGTTTGACGCAACTGGCACAAGTTTGTTTGACGCAACTGGCACAAGTTTATTTGACGCAACTGGCACAACTTTCCTCGACGCAACTGGCACAAGTTTGTTCGCCGTAACTGGCACAAGTTTGTTTGACACAACTGGCACAAGTTTATTTGACGCAACTGGCACAAGTTTTCTCGATGCAAGTGGCAAAAATTTGTTTGCCGTAACTGGCACAAGTTTGTTCGACGAAACTGGCACAAGTTTGTTTGACCCAACCGGCACAAGTTTTTTCGACGAAACTGGCACAAGTTTGTTCGGCGCAACTGGCACAAGTTTGTTTGAAGCAATTGGCGCAAGTTTGTTCTACGCAACTGGCGCAAGTTTGTTCTATGCAACTGGCACTAGTTTGTTTTACGCAACTGGCAAAAGTTTGTTTGACGCAACTGGCACAAGTTTGTTCGATGCCACTGGCACAAGTTTCTTCGACGCAACTGGCCCAAGTTTTTTTGACGCAACTGGCACAAGTTTTTTTGACACAACTGGCACAAGTTTGTTCGACGCAACTTTCACAAGATTGTTCGACGCAACTGGCACAAGTTTGTTTGACGCAACTGGCACAAGTTTGTTTGACGCAACTGGCACAAGTTTGTTTGACGCAACTGGCACAAGGTTGTTCTATGCAACTGGCACAAGTTTTTTCTAGGCAAATGGCACAAGTTTGTTTGACGCAACTGGCACAAGTTTGTGTGATGCAACAGGCACAAGTTTGTTCTACATAACTGGCACAAGTTTGTTGTACACAATTGGCACAAGTTTGTTTGACACAACTGGCACAAGTTTGTTCTACGCAAATGGTAAAAGTTTGTTCTACGCATCTGGCACAAGTTTGTTATATGCAACTGGCACTAGTTTGTTCTACGCAACTGGCACAAATTTGTTTGACGCAACTGGCACATGTTTGTTCTACCCAACTGGCACAAGTTTGTTCGACGCAACTGGCACAAGTTTGTTCTACACAACTGGCACAAGTTTGTTTGACACAACTGGCACAAGTTTGTTTGACACAAGTGGCACAAGTTTGTTCTAAGCAACTGGCACAAGTTTGTTCGATGGAACTGGCGCAAGTTTGTTCAACGCAAGTGGCACAAGTTTGTTAAACGCAACTGGCGCTAGTTTGTTTGACGCAACTGGCACAAGTTTGTTCGACGCAACTGGCACAAATTTGTACGACGCAACTGGTACAAGTTTGTTCAACGTAACTGGCACAAGTTTGTTCGACCCAACTGGCACAAGTTTGTTTCACACAACTGGCACAAGTTTGTTCGACGCAACTGGCACAAGTTTGTTTGACGCAACTGGCACAAGTTCGTTTGACGCAACTGGCACAACGTTGTTCTACGCAACATGTACAAATATGTTCTACACAACTGGCACAAGTTTGTTTGACGCAACTGGCACAAGTTTGTTCTATGCAACTGGCACTAGTTTCTTCGATGCAACTGGCACAAGTTTGTTCGACGCAACTGGCACAAGTTTGTTTGACGCAACTGGCACAAGTTTGTTAGACGCAACTGGCACAAGTTTGTTCAACGCAACTGGCACAAGTTTTTTCGAATCAATTGGCACAAGTTTGTTTGACGCAACTGGCACAAGTTTGTTTGACGCAACTGGGACAAGTTTGTTTGGCGCAACTGGCACAAGTTTATTTAACGCAACTGGCACAACTTTTCTCGACACAACTGGCACAAGTTTGTTTGCCGTAACTGGCACAAGTTTGTTTGACGCAAGTGGCACAAGTTTATTTGATGCAACTGGCACAAGTTTCTCGACGCAAGTGGCCCAAGTTTGTTCGCCGTAACTGGCAAAAGTTTGTTCGACGCAACTGGCAAAAGTTTGTTCGACGCAACTGGCACAAGTTTTTTGACGCAACTGGCTCAAGTTTCTTCGACGAAACTGGCACAAGTTTGTTTGAAGTAACTGGCACAAGTTTGTTTGATGCAATTGGCACAAGTTTGTTCTACTCAACTGGCACAAGTTTGTTCTATGCAACTGGCATTAGTTTCTTTTACTCAACTGGCATAAGTTTGTTTGACGCAACTGGCACAAGTTTGTTCTACCAACTAGCACAAGTTTGTTCGACGCAACTGGCACAAGGTTGTTCTACGCAACTGGCACAAGTTTGTTCTACGCAACTGGCACAAGTTTGTTTGACGCAACTGGCACAAGTTTATTTGACGCAAATGGCATAACTTTTCTCAACGCAACTGGCACAAGTATGTTCTACGCAACTGGCACAAGTTTGTTCTATGCAACTGGGACAAGTTTGTTGGACGCAACTGGCACAAGTTTGTTCGAAGTAACTGGCACAAGTTTGTTTGATGCAATTGTCACAAGTTTGTTCTACTCAACTGGCACAAGTTTGTTCTATGCAACTGGCACTAGTTTGTTTTACTCAACTGGCATAAGTTTGTTTGACGCAACTGGCACAAGTTTGTTCTGTGCAACTGGCACAAGTTTGTTCAACGCAACTGGCACAAGTTTGTTCAACGCAACTGGCACAAGTTTGTTCAACGCAACTGGCACAAGTTTGTTCAACGCAACTGGCACAAGTTTGTTCAACGCAACTGACACAAGTTTGTTTGACACAACTGGCACAAGTTTGTTCTGTGCAACTGGCACAAGTTTGTTCAACGCAACTGGCACAAGTTTGTTCAACGCAACTGGCACAAGTTTGTTTGATGCAACTGACACAAGTTTGTTTGATGCAACTGGCACAAGGTTGTTCTACGCAGCATGCTGAAGTTTGTTCTACGCAACTGGCACAAGTTTGTTTGACGCAACTGGCACAAGTTTGTTCTATGCAACTGGCACTAGTTTGTTTTACTCAACTGGCATAAGTTTGTTTGACGCAACTGGCACAAGTTTGTTCTACCAACTAGCACAAGTTTGTTCGACGCAACTGGCACAAGGTTGTTCTACGCAACTGGCACAAGTTTGTTCTACGCAACTGGCACAAGTTTGTTTAACGCAACTGGCACAAGTTTATTTGACGCAAATGGCATAACTTTTCTCGACGCAACTGGCACAAGTATGTTCTACGCAACTGGCACAAGTTTGTTCTATGCAACTGGGACAAGTTTGTTGGACGCAACTGGCACAAGTTTGTTCGACGTAACTGGCACAAGTTTGTTCGATGCAACTGGCACAAGGTTGTTCTACGCAACTGGCACAAGTTTGTTCTACGCAACTGGCACAAGTTTGCTTGACGCAACTGGCACAAGTTTGTTCTACGCAACTGGCACAAGTTTGTTCGATGCCACTGGCACAAGTTTGTTCGACTCAACTGGCCCAAGTTTTTTTGACGCAAATGGCACAAGTTTGTTAGACGCAACTGGCATAAGTTTGTTTGACGCAACTTGTACAAGTTTGTTTGACGCAACTGGCACAAGTTTGTTTGACGTAACTGGCACAAGTTTGTTTGACATAACTGGCAAAAGTTTGTTTGACGCAACTGGCGCAAGTTTGTTCGGCGCAACTGGCACAAGTTTGTTCGACGCAACTGGCAAAAGTTTGTTTGACTCAACTGGCACAAGTGTGTTTGATGCAACTGGCACAAGGTTGTTCTACGCAACTGGCACAAGTTTGTTCTATGCAACTGGCACAAGTTTATTCTATGCAACTGGCACAGGTTTGTTCTACTCAACTCGCACAAGTTTTTTCTACGCAACTGGCACAAGTTTGTTGTACACAACTGGCACAAGTTTGTTTGACACAACTGGCACAAGTTTGTTCAACGCAAATGGCAAAAGTTTGTTCTATGCAACTGGCACAAATTTGTTTGACGCAATTGGCACATGTTTGTTCTACCCAACTGGCACAAGTTTGTTCTATGCAACTGGCACAAATTTGTTTGACGCAATTGGCACATGTTTGTTCTACCCAACTGGCACAAGTTTGTTCGACGCAACTGGCACAAGTTTGTTTGACACAACTGGCACAAGTTTGTTCTAAGCAACTGGCACAAGTTTGTTTGATGGAATTGGCGCAAGTTTGTTCGACACAACTGGCACAAGTTTGTTCGACGCAACTGGCACAACTTTGTTCGACGCAACTGGCACAAGTTTGTTCTACCAACTAGCACAAGTTTGTTCGACGCAACTGGCACAAGGTTGTTCTACGCAACTGGAACAAGTTTGTTCTACGCATTTAGCACAAGTTTGTTTGACGCAACTGGCACAAGTTTGTTCGACGCAACTGGCACAAGTTTGTTGGGTGCCACTGACACAAGCTTGTTCGACGAAACTGGCCCAGTTGTTTTTGACGCAACTGGCACAAGTTTGTTCGACGCAACTGGCACAAGTTTGTTCGACGCAACTGGCACAAGTTTGTTCTACATAACTGGCACAAGTTTGTTCTATGCAACTGGCACAAGTTTGTTCTACGCAACTGGCACAAGTTTGTTCTATTCATCTGGCACAAGTTTGTTCTATGCAACTGGCACTAGTTTGTTCGACGCAACTGGCACAAGTTTGTTTGACGCAACTGGCACAAGTTTGTTCTACCCAACTGGCACAAGTTTGTTCGACGCAACTGGCACAAGTTTGTTCTACGCAACTGACACAAGTTTGTTTGACACAACTGGCACAAGTTTGTTCTGTGCAACTGGCACAAGTTTGTTCGACGCAACTGGCACAAGTTTGTTCGACGCAACTGGCACAAGTTTGTTCTACGCAACTGGCACAAGTTCGTTTGACGCAACAGGCACAAGGTTCTTTTACGCAACTGGCACAAGTTTGTTTGACGCAACTGGCACAAGTTTGTTCTACGCAACTGGCACAAGTTTGTTTGACGCAACTGGCACAAGTTTCTTTGACGCAACTGGCACAAGTTTGTTAGACGCAACTGGCACAAGTTTGTTCGACGTAACAGGCACAAGTTTTTTCGACTCAATTGGTACAAGTTTGTTTGACGCAACTGGCACAAGTTTGTTTGACGCAAGAGGCACAAGTTTGTTTGATGCAACTGGCACAAGGTTGTTTGACGCAACTGGCACAAGTTTCTTTTTATGCAACTGGCACAAATTTTCTCGAAGCAACTGGCACAAGTTTGTTTGCCATATCTGGCACAAGTTTTTTCGACGCAACTGGCACAAGTTTGTTCGATGCATCTGGCACAAATTTGTTTGACGCAACTGGCACAAGTTTGTTCGACGCAACTGGCACAAGTTTGTTCGACGCAACTGGCACAAGTTTGTTCAACGCAACTGGCACAAGTTTGTTCTATGCAACTGGCACTAGTTTGTTCTATGCAACTGGCATAAGTTTGTTTGACGCAACTGGTACAAGTTTGTTCTACGCATCTGGCACAAGTTTGTTCGACGCAACTGGCACAATTTTGTTCTACGCAACTCTTACTAGTTTGTTGTACACAACTGGCACAAGTTTGTTTGACACAACTGGCACAAGATTGTTCTACGCAAATGGCAAATGTTTGTTCTGCGCATCTGGCAAAAGTTTGTTCTATGCAACTGGCACTAGTGTGTTCTACGCAACTAGCACACATTTGTTTGACACAACTGGCACATGTTTGTTCTACCCAACTGGCACTAGTTTGTTCGACGCAACTGGCATAAGTTAGTTCTACGCAACTGGCACAAGTTTGTTTGACACAACTGGCACAAGTTTGTTCTATGCAACTGGCACAAGTTTCTTCGACGGAACTGGCGCAAGTTTGTTCGACACAACTGGCACAAGTTTGTTCGACGCAACTGGCACAAGTTTGTTCGACGCAACTAGAACAAGTTTGTTTAACGTAACTGGCACAAGTTTGTTCGACCCAACTGGCACAAGTTTGTTTGACAAAACTGGCATAAGTTTGTTTGACACAACTGGCACAAGGTTGTTCTACGCAACATGTACAAGTTTGTTCTACGCAACTGGCACAAGTTTGTTCTATGCAACTGGCACAAGTTTGTTCTATGCAACTGGCACTAGTTTGTTCGATGCAACTGGCACAAGTTTGTTCGACACAACTGGCACAAGTTTGTTTGACCAAACTTGCACAAGTTTGTTAGACGCAACTGGCACAAGTTTGTTCAACGCAACTGCCACAAGTTTTTTTAATCAATTGGCACAAGTTTGTTTGACGCAACTGGCACAAGTTTGTTTGACGCAACTGGCACAAGTTTGTTTGACTCCAACTGGTACAACTTTTCTCGACGCAACTGGCACAAGTTTGTTCGCCGTAACTGGCACAAGTTTGTTTGACGCAACTGGCACAAGTTTATTTGACGCAACTGGCACTAGTTTTCTCGACGCAAGTGGCACAAGTTTGTTCGCTGTAACTGGCACAAGTTTGTTCGACGAAACTGGCACAAGTTTGTTCAACGCAACTGGCACAAGTTTGTTTGACGCAACTGGCACAAGTTTCTTCGACGCAACTGGCACAAGTTTGTTCGACGAACTGGCACAAGTTTGTTTGACGCAATTGGCACAAGTTTGTTCTACTCAACTGGCACAAGTTTGTTCTCTGCAACTGGCATTAGTTTGTTTTACGCTTCTGGCATAAGTTTGTTTGGCGCAACTGGCACAAGTTTGTTCTACAAACTAGCACTAGTTTGTTTGATGCAACTGGCACAAGGTTGTTCTATGCATCTGGCACAAGTTTGTTCTACGCAACTGGCACAAGTTTGTTTGACGCAACTGGCACAAGGTTGTTCTATGCAACTGGCACAAGTTTGTTCGACGAAACTGGCCCAAGTTTTTTTGATGCAACTGGCACAAGTTTGTTAGACGCAACTGGCACAAGTTTGTTCGACGCAACTGGCACAAGTTTTTTCGACTCAATTGGCACAAGTTTGTTTTGCGCAACTGGAACAAGTTTGTTTGACGCAACTGGCACAAGTTTGTTCAGTGCAACTGGCACAAGTTTGTTTGATGCAACTGGCACAAGTTTATTTGACGCAACTGGCACAAGTTTTCTCGACGAAACTGGCACAAGTTTATTCGCCGTAACTGGCACAAGTTTGTTCGATGCAACTGGCACAAGTTTGTTTGATGCAACTGGCACAAGTTTGTTCCACATAACTGGCACAAGTTTGTTCTATGCAACTGGCACAAGTTTGTTCTACGCAACTGGCACAAGTTTGTTCAACGCAACTGGCACAAATTTGTTTGACGCAACTGGCACAAGTTTGTTTGACGCAACTGGCACAAGTTTGTTCGACGCAACTGGCACAAGGTTCTTCTATGCAACTGGCACAAGTTTGTTCTATGGAAATGGCACAAGTTTGTTTGATGCAACTGGCACAAGTTTGTTTGGTGCAACAGGCACAAGTTTGATCTACATAACTGGCACAGGTTTGTTGTACACAACTGGCACAAGTTTGTTTGACACAACTGGCACAAGTTTGTTCTACGCAAATGGCAAAAGTTTGTTCTACGCATCTGGCACAAGTTTGTTCTATGCAACTGGCACTAGTTTGTTCTACGCAACTGGCACAAATTTGTTTGACGCAACTGGCACATGTTTGTTCTACCCAACTGGCACAAGTTTGTTCGACGCAACTGGCACAAGTTTGTTCTACACAACTGGCACAAGTTTATTTTGACACAAGTGGCACAAGTTTGTTCTAAGCACCTGGCACAAGTTTGTTCGACGGAACTGGCGCAAGTTTGTTCGACGAAACTGGCACAAGTTTGTTCGACGCAACTGGCACAAATTTGTACGACGCAACTGGCACAAATTTGTACGACGCAACTAGTACAAGTTTGTTTAACGTAACTGGCTAAAGTTTGTTCGACCCAACTGGCAAAAGTTTGTTTCACACAACTGGCAAAAGTTTGTTAGACGCAACTGGCACAAGTTTGTTTGACGCAACTGGCACAAGTGTGTTTGACGCAACTGGCACAAGGTTGTTCTACGCAACATGTACAAGTTTGTTCTACGCAAATGGCACAAGTTTGTTCTATGCAACTGGCACTAGTTTGTTCGATGCAACTGGCACAAGTTTGTTCGACGCAACTGGCATAAGTTTGTTTGACGCAACTGGCACAAGTTTGTTAGACGCAACTGGCACAAGTTTGTTCAACGCAACTGGCACAAGTTTTTTCGAATCAATTGGCACAAGTTTGTTTGACACAACTGGCACAAGTTTGTTTGACGCAACTGGCACAAGTTTGTTTGACGCAACAGGCACAAGTTTGTTTGACGCAACTGGCACAAGTTTATTTGACGCAACTGGCACTACTTTTCTCGACGCAACTGGCACAAGTTTGTTCGCCGTAACTGGCACAAGTTTGTTTGACGCAACTGGCACAAGTTTATTTGACGCAACTGGCACAAGTTTCTCGACGCAAGTGGCACAAGTTTATTCGCCGTAACTGGCACAAGTTTGTTCGACGCAACTGGCACAAGTTTGTTTGAAGCAACTGGCACAAGTTTCTTCGACGCAACTGGCACAAGTTTGTACGATGCAACTGGCACAAGTTTGTTTGATGCAATTGGCACAAGTTTGTTCTACTCAACTGGCACAAGTTTGTTCTATGCAACTGGTACTAGTTTGTTTTACGCAACTGGCATAAGTTTGTTTGACGCAACTGGCACAAGTTTGTTCTACCAACTAGCACAAGTTTGTTCGACGCAACTGGCACAAGGTTGTTCTACGCAACTGGCACAAGTTTGTTCTACGCAACTGGCACAAGTTTGTTTGACGCAACTGGCACAAGTTTGTTCGACGCAACTGGCACAAGTTTGTTGGATGCCACTGGCACAAGTTTGTTCGACGAAACTGGCCCAAGTTTTTTTGACGCAACTGGCACAAGTTTGTTCGACACAACTGGCACAAGTTTGTTCGACGCAACTGGCACAAGTTTGTTCTACATAACTGGCACAAGTTTGTTCTATGCAACTGGCACAAGTTTGTTCTACGCAACTGGCACAAGTTTGTTCTATGCATCTGGCACAAGTTTGTTCTATGCAACTGGCACTAGTTTGTTGTACGCAACTGGCACAAGTTTGTTTGACGCAACTGGCACAAGTTTGTTCTACCCAACTGACACAAGTTTGTTCAACGCAACTGGCACAAGTTTGTTCTACGCAACTAACACTAGTTTATTTGACACAACTGGTAGAAGTTTGTTCAACTCAACTGGCACAAGTTTGTTTGACGCAACTGGCAAAAGTTTGTTCGACGCAACTGGCACAAGTTTGTTCGACGCAACTGGCAAAAGTTTGTTTGATGCAACTGGCACAAGTTCGTTTGACGCAACTGCCACAAGGTTCTTCTACGCAACTGGCACAAGTTTGTTTGACGCAACTGGTACAAGTTTGTTCTACGCAACTGGCACAAGTAGGTTTAATGCAACTAGCACAAGTTTGTTTGACGCAACTGGCAAAAGTTTGTTTGACGCAACTGGCACAAGTTTGTTAGACGCAACTGGCACAAGTTTGTTTGACGTAACAGGCACAAGTTTTTTCGACTCAATTACTACAAGTTTGTTTGACGTAACTGGCACAAGTTTGTTTGACGCAAGAGGCAAAAGTTTGTTCGACGCAACTGGCACAAGTTTGTTCGACGCAACTTGCACAAGTTTGTTCGATGCAACTGGCACAAGTTTGTTTAACACAACTGGCACATGTTTGTTCGACCCAACTGGCACAAGTTTGTTTGACGCAGCTGGCACAAGTTTGTTTGACGCAACTGGCACAAGTTTGTTTGACACAACTGGCACAAGTTTGTTTGACGCGACTGGCACAAGGATGTTCTACGCAACTAACACATGTTTGTTCTACGCAACTGGCACAAGTTTCTTTGATGCAACTGGCACAAGTTTTTTTGATGCAACTGGCAGAAGTTTGTTTGACGCAACTGGCACAAGTTTGTTCGACGCAACTGGCCCAAGTTTGTTTGACGCAACTGGCACAAGTTTGTTCGACGCCACTGGCACAAGTTTGTTCGAAGCAACTGGCACAAGTTTGTTTGATGCAACTGGCACTAATTTGTTATATGCAACTGGCACAAGTTTGTTCTACGCAACTGGCACAAGTTTGTTCTACGCAACTGGCACAAGTTTGTTCTACGCAACTGGCACAGGTTTGTTCTACGCAACTGGCACAAGTTTGTTGTATGCAACTGGCACTAGTTTGTTCTACGCAACTGGCAAAAGTTTGTTTGACGCAACTGGCACAAGTTTGTTCTACGCAACTGGCACAAGTTTGTTGGACACAACTGGCACAAGTTTGTTCTTCGCAACTGTCACAAGTTTGTTGGACGCAACTGGCTCAAGTTTGTTTGACGCAACTGGCACAAGTTTGTTTGACGCAACTGGCACAAGTTTGTTCGACGCAACTGGCACAAGTTTGTTCGATGCAACTGGCACAAGTTTGTTCGACGCAACTGGCACAAGTTTGTTCGATGCAACTGGCACATGTTTGTTCAACACATCTGGCACAAGATTGTTTGACGCAACTGGCATAAGTTTGTTTTCGCAACTTGTACAAGTTTATTTGACTCAACTGGCACAAGTTTGTTTGACGGAAATGTCAGAAGTTTGTTTGGCGCAACTGGTACAAGTTTGTTTGACGCAACTGGCACAAGTTTGTTCGACGCAACTGGCACAAGTTTGTTTGACGCAACTGGCACAAGTTTGTTTGACGCAACTGGCACAAGGTTCTTCTACGCAACTGGCACAAGTTTGTTCTACGCAACTGGCACAAGTTTGTTTGAGGCAACTGGCACAAGTTTGTTCAACGCAACTGGCACAAGTTTGTTTGACGCAACTGGCACAAGTTTGTTAGACGCAACTGGCACAAGTTTGTTCGACGTAACATGCACAAGTTTTTTCGAGTCAATTGGCACAAGTTTGTTTGACGCAACTGGCACAAGATTTTTTGACGCAAGAGGCACAAGTTTGTGTGACGCAACTGGCACAAGTTTGTTTGACGCAACTGGCACAAGATTGTTTGACGCAAGAGGCACAAGTTTGTGTGACGCAACTGGCACAAGTTTGTTTGACGCAACTGGCACAAGTTTTTTTTGATGCAACTGGCACAAGTTTTCTCGACGCAACTGGCACAAGTTTGTTTAATGTAACTGGCAGAAGTTTGTTCGACGTAACAGGCACAAGTATGTTCGACGCAACTGGCACATGTTTTTTTGACAAAACTGCCACAAGTTTCTTCGACGCAACTGGCACAAGTTTGTTCTACGCAACTGGCACAAGTTTGTTCTACGCAACTGGCACAAGTTTGTTCTACGCATCTGGCACAAGTTTGTTCTACGCAACAGGAACAAGTTTGTTCTACGCAACTGGCACAAGTTTGTTCTGCGCAACTGGCACAAGTTTGTTCTACGCAACTGACACAAGTTTGTTTGACACAACTGGCAGAAGTTTGTTCAACGCAACTGGCACAAGTTTGTTTGACGCAACTGGCGCAAATTTGTTCGACGCAACTGGCACAAGTTTGTTCGACGCAACTGGCACAAGTTTGTTAGACGCAACTGGCACAAGTTTGTTCGACGTAACATGCACAAGTTTTTTCGAGTCAATTGGCACAAGTTTGTTTGACGCAACTGGCACAAGATTGTTTGACGCAAGAGGCACAAGTTTGTGTGACGCAACTGGCACAAGTTTGTTTGACGCAACTGGCACAAGTTTTTTTTTATGCAACTGGCACAAGTTTTCTCGACGCAACTGGCACAAGTTTGTTTAATGTAACTGGCAGAAGTTTGTTCGACGTAACTGGCACAAGTATGTTCGACGCAACTGGCACAAGTTTGTTTGACAAAACTGCCACAAGTTTCTTCGACGCAACTGGCACAAGTTTGTTCTACGCAACTGGCACAAGTTTGTTCTACGCAACTGGGACAAGTTTGTTCTACGCATCTGGCACAAGTTTGTTCTACGCAACAGGCACAAGTTTGTTCTATGCAACTGGCACAAGTTTGTTCTGCGCAACTGGCACAAGTTTGTTCTACGCCACTGACACAAGTTTGTTTGACACAACTGGCAGAAGTTTGTTCAACGCAACTGGCACAAGTTTGTTTGACGCAACTGGCGCAAGTTTGTTCGACGCAACTGGCACAAGTTTGTTCGACGCAAGTTGCACAAGTTTGTTCGATGCAACTGGCACAAGTTTGTTTAACACAACTGGCACAAGTTTGTTCGACCCAACTGGCACAAGTTTGTTTGACGCAACTGGCACAAGTTAGTTTGACGCAACTGGCACAAGTTTGTTTGACACAACTGGCACAAGTTTGTTTGACGCGACTGTCACAAGGATGTTCTACGCAACTAACACATGTTTGTTCTACGCAACTGGCACAAGTTTCTTTGATGCAACTGGCACAAGTTTTTTTTATGCAACTGGCAGAAGTTTGTTTGACGCAACTGGCCCAAGTTTGTTTGACGCAACTGGCCCAAGTTTGTTTGACGCAACTGGCACAGGTTTGTTAGACGCAACTGGCACAAGTTTGTTCGAGGTAACTGGCACACGTTTTTTCGACTCAATTGGCACAAGTTTGTTTGACGCAACTGGCACAAGTTTGTTTGACGCAACTGGCACAAGTTTGTTTGACGCAACTGGCACAAGTTTGTTTGACGCAACTGGCACAAGTTTATTTGACGCAACTGGCACAAGTTTTCTCGACGCAAGTGGCACAAGTTTGTTCTCCGTAACTGGCACAAGTTTGTTCGACGCAACTGGCACAAGTTTGTTTGACGCAACTGGCACAAGTTTTTTTGACGCAACTGGCACAAGTTTTCTAGACGCAACTGGCACAAGTTTGTTCGCCGTAACTGGCACAAGTTTCTTCGATGCCACTGGCACAAGTTTGTTCGAAGCAACTGGCACAAGTTTGTTTGACGCAACTGGCACAAGTTTGTTCTATGCAACTGGCACAAGTTTGTTCTACGCAACTGGCACAAGTTTGTTCTACGCAACTGGCACAAGTTTGTTATACGCAACTGGCACAAGTTTGTTGTATGCAACTGGCACTAGTTTGTTCTACGCAACTGGCATAAGTTTGTTTGACGCAACTGGCACAAGTTTGTTCTACGCAACTGGCACAAGTTTGTTGGACGCAACTGGCACAAGTTTGTTCTACGCAACTGGCACAAGTTTGTTTGATGCAACTGGCACAAGTTTGTTTGATGCAACTGGAAGAAGTTTGTTTGACGCAACTGGCACAAGTTTGTTCGGTGCAACTGGCCCAAGTTTATTTGACGCAACTGGCACAAGTTTGTTAGACGCAACTGGCACAAGTTTGTTCGACGTAACTGGCACAAGTTTTTTCGACTCAATTGGCACAAGTTTGTTTGACGCAACTGGCAAAAGTTTGTTTGACGCAACTTGCACAAGTTTTCTTGACGCAACTGGCACAAGTTTGTTCGCTGTAACTGGCAGAGGTTTGTTCGACGCAACTGGCTCAAGTTTGTTTGTCGCAACTGGCACAAGTTTTTTTCACGCAACTGGCACAAGTTTTCTCGACCCAACTGGCACAAGTTTGTTCGCCGTAACTGGCACACGTTTGTTCGACGCCACTGGCACAAGTTTGTTCGAAGCAACTGGCACAAGTTTGTTTGATGCAACTGGCACTAATTTGTTATATGCAACTGGCACAAGTTTGTTCGACGCAACTGGCACAAGTTTGTTCTACGCAACTGGCACAAGTTTGTTGTATGCAACTGGCACTAGTTTGTTCTACGCAACTGGCATAAGTTTGTTTGACGCAACTGGCACAAGTTTGTTCTACGCAACTGGCACAAGTTTGTTGGACGCAACTGGCACAAGTTTCTTCTACGCAACTGTCACAAGTTTGTTGGACGCAACTGGCTCAAGTTTGTTTGACGCAACTGGCACAAGTTTGTTTGAGGTAACGGGCACAAGTTTGTTCAACGCAACTGGCACAAGTTTGTTTGACGCAACTGGCACAAGTTTGTTAGACGCAACTGGCACAAGTTTGTTCGACGTAACATGCACAAGTTTTTTCGAGTCAATTGGCACAAGTTTGTTTGACGCAACTGGCACAAGTTTGTTTGACGCAAAAGGCACAAGTTTGTGTGACGCAACTGGCACAAGTTTGTTTGACGTAACTGGCACAAGTTTTTTTTATGCAACTGGCACAAGTTTTCTCGACGCAACTGGCACAAGTTTGTTTAATGTAACTGGCACAAGTTTGTTCGACGTAACTGGCACAAGTATGTTCGACGCAACTGGCACAAGTTTGTTTGACAAAACTGCCACAAGTTTCTTCGACGCAACTGGCACAAGTTTGTTCGACGCAACTGGCACAAGTTTGTTTGACGCAACCGGCACAAGTTTGTTCTACGCAACTGGCACAAGTTTGTTCTATGCAACTTGAACTAGTTTGTTCTATG
Source organism: Macrobrachium rosenbergii (assembly GCA_039081455.1). Lineage (NCBI taxonomy): Eukaryota > Metazoa > Arthropoda > Malacostraca > Decapoda > Palaemonidae > Macrobrachium > Macrobrachium rosenbergii. The sequence continues at coordinate 63,592,253 of JANJGK010000010.1, read as the reverse complement.
CAACTGGCACAAGTTTGTTCTACGCAACTGGTACAAGTTTGTTCGACGCAACTGGCACAAGTTTCTTCGACGCAACTGGTACAAGTTTATTGGACGCAACTGGCAAAAGTTTGTTCGAACCAACTGGCAAAAGTTTGTTTGACACAACGAGCACAAGTTTGTTCGACGCAACTGGCACAAGTTTGTTTGACGCAAGTAGCACAAGTTTGTTTGACGCAACTGGCACAAGGTTGTTCTACCCAACTGGCACAAGTTTGTTCGATGCAACTGGCACAAGTTTGTTCGCCGCAACTGGCCCAAGTTTGTTTGACGCAACTGGCACAAGTTTGTTAGACGCAACTGGCACAAGTTTGTTCGACGAAACTGGCACAAGTTTCTTCGACTCAATTGGCACAAGTTTGTTTGACGCAACTGTCACAAGTTTGTTTGACTCAATTGGCACAAGTTTGTTTGACGCAACTGGCACAAGTTATTTGACGCAACTGGCACAACTTTTCTCGACGCAACTGGCACAAGTATGTTCTACACAACTGGCACAAGTTTGTTCTATGCAACTTGCACAAGTTTGTTCTACGCAACTGGCACAAGTTTGTTCAACGCAACTGGCACAAGTTTATTCTACGCAACTGGCACAAGTTTGTTCTACGCAACTGGCACAAGTTTGTTCTACGCAACTGGTACAAGTTTGTTCTACGCATCTGGCACAAGTTTGTTCTACGCAACTGGCACAATTTTGTTCTACGCAACTGGCACAAGCTTGTTCTACGCAACTGGCACTAGTTTGTTCTACGCAACTGACACAAGTTTGTTTGACACAACTGGCAGAAGTTTGTTCAACGCAACTGGCACAAGTTTGTTTGACGCAACTGGCGCAAGTTTGTTCGGCGCAACTGGCACAAGTTTGTTCGACGCAACTTGCACAAGTTTGTTCGATGCAACTGGCACAAGTTTGTTTAACACAACTGGCACAAGTTTGTTCGACCCAACTGGCACAAGTTTGTTTGACGCAACTGGCACAAGTTTGTTTGACGCAACTGGCACAAGTTTGTTTGACACAACTGGCACAAGTTTGTTTGACGCGACTGGCACAAGGATGTTCTACGCAACTAACACATGTTTGTTCTACGCAACTGGCACAAGTTTCTTTGATGCAATTGGCACAAGTTTTTTTGATGCAACTGGCAGAAGTTTGTTTGACGCAACTGGCACAAGTTTGTTCGACGCAACTGGCCCAAGTTTGTTTGAGGCAACTGGCACAAGTTTGTTAGACGCAACTGGCACAAGTTTGTTCGAGGTAACTGGCACACGTTTTTTCGACTCAATTGGCACAAGTTTGTTTGACGCAACTGGCACAAGTTTGTTTGACGCAACTGGCACAAGTTTGTTTGACGCAACTGGCACAAGTTTGTTTGACGCAACTGGCACAAGTTTATTTGACGCAACTGGCACAAGTTTTCTCGACGCAACTGGCACAAGTTTGTTCACCGTAACTGGCACAAGTTTGTTCGACGCAACTGGCACAAGTTTGTTTGACGCAACTGGCACAAGTTTTTTTGACGCAACTGGCACAAGTTTTCTCGACGCAACTGGCACAAGTTTGTTCGCCGTAACTGGCACAAGTTTGTTCGACGCCACTGGCACAAGTTTGTTCGAAGCAACTGGCACAAGTTTGTTTGACGCAACTGGCACAAGTTTGTTCTATGCAACTGGCACAAGTTTGTTCTATACAACTGGCACAAGTTTGTTCTATGCAACTGGCACAAGTTTGTTATACGCAGCTGGCACAAGTTTGTTGTTTGCAACTGGCACTAGTTTGTTCTACGCAACTGGCATAAGTTTGTTTGATGCAACTGGCACAAGTTTGTTCTACGCAACTGGCACAAGTTTGTTGGACGCAACTGGCACAAGTTTGTTCTACGCAACTGGCACAATTTTGTTGGACGCAACTGGCACAAGTTTGTTCGACGCAAGTGACACAAGTTTGTTCGACGCAACTGGCACAAGTTTGTTCGACGCAACTGGCACAAGTTTGTTCGGCGCAACTGGCACAAGTTTGTTCGACGCAACTGGCACAAGTTTGTTCAACACATCTGGCACAAGTTTGTTTCACGCAACTGGCACAAGTTTGTTTTCGCAACTTGTACAAGTTTGTTTGACGCAATTGGCACAAGTTTGTTTGACGCAACTGGCACAAGTTTCTTTGGCGCAAATGGCACAAGTTTGTTCGACTCAACTAGCCCAAGTTTGTTTGACGCAACTGGCACAAGTTTGTTAGACGCAACTGGCACAAGTTTGTTCGACGCAACTGGCACAAGTTTCTTTGACTCAATTGGCACAAGTTTGTTTGACGCAACTGGCACATTTTGTTTGACGCAACTGTCACAAGTTTGTTTGACTCAACTGGCACAAGTTTGTTTGACGCAACTGGCACAAGTTTATTTGACGCAACTGGCACAACTTTTCTCGGCGGAACTGGAAAAAGTATGTTCTACACAACTGGCAAAAGTTTGTTCTATGCAACTTGCACAAGTTTGTTCTACGCAACTGGCACAAGTTTGTTTTACGCAACTGGCACAAGTTTGTTATACGCAACTGGCACAAGTTTGTTCTACGCAACTGGCAGAAGTTTGTTCTACGCAACTGGCACAAGTTTGTTTGACGCAAAAGGCACAAGTTTGTGTGACGCAACTGGCAAAAGTTTGTTTGACGCAATTGGCACAAGTTTTTTTTATGCAACTGGCACAAGTTTTCTCGACGCAACTGGCACAGTTTTGTTTAATGTAACTGGCACAAGTTTGTTCGACGTAACTGGCACAAGTATGTTCGACGCAACTGGCACAAGTTTGTTTGACAAAACTGCCACAAGTTTCTTCGATGCAACTGGCACAAGTTTGTTCGACACAACTGGCACAAGTTTGTTTGACGCAACTGGCACAAGTTTGTTCTACGCAACTGGCACAAGTTTGTTCTATGCAACTGGAACTAGTTTGTTCTATGCAACTGGCATAAGTTTGTTTGACACAACTGGCACAAGTTTGTTCTACGCAACTGGTACAAGTTTGTTCGACGCAACTGGCACAAGTTTCTTCGACGCAACTGGTACAAGTTTGTTGGACGCAACTGGCAAAAGTTTGTTCGAACCAACTGGCAAAAGTTTGTTTGACACAACTGGCACAAGTTTGTTCGACGCAACTGGCACAAGTTTGTTTGACGCAACTAGCACAAGTTTGTTTGACGCAACTGGCACAAGGTTGTTCTACCCAACTGGCACAAGTTTGTTCGATGCAACTGGCAGAAGTTTGTTCGCCGCAACTGGCCCAAGTTTGTTTAACGCAACTGGCACAAGTTTGTTAGACGCAACTGGCACATGTTTGTTCGACGAAACTGGCACAAGTTTCTTCGACTCAATTGGCACAAGTTTGTTTGACGCAACTGGTACAAGTTTGTTTGACGCAACTGTCACAAGTTTGTTCTACGCAACTGGCACAAGTTTATTCTACGCAACTGGCACAAGTTTGTTCTACGCAACTGGCACAAGTTTTTTCTACGCAACTGGTACAAGTTTGTTCTACGCATCTGGGACAAGTTTGTTTGACTCAACTGGCACAAGTTTGTTTGACGCAATTGGCACAAGTTTTTTTTATGCAACTGGCACAAGTTTTCTCGACGCAACTGGCACAGTTTTGTTTAATGTAACTGGCACAAGTTTGTTCGACGTAACTGGCACAAGTATGTTCGACGCAACTGGCACAAGTTTGTTTGACAAAACTGCCACAAGTTTCTTCGATGCAACTGGCACAAGTTTGTTCGACACAACTGGCACAAGTTTGTTTGACGCAACTGGCACAAGTTTGTTCTACGCAACTGGCACAAGTTTGTTCTATGCAACTGGAACTAGTTTGTTCTATGCAACTGGCATAAGTTTGTTTGACACAACTGGCACAAGTTTGTTCTACGCAACTGGTACAAGTTTGTTCGACGCAACTGGCACAAGTTTCTTCGACGCAACTGGTACAAGTTTGTTGGACGCAACTGGCAAAAGTTTGTTCGAACCAACTGGCAAAAGTTTGTTTGACAGAACTGGCACAAGTTTGTTCGACGCAACTGGCACAAGTTTGTTTGACGCAACTAGCACAAGTTTGTTTGACGCAACTGGCACAAGGTTGTTCTACCCAACTGGCACAAGTTTGTTCGATGCAACTGGCAGAAGTTTGTTCGCCGCAACTGGCCCAAGTTTGTTTGACGCAACTGGCACAAGTTTGTTAGACGCAACTGGCACATGTTTGTTCGATGAAACTGGCACAAGTTTCTTCGACTCAATTGGCACAATTTGTTTGACGCAACTGGTACAAGTTTGTTTGACGCAACTGTCACAAGTTTGTTTGACTCAACTGGCACAAGTTTTCTCGACGCAACTGGCACAAGTTATTTGACGCAACTGGCACAACTTTTCTCGACGCAACTGGCACAAGTATGTTCTACACAACTGGCACAAGTTTTCTCGACGCAACTTGCACAAGTTTGTTCTACGCAACTGGCACAAGTTTGTTCTACGCAACTGGCACAAGTTTATTCTACGCAACTGGCACAAGTTTGTTCTACGCAACTGGCACAAGTTTGTTCTACGCAACTGGTACAAGTTTGTTCTACGCATCTGGCACAAGTTTGTTTGACGCAACTGGCACAAGTTTGTTTGACGCAACTGGCACAAGTTTGTTTGACTCCAACTGGTACAACTTTTCTCGACGCAACTGGCACAAGTTTGTTCGCCGTAACTGGCACAAGTTTGTTCGACGCCACTGGCACAAGTTTGTTCGAAGCAACTGGCACAAGTTTGTTTGACGCAACTGGCACAAGTTTGTTCTATGCAACTGGCACAAGTTTGTCCTATGCAACTGGCACAAGTTTGTTTTACGCAACTGGCATAAGTTTGTTTGACGCAACTGGCACAAGTTTGTTCTACCAACTAGCACAAGTTTGTTCGACGCAACTGGCACAAGGTTGTTCTACGCAACTGGCACAAGTTTGTTCTACGCAACTGGCACAAGTTTGTTTCGACGCAACTGGCACAAGTTTGTTCGCCGCAACTGGCACAAGTTTGTTTTTTTTACGCAACTGGCACAAGTTTGTTCGAGACAACTGGCACAAGTTTGTTCTACGCAACTGACACAAGTTTGTTTGACACAACTGGCAGAAGTTTGTTCAACGCAACTGGCACAAGTTTGTTTGACGCAACTGTCGCAAGTTTGTTCGACGCAACTGGCACAAGTTTGTTCGACGCAACTGGCAAAAGTTTGTTTGACGCAACTGGCAAAAGTTAGTTTGACGCAACTGGCACAAGGTTCTTCTACGCAACTGGCACAAGTTTGTTTGACGTAACTGGCACAAGTTTGTTCTACGCAACTGGCACAAGTTTGTTTGACGCAACTGGCACTAGTTTGTTTGCACAAGTTTGTTTGACGCAACTGGCACAATTTTGTTTGACGCAACTGGCACAAGTTTGTTAGACGCAACTGGCACAAGTTTGTTCGACGTAACAGGCACAAGTTTTTTCGACTCAATTGGTACAAGTTTGTTTGACGAAACTGGCACAAGTTTGTTTGACGCAAGAGGCACAAGTTTGTTTGACGCAACTATCACAAGTTTGTTTGACACAACTGGCACAAGTTTGTTCAACGCAAATGGCAAAAGTTTGGTCGACACAACTGGCACAAATTTGTTTGACGCAACTGGCACAAGTTTGGTCGACACAACTGGCACAAGTTTGTTCGACGCAACTGGCACAAGTTTGTTCGATGCAACTGGCAAAAGTTTGTTTGACACAACTGGCACAAGTTCGTTTGACGCAACTGGCACAAGGTTCTTCTACGCAACTGGTACAAGTTTGTTCGACGCAACTGGCTCAAGTTTCTTCGACGCAACTGGTACAAGTTTGTTGGACGCAACTGGCAAAAGTTTGTTCGAACCAACTGGCAAAAGTTTGTTTGACACAACTGGCACCAGTTTGTTCGACGCAACTGGCACAAGTTTGTTTGATGCAACTAGCACAAGTTTGTTTGACGCAACTGGCACAAGGTTGTTCTACGCAACTGGCACAAGTTTGTTCGACGCAACTGGCACAAGTTTGTTCGACGCAACTGGCACAAGTTTCTTCGACCAACTGGGACAAGTTTGTTGGACGCAACTGGCAAAAGTTTGTTCGAACCAACTGGCAAAAGTTTTTTTGACACAACTGGCACAAGTTTGTTCGACGCAACTGGCACAAGTTTGTGTGACGCAACTAGCACAAATTTGTTTGACGCAACTGGCACAAGGTTGTTCTACGCAACTGGCACAAGTTTGTTCTACGCAACTGGCACAAGTTTGTTTGACGCAACTGGCACAAGTTTGTTCTACGCAACTGGCACAAGTTTGTTCGACGCAACTGGCACAAGTTTGTTTGATGCAACTAGCACAAGTTTGTTTGACGCAACTGGCACAAGGTTGTTCTACGCAACTGGCACAAGTTTGTTCGACGCAACTGGCACAAGTTTGTTCGACGCAACTGGCACAAGTTTCTTCGACCAACTGGTACAAGTTTGTTGGACGCAACTGGCAAAAGTTTGTTCGAACCAACTAGCAAAAGTTTGTTTGACACAACTGGCACAAGTTTGTTCGACGCAACTGGCACAAGTTTGTGTGACGCAACTAGCACAAATTTGTTTGACGCAACTGGCACAAGGTTGTTCTACGCAACTGGCACAAGTTTGTTCTACGCAACTGGCACAAGTTTGTTTGACGCAACTGGCACAAGTTTGTTCTACGCAACTGGCACAAGTATTGTTCGATGCAACTGGCACAAGTTTGTTCGCCGCAACTGGCCCAAGTTTGTTTGACGCAACTGGCACAAGTTTGTTAGACGCAACTGGCACAAGTTTGTTCGACGCAACTGGCACAAGTTTCTTCGACTCAATTGGCACAAGTTTGTTTGACGCAACTGGTACAAGTTTGTTTGACGCAACTGTCACAAGTTTGTTTGATTCAACTGACACAAGTTTGTTTGACGCAACTGGCACAAGTTTATTTGACGCAACTGGCACAAGTTTGTTTGACGCAACTGGCACAAGTTCATTTGACGCAACTGGCACAACTTTTCTCGACGCAACTGGCACAAGTATGTTCTACACAACTGGCTCAAGTTTGTTCTATGCAACTGGCACAAGTTTGTGTGACGCAACTAGCACAAATTTGTTTGACGCAACTGGCACAAGTTTGTTCTATGCAACTTGCACAAGTTTGTTCTACGCAACTGGCACAAGGTTGTTCTATGCAACTGGCACAAGTTTATTCTATGCAACTGGCACAAGTTTGTTCTACGCAACTGACACAAGTTTGTTTGACACAACTGGCAGAAGTTTGTTCAACGCAACTGGCACAAGTTTGTTTGACGCAACTGTCGCAAGTTTGTTCGACGCAACTGGCACAAGTTTGTTCGACGCAACTGGCAAAAGTTTGTTTGACGCAACTGGCAAAAGTTAGTTTGACGCAACTGGCACAAGGTTCTTCTACGCAACTGGCACAAGTTTGTTTGACGTAACTGGCACAAGTTTGTTCTACGCAACTGGCACAAGTTTGTTTGACGCAACTGGCACTAGTTTGTTTGCACAAGTTTGTTTGACGCAACTGGCACAAGTTTGTTTCACGCAACTGGCACAAGTTTGTTAGACGCAACTGGCACAAGTTTGCTCGACGTAACAGGCACAAGTTTTTTCGACTCAATTGGTACAAGTTTGTTTGACGAAACTGGCACAAGTTTGTTTGACGCAAGAGGCACAAGTTTGTTTGACGCAACTGGCACAAGTTTGTTTGACACAACTGGCACAAGTTTGTTGGATGCCACTGGCACAAGTTTGGTCGACACAACTGGCACAAGTTTTTTTGACGCAACTGGCACAAGTTTGGTCGACACAACTGGCACAAGTTTGTTCGGCGCAACTGGCACAAGTTTGTTCGATGCAACTGGCAAAAGTTTGTTTGACGCAACTGGCACAAGTTCGTTTGACGCAACTGGCACAAGGTTCTTCTACGCAACTGGTACAAGTTTGTTCGACGCAACTGGCTCAAGTTTCTTCGACGCAACTGGTACAAGTTTGTTGGACGCAACTGGCAAAAGTTTGTTCGAACCAACTGGCAAAAGTTTGTTTGACACAACTGGCACAAGTTTGTTCGACGCAACTGGCACAAGTTTGTTTGATGCAACTAGCACAAGTTTGTTTGACGCAACTGGCACAAGTTTCTTCGACCAACTGGTACAAGTTTGTTGGACGCAACTGGCAAAAGTTTGTTCGAACCAACTGGCAAAAGTTTGTTTGACACAACTGGCACAAGTTTGTTCGACGCAACTGGCACAAGTTTGTTTGACGCAACTAGCACAAATTTGTTTGACGCAACTGGCACAAGGTTGTTCTACGCAACTGGCACAAGTTTGTTCTACGCAACTGGCACAAATTTGTTTGACGCAACTGGCACAAGTTTGTTCTACGCAACTGGCACAAGTTTGTTCGATGCAACTGGCACAAGTTTGTTCGCCGCAACTGGCCCAAGTTTGTTTGACGCAACTGGCACAAGTTTGTTAGACGCAACTGGCACAAGTTTCTTCGACGCAACTGGCACAAGTTTCTTCGACTCAATTGGCACAAGTTTGTTTGACGCAACTGGTACAAGTTTGTTTGACGCAACTGTCACAAGTTTGTTTGATTCAACTGACACAAGTTTGTTTGACGCAACTGGCACAAGTTTATTTGACGCAACTGGCAGAAGTTTGTTTGACGCAACTGGCACAAGTTCATTTGACGCAACTGGCACAACTTTTCTCGACGCAACTGGCACAAGTATGTTCTACACAACTGGCTCAAGTTTGTTCTATGCAACTTGCACAAGTTTGTTCTACGCAACTGGCACAAGGTTGTTCTATGCAACTGGCACAAGTTTATTCTACGCAACTGGCACAAGTTTGTTCTACGCAACTAGCACAACTTTGTTCTACGCAACTGGCACAAGTTTGTTCTACGCATCTGGCACAAGTTTGCTCTATGCAACTGGCACAAGTTTGTTCTTTGCAACTGGCACAAGTTTGTTCTACACAACTGGCACAAGTTTGTTCTACGCAACTGACACAAGTTTGTTTGACACAACTGGCAGAAGTTTGTTCAACGCAACTGGCACAAGTTTGTTTGAACAAAACTGGCGCAAGTTTGTTCGACGCAACTGGCACAAGTTTGTTCGACGCAACTTGCACAAGTTTGTTCGATGCAATTGGCACTTTTTTTTTAACACAACTGGCACAAGTTTGTTCGACCCAACTGGCATAAGTTTGTTTGACGCAACTGGCACAAGTTTGTTTGACGCAACTGGCACAAGTTTGTTTGACACAACTGGCACAAGTTTGTTTGACGCGACTGGCACAAGGATGTTCTACGCAACTGACACATGTTTGTTCTACGCAACTGGCACAAGTTTGTTTGATGCAACTGGCACAAGTTTTTTTGATGCAACTGGCAGAAGTTTGTTTGACGCAACTGGCACAAGTTTGTTCGACGCAACTGGCCCAAGTTTGTTTGACGCAACTGGCACAAGTTTGTTAGACGCAACTGGCACAAGATTGTTCGAGGTAACTGGCACAAGTTTATTTGACGCAACTGGCACAACTTTTCACGACGCAATTGGCACAAGTATGTTCTACACAACTGGCACAAGTTTGTTCTATGCAACTTGCACAAGTTTGTTCTACGCAACTGGCACAAGTTTGTTCTACGCAACTGGCACAAGTTTGTTTGACGCAACTGGCACAAGTTTGTTTGACACAAATGGCACAAGTTTGTTTGACGCAACTGGCACAAGTTTGTTTGACGCAACTGGCGCAAGTTTATTTGACGCAACTGGCACAAGTTTTCTCGACGCAACTGGCACAAGTTTGTTCACCGTAACTGGCACAAGTTTGTTCGACGCAACTGGCACAAGTTTGTTTGATGCAACTGGCACAAGTTTTTTTGACGCAACTGGCACAAGTTTTCTCGACACAACTGGCACAAGTTTGTTCGCCGTAACTGGCACAAGTTTGTTCAACGCCACTGGCACAAGTTTGTTCGAAGCAACTGGCACAAGTTTGTTCTATGCAACTGGCGCAAGTTTGTTCTATGCAACTGGCACAAGTTTGTTCTATGCAACTGGCACAAGTTTGTTCTACGCAACTGGCACAAGTTGGTTATATTCAAGTGGCACAAGTTTGTTGTATGCAACTGGCACTAGTTTGTTCTACGCAACTGGCAGAAGTTTGTTTGACGCAACTGGCTCAAGTTTGTTCTACGCAACTGGCACAAGTTGTTGGACGCAACTGGTACAAGTTTGTTCTACGCAACTGGCACAATTTTGTTTGACGCAACTGGCACAAGTTTGTTCGACGCAACTGGCACAAGTTTGTTCAACGCAACTGGCACAAGTTTGTTCGACGCAACTGGCACAAGTTTGTTCGACGCAACTGGCACAAGTTTGTTCAACACATCTGGCACAAGTTTGTTTGACGCAACTGGCACAAGTTTGTTTTCGCAACTTGTACAAGTTTGTTTGACGCAACTGGCACAAGTTTGTTTGACGCAACTGGCACAAGTTTGTTTGGCGCAACTGGCACAAGTTTGTTCGACGCAACTAGCCCAAGTTTGTTTGACGCAACTGGCACAAGTTTGTTAGACGCAACTGGCACAAGTTTGTTCGACGCAACTGGCACAAGTTTCTTCGACTCAATTGGCACAAGTTCGTTTGACGCAACTGGCACAAGTTTGTTTGACGCAACTGTCACAAGTTTGTTTGACTCAACTGGCAAAAGTTTGTTTGACGCAACTGGCACTAGTTTATTTGACGCAACTGGCACAACTTTTCTCGGCGCAACTGGCACAAGTATGTTCTACAAAAATGGCACAAGTTTGTTCTATGCAACTTGCACAAGTTTGTTCTACGCAACTGGCACAAGTTTGTTCTACGCAACTGGCACAAGTTTGTTCTACGCAACTGGCACAAGTTTGTTCTACGCAACTGGCACAATTTTGTTCTACGCAACTGGCACAAGTTTGTTCTACGCATCTGGCACAAGTTTGTTCTATGCAACTGGCAGAAGTTTGTTCTACGTAACTGGCACAAGTTTGTTCTACGCAACTGGCACAAGTTTATTCTACGCATCTGGCACAAGTTTGTTCTATTCAACTGACACTAGTTTGTTTTACGCAACTGGCACAAGTTTGTTTCATGCAACTGGCACAAGTTTGTTGTACCCAACTGACACAAGTTTGTTCGACGCATCTGGCACAAGTTTGTTCTACGCAACTGACAAAAGTTTGTTTGACACAACTGGCACAAGTTTTTTCGACGCAACTGGCACAAGTTTGTTTAACGCAACTGGCACAAGTTTGTTCGACCCAACTGGCACAAGTTTGTTTGAGGTAACTGGCACAAGTTTTTTCGACTCAATTGGCACAAGTTTGTTTGACACAACTGGCACAAGTTTGTTTGACGCAACTTGCACAAGTTTGTTTGACGCAACTGGCACAAGTTTATTTGACGCAACTGGCACAAGTTTTCTCGACGCAACTGGCACAAGTTTGTTCGCTGTAACTGGCACAGGTTTGTTCGATGCAACTGGCACAAGTTTGTTTGACGCAAATGGCACAAGTTTTTTTGACGCAACTGGCACAACTTTTCTCGATGCAACTGGGACAAGTCTGTTCGCCGTAACTTGCACAAGTTTGCTCGACGCCACTGGCACAAGTTTGTTCGAAACAACTGTCACAAGTTTGTTTGACACAACTGGCACTAATTTGTTCTATGCAACTGGCACAATTTTGTTCTACGCAACTGGCACAAGTTTGTTCTACGCAACTGGCACAAGTTTGTTGTATGCAACTGGCACTAGTTTGTTCTATGCAACTTGCACAAGTTTGTTCTACGCAACTGACACAAGTTTATTCTACGCAACTGGCAAAAGTTTGTTCTAAGCAACTGGCACAAGTTTGTTCTACTCAACTGGCACAAGTTTGTTCTACGCATCTGGCACAAGTTTGCTCTATGCAACTGGCACAAGTTTGTTCTACGCAACTGGCACAAGTTTGTTCTACGCAACTGGCACAAGTTTGTTCTACGCAACTGACACAAGTTTGTTTGACACAACTGGCAGAAGGTTGTTCAACGCAACTGGCACAAGTTTGTTTGACGCAACTGGCGCACGTTTGTTCGACGCAACTGGCACAAGTTTGTTCGACGCAACTGGCACAAGTTTGTTCGATGCAACTGGCACAAGTTTGTTTAACGCAACTGGCACAAGTTTGTTCGACTCAACTGACACAAGTTTGTTTGACGCAACTGGCACAAGTTTGTTTGACGCAACTGGCACAAGTTTGTTTGACACAACTGGCACAAGTTTGTTTGACGCAACTGGCACAAGGTTGTTCTACGAAAGTGGCACAAGTTTGTTCTACGCAACTGGCACAAGTTTGTTTGATACAACTGGCACAAGTTTGTTTGATGCAACTGGCAGAAGTTTGTTCGATGCAACTGGCACAAGTTTGTTCGGCGCAACTGGCCCAAGTTTGTTTGACGCAACTAGCACAAGTTTGTTCGACGTAACTGGCACAAGTTTTTTCTACTAAATTGGCACAAGTTTGTTTGACGCAACTTGCACAAGTTTGTTTGACGCAACTGGCACAAGTTTATTTGACGCAGCTGGCACAAGTTTTCTCGACGCAACTGGCACAAGTTTGTTCGCCGTAACTGGCACAGGTTTGTTCGACGCAACTGGCACAAGTTTGTTTGACGCAACTGGCACAAGTTTTTTTGACGCAATTGCCACAAGTTTTCTCGACGCAACTGGCAAAAGTTTCTTCGCCGTGACTGGCACAAGTTTGTTCGAAGCCACTGGCACAAGTTTTTTTGACGCAACTGGCACTAATTTGTTCTATGCAACTGGCACAAGTTTGTTCTATGCAACTGGCACAAGTTTGTTCTACGCAACTGGCACAAGTTTGTTGTATGCAACTGGCACTAGTTTGTTCTACGCAACTGGCATAAGTTTCTTTGACACAACTGGCACAAGTTTGTTTTACGCAACTGGCACAACTTTTTTGGACACAACTGGCACAAGTTTCTTCTACTCAACTGTCACAGGTTTGTTGGACGCAACTGGCTGAAGTTTGTTTGACGCAACTGGCACAAGTTTGTTCAGCGCAACTGGCACAAGTTTGTTCGACGCACCTGGCACAAGTTTGTTCGACGCAACTGGCACATGTTTGTTCAACGCAACTTGCACAAGTTTGTTCGATGCAACTGGCACATGTTTGTTCAACACATCTGGCACAAGATTGCTTGACGCAAGTGGCATAAGTTTGTTTTCGCAACTTGTACAAGTTTGTTTGACTCAACTGGCACAAGTTTGTTTGACGGAACTGTCACAAGTTTGTTTGGCGCAACTGGCACAAGTTTGTTTGACGCAACTGGCACAAGTTTGTTCGACGCAACTGGCACAAGTTTGTTTGACACAACTGGCACAAGTTTTTCTGACGCAACTGGCACAAGGTTCTTCTACGCAACTGGCACAAGTTTGTTCTACGCAACTGGTACAAGTTTGTTCTATGCAACTGGCACAAGTTTGTTCGACGCAACTGGCACAAGTTTGTTTGACGTAACTGGCATAAGTTTGTTAGATGCAACTGGCACAAGTTTGTTCGACGTAACAGGCACAAGTTTTTTCGAGTCAATGGCACAAGTTTGTTTGACGCAACTGGCACAAGTTTGTTTGACGCAAGAGGCACAAGTTTGTGTGACTCAACTGGCACAAGTTTGTTTGACGCAACTGGCACAAGTTTTTTTTAATGCAACTGGCAAAAGTTTTCTCGACGCAACTGGCACAAGTTTGTTTAATGTAACAGGCACAAGTTTGTTCGACGCAACTGGCACATGTATGTTCGACGCAACTGGCACAAGTTTGTTTGACGCAACTGGCACAAGTTTCTTCGACGCAACTGGCAAAAGTTTTTTTCGACGCAACTGGCACATGTTTGTTCTACGCAACTGGCACAAGTTTGTTCTACGCAACTGGCACAAGTTTGTTCTATGCAGCTGGCACTAGTTTGTTCTATGCAACTGGCATAAGTTTGTTTGACGCAACTGGCGCAAGTTTGTTCTACGCAACTGGTACAAGTTTGTTCGACGCAACTGGCACAAGTTTCTTCGACGCAACTGGTACAAGTTTGTTGGACGTAACTGGCAAAAGTTTGTTCTAACCAACTGGCAAAAGTTTGCTTGACACAACTGGCAAAAGTTTGTTCGACGCAACTGGCACAAGTTTGTTTGACGCAACTAGCACAAGTTTGTTTAACGCAACTGGCACAAGGTTGTTCTACGCAACTGGCACAAGTTTGTTCTACGCAACTGGGACTAGTTTGTTTGACGCAACTGGCATAAGTTTGTTCTACGCAACTGGCACAAGTATGTTCGATGCAACTGGCACAAGTTTCTTCGACTCAACTGGCACAAGTTTGTTCGACGCAACTGGCACAAGTTTCTTTGACTCAATTGGCACAAGTTTGTTTGACGCAACTGGTACAAGTTTGTTTGACGCAACTGTCACAAGTTTGTTTGACTCAACTGGCACAAGTTTGTTTGACGCAACTGGCACAAGTTTATTTGACGCAACTGGCACAACTTTTCACGACGCAATTGGCACAAGTATGTTCTACACAACTGGCACAAGTTTGTTCTATGCAACTTGCACAAGTTTGTTCTACGCAACTGGCACAAGTTTGTTCTACGCAACTGGCACAAGTCTGTTCTACGCAACTGGCACAAATTTGTTCTATGCAACTGGCACAAGTTTGTTCTATGCATCTGGCACAAGTTTGTTCGACACAACTGGCACAAGTTTGTTCTACGCAACTGGCATAAGTTTGTTCTACGTAACTGGCACAAGTTTGTTCTACGCAACTGGCACAAGTTTATTCTACGCATCTGGCACAAGTTTGTTCTATCCAACTGGCACTAATTAGTTCTACACAACTGGCACAAGTTTGTTTGACGCAACTGGCACAAGTTTATTCTACCCAACTGACACAAGTTTGTTCGACGCATTTGGCACAAGTTTGTTCTACGCAACTATCACAAGTTTGTTTGACACAACTGGCAGAAGTTTGTTCAACGCAACTGGCACCAGTTTGTTTGACGCAACTGGCGCAAGTTTGTTCGGCGCAACTGGCACAAGTTTGTTCGATGCAACTGGCCCAAGTTTTTTTGACGCAACTGGCACAAGTTTGTTAGACGCAACTAGCACAAGTTTGTTCGAGGTAACTTTCACAAGATTTTTCGACTCAATTGGCACAAGTTTGTTTGACGCAACTGGCACATGTTTGTTTGACGCAACTGGCATAAGTTTGTTTGACGCAACTGGCACAAGTTTATTCTACCCAACTGACACAAGTTTGTTCGACGCATTTGGCACAAGTTTGTTCTACGCAACTGACACAAGTTTGTTTGACACAACTGGCAGAAGTTTGTTCAACGCAACTGGCACCAGTTTGTTTGACGCAACTGGCGAAAGTTTGTTCGGCGCAACTGACACAAGTTTGTTCGACGCAACTGGCACAAGTTTGTTCGATGCAACTGGCATAAGTTTGTTTAACACAACTGGCACAAGTTTGTTCGACCCAACTGGCACAAGTCTGTTTGACGCAACTGGCAGAAGTTTGTTTGACGCAACTGGCACAAATTTGTTCGACGCAACTGGCCCAAGTTTTTTTGACGCAACTGGCTCTAGTTTGTTAGACGCAACTGGCACAAGTTTGTTCGAGGTAACTTTCACAGGTTTTTTCGACTCAATTGGCACAAGTTTGTTTGACGCAACTAGCACGTTTGTTTGACGAAAACTGGCACAAGTTTGTTTGACGCAACTGGCAAAAGTTTATTTGACGCAACTGGCACAAGTTTGCTCGCCGTAACTGGCACAAGTTTGTTTGACGCAACTGGCACAAGTTTGTTTGACGCAACTGGCACAAGTTTTTTTGACGCAACTGGCACAAGTTTTCTCGACGCAACTGGCACAAGTGTGTTCGCCGTAACTGGCACAAGTTTGTTCGACGCCACTGGCACAAGTTTGTTCGAAGCAACTGGCACAAGTTTGTTTGACACAACTGGCACAAGTTTGTTCTATGCAACTGGCACAAGTTTGTTCTACGTAACTGGCACAAGTTTGTTCTACGCAACTGACACAAGTTTGTTATACGCAACTGGCACAAGTTTGTTGTATGCAACTGTCACTAGTTTGTTCTACGCAACTGCCATAAGTTTGTTTGACGCAACTGGCACAAGTTTGTTCTACGCAACTGGCCCAAGTTTGTTGGAAGCAACTGGCACAAGTTTGTTTTACGCAAAAGGCACCTATTTTGTTGGATGCAACTGGCACAAGTTTGTTCGACGCAACTGGCACAAGTTTGTTTGACGCAACTGGTACAAGTTTGTTCGACGCAACTGGCTCAAGTTTGTTCGACACAACTGGCACAAGTTTGTTCGACGCAACTGGCACAAGTTTGTTCAACACATCTGGCACAAGTTTGTTTGACGAAACTGGCACAAGTTTGTTTTCGCAACTTGTACAAGTTTGTTTGACGCAACTGGCACAAGTTTGTTTGACGCAACTGGCACAAGTTTGTTTAGCGCAACTGGTACAAGTTTGTTTGACGCAACTGGCACATGTTTGTTAGACGCAACTGGCACAAGTTTGTTCGACGCAACTGGCACAAGTTTCTTCGACTCAATTGGCACAAGTTTGTTTGACGCAACTGGCACAAGTTTGTTTGATGCAACTGTCACAAGTTTGTTTGATTTAACTGGCACAAGTTTGTTTGACGCAACTGGCACAAGTTTATTTGACGCAACTGGCACAACTTTTCTCGGCGCAACTGGCACAAGTATGTTCTGCACAACTGGCACAAGTTTGTTCTATGCAACTTGCACAAGTTTGTTCTACGCAACTGCCACAAGTTTGTTCGACGCAACTGGCACAAGTTTGTTCTACGCAACTGGCACAAGTTTGTTCTACGCAACTGGCACAAGTTTGTTCTACGCAACTGGCACAAGTTTGTTCTACGCATCTGGCACAAGTTTGTTCTACGCAACTGGCACAAGTTTGTTCTACGCAACTGGCACAAGTTTATTCTACGCATTTGGCACAAGTTTGTTCTATCCAACTGACACTAGTTTGTTTTACGCAACTGGCACAAGTTTGTTTCACGGAACTGGCACAAGTTTGTTCTACCCAACTGACACAAGTTTGTTCGACGCAACTGGCACAAGTTTGTTCTACACAAGTGACACAAGTTTGTTGGACACAACTGGCACAAGTTTGTTCAATGCAACTGGCACAAGTTTGTTTGACGCAACTGGCGCAAGTTTGTTCGACGCAACTAGCACAAGTTTGTTCAACGCAACTGGCACAAGTTTGTTCGATGCTTCTGGCACACGTTTGTTTGACGCAACTGGCACAAGTTTGTTTGACGCAACTGGCGCAAGTTTGTTTGACCCAACTGGCACAAGTTTGTTTGACGCAACTGGCACAAGTTTATTTGACGCAACTGGCACAAGTTTTCTCGACGCAACTGGCACAAGTTTGTTCGCCGTAACTGGCACAGGTTTGTTCGACGCAACTGGCACAAGTTTGTTTGACGCAACTGGCACAAGTTTTTTTGACGCAAGTGGCACAAGTTTGTTATATGCAAGTGACACAAGTTTGGTGGACACAACTGGCACAAGTTTGTTCAACGCAACTGGCACAAGTTTCCTTGACGCAACTGGCACAAGCTTGTTTGACGCAAGAGGCACAAGTTTGTGTGATGCAACTGGCACAAGTTTGTTTTACACAACTGGCACAAGTTTTTTTTGACGGAAATGGCACAAGTTTTTTCGACGCAACTGGCACAAGTTTGTTTAATGTAACTGGCACAAGTTTGTACGTTGCAACTGGCTCAAGTTTGTTCGACGCAACTGGCACAAGTTTGTTTGACGCAACTGGCACAAGTTTGTTTGACGCAACTGGCACAAGTTTGTTCTATGCAACTGGCATAAGTTTGTTTGACGCAACTGGCACAAGTTTGTTCTACGCAACTGGTACAAGTTTGTTCGACGCAACTGGCACAACTTTCTTCGACGTAACTAGTACAAGTTTGTTGGACGCAACTGGCAAAAGTTTGTTCGAACCTTCTGGCAAAAGTTTGTTTGACACCACTGGCACAACTTTATTCGACGTAACTGGCTCAAGTTTGTTTGACGCAACTAGCACAAGTTTGTTTGACGCAACTGGCACAAGGTTGTTCTACGCAACTGGCACAAGTTTGTTTGACGCAACTGGCACAAGTTTGTTCTACGCAACTGGCACAAGTTTGTTTGACGCAACTGGCACAAGTTTGTTCTACGCAACTGGCACAAGTTTGTTCGATGCAACTGGCCCAAGTTTGTTTGACGCAACTGGCACAAGTTTGTTAGATGCAACTGGCAAAAGTTTGTTCGACGCAACTGGCACAAGTTTCTTCGACTCAATTGGCACAAGTTTGTTTGACGCAACTGGTACAAGTTTGTTTGACGCAACTGTCAGAAGTTTGTTTGACTCAACTGGCACAAGTTTATTTGACGCAACTGGCACAACTTTTCTCGATGCAACTGGCAAAAGTATGTTCTACACAACTGGCACAAGTTTGTTCTATGCAACTTGCACAAGTTTGTTCTACGCAACTGGCACAAGTTTGTTCTACGCAACTGGCACAAGTTTGTTCTACGCAACTGGCACAAGTTTGTTCTACGCAACTGACACAAGTTTGTTCGACGCATCTGGCACAAGTTTGTTCTACGCAACTGACACAAGTTTGTTTGACACAACTGGCAGAAGTTTGTTCAACGCAACTGGCACAAGTTTGTTTGACGCAACTGGCGCAAGTTTGTTAGACGCAACTGGCACAAGTTTGTTCGACGCAACTGGCACAAGTTTGTTCGATGCAACTGGCACAAGTTTGTTTAACGCAACTGGCACAAGTTTGTTCGACCCAACTGGCACAAGTTTGTTTGACGCACCTGGCACAAGTTTGTTTGACACAACTGGCACAAGTTTGTTTGACGCAACTGGCACAAGGTTGTTCTACGAAACTGGCACAAGTTTGTTCTATGCAACTGGCACAAGTTTGGTTGATGCAACTGGCACAAGTTTGTTTGATGCAACTGGCAGAAGTTTGTTTGACGCAACTGGCACAAGTTTGTTCGGTGCAACTGGCCCAAGTTTGTTTGACGCAACTGGCACAAGTTTGTTAGACGCAACTGGCACAAGTTTGTTCGACGTAACTGGCACAAGTTTTTTTGACGCAACTGGCACAATTTTTCTCGACGCAACTGGCACAAGTTTGTTCGCCGTAACTGGCACAAGTTTGTTCGACGCCACTGGCACAAATTTGTTCGAAGCAACTGGCACAAGTTTGTTTGACGCAACTGGAACTAATTTGTTCTATGCAACTGGCACAAGTTTGTTCTACGCAACTGGCACAAGTTTGTTCTACGCAACTGGCACAAGTTTGTTGTATGCAACTGGAACTAGTTTGTTCGACGCAACTGGCATAAGTTTGTTTGACGCAACTGGCACAAGTTTGTTCTACGCAACTGGCACAAGTTTGTTGGACGCAACTGGCACAAGTTTCTTCTACGCAACTGTCACAAGTTTGCTGGACGCAACTGGCTGAAGTTTGTTTGACGGAACTGGCACAAGTTTGTTCGACGCAACTGGCACAAGTTTGTTCGACGCAACTGGCACAAGTTTGTTCAATGCAACTGGCACAAGTTTGTTCGACGCAACTGGCACAAGTTTGTTCGATGCAACTGGCACATGTTTGTTCAACACATCTGACACAAGATTGTTTGACGCAACTGGCATAAGTTTGTTTTCGCAACTTGTACAACTTTGTTTGACTCAACTGGCACAAGTTTGTTTGACGGAACTGTCACACGTTTGTTTGGCGCAACTGGCACAAGTTTGTTTGACGCAACTGGCACAAGTTTGTTCGACGCAACTGGCACAAAATTGTTTGACGCAACTGGCACAAGTTTGTTTGACGCAACTGGCACAAGGTTCTTCTACGCAACTGGCACAAGTTTGTTCTACGCAACTGGCACAAGTTTGTTTGAGGCAACTGGCACAAGTTTGTTCGACGCAACTGGCACAAGTTTGTTTGACACAACTGGCACAAGTTTGTTAGACGCAACTGGCACAAGTTTGTTCGACGTAACAGGCATAAGTTTTTTCGAGTCAATTGGCACAAGTTTGTTTGACGCAACTGGCACAAGTTTGTTTGACGCAAGAGGCACAAGTTTGTGTGACGCAACTGGCACAAGTTTGTTTGACGCAACTGGCACAAGTTATTTTTTCACGCAACTGGCACAAGTTTTCTCAACGCAACTGGCACAAGTTTGTTTAATGTAATTGGCACAAGTTTGTTCGACGTAACTGGCACAAGTATGTTCGACGCAACTGGCACAAGTTTGTTTGACAAAACTGGCACAAGTTTCTTCGACGCAACTGGCACAAGTTTGTTCGACGCAACTGGCACAAGTTTGTTTGACGCAACCGGCACAAGTTTGTTCTACGCAACTGGCACAAGTTTGTTCTATGCAACTGGAACTAGTTTGTTCGATGCAACTGGCATAAGTTTGTTTGACGCAACTGGCACAAGTTTGTTCTACGCAACTGGTACAAGTTTGTTCGACGCAACTGGCACAAGTTTCTTCGACGGAACTGGTACAAGTCTGTTGGACGTAACTGGCAAAAGTTTGTTCGAACCAACTGGCAAAAGTTTGTTTGACACAACTGGCACAAGTTTGTTCGACGCAACTGGCACAAGTTTGTTTGATGCAACTAGCACAAGTTTGTTTGACGAAACTGGCACAAGGTTCTTCTACCCAACTGGCACAAGTTTGTTCTGTGCAACTGGCACAAGTTTGTTTGACGCAACTGGCACAAGTTTGTTCTACGCAACTGGCACAAGTTTGTTCGATGCAACTGGCACAAGTTTGTTCGCCGCAACTGGCCCAAGTTTGTTTGACGCAACTGGCACAAGTTTGTTAGACGCAACTGCCACAAGTTTTTTCGACGCAACTGGCACAAGTTTCTTCGACTCAATTGGCACAAGTTTGTTTGACGCAACTGGTACAAGTTTGTTTGACGCAACTGTCACAAGTTTGTTTGACTCAACTGGCACAAGTTTGTTTGCCGCAACTGGCACAAGTTCATTTGACGCAACTGGCACAACTTTTCTCGACGCAACTGGCACAAGTATGTTCTACACAACTGGCACAAGTTTGTTCTATGTAACTTGCACAAGTTTGTTCTACGCAACTGGCACAAGTTTGTTCTACGCAACTGGCACAAGTTTATTCTACGCAACTGGCACAAGTTTGTTCTACGCAACTGGCACAAGTTTGTTCTACGCAACTGGCACAAATTTGCTCTACGCATCTGGGACAAGTTTGTTCTATGCAACTGGCACAAGTTTGTTCTATGCAACTGGCACAAGTTTGTTCTACGCAACTGGTACAAGTTTGTTCTACGCAACTGGCACAAGTTTGTTCTACGCAACTGACACAAGTTTGTTTGACACAACTGGCAGAAGTTTGTTCAACGCAACTGGCACAAGTTTGTTTGACGCAACTGGCGCAAGTTTGTTCGACGCAACTTGAACAAGTTTGTTCGATGCAACTGGCACAAGTTTGTTTAACACAACAGGCACAAGTTTGTTCGACCCAACTGGCACAAGTCTGTTTGACGCAACTGGCACAAGTTTGTTTGACACAACTGGCACAAGTTTGTTTGACACAACTGGCACAAGTTGTTTGACGCGACTGGCACAAGGATGTTCTACGCAACTGACACATGTTTGTTCTACACAACTGGCACAAGTTTGTTTGATGCAACTGGCACAAGTTTTTTTGATGCAACTGGCTGAAGTTTGTTTGACGCAACTGGCACAAGTTTGTTCGACGCAACTGGCCCAAGTTTGTTTGACGCAACTGGCACAAGTTTGTTAGACGCAACTGGCACAAGTTTGTTCGAGGTAACTGGCACACGTTTTTTCAACTCAATTGGCACAAGTTTGTTTGACGTAACTGGCACAAGTTTGTTTGACGCAACTGGCACAAGTTTGTTTGACGCAACTGGCACAAGTTTGTTTGACGCAACTGGCACAAGTTTATTTGACGCAACTGGCACAAGTTTTCTCGACGCAACTGGCACAAGTTTGTTCACCGTACCTGGCACAAGTTTGTTCGACGCAACTGGCACAAGTTAGTTTGACGCAACTGGCACAAGTTTTTTTGACGCAACTGGCACAAGTTTTCTCGACGCAACTGGCACAAGTTTGTTCGCCGTAACTGGCACAAGTTTGTTCGATGCCACTGGCACAAGTTTGTTCGAAGCAACTGGCACAAGTTTGTTTGACGCAACTGGCACAAGTTTGTTCTATGCAACTGGCACAAGTTTGTTCTACGCAACTGGCACAAGTTTGTTCTACGCAACTGGCACAAGTTTGTTATATGCAACTGGCACAAGTTTGTTCAACACATCTGGCACAAGTTTGTTTGACCCATCTGGCACAAGTTTGTTTTCGCAACTTGTACAAGTTTGTTTGACGCAACTGGCACAAGTTTGTTTGATGCAACTGGCACAAGTTTGTTTGGCGCAACTGGCACAAGTTTGTTCGACGCAACTAGCCCAAGAATGTTTGACGCAACTGGCACAAGTTTGTTAGACGCAACTGGCACAAGTTTGTTAGACGCAACTGGCACAAATTTCTTCAACTCAATTGGCACAAGTTTGTTTGACGCAACTGGCACAAGTTTGTTTGACGCAACTGTCACAAGTTTGTTTGACTCAACTGGCACAAGTTTGTTTGACGCAACTGGCACAAGTTTATTTGACGCAACTGGCACAACTTTTCTCGGCGCAAGTGGCAAAAGTATGTTCTACACAACTGGCACAAGTTTGTTCTATGCAACTTGCACAAGTTTGTTCTACGCAACTGGCACAAGTTTGTTCTACGCAACTGGCACAAGTTTGTTCTACGCAACTGGCACAAGTTTGTTCTACGCAACTGGCACAAGTTTGTTCTACGCATCTGGCACAAGTTTGTTCTCTGGAACTGGCACAAGTTTGTTCTACGTAACTGGCACAAGTTTGTTCTACGCAACTGGCACAAGTTTGTTCTACGCAACTGGCACAAGTTTATTCTATGCATCTGGCACAAGTTTGTTCTATCCAACTGACACTAGTTTGTTTTACGCAACTGGCACAAGTTTGTTTCACGCAACTAGCACAAGTTTGTTCTACCCAACTGACACAAGTTTGTTCGACTCAACTGGCACAAGTTTGTTCTATGCAACTGACACAAGTTTGTTTGACACAACTGGTATAAGTTTGTTCAATGCAACTGGCACAAGTTTGTTTGACGCAACTGGCGCAAGTTTGTTCGACGCAACTGGCACAAGTTTTTTCGACTCAACTGGCACAAGTTTGTTCGATGCAACTGGCACAAGTTTGTTTAACGCAACTGGCACAAGTTTGTTAGACCCAACTGGCACAAGTTTGTTTGACACAACCGGCACAAGTTTGTTTGACGCAACTGCCACAAGGTTGTTCTATGAAACTGGCACAAGTTTGTTCTACGCAACAGGCACAAGTTTGTTTGATGCAACTGGCACAAGTTTGTTTGATGCAACTGGCAGAAGTTTGATCGATGCAACTGGCACAAGTTTGTTCGGCGCAACTGGCCCAAGTTTGTTTGACGCAACTGGCACAACTTTGTTAGACACAACTGGCACAAGTTTGTTCAACATATCTGGCACAAGTTTTTTCGACTCAATTGGCACAAGTTCGTTTGACACAACTGGCACAAGTTTGTTTGACGCAACTGGCACAAGTTTGTTTGACGCAACTGGCACAAGTTTATTTGACGCAACTGGCACAAGTTTTCTCGACGCAACTGGCACAAGTTTGTTTGCTGTAACTGGCACAGGTTTGTTCGATGCAACTGGCACAAGGTTGTTTGACGCAACTGGCACAAGTTTTTTTTACTTAACTGGCACATTTTTTCTCGACGCAACTGTCACAAGTTTGTTCACCGTAACTGGCACAATTTGTTCGACGCCACTGGCACAAGTTTGTTCGAAACAACTGGCACTAATTTGTTCTATGCAACTGGCACAAGTTTGTTCTACCCAACTGGCAAAAGTTTGTTCTACGCAACTGGCACAAGTTTGTTGTATGCAACTGGCACTAGTTTGTTCTACGCAACTGGCATATGTTTGTTTGACGCAACTGGCAGAAGTTTGTTCTACGCAAGTGGCACAAGTTTGTTGGACGCAACTGGCACAAGTTTCTTCTACGCAACTGTCACAAGTTTGTTGGATGCAACTGGCTCAAGTTTTTTTGACGCAACTGGCACAAGTTTGTTCGACGCAACTGGCACAAGTTTGTTCGACGCAACTGGCACAAGTTTTTTCGACGCAACTGGCACAAGTTTGTTCGACGCAACTGGCACAAGTTTGTTCGATGCAACTGGCACATGTTTGGTCAACACATCTGGCACAAGATTTTTTGACGCAACTGGCGTAAGTTTGTTTTCGCAACTTGTACAAGTTTGTTTGACTCAATTGGCACAAGTTTGTTTGACGGAACTGTCACAAGTTTGTTTGGCGCAACTGGCAAAGGTTTGTTTGAAGCAACTGGCACAAGTTTGTTCGACGCAACGGGCACAAGTTTGTTTGACGCAACTGGCACAAGTTTGTTTGACGCAACTGGCACAAGGTCCTTCTACGCAACTGGCACAAGTTTGTTCTACGCAACTGGCACAAGTTTGTTTGCCGCAACTAGCACAAGTTTGTTCGACACAACTGGCACAACTTTGTTTGACGCAACTGGCACAAGTTTGTTAGGCGCAACTGGCACAAGTTTTTTCGACGTAACAGGCACAAGTTTTTTCGAGTCAAGAGGCACAAGTTTGTGTGACGCAACTGGCACAAGTTTGTTTGACGCAACTGGCACAAGTTTTTTTTGACGCAACTAGCACAAGTTTTCTCGACACAACTGGCACAAGTTTGTTTAATGTAACTGGCACAAGTTTGTTCGACGCAACTGGCACAAGTATGTTCGACGCAACTGGCACAAGTTTGTTTGACGCAACTGGCACAAGTTTCTTCGACGCAACTGGCACAAGTTTGTTCGACGCAACTGGCACAAGTTTGTTTGACGCAACTTGCACAAGTTTGTTTGACGCAACTGGCACAAGTTTATTTGACGCAACTGGCACAAGTTTTCTCGACGCAACTGGCACAAGTTTGTTCGCCGTAACTTTAACAGGTTTGTTCGACGCAACTGGCACAAGTTTGTTCGACGCAACTGGCACAAGTATGTTCGACGCAACTGGCACAAGTTTGTTTTACGCAACTGGCACAAGTTTCTTCGACGCAACTGGCACAAGTTTGTTCGACGCAACTGGCACAAGTTTGTTTGACGCAACTTGCACAAGTTTGTTTGACGCAACTGGCACAAGTTTTTTTGACGCAACTGGCAAAAGTTTTCTCGACGCAACTGGCACAAGTTTCTTCGCCGTAACTGGCACAAGTTTGTTCGACGCCACAGGCACAAGTTTGTTCGAAGCAACTGGCACAAGTTTTTTTTGACGCAACTGGCACTAATTTGTTCTATGCAACTGGCACAAGTTTGTTCGACGCAACTGGCACAAGTTTGTTCAACGCAACTGTCACAAGTTTGTTCGACGCAACTGGCACAAGTTTGTTCGATGCAACTGGCACATGTTTGTTCAACACATCTGGCACAGAATTGTTTGACGCAACTGGCATAAGTTTGTTTTCACAACTTTTACAAGTTTGTTTGACTCAACTGGCACAAGTTTGTTTGACGGAAAAGTCACAAGTTTGTTTGGCGTAACTGGCACAAGTTTGTTTGACGCAACTGGCACAAGTTTGTTTGACGCAACTGGCACAAGTTTGTTTGACGCAACTGGCACAAGGTTCTTCTACGCAACTGGCACAAGTTTGTTCTACGCAACTGGCACAAGTTTGTTTGACGCAACTGGCACAAGTTTGTTCGACGCAACTGGCACAAGTTTGTTTGACGCAACTAGCACAAGTTTGTTAGACGCAACTGGCACAAGTTTGTTCGACGTAACAGGCACAAGTTTTTTCGAGTCAATTCGCACAAGTTTTTTTGACGCAACTGGCACAAGTTTGTTTGACGCAAGAGGCACAAGTTTGTGTGACGCAACTGGCACAAGTTTGTTTGACGCAACTGGCAAAAGTTTTTTTTGACGCAACTGGCACAAGTTTTCTCAATGCAACTGGCACAAGTTTGTTTAATGTAACTGGCACAAGTATGTTCGACGCAACTGGCACAAGTTTGTTTGACGCAACTGGCACAAGTTTCTTCGGCGCAACTGGCACAAGTTTGTTCGACGCAACTGGCACAAGTTTGTTTGACGCAACTGGCACAAGTTTGTTCTACGCAACTGGTACAAGTTTGTTCGACGCAACTGGCACAAGTTTATTCGACACAACTGGTACAAGTTTGTTGGACACAACTGGCAAAAGTTTGTTCGAACCAACTGGCAAAGGTTTGTTTGACACAACTGGCACAAGTTTGTTCGACGCAACTGGCACAAGTTTGTTTGACGCAACCAGCACAAGTTTGTTTGACGCAACTGGCAGAAGGTTGTTCTACGCAACTGGCACAGGTTTGTTCTACGCAACTGGCACAATTTTGTTTGACACAACTGGCACAAGTTTGTTCTACGTAACTGGCATAAGTTTTTTCGATGCAACTGGCACAAGTTTGTTCGCCGCAACTGGCCCAAGTTTGTTTGATGCAACTGGCACAAGTTGTTAGACGCAACTGGCACAAGTTTGTTCGACGCAACTGGCACAAGTTTCTTCGACTCAATTGGCACAAGTTTGTTTGACGCAACTGGTACAAGTTTGTTTGACGCAACTGTCACAAGTTTGTTTGACTCAACTGGCACAAGTTTGTTTGACGCAACTGGCACAAGTTTATTTGACGCAACTGGCACAACTTTTCTCGAGGCAACTGGCACAAGTATGTTCTCCACAACTGGCACAAGTTTGTTCTATGCAACTTGCACAAGTTTGTTCTACGCAACAGGCACAAGTTTGTTCTACGCAACTGGCACAAGTTTGTTCTACGCAACTGGCAAGAGTTTGTTCTACGCAACTGGCACAAGTTTGTTCTACGCAACTGGCACAAGTTTGTTCTACGCATCTGGCACAAGTTTGTTCTATGCAACTGGCACAAGTTTGTTCTACGCAACTGGCACAAGTTTGTTCTACGCAAATGGCACAAGTTTGTTCTACGCAACTGGCACAAGTTTATTCTACGCATCTGGCACAAGTTTGTTCTATCCAACTGGCACTAGTTTGTTCTACGCATCTGGCACAAGTTTGTTTGACGCAACTGGCACAAGTTTGTTCAACCCAACTGACACAAGTTTGTTCGACGCAACTGGCACAAGTTTGTTCTACGCAACTGACACAAGTTTGTTTGACACAACTGGCAGAAGTTTGTTCAACGCAACTGGCACAAGTTTGTTTGACGCAACTGGCGCAAGTTTGTTCAACACAACTGGCACAAGTTTGTTCGACGCAACTGGCAAAAGTTTGAACGATGCAACTGGCGCAAGTTTGTTTAACACAACTGGCACAAGTTTGTTCGACCCAACTGGCACAACTTTGTTTGACGCAACTGGCACAAGTTTGTTTGACGCAACTGGCACAAGTTTCTTTGACACAACTGGCACAAGCTTGTTTGACGCAACTGGCACAAGGATGTTCTACGCAACTGGCACATGTTTGTTCTACGCAACTGGCACAAGTTTGTTTGATGCAACTGGCACAAGTTTTTTTGATGCAACTGGCAGAAGTTTGTTTGACGCAACTGGCACAAGTTTGTTCGACGCAACTGGCCCAAGTTTGTTTGACGCAACTGGCAGAAGTTTGTTAGATGCAACTGGCACAAGTTTGTTCGAGATAACTGGCACAAGTTTTTTCGACTCAATTGGCACGAGTTTGTTTGACGCAACTGGCACAAGTTTGTATGAAGCAACTGGCACAAGATTGTTTGACGCAACTGGCACAAGTTTGTTTGACGCAACTGGCACAAGTTTATTTGACGCAACTGGCACAAGTTTTCTCGACGCAACTGGCACAAGTTTGTTCGCCGTAACTGGCACAAGTTTGTTCGACGCAACTGGCACAAGTTTGTTTGACGCAACTGGCACAAGTTTGTTGGACGCAACTGGCACAAGTTTGTTCAACGCAACTGGCACAAGTTTTTTCGACTTAATTGGCACAAAGTTTGTTTGACGCAAGTGGCACAAGTTTGTTTGATGCAACTGGCACAAGTTTGTTTGACGCAACTGGCACAAGTTTGTTTGACGCAACTGGCACAAGTTTATTTGACGCAACTGGCACAACTTTCCTCGACGCAACTGGCACAAGTTTGTTCGCCGTAACTGGCATAAGTTTGTTTGACGCAACTGGCACAAGTTTATTTGACGCAACTGGCACAAGTTTTCTCGACGCAAGTGGCAAAAATTTGTTTGCCGTAACTGGCACAAGTTTGTTCGACGAAACTGGCACAAGTTTGTTTGACCCAACTGGCACAAGTTTCTTCGACGAAACTGGCACAAGTTTGTTCGACGCAACTGGCACAAGTTTGTTTGAAGCAATTGGCACAAGTTTGTTCTACGCAACTGGCGCAAGTTTGTTCTATGCAACTGGCACTAGTTTGTTTTATGCAACTGGCAAAAGTTTGTTTGACGCAACTGGCACAAGTTTGTTCGATGCCACTGGCACAAGTTTCTTCGACGCAACTGGCCCAAGTTTTTTTGGCGCAACTGGCACAAGTTTTTTTGACGCAACTGGCACAAGTTTGTTTGACGCAACTGGCACAAGTTTGTTGGACGCAACTGGCACAAGTTTGTTCAACGCAACTTTCACAAGATTGTTCGACGCAACTGGCACAAGTTTGTTTGACGCAACTGGCACAAGTTTGTTTGACGCAACTGGCACAAGTTTGTTTGACGCAACTGGCACAAGGTTGTTCTATGCAACTGGCACAAGTTTTTTCTACGCAAATGGCACAAGTTTGTTTGACGCAACTGGCACAAGTTTGTGTGATGCAACAGGCACAAGTTTGTTCTACATAACTGGCACAAGTTTGTTGTACACAATTGGCACAAGTTTGTTTGACACAACTGGCACAAGTTTGTTCTACGCAAATGGTAAAAGTTTGTTCTACGCATCTGGCACAAGTTTGTTATATGCAACTGGCACTAGTTTGTTCTACGCAACTGGCACAAATTTGTTTGACGCATCTGGCACATGTTTGTTCTACCCAACTGGCACAAGTTTGTTCGACGCAACTGGCACAAGTTTGTTCTACACAACTGGCACAAGTTTGTTTGACACAACTGGCACAAGTTTGTTTGACACAAGTGGCAAAAGTTTGTTCTAAGCAACTGGCACAAGTTTGTTCGATGGA
The DNA here is from genome assembly GCA_039081455.1 of Macrobrachium rosenbergii. Taxonomy (NCBI): domain Eukaryota; kingdom Metazoa; phylum Arthropoda; class Malacostraca; order Decapoda; family Palaemonidae; genus Macrobrachium; species Macrobrachium rosenbergii. The sequence continues at coordinate 63,562,588 of JANJGK010000010.1, read as the reverse complement.
ACTGGCGCAAGTTTGTTCGACGCAAGTGGCACTAGTTTGTTTAACGCAACTGGCACAAGTTTGTTCGACGCGACTGGCACAAATTTGTACGACGCAACTGGTACAAGTTTGTTTAACGTAACTGGCACAAGTTTGTTCGACCCAACTGGCACAAGTTTGTTTCACACAACTGGCACAAGTTTGTTCGACACAACTGGCACAAGTTTGTTTGACGCAACTGGCACAAGTTCGTTTGACGCAACTGGCACAAGGTTGTTCTACGCAACATGTACAAATTTGTTCTACGCAACTGCCACAAGTTTGTTTGACGCAACTGGCACAAGTTTGTTCTATGCAACTGGCACTAGTTTGTTCGATGCAACTGGCACAAGTTTGTTCGACGCAACTGGCACAAGTTTGTTTGACGCAACTGGCACAAGTTTGTTAGACGCAACTGGCACAAGTTTGTTCAACGCAACTGGCACAAGTTTTTTCGAATCAATTTTCACAAGTTTGTTTGACGCAACTGGCACAAGTTTGTTTGACGCAACTGGCACAAGTTTGTTTGACGCAACTGGCACAAGTTTGTGTGACGCAACTGGCACAAGTTTATTTAACGCAACTGGCACAACTTTTCTCGACACAACTGGCACAAGTTTGTTCGCCGTAACTGGCACAAGTTTGTTTGACGCAAGTGGCACAAGTTTATTTAACGCAACTGGCACAAGTTTCTCGACGCAAGTGGCCCAAGTTTGTTCGCCGTAACTGGCAAAAGTTTGTTCGATGCAACTGGCAAAAGTTTGTTCGACGCAACTGGCACAAGTTTTTTGACGCAACTGGCTCAAGTTTCTTCGACGCAACTGGCACAAGTTTGTTTGAAGTAACTGGCACAAGTTTGTTTGATGCAATTGGCACAAGTTTGTTCTACTCAACTGGCACAAGTTTGTTCTATGCAACTGGCACTAGTTTCTTTTACTCAACTGGCATAAGTTTGTTTGACGCAACTGGCACAAGTTTGTTCTACCAACTAGCACAAGTTTGTTCGACGCAACTGGCACAAGGTTGTTCTACGCAACTGGCACAAGTTTGTTCTACGCAACTGGCACAAGTTTGTTTGACGCAACTGGCACAAGTTTATTTGACGCAAATGGCATAACTTTTCTCAACGCAACTGGCACAAGTATGTTCTACGCAACTGGCACAAGTTTGTTCTATGCAACTGGGACAAGTTTGTTGGATGCAACTGGCACAAGTTTGTTCGAAGTAACTGGCACAAGTTTGTTTGATGCAATTGGCACAAGTTTGTTCTACTCAACTGGCACAAGTTTGTTCTATGCAACTGGCACTAGTTTGTTTTACTCAACTGGCATAAGTTTGTCTGACGCAACTGGCACAAGTTTGTTCTACCAACTAGCACAAGTTTGTTCGACGCAACTGGCACAAGTTTGTATGTCACAACTGGCACAAGTTTGTTCAACGCAACTGGCACAAGCTTGTTTGATGCAACTGGCACAAGTTTGTTTGATGCAACTGGCACAAGGTTGTTCTACGCAGCATGCTGAAGTTTGTTCTACGCAACTGGCACAAGTTTGTTTGACGCAACTGGCACAAGTATGTTCTATGCAACTGGCACTAGTTTGTTTTACTCAACTGGCATAAGTTTGTCTGACGCAACTGGCACAAGTTTGTTCTACCAACTAGCACAAGTTTGTTCGACGCAACTGGCACAAGGTTGTTCTACGCAACTGGCACAAGTTTGTTCTACGCAACTGGCACAAGTTTGTTTGACGCAACTGGCACAAGTTTATTTGACGCAAATGGCATAACTTTTCTCGACGCAACTGGCACAAGTATGTTCTACGCAACTGGCACAAGTTTGTTCTATGCAACTGGGACAAGTTTGTTGGACGCAACTGGCACAAGTTTGTTGGACGTAACTGGCACAAGTTTGTTCGACGCAACTGGCACAAGGTTGTTCTACGCAACTGGCACAAGTTTGTTCTACGCAACTGGCACAAGTTTGCTTGACGCAACTGTCACAAGGTTATTCTACGCAACTGGCACAAGTTTGTTCGATGCCACTGGCACAAGTTTGTTCGACTCAACTGGCCCAAGTTTTTTTGACGCAAATGGCACAAGTTTGTTAGACGCAACTGGCATAAGTTTGTTTGACGCAACTTGTACAAGTTTGTTTGACGCAACTGGCACAAGTTTGTTTGACGTAACTGGCACAAGTTTGTTTGACGTAACTGGCACAAGTTTGTTTGACGCAACTGGCACAAGTTTGTTCGGCGCAACTGGCACAAGTTTGTTCGACGCAACTGGCAAAAGTTTGTTTGACTCAACTGGCCCAAGTGTGTTTGATGCAACTGGCACAAGGTTGTTCTACGCAACTGGCACAAGTTTGTTCTATGCAACTGGCACAAGTTTATTCTATGCAACTGGCACAGGTTTGTTCTACTCAACTCGCACAAGTTTTTTCTACGCAACTGGCACAAGTTTGTTGTACACAACTGGCACAAGTTTGTTTGACACAACTGGCACAAGTTTGTTCAACGCAAATGGCAAAAGTTTGTTCTATGCAACTGGCACAAATTTGTTTGACGCAATTGGCACATGTTTGTTCTACCCAACTGGCACAAGTTTGTTCTATGCAACTGGCACAAATTTGTTTGACGCAATTGGCACATGTTTGTTCTACCCAACTGGCACAAGTTTGTTCGACGCAACTGGCACAAGTTTGTTTGACACAACTGGCACAAGTTTGTTCTAAGCAACTGGCACAAGTTTGTTTGATGGAATTGGCGCAAGTTTGTTCGACACAACTGGCACAAGTTTGTTCGACGCAACTGGCACAAGTTTATTCGACGCAACTGGTACAAGTTTGTTCTACCAACTAGCACAAGTTTGTTCGACACAACTGGCACAAGGTTGTTCTACGCAACTGGCACAAGTTTGTTCTACGCAACTGGCACAAGTTTGTTTGACGCAACTGGCACAAGTTTGTTCAACGCAACTGGCACAAGTTTGTTGGATGCCACTGGCACAAGTTTGTTCGACGAAACTGGCCCAATTTTTTTTTACGCAACTGGCACAAGTTAGTTCGACACAACTGGCACAAGTTTGTTCGACGCAACTGGGACAAGTTTGTTCTACATAACTGGCAAAAGTTTCTCCTATGCAACTGGCACAAGTTTGTTCTACGCAACTGGCACAAGTTTGTTCTACGCATCTGGCACAAGTTTGTTCTATGCAACTGGCACTAGTTTGTTCTACGCAATGGCACAAGTTTGTTTGACGCAACTGGCACAAGTTTGTTCTACCCAACTGGCACAAGTTTGTTCGATGGAATTGGCGCAAGTTTGTTCGACACAACTGGCACAAGTTTGTTCGACGCAACTGGCACAACTTTGTTCGACGCAACTGGCACAAGGTTGTTCTACGCAACTGGCACAAGTTTGTTCGATGCCACTGGCACAAGTTTGTTCGACTCAACTGGCCCAAGTTTTTTTACGCAAATGGCACAAGTTTGTTAGACGCAACTGGCACAAGTTTGTTTGACGCAACTTGTACAAGTTTGTTTGACGCAACAGGCACAAGTTTGTTTGACGCAACTGGCACAAGTTTGTTTGACGTAACTGGCACAAGTTAGTTTGACGCAACTGGCACAAGTTAGTTCGGTGCAACTGGCACAAGTTTGTTCGACGCAACTGGCAAAAGTTTGTTTGACGTAACTGGCACAAGTGTGTTTGATGCAACTGGCACAAGGTTGTTCTACGCAACTGGCACAAGTTTGTTCTATGCAACTGGCACAAGTTTATTCTATGCAACTGGCACAGGTTTGTTCTACTCAACTGGCACAAGTTTTTTCTATGCAACTGGCACAAGTTTGTTGTACACAACTGGCACAAGTTTGTTTGACACAACTGGCACAAGTTTGTTCGACGCAACTGGCACAAGTTTTTTCGACTCAATTGGCACAAGTTTGTTTGTCGCAACTGGCACAAGTTTGTTTGACGCAACTGGCACAAGTTTGTTTGACGCAACTGGCACAAGTTTGTTTGATGCAACTGGCACAAGTTTATTTGACGCAAATGGCACAACTTTTCTCGACGCAACTGGCACAAGTATGTTCTATGCAACTGGCACAAGTTTGTTCAACGCAACTGGCACAAGTTTGTTCGACGCAACTGGCACAAGTTTGTTCTATGCAACTGGGACAAGTTTGTTCTAAGCAACTGGGACAAGTTTGTTGGACGCAACTGGCACAAGTTTGTTCGACGTAACTGGCACAAGTTTGTTCAACGAAACTGTCACAAGTTTGTTCGACACAACTGGCACAAGTTTGTTCAACGTAACTGGCACAAGTTTGTTCGACGCAAGTGGCACAAGTTTGTTCGACGCAACTGGCACAAGTTTGTTCAACATATCTGGCACAAGTTTGTTTGACGCAACTGGCACAAGTTTGTTTTCACAACTTGTACAAATTTGTTTGACGCAACTGGCACAAGTTTGTTTGACGCAACTGGCACAAGTTTGTTTGATGCAACTGGCACAAGTTTGTTTGACGCAACTGGCACAAGTTTGTTTTGACGCAACTGGCACAAGTTTATTTGACGCAACTGGCACAACTTTCCTCGACGCAACTGGCACAAGTTTGTTCGCCGTAACTGGCACAAGTTTGTTTGACGCAACTGGCACAAGTTTATTTGACGCAACTGGCACAAGTTTATTTGACGCAACTGGCACAAGTTTTCTCGACGCAAGTGGCAAAAATTTGTTTGCCGTAACTGGCACAAGTTTGTTCGACGAAACTGGCACAAGTTTGTTTGACCCAACTGGCACAAGTTTCTTCGACGAAACTGGCACAAGTTTGTTCGACGCAACTGGCACAAGTTTGTTTGAAGCCATTGGCACAAGTTTGTTCTACGCAACTGGCGCAAGTTTGTTCTATGCAACTGGCACTAGTTTGTTTTACGCAACTGGCAAAAGTTTGTTTGACGCAACTGGCACAAGTTTGTTCGATGCCACTGGCACAAGTTTCTTCGACGCAACTGGCCCAAGTTTTTTTTACGCAACTGGCACAAGTTTTTTTGACGCAACTGGCACAAGTTTGTTTGACGCAACTGGCACAAGTTTGTTGGACGCAACTGGCACAAGTTTGTTCGACGCAACTTTCACAAGATTGTTCGACGCAACTGGCACAAGTTTGTTTGACGCAACTGGCACAAGTTTGTTTGACGCAACTGGCACAAGTTTGATTGACGCAACTGGCACAAGGTTGTTCTATGCAACTGGCACAAGTTTTTTCTACGCAAATGGCACAAGTTTGTTTGACGCAACTGGCACAAGTTTGTGTGATGCAACAGGCACAAGTTTGTTCTACATAACTGGCACAAGTTTGTTGTACACAATTGGCACAAGTTTGTTTGACACAACTGGCACAAGTTTGTTCTACGCAAATGGCAAAAGTTTGTTCTACCCATCTGGCACAAGTTTGTTATATGCAACTGGCACTAGTTTGTTCTACGCAACTGGCACAAATTTGTTTGACGCAACTGGCACATGTTTGTTCTACCCAACTGGCACAAGTTTGTTCGACGCAACTGGCACAAGTTTGTTCTACACAACTGGCACAAGTTTGTTTGACACAACTGGCACAAGTTTGTTTGACACAAGTGGCAAAAGTTTGTTCTAAGCAACTGGCACAAGTTTGTTCGATGGAACTGGCGCAAGTTTGTTCGACGCAAGTGGCACTAGTTTGTTTGACGCAACTGGCACAAGTTTGTTCGACGCAACTGGCACAAATTTGTACGACGCAACTGGTACAAGTTTGTTTAACGTAACTGGCACAAGTTTGTTCGACCCAACTGGCACAAGTTTGTTTCACACAACTGGCACAAGTTTGTTCGACACAACTGGCACAAGTTTGTTTGACGCAACTGGCACAAGTTCGTTTGACGCAACTGGCACAAGGTTGTTCTACGCAACATGTACAAATTTGTTCTACGCAACTGGCACAAGTTTGTTCTATGCAACTGGCACAAGTTTGTTCTATGCAACTGGCACTAGTTTGTTCGATGCAACTGGCACAAGTTTGTTCGACGCAACTGGCACAAGTTTGTTTGACGCAACTGGCACAAGTTTGTTAGACGCAACTGGCACAAGTTTGTTCAACGCAACTGGCACAAGTTTTTTCGAATCAATTGGCACAAGTTTGTTTGACGCAACTGGCACAAGTTTGTTTGACGCAACTGGCACAAGTTTATTTAACGCAACTGGCACAACTTTTCTCGACACAACTGGCACAAGTTTGTTCGCCGTAACTGGCACAAGTTTGTTTGACGCAACTGGCACAAGTTTATTTGACGCAACTGGCACAAGTTTCTCGACGCATGTGGCACAAGTTTGTTCGCCGTAACTGGCACAAGTTTGTTCGACGCAACTGGCAAAAGTTTGTTCGACGCAACTGGCAGAAGTTTTTTGACGCAACTGGCTCAAGTTTCTTCGACGCAACTGGCACAAGTTTTTTGACGCAACTGGCTCAAGTTTCTTCGACGCAACTGGCACAAGTTTGTTCGAAGTAACTGGCACAAGTTTGTTTGATGCAATTGGCACAAGTTTGTTCTACTCAACTGGCACAAGTTTGTTCTATGCAACTGGCACTAGTTTGTTTTACTCAACTGGCATAAGTTTGTTTGACGAAACTGGCACAAGTTTGTTCTACCAACTAGCACAAGTTTGTTCGACGCAACTGGCACAAGGTTGTTCTACGCAACTGGCACAAGTTTGTTCTACGCAACTGGCACAAGTTTGTTTGACGCAACTGGCACAAGTTTATTTGACGCAAATGGCATAACTTTTCTCAACGCAACTGGCACAAGTATGTTCTACGCAACTGGCACAAGTTTGTTCTATGCAACTGGGACAAGTTTGTTGGACGCAACTGGCACAAGTTTGTTCGACGCAACTGGCCCAAGTTTGTTCGACGCAACTGGCACAAGGTTGTTCTACGCAACTGGCACAAGTTTGTTCTATGCAACTGGCACAAGTTTGCTTGACGCAACTGGCACAAGTTTGTTCTACGCAACTGGCACAAGTTTGTTCGATGCCACTGGCACAAGTTTGTTCGACTCAACTGGCCCAAGTTTTTTTGACGCAAATGGCACAAGTTTGTTAGACGCAACTGGCACAAGTTTGTTTGACGCAACTTGTACAAGTTTGTTTGACGCAACTGGCACAAGTTTGTTTGACGTAACTGGCACAAGTTTGTTTGACGTAACTGGCACAAGTTTGTTTGACGCAACTGGCACAAGTTTGTTCGGCGCAACTGGCACAAGTTTGTTCGACGCAGCTGGCAAAAGTTTGTTTGACTCAACTGGCACAAGTGTGTTTGATGCAACTGGCACAAGGTTGTTCTAAGCAACTGGCACAAGTTTGTTCTATGCAACTGGCACAAGTCTATTCTATGCAACTGGCACAGGTTTGTTCTACTCAACTCGCACAAGTTTTTTCTACGCAATTGGCACAAGTTTGTTGTACACAACTGGCACAAGTTTGTTTGACACAACTGGCACAAGTTTGTTCAACGCAAATGGCAAAAGTTTGTTCTATGCAACTGGCACAAATTTGTTTGACGCAATTGGCACATGTTTGTTCTACCCAACTGGCACAAGTTTGTTCGACACAACTGGCACAAGTTTGTTTGACACAACTGGCACAAGTTTGTTCTAAGCAACTGGCAGAAGTTTGTTTGATGGAATTGGCGCAAGTTTGTTCGACACAACTGGCACAAGTTTGTTCGACGCAACTAGCACAAGTTTGTTCGACGCAACTGGTACAAGTTTGTTCTACCAACTAGCACAAGTTTGTTCGACACAACTGGCACAAGGTTGTTCTACGCAACTGGCACAAGTTTGTTCTACGCAACTGGCACAAGTTTGTTTGACGCAACTGGCACAAGTTTGTTCAACGCAACTGGCACAAGTTTGTTGGATGCCACTGGCACAAGTTTGTTCAACGAAACTGGCCCAATTTTTTTTTTACGCAACTGGCACAAGTTAGTTCGACACAACTGGCACAAGTTTGTTCGACGCAACTGGCACAAGTTTGTTCTACATAACTGGCACAAGTTTCTCCTATGCAACTGGTACTAGTTTGTTCTACGCAACTGGCACAAGTTTGTTCTATGCAACTGGCACAAGTTTGTTCTACGCAACTGGCACAAGTTTGTTCTACGCATCTGGCACAAGTTTGTTCTATGCAACTGGTACTAGTTTGTTCTACGCAATGGCACAAGTTTGTTTGACGCAACTGGCACAAGTTTGTTCTACGCAACTGGCACAAGTTTGTTCGATGGAATTGGCGCAAGTTTGTTCAACACAACTGGCACAAGTTTGTTCGACGCAACTGGCACAAGTTTGTTCGACGCAACTGGCACAAGTTTGTTCTACTAACTAGCACAAGTTTGTTCGACGCAACTGGCACAAGGTTGTTCTACGTAACTGGCACAAGTTTGTTCTACGCATTTAGCACATGTTTGTTTGACGCAACTGGCACAAGTTTGTTCGACGCAACTGGCACAAGTTTGTTGGGTGCCACTGACAGAAGTTTGTTCGACGAAACTGGCCCAGTTTTTTTTGACGCAACTGGCACAAGTTTGTTCGACACAACTGGCACAAGTTTGTTCGACGCAACTGGCACAAGTTTGTTCTACATAACTGGCACAAGTTTGTTCTATGCAACTGGCACAAGTTTGTTCTACGCAACTGGCACAAGTTTGTTCTATGCATCTGGCACAAGTTTGTTCTATGCAACTGGCACTAGTTTGTTCTACGCAACTGGCACAAGTTTGTTTGACGCAACTGGCACAAGTTTGTTCTACGCAACTGGCACAAGTTTGTTCGACGCAACTGGCACAAGTTTGTTCTACGCAACTGACACAAGTTTGTTTGACACAACTGGCACAAGTTTGTTCTATGCAACTGGCACAAGTTTGTTCGACGCAACTGGCACAAGTTTGTTCGACGCAACTGGCACAAGTTTGTTCTACGCAACTGGCACAAGTTCGTTTGACGCAACAGGCACAAGGTTCTTTTACGCAACTGGCACAAGTTTGTTCTACGCAACTGGCACAAGTTTGTTTGACGCAACTGGCACAAGTTTCTTTGACGCAACTGGCACAAGTTTGTTAGACGCAACTGGCACAAGTTTGTTCGACGTAACAGGCACAAGTTTTTTCGACTCAATTGGTACAAGTTTGTTTGACGCAACTGGCACAAGTTTGTTTGACGCAAGAGGCACAAGTTTGTTTGACGCAACTGGCACAAGGTTGTTTGACGCAACTGGCCAAAGTTTCTTTTTACGCAACTGGCACAAGTTTTCTCGAAGCAACTGGCACAAGTTTGTTTGCCATATCTGGCACAAGTTTTTTCGACGCAACTGGCACAAGTTTGTTCGACGCAAATGGCACAAATTTGTTTGACGCAACTGGCACAAGTTTGTTCGACGCAACTGGCACAAGTTTGTTCGACGCAACTGGCACAAGTTTGTTCGACGCAACTGGCACAAGTTTGTTTGACGCAACTGGCACAAGTTTGTTTTACGCAACTGGCACAAGTTTGTTCTATGCAACTGGCACTAGTTTGTTCTATGCAACTGGCATAAGTTTGTTTGACGCAACTGGTACAAGTTTGTTCTACGCAACTGGCACAAGTTTGTTCGACGCAACTGGCACAAGTTTGTTCTATGCAACTGGCACATGTTTGTTCTACGCAACTGGCACAAGTTTTTTCTACGCAACTGGCACAAGTTTGTTGTACACAACTGGCATAAGTTTGTTTGACACAACTGGCACAAGTTTGTTCTACGCAAATGGCAAAAGTTTGTTCTACGCATCAGGCACAAGTTTGTTCTATGCAACTGGCACAAATTTGTTTGACGCAATTGGCACATGTTTGTTCTACCCAACTGGCACAAGTTTGTTCGACGCAACTGGCACAAGTTTGTTTGACACAACTGGCACAAGTTTGTTCTAAGCAACTGGCACAAGTTTTTTCGATGGAATTGGCGCAAGTTTGTTCGATACAACTGGCACAAGTTTGTTCGACGCAACTGGCACAAGTTTGTTCGACGCAACTGGTACAAGTTTGTTTAACGTAACTGGAACAAGTTTGTTCAACCCAACTGGCACAAGTTTGTATGTCACAACTGGCACAAGTTTGTGCAACGCAACTGGCACAAGCTTGTTTGATGCAACTGGCACAAGTTTGTTTGATGCAACTGGCACAAGGTTGTTCTACGCAGCATGCTGAAGTTTGTTCTACGCAACTGGCACAAGTTTGTTTGACGCAACTGGCACAAGTTTGTTCTATGCAACTGGCACTAGTTTGTACGATGCAACTGGCACAAGTTTGTTCGACGCAACTGGCACAAGTTTGTTTGACGCAACTGGCACAAGTTTGTTAGACGCAACTGGCACAAGTTTGTTCAACGCAACTGGCACAAGTTTGTTCAACGCAACTGGCACAAGTTTTTTCGACTTAATTGGCACAAAGTTTGTTTGACGCAAGTGGCACAAGTTTGTTTGATGCAACTGGCACAAGTTTGTTTGACGCAACTGGCACAAGTTTGTTTGACGCAACTGGCACAAGTTTATTTGACGCAACTGGCACAACTTTCCTCGACGCAACTGGCACAAGTTTGTTCGCCGTAACTGGCACAAGTTTGTTTGACGCAACTGGCACAAGTTTATTTGACGCAACTGGCACAAGTTTTCTCGACGCAAGTGGCAAAAATTTGTTTGCCGTAACTGGCACAAGTTTGTTCGACGAAACTGGCACAAGTTTGTTTGACCCAACTGGCACAAGTTTCTTCGACGAAACTGGCACAAGTTTGTTCGGCGCAACTGGCACAAGTTTGTTTGAAGCAATTGGCACAAGTTTGTTCTACGCAACTGGCGCAAGTTTGTTCTATGCAACTGGCACTAGTTTGTTTTACGCAACTGGCAAAAGTTTTTTTGACGCAACTGGCACAAGTTTGTTCGATGCTACTGGCACAAGTTTCTTCGACGCAACTGGCCCAAGTTTTTTTGACGCAACTGGCACAAGTTTTTTTGACACAACTGGCACAAGTTTGTTCGACGCAACTTTCACAAGATTGTTCGACGCAACTGGCACAAGTTTGTTTGACGCAACTGGCACAAGTTTGTTTGACGCAACTGGCACAAGTTTGTTTGACGCAACTGGCACAAGGTTGTTCTATCCAACTGGCACAAGTTTTTTCTACGCAAATGGCACAAGTTTGTTTGACGCAACTGGCACAAGTTTGTGTGATACAACAGGCACAAGTTTGTTCTACATAACTGGCACAAGTTTGTTGTACACAATTGGCATAAGTTTGTTTGACACAACTGGCACAAGTTTGTTCTACGCAAATGGTAAAAGTTTGTTCTACGCATCTGGCACAAGTTTGTTATATGCAACTGGCACTAGTTTGTTCTACGCAACTGGCACAAATTTGTTTGACGCAACTGGCACATGTTTGTTCTACCCAACTGGCACAAGTTTGTTCGACGCAACTGGCACAAGTTTGTTCTACACACCTGGCACAAGTTTGTTTGACACAACTGGCACAAGTTTGTTTGACACAAGTGGCACAAGTTTGTTCTAAGCAACTGGCACAAGTTTGTTCGATGGAACTGGCGCAAGTTTGTTCGACGCAAGTGGCACAAGTTTGTTAAACGCAACTGGCACTAGTTTGTTTGACGCAACTGGCACAAGTTTGTTCGACGCAACTGGCACAAATTTGTACGGCGCAACTGGTACAAGTTTGTTTAACGTAACTGGCACAAGTTTGTTCGACCCAACTGGCACAAGTTTGTTTCACACAACTGGCACAAGTTTGTTCGACGCAACTGGCACAAGTTTGTTTGACGCAACTGGCACAAGTTCGTTTGACGCAACTGGCACAAGGTTGTTCTACGCAACATGTACAATTTTGTTCTACGCAACTGGCACAAGTTTGTTTGACGCAACTGGCACAAGTTTGTTCTATTCAACTGGCACTAGTTTGTTCGATGCAACTGGCACAAGTTTGTTAACGCAACTGGCACAAGTTTGTTTGACGCAACTGGCACAAGTTTGTTAGACGCAACTGGCACAAGTTTGTTCAACGCAACTGGCACAAGTTTTTTCGAATCAATTGGCACAAGTTTGTTTGACGCAACTGGCACAAGTTTGTTTGACGCAACTGGCACAAGTTTGTTTGACGCAACTGGCACAAGTTTGTTTGACGCAACTGGCACAAGTTTATTTAACGCAACTGGCACAACTTTTCTCGACACAACTTACACAAGTTTGTTCGCCGTAACTGGCACAAGTTTGTTTGACGCAAGTGGCACAAGTTTATTTGACGCAACTGGCACAAGTTTCTCGACGCAAGTGGCCCAAGTTTGTTCACCGTAACTGGCAAAAGTTTGTTCGACGCAACTGGCAAAAGTTTGTTCGACGCAACTGGCACAAGTTTTTTGACGCAACTGGCTCAAGTTTCTTCGACGCAACTGGCACAAGTTTGTTTGAAGTAACTGGCACAAGTTTGTTTGATGCAATTGGCACAAGTTTGTTCTACGCAACTGGCACAAGTTTGTTCTATGCAACTGGCACTAGTTTCTTTTACTCAACTGGCATAAGTTTGTTTGACGCAACTGGCACAAGTTTGTTCTACCAACTAGCACAAGTTTGTTCGACGCAACTGGCACAAGGTTGTTCTACGCAACTGGCACAAGTTTGTTCTACGCAACTGGCACAAGTTTGTTTGACGCAACTGGCACAAGTTTATTTGACGCAAATGGCATAACTTTTCTCAACGCAACTGGCACAAGTATGTTCTACGCAACTGGCACAAGTTTGTTCTATGCAACTGGGACAAGTTTGTTGGACGCAACTGGCACAAGTTTGTTCGAAGTAACTGGCACAAGTTTGTTTGATGTAATTGGCACAAGTTTGTTCTACTCAACTGGCACAAGTTTGTTCTATGCAACTGGCACTAGTTTGTTTTACTCAACTGGCATAAGTTTGTTTGACGCAACTGGCACAAGTTTGTTCTACCAACTAGCACAAGTTTGTTCGACGCAACTGGCACAAGGTTGTTCTACGCAACTGGCACAAGTTTGTTCTACGCAACTGGCACAAGTTTGTTTGACGCAACTGGCACAAGTTTATTTGACGCAAATGGCATAACTTTTCTCGACGCAACTGGCACAAGTATGTTCTACGCAACTGGCACAAGTTTGTTCTATGCAACTGGGACAAGTTTGTTGGACGCAACTGGCACAAGTTTGTTCGACGTAACTGGCACAAGTTTGTTCGACGCAACTGGCACAAGGTTGTTCTACGCAACTGGCACAAGTTTGTTCTACGCAACTGGCACAAGTTTGTATGTCACAACTGGCACAAGTTTGTTCAACGCAACTGGCACAAGCTTGTTTGATGCAACTGGCACAAGTTTGTTTGATGCAACTGGCACAAGGTTGTTCTACGCAGCATGCTGAAGTTTGTTCTACGCAACTGGCACAAGTTTGTTTGACGCAACTGGCACAAGTTTGTTCTATGCAACTGGCACTAGTTTGTTTTACTCAACTGGCATAAGTTTGTTTGACGCAACTGGCACAAGTTTGTTCTACCAACTAGCACAAGTTTGTTCGACGCAACTGGCACAAGGTTGTTCTACGCAACTGGCACAAGTTTGTTCTACGCAACTGGCACAAGTTTGTTTGACGCAACTGGCACAAGTTTATTTGACGCAAATGGCATAACTTTTCTCGACGCAACTGGCACAAGTATGTTCTACGCAACTGGCACAAGTTTGTTCTATGCAACTGGGACAAGTTTGTTGGACGCAACTGGCACAAGTTTGTTCGACGTAACTGGCACAAGTTTGTTCGACGCAACTGGCACAAGGTTGTTCTACGCAACTGGCACAAGTTTGTTCTACGCAACTGGCACAAGTTTGCTTGACGCAACTGGCACAAGTTTGTTCTACGCAACTGGCACAAGTTTGTTCGATGCCACTGGCACAAGTTTGTTCGACTCAACTGGCCCAAGTTTTTTTGACGCAAATGGCACAAGTTTGTTAGACGCAACTGGCATAAGTTTGTTTGACGCAACTTGTACAAGTTTGTTTGAAGCAACTGGCACAAGTTTGTTTGACGTAACTGGCACAAGTTTGTTTGACGTAACTGGCACAAGTTTGTTTGACGCAACTGGCACAAGTTTGTTCGGCGCAACTGGCACAAGTTTGTTCGACGCAACTGGCAAAAGTTTGTTTGACTCAACTGGCACAAGTGTGTTTGATGCAACTGGCACAAGGTTGTTCTACGCAACTGGCACAAGTTTGTTCTATGCAACTGGCACAAGTTTATTCTATGCAACTGGCACAGGTTTGTTCTACTCAACTCGCACAAGTTTTTTCTACGCAACTGGCACAAGTTTGTTGTACACAACTGGCACAAGTTTGTTTGACACAACTGGCACAAGTTTGTTCAACGCAAATGGCAAAAGTTTGTTCTATGCAACTGGCACAAATTTGTTTGACGCAATTGGCACATGTTTGTTCTACCCAACTGGCACAAGTTTGTTCTATGCAACTGGCACAAATTTGTTTGACGCAATTGGCACATGTTTGTTCTACCCAACTGGCACAAGTTTGTTCGACGCAACTGGCACAAGTTTGTTTGACACAACTGGCACAAGTTTGTTCTAAGCAACTGGCACAAGTTTGTTTGATGGAATTGGCGCAAGTTTGTTCGACACAACTGGCACAAGTTTGATCGACGCAACTGGCACAAGTTTATTCGACGCAACTGGTACAAGTTTGTTCTACCAACTAGCACAAGTTTGTTCGACACAACTGGCACAAGGTTGTTCTACACAACTGGCACAAGTTTGTTCTACGCAACTGGCACAAGTTTGTTTGACGCAACTGGCACAAGTTTGTTCAACGCAACTGGCACAAGTTTGTTGGATGCCACTGGCACAAGTTTGTTCGACGAAACTGGCCCAATTTTTTTTTACGCAACTGGCACAAGTTTGTTCGACACAACTGGCACAAGTTTGTTCAACGCAACTGGGACAAGTTTGTTCTACATAACTGGCAAAAGTTTCTCCTATGCAACTGGCACAAGTTTGTTCTACGCAACTGGCACAATTTTGTTCTACGCATCTGGCACAAGTTTGTTCTATGCAACTGGCACTAGTTTGTTCTACGCAATGGCACAAGTTTGTTTGACGCAACTGGCACAAGTTTGTTCTACCCAACTGGCACAAGTTTGTTCGATGGAATTGGCACAACTTTGTTCGACGCAACTGGCACAAGTTTGTTCTACCAACTAGCACAAGTTTGTTCGACGCAACTGGCACAAGGTTGTTCTACGCAACTGGCACAAGTTTGTTCTACGCATTTAGCACAAGTTTCTTTGACGCAACTGGCACAAGTTTGTTCGACGCAACTGACACAAGTTTGTTGGGTGCCACTGACACAAGTTTGTTCGACGAAACTGGCCCAGTTTTTTTTGACGCAACTGGCACAAGTTTGTTCGACGCAACTGGCACAAGTTTGTTCGACGCAACTGGCACAAGTTTGTTCTACATAACTGGCACAAGTTTGTTCTATGCAACTGGCACAAGTTTGTTCTACGCAACTGGCACAAGTTTGTTCTATTCATCTGGCACAAGTTTGTTCTATGCAACTGGCACTAGTTTGTTCTACGCAACTGGCACAAGTTTGTTTGACGCAACTGGCACAAGTTTGTTCTACCCAACTGGCACAAGTTTGTTCGACGCAACTGGCACAAGTTTGTTCTACGCAACTGACACAAGTTTGTTTGACACAACTGGCACAAGTTTGTTCTGTGCAACTGGCACAAGTTTGTTCGACGCAACTGGCACAAGTTTGTTCGACGCAACTGGCACAAGTTTGTTCTACGCAACTGGCACAAGTTCGTTTGACGCAACAGGCACAAGGTTCTTTTACGCAACTGGCACAAGTTTGTTTGAAGCAACTGGCACAAGTTTGTTCTACGCAACTGGCACAAGTTTGTTTGACGCAACTGGCACAAGTTTCTTTGACGCAACTGGCACAAGTTTGTTAGACGCAACTGGCACAAGTTTGTTCGACGTAACAGGCACAAGTTTTTTCGACTCAATTGGTACAAGTTTGTTTGACGCAACTGGCACAAGTTTGTTTGACGCAAGAGGCACAAGTTTGTTTGATGCAACTGGCACAAGGTTGTTTGACGCAACTGGCACAAGTTTCTTTTTACGCAACTGGCACAAATTTTCTCGAAGCAACTGGCACAAGTTTGTTTGCCATATCTGGCACAAGTTTTTTCGACGCAACTGGCACAAGTTTGTTCGATGCAACTGGCACAAATTTGTTTGACGCAACTGGCACAAGTTTGTTCGACGCAACTGGCACAAGTTTGTTCGACGCAACTGGCACAAGTTTGTTCAACGCAACTGGCACAAGTTTGTTTGACGCAACTGGCACAAGTTTGTTCTACGCAAATGGCACAAGTTTGTTCTATGCAACTGGCACTAGTTTGTTCTATGCAACTGGCATAAGTTTGTTTGACGCAACTGGTACAAGTTTGTTCTACGCAACAGGCACAAGTTTGTTCGACGCAACTGGCACAATTTTGTTCTACGCAACTCTTACTAGTTTGTTGTACACAACTGGCACAAGTTTGTTTGACACAACTGGCACAAGATTGTTCTACGCAAATGGCAAATGTTTGTTCTGCGCATCTGGCAAAAGTTTGTTCTATGCAACTGGCACTAGTGTGTTCTACGCAACTAGCACACATTTGTTTGACACAATTGGCACATGTTTGTTCTACCCAACTGGCACAAGTTTGTTCGACGCAACTGGCATAAGTTAGTTCTACGCAACTGACACAAGTTTGTTTGACACAACTGGCACAAGTTTGTTCTATGCAACTGGCACAAGTTTCTTCGACGGAACTGGCGCAAGTTTGTTCGACGCAACTGGCACAAGTTTGTTCGACGCAACTGGCACAAGTTTGTTCGACGCAACTAGAACAAGTTTGTTTAACGTAACTGGCACAAGTTTGTTCGACCCAACTGGCACAAGTTTGTTTGACAAAACTGGCACAAGTTTGTTTGACACAACTGGCACAAGGTTGTTCTACGCAACATGTACAAGTTTGTTCTACGCAACTGGCACAAGTTTGTTCTATGCAACTGGCACAAGTTTGTTCTATGCAACTGGCACTAGTTTGTTCGATGCAACTGGCACAAGTTTGTTCGACTCAACTGGCACAAGTTTGTTTGACGCAACTTGCACAAGTTTGTTAGACGCAACTGGCACAAGTTTGTTCAACGCAACTGGCACAAGTTTTTTTAATCAATTGGCACAAGTTTGTTTGACGCAACTGGCACAAGTTTGTTTGACGCAACTGGCACAAGTTTGTTTGACTCCAACTGGTACAACTTTTCTCGACGCAACTGGCACAAGTTTGTTCGCCGTAACTGGCACAAGTTTGTTTGACGCAACTGGCACAAGTTTATTTGACGCAACTGGCACTAGTTTTCTCGACGCAAGTGGCACAAGTTTGTTCGCTGTAACTGGCACAAGTTTGTTCGACGAAACTGGCACAAGTTTGTTCAACGCAACTGGCACAAGTTTGTTTGACGCAACTGGCATAAGTTTCTTCGACGCAACTGGCACAAGTTTGTTCGACGAACTGGCACAAGTTTGTTTGACGCAATTGGCACAAGTTTGTTCTACTCAACTGGCACAAGTTTGTTCTCTGCAACTGGCATTAGTTTGTTTTACGCTTCTGGCATAAGTTTGTTTGGCGCAACTGGCACAAGTTTGTTCTACAAACTAGCACTAGTTTGTTTGATGCAACTGGCACAAGGTTGTTCTATGCATCTGGCACAAGTTTGTTCTACGCAACTGGCACAAGTTTGTTTGACGCAACTGGCACAAGGTTGTTCTATGCAACTGGCACAAGTTTGTTCGACGAAACTGGCCCAAGTTTTTTTGATGCAACTGGCACAAGTTTGTTAGACGCAACTGGCACAAGTTTGTTTGACGCAACTGGCACAAGTTTTTTCGACTCAATTGGCACAAGTTTGTTTTGCGCAACTGGAACAAGTTTGTTTGACGCAACTGGCACAAGTTTGTTCAGTGCAACTGGCACAAGTTTGTTTGACGCAACTGGCACAAGTTTATTTGACGCAACTGGCACAAGTTTTCTCGACGAAACTGGCACAAGTTTGTTCGCCGTAACTGGCACAAGTTTGTTCGATGCAACTGGCACAAGTTTGTTTGATGCAACTGGCACAAGTTTGTTCCACATAACTGGCACAAGTTTGTTCTATGCAACTGGCACAAGTTTGTTCTACGCAACTGGCACAAGTTTGTTCAACGCAACTGGCACGAGTTTGTTTGACGCAACTGGCACAAGTTTGTTTGACGCAACTGGCACAAGTTTGTTCGACGCAACTGGCACAAGGTTCTTCTATGCAACTGGCACAAGTTTGTTCTATGCAAATGGCACAAGTTTGTTTGATGCAACTGGCACAAGTTTGTTTGATGCAACAGGCACAAGTTTGATCTACATAACTGGCACAGGTTTGTTGTACACAACTGGCACAAGTTTGTTTGACACAACTGGCACAAGTTTGTTCTACGCAAATGGCAAAAGTTTGTTCTACGCATCTGGCACAAGTTTGTTCTATGCAACTGGCACTAGTTTGTTCTACGCAACTGGCACAAATTTGTTTGACGCAACTGGCACATGTTTGTTCTACCCAACTGGCACAAGTTTGTTCGACGCAACTGGCACAAGTTTGTTCTACACAACTGGCACAAGTTTATTTTGACACAAGTGGCACAAGTTTGTTCTAAGCACCTGGCACAAGTTTGTTCGACGGAACTGGCGCAAGTTTGTTCGACGCAACTGGCACAAGTTTGTTCGACGCAACTGGCACAAATTTGTACGACGCAACTGGCACAAATTTGTACGACGCAACTGGTACAAGTTTTTTTAACGTAACTGGCTAAAGTTTGTTCGACCCAACTGGCAAAAGTTTGTTTCACACAACTGGCAAAAGTTTGTTAGACGCAACTGGCACAAGTTTGTTTGACGCAACTGGCACAAGTGTGTTTGACGCAACTGGCACAAGGTTGTTCTACGCAACATGTACAAGTTTGTTCTACGCAAATGGCACAAGTTTGTTTGAGGCAACTGGCACAAGTTTGTTCTATGCAACTGGCACTAGTTTGTTCGATGCAACTGGCACAAGTTTGTTCGACGCAACTGGCATAAGTTTGTTTGACGCAACTGGCACAAGTTTGTTAGACGCAACTGGCACAAGTTTGTTCAACGCAACTGGCACAAGTTTTTTCGAATCAATTGGCACAAGTTTGTTTGACACAACTGGCACAAGTTTGTTTGACGCAACTGGCACAAGTTTGTTTGACGCAACAGGCACAAGTTTGTTTGACGCAACTGGCACAAGTTTATTTGACGCAACTGGCACTACTTTTCTCGACGCAACTGGCACAAGTTTGTTCGCCGTAACTGGCACAAGTTTGTTTGACGCAACTGGCACAAGTTTATTTGACGCAACTGGCACAAGTTTCTCGACGCAAGTGGCACAAGTTTATTCGCCGTAACTGGCACAAGTTTGTTCGACGTAACTGGCACAAGTTTGTTTGAAGCAACTGGCACAAGTTTCTTCGACGCAACTGGCACAAGTTTGTACGATGCAACTGGCACAAGTTTGTTTGATGCAATTGGCACAAGTTTGTTCTACTCAACTGGCACAAGTTTGTTCTATGCAACTGGTACTAGTTTGTTTTACGCAACTGGCATAAGTTTGTTTGACGCAACTGGCACAAGTTTGTTCTACCAACTAGCACAAGTTTGTTCGACGCAACTGGCACAAGGTTGTTCTACGCAACTGGCACAAGTTTGTTCTACGCAACTGGCACAAGTTTGTTTGACGCAACTAGCACAAGTTTGTTCGACGCAACTGGCACAAGTTTGTTGGATGCCACTGGCACAAGTTTGTTCGACGAAACTGGCCCAAGTTTTTTTGACGCAACTGGCACAAGTTTGTTCGACACAACTGGCACAAGTTTGTTCGACGCAACTGGCACAAGTTTGTTCTACATAACTGGCACAAGTTTGTTCTATGCAACTGGCACAAGTTTGTTCTACGCAACTGGCACAAGTTTGTTCTATGCATCTGGCACAAGTTTGTTCTATGCAACTGGCACTAGTTTGTTGTACGCAACTGGCACAAGTTTGTTTGACGCAACTGGCACAAGTTTGTTCTACCCAACTGACACAAGTTTGTTCAACGCAACTGGCACAAGTTTGTTCTACGCAACTAACACTAGTTTGTTTGACACAACTGGTAGAAGTTTGTTCAACACAACTGGCACAAGTTTGTTTGACGCAACTGGCAAAAGTTTGTTCGACGCAACTGGCACAAGTTTGTTCGACGCAACTGGCAAAAGTTTGTTTGATGCAACTGGCACAAGTTCGTTTGACGCAACTGCCACAAGGTTCTTCTACGCAACTGGCACAAGTTTGTTTGACGCAACTGGTACAAGTTTGTTCTATGCAACTGGCACAAGTAGGTTTAATGCAACTAGCACAAGTTTGTTTGACGCAACTGGCACAAGTTTGTTTGACGCAACTGGCACAAGTTTGTTAGACGCAACTGGCACAAGTTTGTTTGACATAACATGCACAAGTTTTTTCGACTCAATTACTACAAGTTTGTTTGACGTAACTGGCAGAAGTTTGTTTGACGCAAGAGGCACAAGGTTGTTCGACGCAACTGGCACAAGTTTGTTCGACGCAACTTGCACAAGTTTGTTCGATGCAACTGGCACAAGTTTGTTTAACACAACTGGCACATGTTTGTTCGACCCAACTGGCACAAGTTTGTTTGACGCAACTGGCACAAGTTTGTTTGACGCAACTGGCACAAGTTTGTTTGACACAACTGGCACAAGTTTGTTTGACGCGACTGGCACAAGGATGTTCTACGCAACTAACACATGTTTGTTCTACGCAACTGGCACAAGTTTCTTTGATGCAACTGGCACAAGTTTTTTTGATGCAACTGGTAGAAGTTTGTTTGACGCAACTGGCACAAGTTTGTTCGACGCAACTGGCCCAAGTTTGTTTGACGCAACTGGCACAAGTTTGTTCGACGCCACTGGCACAAGTTTGTTCGAAGCAACTGGCACAAGTTTGTTTGATGCAACTGGCACTAATTTGTTATATGCAACTGGCACAAGTTTGTTCTACGCAACTGGCACAAGTTTGTTCTACGCAACTGGCACAAGTTTGTTCTACGCAACTGGCACAAGTTTGTTCTACGCAACTGGCACAAGTTTGTTGTATGCAACTGGCACTAGTTTGTTCTACGCAACTGGCAAAAGTTTGTTTGACGCAACTGGCACAAGTTTGTTCTACGCAACTGGCACAAGTTTGTTGGACACAACTGGCACAAGTTTGTTCTTCGCAACTGTCACAAGTTTGTTGGACGCAACTGGCTCAAGTTTGTTTGACGCAACTGGCACAAGTTTGTTTGACGCAACTGGCACAAGTTTGTTCGACGCAACTGGCACAAGTTTGTTCGATGCAACTGGCACAAGTTTGTTCGATGCAACTGGCACAAGTTTGTTCGATGCAACTGGCACATGTTTGTTCAACACATCTGGCACAAGATTGTTTGACGCAACTGGCATAAGTTTGTTTTCGCAACTTGTACAAGTTTATTTGACTCAACTGGCACAAGTTTGTTTGACGGAAATGTCAGAAGTTTGTTTGGCGCAACTGGTACAAGTTTGTTTGACGCAACTGGCACAAGTTTGTTCGACGCAACTGGCACAAGTTTGTTTGACGCAACTGGCACAAGTTTGTTTGACGCAACTGGCACAAGGTTCTTCTACGCAACTGGCACAAGTTTGTTCTACGCAACTGGCACAAGTTTGTTTGAGGCAACTGGCACAAGTTTGTATGTCACAACTGGCACAAGTTTGTTTGACGCAACTGGCACAAGTTTGTTAGACGCAACTGGCACAAGTTTGTTCGACGTAACATGCACAAGTTTTTTCGAGTCAATTGGCACAAGTTTGTTTGACGCAACTGGCACAAGATTGTTTGACGCAAGAGGCACAAGTTTGTGTGACGCAACTGGCACAAGTTTGTTTGACGCAACTGGCACAAGTTTTTTTTGATGCAACTGGCACAAGTTTTCTCGACGCAACTGGCACAAGTTTGTTTAATGTAACTGGCAGAAGTTTGTTCGACGTAACAGGCACAAGTATGTTCGACGCAACTGGCACAAGTTTTTTTGACAAAACTGCCACAAGTTTCTTCGACGCAACTGGCACAAGTTTGTTCTACGCAACTGGCACAAGTTTGTTCTACGCAACTGGCACAAGTTTGTTCTACGCATCTGGCACAAGTTTGTTCTACGCAACAGGCACAAGTTTGTTCTACGCAACTGGCACAAGTTTGTTCTGCGCAACTGGCACAAGTTTGTTCTACGCAACTGACACAAGTTTGTTTGACACAACTGGCAGAAGTTTGTTCAACGCAACTGGCACAAGTTTGTTTGACGCAACTGGCGCAAGATTGTTCGACGCAACTGGCACAAGTTTGTTCGACGCAACTGGCACAAGTTTGTTAGACGCAACTGGCACAAGTTTGTTCGACGTAACATGCACAAGTTTTTTCGAGTCAATTGGCACAAGTTTGTTTGACGCAACTGGCACAAGATTGTTTGACGCAAGAGGCACAAGTTTGTGTGACGCAACTGGCACAAGTTTGTTTGACGCAACTGGCACAAGTTTTTTTTGATGCAACTGGCACAAGTTTTCTCGACGCAACTGGCACAAGTTTGTTTAATGTAACTGGCAGAAGTTTGTTCGACGTAACTGGCACAAGTATGTTCGACGCAACTGGCACAAGTTTGTTTGACAAAACTTCCACAAGTTTCTTCGACGCAACTGGCACAAGTTTGTTCTACGCAACTGGCACAAGTTTGTTCTACGCAACTGGGACAAGTTTGTTCTACGCATCTGGCACAAGTTTGTTCTACGCAACAGGCACAAGTTTGTTCTATGCAACTGGCACAAGTTTGTTCTGCGCAACTGGCACAAGTTTGTTCTATGCCACTGACACAAGTTTGTTTGACACAACTGGCAGAAGTTTGTTCAACGCAACTGGCACAAGATTGTTTGACGCAACTGGCGCAAGTTTGTTCGACGCAACTGGCACAAGTTTGTTCGACGCAAGTTGCACAAGTTTGTTCGATGCAACTGGCACAAGTTTGTTTAACACAACTGGCACAAGTTTGTTCGACCCAACTGGCACAAGTTTGTTTGACGCAACTGGCACAAGTTAGTTTGACGCAACTGGCACAAGTTTGTTTGACACAACTGGCACAAGTTTGTTTGACGCGACTGGCACAAGGATGTTCTATGCAACTAACACATGTTTGTTCTACGCAACTGGCACAAGTTTCTTTGATGCAACTGGCACAAGTTTTTTTGATGCAACTGGCAGAAGTTTGTTTGACGCAACTGGCCCAAGTTTGTTTGACGCAACTGGCCCAAGTTTGTTTGACGCAACTGGCACAGGTTTGTTAGACGCAACTGGCACAAGTTTGTTCGAGGTAACTGGCACACGTTTTTTCGACTCAATTGGCACAAGTTTGTTTGACGCAACTGGCACAAGTTTGTTTGACGCAACTGGCACAAGTTTGTTTGACGCAACTGGCACAAGTTTGTTTGACGCAACTGGCACAAGTTTATTTGACGCAACTGGCACAAGTTTTCTCGACGCAAGTGGCACAAGTTTGTTCTCCGTTACTGGCACAAGTTTGTTCGACGCAACTGGCACAAGTTTGTTTGACGCAACTGGCACAAGTTTTTTTGACGCAACTGGCACAAGTTTTCTAGACGCAACTGGCACAAGTTTGTTCGCCGTAACTGGCACAAGTTTGTTCGACGCCACTGGCACAAGTTTGTTCGAAGCAACTGGCACAAGTTTGTTTGACGCAACTGGCACAAGTTTGTTCTATGCAACTGGCACAAGTTTGTTCTACGCAACTGGCACAAGTTTGTTCTACGCAACTGGCACAAGTTTGTTATACGCAACTGGCACAAGTTTGTTGTATGCAACTGGCACTAGTTTGTTCTACGCAACTGGCATAAGTTTGTTTGACGCAACTGGCACAAGTTTGTTCTACGCAACTGGCATAAGTTTGTTGGACACAACTGGCACAAGTTTGTTCTACACAACTGGCACAAGTTTGTTTGATGCAACTGGCACAAGTTTGTTTGATGCAACTGGAAGAAGTTTGTTTGACGCAACTGGCACAAGTTTGTTCGGTGCAACTGGCCCAAGTTTATTTGACGCAACTGGCACAAGTTTGTTAGACGCAACTGGCACAAGTTTGTTCGACGTAACTGGCACAAGTTTTTTCGACTCAATTGGCACAAGTTTGTTTGACGCAACTGGCAAAAGTTTGTTTGACGCAACTTGCACAAGTTTTCTTGACGCAACTGGCTCAAGTTTGTTCGCCGTAACTGGCAGAGGTTTGTTCGACGCAACTGGCTCAAGTTTGTTTGTCGCAACTGGCACAAGTTTTTTTCACGCAACTGGCACAAGTTTTCTCGACGCAACTGGCACAAGTTTGTTCGCCGTAACTGGCACACGTTTGTTCGACGCCACTGGCACAAGTTTGTTCGAAGCAACTGGCACAAGTTTGTTTGATGCAACTGGCACTAATTTGTTATATGCAACTGGCACAAGTTTGTTCGACGCAACTGGCACAAGTTTGTTCTACGCAACTGGCACAAGTTTGTTGTATGCAACTGGCACTAGTTTGTTCTACGCAACTGGCATAAGTTTGTTTGACGCAACTGGCACAAGTTTGTTCTATGCAACTGGAACAAGTTTGTTGGACGCAACTGGCACAAGTTTCTTCTACGCAACTGTCACAAGTTTGTTGGACGCAACTGGCTCAAGTTTGTTTGACGCAACTGGCACAAGTTTGTTTGAGGCAACTGGCACAAGTTTGTTCAACGCAACTGGCACAAGTTTGTTTGACGCAACTGGCACAAGTTTGTTAGACGCAACTGGCACAAGTTTGTTCGACGTAACATGCACAAGTTTTTTCGAGTCAATTGGCACAAGTTTGTTTGACGCAACTGGCACAAGTTTGTTTGACGCAACTGGCACATGTTTGTTCTACCCAACTGGCACAAGTTTGTTCGACGCAACTGGCACAAGTTCGTTCTACACAACTGGCACAAGTTTGTTTGACACAACTGGCACAAGTTTGTTTGACACAAGTGGCACAAGTTTGTTCTAAGCAAATGGCACAAGTTTGTTCGATGGAACTGGCGCAAGTTTGTTCGACGCAAGTGGCACAAGTTTGTTTGACGCAACTGGCACAAATTTGTACCACGCAACTGGTACAAGTTTGTTTAACGTAACTGGCACAAGTTTGTTCGACCCAACTGGCACAAGTTTGTTTCACACAACTGGCACAAGTTTGTTCGACGCAACTGGCACAAGTTTGTTTGACGCAACTGGCACAAGTTCGTTTGACGCAACTGGCACAAGGTTGTTCTACGCAACATGTACAAGTTTGTTCTACGCAACTGGCACAAGTTTGTTTGACGCAACTGGCACAAGTTTGTTCTATGCAACTGGCACTAGTTTGTTCGATGCAACTGGCACAAGTTTGTTCGACGCAACAGGCACAAGTTTGTTTGACGCAACTGGCACAAGTTTGTTAGACGCAACTGGCACAAGTTTGTTCAACGCAACTGGCACAAGTTTTTTCGAATCAATTGGCTCAAGTTTGTTTGACGCAACTGGCACAAGTTTGTTTGACGCAACTGGCACAAGTTTGTTTGACGCAACTGGCACAAGTTTGTTTGACGCAACTGGCACAAGTTTATTTAACGCAACTGGCACAACTTTTCTCGACACAACTGGCACAAGTTTGTTCGCCGTAACTGGCACAAGTTTGTTTGACGCAACTGGCACAAGTTTGTTTGACGCAACTGGCACAAGTTTCTCGACGCAAGTGGCACAAGTTTGTTCGCCGTAACTGGCTCAAGTTTGTTCGACGCAAATGGCACAAGTTTGTTCGACGCAACTGGCATAAGTTTGTTTGACGCAACTGGCAGAAGTTTCTTCAACGCAACTGGCACAAGTTTGTTCGACGCAACTGGCACAAGTTTGTTTGACATAATTGGCACAAGTTTGTTCTACTCAACTGGCACAAGTTTGTTCTATGCAACTGGCACTAGTTTGTTCTACGCAACTGGCACAAGTTTGTTCGACGCAACTGGCACAAGGTTGTTCCACGCAACTGGCACAAGTTTGTTTGACGCAACTGGCACAAGTTTGCTTGACGCAACTGGCACAAGGTTGTTCTACGCAACTGGCACAAGTATGTTCGATGCCACTGGCACAAGTTTGTTCGACTCAACTGGCCCAAGTTTTTTTGACGCAAATGGCACAAGTTTGTTAGACGCAACTGGCACAAGTTTGTTTGACGCAACTTGTACAACTTTGTTTGACGCAACTGGCACAAGTTTGTTTGACGCAACTGGCACAAGTTTGTTTGACGCAACTGGCACAAGTTTGTTTGACGCAACTGGCACAAGTTTGTTCGGCGCAACTGGCACAAGTTTGTTCGACACAACTGGTAAAAGTTTGTTTGACGCAACTGGCACAAGTGCGTTTGATACAACTGGCACAAGGTTGTTCTACGCAACGGGCACAAGTTTGTTCTATGCAACTGGCACAAGTTTGTTCTATGCAACTGGCACATGTTTGTTCTACGCAACTGGCACAAGTTTTTTCTACGCAACTGGCACAAGTTTGTTGTACACAACTGGCATAAGTTTGTTTGACACAACTGGCACAAGTTTGTTCTACGCAAATGGCAAAAGTTTGTTCTACGCATCAGGCACAAGTTTGTTCTATGCAACTGGCACAAATTTGTTGGACGCAATTGGCACATGTTTGTTCTACCCAACTGGCACAAGTTTGTTCGACGCAACTGGCACAAGTTTGTTTGACACAACTGGCACAAGTTTGTTCTAAGCAACTGGCACAAGTTTTTTCGATGGAATTGGCGCAAGTTTGTTCGATACAACTGGCACAAGTTTGTTCGACGCAACTGGCACAAGTTTGTTCGACGCAACTGGTACAAGTTTGTTTAACGTAACTGGAACAAGTTTGTTCAACCCAACTGGCACAAGTTTGTATGTCACAACTGGCACAAGTTTGTTCAACGCAACTGGCACAAGCTTGTTTGATGCAACTGGCACAAGTTTGTTTGATGCAACTGGCACAAGGTTGTTCTACGCAGCATGCTGAAGTTTGTTCTACGCAACTGGCACAAGTTTGTTTGACGCAACTGGCACAAGTTTGTTCTATGCAACTGGCACTAGTTTGTACGATGCAACTGGCACAAGTTTGTTCGACGCAACTGGCACAAGTTTGTTTGACGCAACTGGCACAAGTTTGTTAGACGCAACTGGCACAAGTTTGTTCAACGCAACTGGCACAAGTTTTTTCGACTTAATTGGCACAAAGTTTGTTTGACGCAAGTGGCACAAGTTTGTTTGATGCAACTGGCACAAGTTTGTTTGACGCAACTGGCACAAGTTTGTTTTGACGCAACTGGCACAAGTTTATTTGACGCAACTGGCACAACTTTCCTCGACGCAACTGGCACAAGTTTGTTCGCCGTAACTGGCACAAGTTTGTTTGACGCAACTGGCACAATTTTATTTGACGCAACTGGCACAAGTTTTCTCGACGCAAGTGGCAAAAATTTGTTTGCCGTAACTGGCACAAGTTTGTTCGACGAAACTGGCACAAGTTTGTTTGACCCAACTGGCACAAGTTTCTTCGACGAAACTGGCACAAGTTTGTTCGACGCAACTGGCACAAGTTTGTTTGAAGCAATTGGCACAAGTTTGTTCTACGCAACTGGCGCAAGTTTGTTCTATGCAACTGGCACTAGTTTGTTTTACGCAACTGGCAAAAGTTTGTTTGACGCAACTGGCACAAGTTTGTTCGATGCCACTGGCACAAGTTTCTTCGACGCAACTGGCCCAAGTTTTTTTTACGCAACTGGCACAAGTTTTTTTGACGCAACTGGCACAAGTTTGTTTGACGCAACTGGCACAAGTTTGTTGAACGCAACTGGCACAAGTTTGTTCGACGCAACTTTCACAAGATTGTTCGACGCAACTGGCACAAGTTTGTTTGACGCAACTGGCACAAGTTTGTTTGACGCAACTGGCACAAGTTTGATTGACGCAACTGGCACAAGGTTGTTCTATGCAACTGGCACAAGTTTTTTCTACGCAAATGGCACAAGTTTGTTTGACGCAACTGGCACAAGTTTGTGTGATGCAACAGGCACAAGTTTGTTCTACATAACTGGCACAAGTTTGTTGTACACAATTGGCACAAGTTTGTTTGACACAACTGGCACAAGTTTGTTCTACGCAAATGGCAAAAGTTTGTTCTACCCATCTGGCACAATTTTGTTATATGCAACTGGCACTAGTTTGTTCTACGCAACTGGCACAAATTTGTTTGACGCAACTGGCACATGTTTGTTCTACCCAACTGGCACAAGTTTGTTCGACGCAACTGGCACAAGTTCGTTCTACACAACTGGCACAAGTTTGTTTGACACAACTGGCACAAGTTTGTTTGACACAAGTGGCACAAGTTTGTTCTAAGCAACTGGCACAAATTTGTACCACGCAACTGGTACAAGTTTGTTTAACGTAACTGGCACAAGTTTGTTCGACCCAACTGGCACAAGTTTGTTTCACACAACTGGCACAAGTTTGTTCGACGCAACTGGCACAAGTTTGTTTGACGCAACTGGCACAAGTTCGTTTGACGCAACTGGCACAAGGTTGTTCTACGCAACATGTACAAGTTTGTTCTACGCAACTGGCACAAGTTTGTTCTACGCAACTGGCACAAGTTTGTTCTATGCAACTGGCACTAGTTTGTTCGATGCAACTGGCACAAGTTTGTTCGACGCAACTGGCACAAGTTTGTTTGACGCAACTGGCACAAGTTTGTTAGACGCAACTGGCACAAGTTTGTTCAACGCAACTGGCACAAGTTTTTTCGAATCAATTGGCACAAGTTTGTTTGACGCAACTGGCACAAGTTTGTTTGACGCAACTGGCACAAGTTTGTTTGACGCAACTGGCACAAGTTTATTTAACGCAACTGGCACAACTTTTCTCGACACAACTGGCACAAGTTTGTTCGCCGTAACTGGCACAAGTTTGTTTGACGCAACTGGCACAAGTTTATTTGACGCAACTGGCACAAGTTTCTCGACGCATGTGGCACAAGTTTGTTCGCCGTAACTGGCACAAGTTTGTTCGACGCAACTGGCAAAAGTTTGTTCGACGCAACTGGCAGAAGTTTTTTGACGCAACTGGCTCAAGTTTCTTCGACGCAACTGGCACAAGTTTTTTGACGCAACTGGCTCAAGTTTCTTCGACGCAACTGGCACAAGTTTGTTCGAAGTAACTGGCACAAGTTTGTTTGATGCAATTGGCACAAGTTTGTTCTACTCAACTGGCACAAGTTTGTTCTATGCAACTGGCACTAGTTTGTTTTACTCAACTGGCATAAGTTTGTTTGACGCAACTGGCACAAGTTTGTTCTACCAACTAGCACAAGTTTGTTCGACGCAACTGGCACAAGGTTGTTCTACGCAACTGGCACAAGTTTGTTCTACGCAACTGGCACAAGTTTGTTTGACGCAACTGGCACAAGTTTATTTGACGCAAATGGCATAACTTTTCTCGACGCAACTGGCACAAGTATGTTCTACGCAACTGGCACAAGTTTGTTCTATGCAACTGGGACAAGTTTGTTTGACGCAACTGGCACAAGTTTGTTCGACGCAACTGGCACAAGTTTGTTCGACGCAACTGGCACAAGGTTGTTCTACGCAACTGGCACAAGTTTGTTCTACGCAACTGGCACAAGTTTGCTTGACGCAACTGGCACAAGTTTGTTCTACGCAACTGGCACAAGTTTGTTCGATGCCACTGGCACAAGTTTGTTCGACTCAACTGGCCCAAGTTTTTTTGACGCAAATGGCACAAGTTTGTTAGACGCAACTGGCACAAGTTTGTTTGACGCAACTTGTACAAGTTTGTTTGACGCAACTGGCACAAGTTTGTTTGACGTAACTGGCACAAGTTTGTTTGACGTAACTGGCACAAGTTTGTTTGACGCAACTGGCACAAGTTTGTTCGGTGCAACTGGCACAAGTTTGTTCGACGCAGCTGGCAAAAGTTTGTTTGACTCAACTGGCACAAGTGTGTTTGATGCAACTGGTACAAGGTTGTTCTACGCAACTGGCACAAGTTTGTTCTATGCAACTGGCACAAGTCTATTCTATGCAACTGGCACAGGTTTGTTCTACTCAACTCGCACAAGTTTTTTCTACGCAATTGGCACAAGTTTGTTGTACACAACTGGCACAAGTTTGTTTGACACAACTGGCACAAGTTTGTTCAACGCAAATGGCAAAAGTTTGTTCTATGCAACTGGCACAAATTTGACGCAATTGGCACATGTTTGTTCTACCCAACTGGCACAAGTTTGTTCGACACAACTGGCACAAGTTTGTTTGACACAACTGGCACAAGTTTGTTCTAAGCAACTGGCACAAGTTTGTTTGATGGAATTGGCGCAAGTTTGTTCGACACAACTGGCACAAGTTTGTTCGACGCAACTGGCACAAGTTTGTTCGACGCAACTGGTACAAGTTTGTTCTACCAACTAGCACAAGTTTGTTCGACACAACTGGCACAAGGTTGTTCTACGCAACTGGCACAAGTTTGTTCTACGCAACTGGCACAAGTTTGTTTGACGCAACTGGCACAAGTTTGTTTGACGCAACTGGCACAAGTTTGTTGGATGCCACTGGCACAAGTTTGTTCAACGAAACTGGCCCAATTTTTTTTTACGCAACTGGCACAAGTTAGTTCGACACAACTGGCACAAGTTTGTTCGACGCAACTGGCACAAGTTTGTTCTACATAACTGGCACAAGTTTCTCCTATGCAACTGGTACTAGTTTGTTCTACGCAACTGGCACAAGTTTGTTCTATGCAACTGGCACAAGTTTGTTCTACGCAACTGGCACAAGTTTGTTCTACGCATCTGGCACAAGTTTGTTCTATGCAACTGGTACTAGTTTGTTCTACGCAATGGCACAAGTTTGTTTGACGCAACTGGCACAAGTTTGTTCTACGCAACTGGCACAAGTTTGTTCGATGGAATTGGCGCAAGTTTGTTCAACACAACTGGCACAAGTTTGTTTGACGCAACTGGCACAAGTTTGTTCGACGCAACTGGCACAAGTTTGTTCTACTAACTAGCACAAGTTTGTTCGACGCAACTGGCACAAGGTTGTTCTACGTAACTGGCACAAGTTTGTTCTACGCATTTAGCACAAGTTTGTTTGACGCAACTGGCACAAGTTTGTTCGACGCAACTGGCACAAGTTTGTTGGGTGCCACTGACAGAAGTTTGTTCGACGAAACTGGCCCAGTTTTTTTTGACGCAACTGGCACAAGTTTGTTCGACACAACTGGCACAAGTTTGTTCGACGCAACTGGCACAAGTTTGTTCTACATAACTGGCACAAGTTTGTTCTATGCAACTGGCACAAGTTTGTTCTACGCAACTGGCACAAGTTTGTTCTATGCATCTGGCACAAGTTTGTTCTATGCAACTGGCACTAGTTTGTTCTACGCAACTGGCACAAGTTTGTTTGACGCAACTGGCACAAGTTTGTTCTACGCAACTGGCACAAGTTTGTTCGACGCAACTGGCACAAGTTTGTTCTACGCAACTGACACAAGTTTGTTTGACACAACTGGCACAAGTTTGTTCTATGCAACTGGCACAAGTTTGTACGACGCAACTGGCACAAGTTTGTTCGACGCAACTGGCACAAGTTTGTTCTACGCAACTGGCACAAGTTCGTTTGACGCAACAGGCACAAGGTTCTTTTACGCAACTGGCACAAGTTTGTTTGACGCAACTGGCACAAGTTTGTTCTACGCAACTGGCACAAGTTTGTTTGACGCAACTGGCACAAGTTTCTTTGACGCAACTGGCACAAGTTTGTTAGACGCAACTGGCACAAGTTTGTTCGACGTAACAGGCACAAGTTTTTTCGACTCAATTGGTACAAGTTTGTTTGACGCAACTGGCACAAGTTTGTTTGACGCAAGAGGCACAAGTTTGTTTGACGCAACTGGCACAAGGTTGTTTGACGCAACTGGCCAAAGTTTCTTTTTACGCAACTGGCACAAGTTTTCTCGAAGCAACTGGCACAAGTTTGTTTGCCATATCTGGCACAAGTTTTTTCGACGCAACTGGCACAAGTTTGTTCGACGCAAATGGCACAAATTTGTTTGACGCAACTGGCACAAGTTTGTTCGACGCAACTGGCACAAGTTTGTTCGACGCAACTGGCACAAGTTTGTTCGACGCAACTGGCAAAAGTTTGTTTGACGCAACTGGCACAAGTTTGTTTTACGCAACTGGCACAAGTTTGTTCTATGCAACTGGCACTAGTTTGTTCTATGCAACTGGCATAAGTTTGTTTGACGCAACTGGTACAAGTTTGTTCTACGCAACTGGCACAAGTTTGTTCGACGCAACTGGCACAAGTTTGTTCTATGCAACTGGCACATGTTTGTTCTACGCAACTGGCACAAGTTTTTTCTACGCAACTGGCACAAGTTTGTTGTACACAACTGGCATAAGTTTGTTTGACACAACTGGCACAAGTTTGTTCTACGCAAATGGCAAAAGTTTGTTCTACGCATCAGGCACAAGTTTGTTCTATGCAACTGGCACAAATTTGTTTGACGCAATTGGCACATGTTTGTTCTACCCAAGTGGCACAAGTTTGTTCGACGCAACTGGCACAAGTTTGTTTGACACAACTGGCACAAGTTTGTTCTAAGCAACTGGCACAAGTTTTTTCGATGGAATTGGCGCAAGTTTGTTCGATACAACTGGCACAAGTTTGTTCGACGCAACTGGCACAAGTTTGTTCGACGCAACTGGTACAAGTTTGTTTAACGTAACTGGAACAAGTTTGTTCAACCCAACTGGCACAAGTTTGTATGTCACAACTGGCACAAGTTTGTTCAACGCAACTGGCACAAGCTTGTTTGATGCAACTGGCACAAGTTTGTTTGATGCAACTGGCACAAGGTTGTTCTACGCAGCATGCTGAAGTTTGTTCTACGCAACTGGCACAAGTTTGTTTGACGCAACTGGCACAAGTTTGTTTGACGCAACTGGCACAAGTTTGTTCTACGCAACTGGCACAAGTTTGTTCGATGGAATTGGCGCAAGTTTGTTCAACACAACTGGCACAAGTTTGTTCGACGCAACTGGCACAAGTTTGTTCGACGCAACTGGCACAAGTTTGTTCTACTAACTAGCACAAGTTTGTTCGACGCAACTGGCACAAGGTTGTTCTACGTAACTGGCACAAGTTTGTTCTACGCATTTAGCACATGTTTGTTTGACGCAACTGGCACAAGTTTGTTCGACGCAACTGGCACAAGTTTGTTGGGTGCCACTGACAGAAGTTTGTTCGACGAAACTGGCCCAGTTTTTTTTGACGCAACTGGCACAAGTTTGTTCGACACAACTGGCACAAGTTTGTTCGACGCAACTGGCACAAGTTTGTTCTACATAACTGGCACAAGTTTGTTCTATGCAACTGGCACAAGTTTGTTCTACGCAACTGGCACAAGTTTGTTCTATGCATCTGGCACAAGTTTGTTCTATGCAACTGGCACTAGTTTGTTCTACGCAACTGGCACAAGTTTGTTTGACGCAACTGGCACAAGTTTGTTCTACGCAACTGGCACAAGTTTGTTCGACGCAACTGGCACAAGTTTGTTCTACGCAACTGACACAAGTTTGTTTGACACAACTGGCACAAGTTTGTTCTATGCAACTGGCACAAGTTTGTTCGACGCAACTGGCACAAGTTTGTTCGACGCAACTGGCACAAGTTTGTTCTACGCAACTGGCACAAGTACGTTTGACGCAACAGGCACAAGGTTCTTTTACGCAACTGGCACAAGTTTGTTCTACGCAACTGGCACAAGTTTGTTTGACGCAACTGGCACAAGTTTCTTTGACGCAACTGGCACAAGTTTGTTAGACGCAACTGGCACAAGTTTGTTCGACGTAACAGGCACAAGTTTTTTCGACTCAATTGGTACAAGTTTGTTTGACGCAACTGGCACAAGTTTGTTTGACGCAAGAGGCACAAGTTTGTTTGACGCAACTGGCACAAGGTTGTTTGACGCAACTGGCCAAAGTTTCTTTTTACGCAACTGGCACAAGTTTTCTCGAAGCAACTGGCACAAGTTTGTTTGCCATATCTGGCACAAGTTTTTTCGACGCAACTGGCACAAGTTTGTTCGACGCAAATGGCACAAATTTGTTTGACGCAACTGGCACAAGTTTGTTCGACGCAACTGGCACAAGTTTGTTCGACGCAACTGGCACAAGTTTGTTCGACGCAACTGGCACAAGTTTGTTTGACGCAACTGGCACAAGTTTGTTTTACGCAACTGGCACAAGTTTGTTCTATGCAACTGGCACTAGTTTGTTCTATGCAACTGGCATAAGTTTGTTTGACGCAACTGGTACAAGTTTGTTCTACGCAACTGGCACAAGTTTGTTCGACGCAACTGGCACAAGTTTGTTCTATGCAACTGGCACATGTTTGTTCTACGCAACTGGCACAAGTTTTTTCTACGCAACTGGCACAAGTTTGTTGTACACAACTGGCATAAGTTTGTTTGACACAACTGGCACAAGTTTGTTCTACGCAAATGGCAAAAGTTTGTTCTACGCATCAGGCACAAGTTTGTTCTATGCAACTGGCACAAATTTGTTTGACGCAATTGGCACATGTTTGTTCTACCCAACTGGCACAAGTTTGTTCGACGCAACTGGCACAAGTTTGTTTGACACAACTGGCACAAGTTTGTTCTAAGCAACTGGCACAAGTTTTTTCGATGGAATTGGCGCAAGTTTGTTCGATACAACTGGCACAAGTTTGTTCGACGCAACTGGCACAAGTTTGTTCGACGCAACTGGTACAAGTTTGTTTAACGTAACTGGAACAAGTTTGTTCAACCCAACTGGCACAAGTTTGTATGTCACAACTGGCACAAGTTTGTTCAACGCAACTGGCACAAGCTTGTTTGATGCAACTGGCACAAGTTTGTTTGATGCAACTGGCACAAAGTTGTTCTACGCAGCATGCTGAAGTTTGTTCTACGCAACTGGCACAAGTTTGTTTGACGCAACTGGCACAAGTTTGTTCTATGCAACTGGCACTAGTTTGTACGATGCAACTGGCACAAGTTTGTTCGACGCAACTGGCACAAGTTTGTTTGACGCAACTGGCACAAGTTTGTTAGACGCAACTGGCACAAGTTTGTTCAACGCAACTGGCACAAGTTTGTTCAACGCAACTGGCACAAGTTTTTTCGACTTAATTGGCACAAAGTTTGTTTGACGCAAGTGGCACAAGTTTGTTTGATGCAACTGGCACAAGTTTGTTTGACGCAACTGGCACAAGTTTGTTTGACGCAACTGGCACAAGTTTATTTGACGCAACTGGCACAACTTTCCTCGACGCAACTGGCACAAGTTTGTTCGCCGTAACTGGCACAAGTTTGTTTGACGCAACTGGCACAAGTTTATTTGACGCAACTGGCACAAGTTTTCTCGACGCAAGTGGCAAAAATTTGTTTGCCGTAACTGGCACAAGTTTGTTCGACGAAACTGGCACAAGTTTGTTTGACCCAACTGGCACAAGTTTCTTCGACGAAACTGGCACAAGTTTGTTCGACGCAACTTTCACAAGATTGTTCGACGCAACTGGCACAAGTTTGTTTGACGCAACTGGCACAAGTTTGTTTGACGCAACTGGCACAAGTTTGTTTGACGCAACTGGCACAAGGTTGTTCTATCCAACTGGCACAAGTTTTTTCTACGCAAATGGCAAAAATTTGTTTGCCGTAACTGGCACAAGTTTGTTCGACGAAACTGGCACAAGTTTGTTTGACCCAACTGGCACAAGTTTCTTCGACGAAACTGGCACAAGTTTGTTCGGCGCAACTGGCACAAGTTTGTTTGAAGCAATTGGCACAAGTTTGTTCTACGCAACTGGCGCAAGTTTGTTCTATGCAACTGGCACTAGTTTGTTTTACGCAACTGGCAAAAGTTTTTTTGACGCAACTGGCACAAGTTTGTTCGATGCCACTGGCACAAGTTTCTTCGACGCAACTGGCCCAAGTTTTTTTGACGCAACTGGCACAAGTTTTTTTGACACAACTGGCACAAGTTTGTTCGACGCAACTTTCACAAGATTGTTCGACGCAACTGGCACAAGTTTGTTTGACGCAACTGGCACAAGTTTGTTTGACGCAACTGGCACAAGTTTGTTTGACGCAACTGGCACAAGGTTGTTCTATCCAACTGGCACAAGTTTTTTCTACGCAAATGGCACAAGTTTGTTTGACGCAACTGGCACAAGTTTGTGTGATACAACAGGCACAAGTTTGTTCTACATAACTGGCACAAGTTTGTTGTACACAATTGGCACAAGTTTGTTTGACACAACTGGCACAAGTTTGTTCTACGCAAATGGTAAAAGTTTGTTCTACGCATCTGGCACAAGTTTGTTATATGCAACTGGCACTAGTTTGTTCTACGCAACTGGCACAAATTTGTTTGACGCAACTGGCACATGTTTGTTCTACCCAACTGGCACAAGTTTGTTCGACGCAACTGGCACAAGTTTGTTCTACACACCTGGCACAAGTTTGTTTGACACAACTGGCACAAGTTTGTTTGACACAAGTGGCACAAGTTTGTTCTAAGCAACTGGCACAAGTTTGTTCGATGGAACTGGCGCAAGTTTGTTCGACGCAAGTGGCACAAGTTTGTTAAACGCAACTGGCACTAGTTTGTTTGACGCAACTGGCACAAGTTTGTTCGACGCAACTGGCACAAATTTGTACGGCGCAACTGGTACAAGTTTGTTTAACGTAACTGGCACAAGTTTGTTCGACCCAACTGGCACAAGTTTGTTTCACACAACTGGCACAAGTTTGTTCGACGCAACTGGCACAAGTTTGTTTGACGCAACTGGCACAAGTTCGTTTGACGCAACTGGCACAAGGTTGTTCTACGCAACATGTACAATTTTGTTCTACGCAACTGGCACAAGTTTGTTTGACGCAACTGGCACAAGTTTGTTCTATGCAACTGGCACTAGTTTGTTCGATGCAACTGCCACAAGTTTGTTCGACGCAACTGGCACAAGTTTGTTTGACGCAACTGGCACAAGTTTGTTAGACGCAACTGGCACAAGTTTGTTCAACGCAACTGGCACAAGTTTTTTCGAATCAATTGGCACAAGTTTGTTTGACGCAACTGGCACAAGTTTGTTTGACGCAACTGGCACAAGTTTGTTTGACGCAACTGGCACAAGTTTGTTTGACGCAACTGGCACAAGTTTATTTAACGCAACTGGCACAACTTTTCTCGACACAACTTACACAAGTTTGTTCGCCGTAACTGGCACAAGTTTGTTTGACGCAAGTGGCACAAGTTTATTTGACGCAACTGGCACAAGTTTCTCGACGCAAGTGGCCCAAGTTTGTTCACCGTAACTGGCAAAAGTTTGTTCGACGCAACTGGCAAAAGTTTGTTCGACGCAACTGGCACAAGTTTTTTGACGCAACTGGCTCAAGTTTCTTCGACGCAACTGGCAAAAGTTTGTTTGAAGTAACTGGCACAAGTTTGTTTGATGCAATTGGCACAAGTTTGTTCTACGCAACTGGCACAAGTTTGTTCTATGCAACTGGCACTAGTTTCTTTTACTCAACTGGCATAAGTTTGTTTGACGCAACTGGCACAAGTTTGTTCTACCAACTAGCACAAGTTTGTTCGACGCAACTGGCACAAGGTTGTTCTACGCAACTGGCACAAGTTTGTTCTACGCAACTGGCACAAGTTTGTTTGACGCAACTGGCACAAGTTTATTTGACGCAAATGGCATAACTTTTCTCAACGCAACTGGCACAAGTATGTTCTACGCAACTGGCACAAGTTTGTTCTATGCAACTGGGACAAGTTTGTTGGACGCAACTGGCACAAGTTTGTTCGAAGTAACTGGCACAAGTTTGTTTGATGTAATTGGCACAAGTTTGTTCTACTCAACTGGCACAAGTTTGTTCTATGCAACTGGCACTAGTTTGTTTTACTCAACTGGCATAAGTTTGTTTGACGCAACTGGCACAAGTTTGTTCTACCAACTAGCACAAGTTTGTTCGACGCAACTGGCACAAGGTTGTTCTACGCAACTGGCACAAGTTTGTTCTACGCAACTGGCACAAGTTTGTTTGACGCAACTGGCACAAGTTTATTTGACGCAAATGGCATAACTTTTCTCGACGCAACTGGCACAAGTATGTTCTACGCAACTGGCACAAGTTTGTTCTATGCAACTGGGACAAGTTTGTTGGATGCAACTGGCACAAGTTTGTTCGACGTAACTGGCACAAGTTTGTTCGACGCAACTGGCACAAGGTTGTTCTACGCAACTGGCACAAGTTTGTTCTACGCAACTGGCACAAGTTTGTATGTCACAACTGGCACAAGTTTGTTCAACGCAACTGGCACAAGCTTGTTTGATGCAACTGGCACAAGTTTGTTTGATGCAACTGGCACAAGGTTGTTCTACGCAGCATGCTGAAGTTTGTTCTACGCAACTGGCACAAGTTTGTTTGACGCAACTGGCACAAGTTTGTTCTATGCAACTGGCACTAGTTTGTTTTACTCAACTGGCATAAGTTTGTTTGACGCAACTGGCACAAGTTTGTTCTACCAACTAGCACAAGTTTGTTCGACGCAACTGGCACAAGGTTGTTCTACGCAACTGGCACAAGTTTGTTCTACGCAACTGGCACAAGTTTGTTTGACGCAACTGGCACAAGTTTATTTGACGCAAATGGCATAACTTTTCTCGACGCAACTGGCACAAGTATGTTCTACGCAACTGGCACAAGTTTGTTCTATGCAACTGGGACAAGTTTGTTGGACGCAACTGGCACAAGTTTGTTCGACGTAACTGGCACAAGTTTGTTCGACGCAACTGGCACAAGGTTGTTCTACGCAACTGGCACAAGTTTGTTCTACGCAACTGGCACAAGTTTGCTTGACGCAACTGGCACAAGTTTGTTCTACGCAACTGGCACAAGTTTGTTCGATGCCACTGGCACAAGTTTGTTCGACTCAACTGGCCCAAGTTTTTTTGACGCAAATGGCACAAGTTTGTTAGACGCAACTGGCATAAGTTTGTTTGACGCAACTTGTACAAGTTTGTTTGAAGCAACTGGCACAAGTTTGTTTGACGTAACTAGCACAAGTTTGTTTGACGTAACTGGCACAAGTTTGTTTGACGCAACTGGCACAAGTTTGTTCGGCGCAACTGGCACAAGTTTGTTCGACGCAACTGGCAAAAGTTTGTTTGACTCAACTGGCACAAGTGTGTTTGATGCAACTGGCACAAGGTTGTTCTACGCAACTGGCACAAGTTTGTTCTATGCAACTGGCACAAGTTTATTCTATGCAACTGGCACAGGTTTGTTCTACTCAACTCGCACAAGTTTTTTCTACGCAACTGGCACAAGTTTGTTGTACACAACTGGCACAAGTTTGTTTGACACAACTGGCACAAGTTTGTTCAACGCAAATGGCAAAAGTTTGTTCTATGCAACTGGCACAAATTTGTTTGACGCAATTGGCACATGTTTGTTCTACCCAACTGGCACAAGTTTGTTCTATGCAACTGGCACAAATTTGTTTGACGCAATTGGCACATGTTTGTTCTACCCAACTGGCACAAGTTTGTTCGACGCAACTGGCACAAGTTTGTTTGACACAACTGGCACAAGTTTGTTCTAAGCAACTGGCACAAGTTTGTTTGATGGAATTGGCGCAAGTTTGTTCGACACAACTGGCACAAGTTTGTTCGACGCAACTGGCACAAGTTTATTCGACGCAACTGGTACAAGTTTGTTCTACCAACTAGCACAAGTTTGTTCGACACAACTGGCACAAGGTTGTTCTACACAACTGGCACAAGTTTGTTCTACGCAACTGGCACAAGTTTGTTTGACGCAACTGGCACAAGTTTGTTCAACGCAACTGGCACAAGTTTGTTGGATGCCACTGGCACAAGTTTGTTCGACGAAACTGGCCCAATTTTTTTTTACGCAACTGGCACAAGTTAGTTCGACACAACTGGCACAAGTTTGTTCAACGCAACTGGGACAAGTTTGTTCTACATAACTGGCAAAAGTTTCTCCTATGCAACTGGCACAAGTTTGTTCTACGCAACTGGCACAATTTTGTTCTACGCATCTGGCACAAGTTTGTTCTATGCAACTGGCACTAGTTTGTTCTACGCAATGGCACAAGTTTGTTTGACGCAACTGGCACAAGTTTGTTCTACCCAACTGGCACAAGTTTGTTCGATGGAATTGGCACAACTTTGTTCGACGCAACTGGCACAAGTTTGTTCTACCAACTAGCACAAGTTTGTTCGACGCAACTGGCACAAGGTTGTTCTACGCAACTGGCACAAGTTTGTTCTACGCATTTAGCACAAGTTTCTTTGACGCAACTGGCACAAGTTTGTTCGACGCAACTGACACAAGTTTGTTGGGTGCCACTGACACAAGTTTGTTCGACGAAACTGGCCCAGTTTTTTTTGACGCAACTGGCACAAGTTTGTTCGACGCAACTGGCACAAGTTTGTTCGACGCAACTGGCACAAGTTTGTTCTACATAACTGGCACAAGTTTGTTCTATGCAACTGGCACAAGTTTGTTCTACGCAACTGGCACAAGTTTGTTCTATTCATCTGGCACAAGTTTGTTCTATGCAACTGCCACTAGTTTGTTCTACGCAACTGGCACAAGTTTGTTTGACGCAACTGGCACAAGTTTGTTCTACCCAACTGGCACAAGTTTGTTCGACGCAACTGGCACAAGTTTGTTCTACGCAACTGACACAAGTTTGTTTGACACAACTGGCACAAGTTTGTTCTGTGCAACTGGCACAAGTTTGTTCGACGCAACTGGCACAAGTTTGTTCGACGCAACTGGCACAAGTTTGTTCTACGCAACTGGCACAAGTTCGTTTGACGCAACAGGCACAAGGTTCTTTTACGCAACTGGCACAAGTTTGTTTGACGCAACTGGCACAAGTTTGTTCTACGCAACTGGCACAAGTTTGTTTGACGCAACTGGCACAAGTTTCTTTGACGCAACTGGCACAAGTTTGTTAGACGCAACTGGCACAAGTTTGTTCGACGTAACAGGCACAAGTTTTTTCGACTCAATTGGTACAAGTTTGTTTGACGCAACTGGCACAAGTTTGTTTGACGCAAGAGGCACAAGTTTGTTTGATGCAACTGGCACAAGGTTGTTTGACGCAACTGGCACAAGTTTCTTTTTACGCAACTGGCACAAATTTTCTCGAAGCAACTGGCACAAGTTTGTTTGCCATATCTGGCACAAGTTTTTTCGACGCAACTGGCACAAGTTTGTTCGATGCAACTGGCACAAATTTGTTTGACGCAACTGGCACAAGTTTGTTCGACGCAACTGGCACAAGTTTGTTCGACGCAACTGGCACAAGTTTGTTCAACGCAACTGGCACAAGTTTGTTTGACGCAACTGGCACAAGTTTGTTCTACG
Organism: Macrobrachium rosenbergii; assembly: GCA_039081455.1. NCBI lineage: Eukaryota > Metazoa > Arthropoda > Malacostraca > Decapoda > Palaemonidae > Macrobrachium > Macrobrachium rosenbergii. The sequence goes on along the minus strand of JANJGK010000010.1, from coordinate 63,520,627 downwards.
CAAATGGCACAAGTTTGTTCTATGCAACTGGCACTAGTTTGTTCTATGCAACTGGCATAAGTTTGTTTGACGCAACTGGTACAAGTTTGTTCTACGCAACAGGCACAAGTTTGTTCGACGCAACTGGCACAATTTTGTTCTACGCAACTCTTACTAGTTTGTTGTACACAACTGGCACAAGTTTGTTTGACACAACTGGCACAAGATTGTTCTACGCAAATGGCAAATGTTTGTTCTGCGCATCTGGCAAAAGTTTGTTCTATGCAACTGGCACTAGTGTGTTCTACGCAACTAGCACACATTTGTTTGACACAATTGGCACATGTTTGTTCTACCCAACTGGCACAAGTTTGTTCGACGCAACTGGCATAAGTTAGTTCTACGCAACTGACACAAGTTTGTTTGACACAACTGGCACAAGTTTGTTCTATGCAACTGGCACAAGTTTCTTCGACGGAACTGGCGCAAGTTTGTTCGACGCAACTGGCACAAGTTTGTTCGACGCAACTGGCACAAGTTTGTTCGACGCAACTAGAACAAGTTTGTTTAACGTAACTGGCACAAGTTTGTTCGACCCAACTGGCACAAGTTTGTTTGACAAAACTGGCACAAGTTTGTTTGACACAACTGGCACAAGGTTGTTCTACGCAACATGTACAAGTTTGTTCTACGCAACTGGCACAAGTTTGTTCTATGCAACTGGCACAAGTTTGTTCTATGCAACTGGCACTAGTTTGTTCGATGCAACTGGCACAAGTTTGTTCGACTCAACTGGCACAAGTTTGTTTGACGCAACTTGCACAAGTTTGTTAGACGCAACTGGCACAAGTTTGTTCAACGCAACTGGCACAAGTTTTTTTAATCAATTGGCACAAGTTTGTTTGACGCAACTGGCACAAGTTTGTTTGACGCAACTGGCACAAGTTTGTTTGACTCCAACTGGTACAACTTTTCTCGACGCAACTGGCACAAGTTTGTTCGCCGTAACTGGCACAAGTTTGTTTGACGCAACTGGCACAAGTTTATTTGACGCAACTGGCATAAGTTTCTTCGACGCAACTGGCACAAGTTTGTTCGACGAACTGGCACAAGTTTGTTTGACGCAATTGGCACAAGTTTGTTCTACTCAACTGGCACAAGTTTGTTCTCTGCAACTGGCATTAGTTTGTTTTACGCTTCTGGCATAAGTTTGTTTGGCGCAACTGGCACAAGTTTGTTCTACAAACTAGCACTAGTTTGTTTGATGCAACTGGCACAAGGTTGTTCTATGCATCTGGCACAAGTTTGTTCTACGCAACTGGCACAAGTTTGTTTGACGCAACTGGCACAAGGTTGTTCTATGCAACTGGCACAAGTTTGTTCGACGAAACTGGCCCAAGTTTTTTTGATGCAACTGGCACAAGTTTGTTAGACGCAACTGGCACAAGTTTGTTTGACGCAACTGGCACAAGTTTTTTCGACTCAATTGGCACAAGTTTGTTTTGCGCAACTGGAACAAGTTTGTTTGACGCAACTGGCACAAGTTTGTTCAGTGCAACTGGCACAAGTTTGTTTGACGCAACTGGCACAAGTTTATTTGACGCAACTGGCACAAGTTTTCTCGACGAAACTGGCACAAGTTTGTTCGCCGTAACTGGCACAAGTTTGTTCGATGCAACTGGCACAAGTTTGTTTGATGCAACTGGCACAAGTTTGTTCCACATAACTGGCACAAGTTTGTTCTATGCAACTGGCACAAGTTTGTTCTACGCAACTGGCACAAGTTTGTTCAACGCAACTGGCACGAGTTTGTTTGACGCAACTGGCACAAGTTTGTTTGACGCAACTGGCACAAGTTTGTTCGACGCAACTGGCACAAGGTTCTTCTATGCAACTGGCACAAGTTTGTTCTATGCAAATGGCACAAGTTTGTTTGATGCAACTGGCACAAGTTTGTTTGATGCAACAGGCACAAGTTTGATCTACATAACTGGCACAGGTTTGTTGTACACAACTGGCACAAGTTTGTTTGACACAACTGGCACAAGTTTGTTCTACGCAAATGGCAAAAGTTTGTTCTACGCATCTGGCACAAGTTTGTTCTATGCAACTGGCACTAGTTTGTTCTACGCAACTGGCACAAATTTGTTTGACGCAACTGGCACATGTTTGTTCTACCCAACTGGCACAAGTTTGTTCGACGCAACTGGCACAAGTTTGTTCTACACAACTGGCACAAGTTTATTTTGACACAAGTGGCACAAGTTTGTTCTAAGCACCTGGCACAAGTTTGTTCGACGGAACTGGCGCAAGTTTGTTCGACGCAACTGGCACAAGTTTGTTCGACGCAACTGGCACAAATTTGTACGACGCAACTGGCACAAATTTGTACGACGCAACTGGTACAAGTTTTTTTAACGTAACTGGCTAAAGTTTGTTCGACCCAACTGGCAAAAGTTTGTTTCACACAACTGGCAAAAGTTTGTTAGACGCAACTGGCACAAGTTTGTTTGACGCAACTGGCACAAGTGTGTTTGACGCAACTGGCACAAGGTTGTTCTACGCAACATGTACAAGTTTGTTCTACGCAAATGGCACAAGTTTGTTTGAGGCAACTGGCACAAGTTTGTTCTATGCAACTGGCACTAGTTTGTTCGATGCAACTGGCACAAGTTTGTTCGACGCAACTGGCATAAGTTTGTTTGACGCAACTGGCACAAGTTTGTTAGACGCAACTGGCACAAGTTTGTTCAACGCAACTGGCACAAGTTTTTTCGAATCAATTGGCACAAGTTTGTTTGACACAACTGGCACAAGTTTGTTTGACGCAACTGGCACAAGTTTGTTTGACGCAACAGGCACAAGTTTGTTTGACGCAACTGGCACAAGTTTATTTGACGCAACTGGCACTACTTTTCTCGACGCAACTGGCACAAGTTTGTTCGCCGTAACTGGCACAAGTTTGTTTGACGCAACTGGCACAAGTTTATTTGACGCAACTGGCACAAGTTTCTCGACGCAAGTGGCACAAGTTTATTCGCCGTAACTGGCACAAGTTTGTTCGACGTAACTGGCACAAGTTTGTTTGAAGCAACTGGCACAAGTTTCTTCGACGCAACTGGCACAAGTTTGTACGATGCAACTGGCACAAGTTTGTTTGATGCAATTGGCACAAGTTTGTTCTACTCAACTGGCACAAGTTTGTTCTATGCAACTGGTACTAGTTTGTTTTACGCAACTGGCATAAGTTTGTTTGACGCAACTGGCACAAGTTTGTTCTACCAACTAGCACAAGTTTGTTCGACGCAACTGGCACAAGGTTGTTCTACGCAACTGGCACAAGTTTGTTCTACGCAACTGGCACAAGTTTGTTTGACGCAACTAGCACAAGTTTGTTCGACGCAACTGGCACAAGTTTGTTGGATGCCACTGGCACAAGTTTGTTCGACGAAACTGGCCCAAGTTTTTTTGACGCAACTGGCACAAGTTTGTTCGACACAACTGGCACAAGTTTGTTCGACGCAACTGGCACAAGTTTGTTCTACATAACTGGCACAAGTTTGTTCTATGCAACTGGCACAAGTTTGTTCTACGCAACTGGCACAAGTTTGTTCTATGCATCTGGCACAAGTTTGTTCTATGCAACTGGCACTAGTTTGTTGTACGCAACTGGCACAAGTTTGTTTGACGCAACTGGCACAAGTTTGTTCTACCCAACTGACACAAGTTTGTTCAACGCAACTGGCACAAGTTTGTTCTACGCAACTAACACTAGTTTGTTTGACACAACTGGTAGAAGTTTGTTCAACACAACTGGCACAAGTTTGTTTGACGCAACTGGCAAAAGTTTGTTCGACGCAACTGGCACAAGTTTGTTCGACGCAACTGGCAAAAGTTTGTTTGATGCAACTGGCACAAGTTCGTTTGACGCAACTGCCACAAGGTTCTTCTACGCAACTGGCACAAGTTTGTTTGACGCAACTGGTACAAGTTTGTTCTATGCAACTGGCACAAGTAGGTTTAATGCAACTAGCACAAGTTTGTTTGACGCAACTGGCACAAGTTTGTTTGACGCAACTGGCACAAGTTTGTTAGACGCAACTGGCACAAGTTTGTTTGACATAACATGCACAAGTTTTTTCGACTCAATTACTACAAGTTTGTTTGACGTAACTGGCAGAAGTTTGTTTGACGCAAGAGGCACAAGGTTGTTCGACGCAACTGGCACAAGTTTGTTCGACGCAACTTGCACAAGTTTGTTCGATGCAACTGGCACAAGTTTGTTTAACACAACTGGCACATGTTTGTTCGACCCAACTGGCACAAGTTTGTTTGACGCAACTGGCACAAGTTTGTTTGACGCAACTGGCACAAGTTTGTTTGACACAACTGGCACAAGTTTGTTTGACGCGACTGGCACAAGGATGTTCTACGCAACTAACACATGTTTGTTCTACGCAACTGGCACAAGTTTCTTTGATGCAACTGGCACAAGTTTTTTTGATGCAACTGGTAGAAGTTTGTTTGACGCAACTGGCACAAGTTTGTTCGACGCAACTGGCCCAAGTTTGTTTGACGCAACTGGCACAAGTTTGTTCGACGCCACTGGCACAAGTTTGTTCGAAGCAACTGGCACAAGTTTGTTTGATGCAACTGGCACTAATTTGTTATATGCAACTGGCACAAGTTTGTTCTACGCAACTGGCACAAGTTTGTTCTACGCAACTGGCACAAGTTTGTTCTACGCAACTGGCACAAGTTTGTTCTACGCAACTGGCACAAGTTTGTTGTATGCAACTGGCACTAGTTTGTTCTACGCAACTGGCAAAAGTTTGTTTGACGCAACTGGCACAAGTTTGTTCTACGCAACTGGCACAAGTTTGTTGGACACAACTGGCACAAGTTTGTTCTTCGCAACTGTCACAAGTTTGTTGGACGCAACTGGCTCAAGTTTGTTTGACGCAACTGGCACAAGTTTGTTTGACGCAACTGGCACAAGTTTGTTCGACGCAACTGGCACAAGTTTGTTCGATGCAACTGGCACAAGTTTGTTCGACGCAACTGGCACAAGTTTGTTCGATGCAACTGGCACATGTTTGTTCAACACATCTGGCACAAGATTGTTTGACGCAACTGGCATAAGTTTGTTTTCGCAACTTGTACAAGTTTATTTGACTCAACTGGCACAAGTTTGTTTGACGGAAATGTCAGAAGTTTGTTTGGCGCAACTGGTACAAGTTTGTTTGACGCAACTGGCACAAGTTTGTTCGACGCAACTGGCACAAGTTTGTTTGACGCAACTGGCACAAGTTTGTTTGACGCAACTGGCACAAGGTTCTTCTACGCAACTGGCACAAGTTTGTTCTACGCAATTGGCACAAGTTTGTTTGAGGCAACTGGCACAAGTTTGTATGTCACAACTGGCACAAGTTTGTTTGACGCAACTGGCACAAGTTTGTTAGACGCAACTGGCACAAGTTTGTTCGACGTAACATGCACAAGTTTTTTCGAGTCAATTGGCACAAGTTTGTTTGACGCAACTGGCACAAGATTGTTTGACGCAAGAGGCACAAGTTTGTGTGACGCAACTGGCACAAGTTTGTTTGACGCAACTGGCACAAGTTTTTTTTGATGCAACTGGCACAAGTTTTCTCGACGCAACTGGCACAAGTTTGTTTAATGTAACTGGCAGAAGTTTGTTCGACGTAACAGGCACAAGTATGTTCGACGCAACTGGCACAAGTTTTTTTGACAAAACTGCCACAAGTTTCTTCGACGCAACTGGCACAAGTTTGTTCTACGCAACTGGCACAAGTTTGTTCTACGCAACTGGCACAAGTTTGTTCTACGCATCTGGCACAAGTTTGTTCTACGCAACAGGCACAAGTTTGTTCTACGCAACTGGCACAAGTTTGTTCTGCGCAACTGGCACAAGTTTGTTCTACGCAACTGACACAAGTTTGTTTGACACAACTGGCAGAAGTTTGTTCAACGCAACTGGCACAAGTTTGTTTGACGCAACTGGCGCAAGATTGTTCGACGCAACTGGCACAAGTTTGTTCGACGCAACTGGCACAAGTTTGTTAGACGCAACTGGCACAAGTTTGTTCGACGTAACATGCACAAGTTTTTTCGAGTCAATTGGCACAAGTTTGTTTGACGCAACTGGCACAAGATTGTTTGACGCAAGAGGCACAAGTTTGTGTGACGCAACTGGCACAAGTTTGTTTGACGCAACTGGCACAAGTTTTTTTTGATGCAACTGGCACAAGTTTTCTCGACGCAACTGGCACAAGTTTGTTTAATGTAACTGGCAGAAGTTTGTTCGACGTAACTGGCACAAGTATGTTCGACGCAACTGGCACAAGTTTGTTTGACAAAACTTCCACAAGTTTCTTCGACGCAACTGGCACAAGTTTGTTCTACGCAACTGGCACAAGTTTGTTCTACGCAACTGGGACAAGTTTGTTCTACGCATCTGGCACAAGTTTGTTCTACGCAACAGGCACAAGTTTGTTCTATGCAACTGGCACAAGTTTGTTCTGCGCAACTGGCACAAGTTTGTTCTATGCCACTGACACAAGTTTGTTTGACACAACTGGCAGAAGTTTGTTCAACGCAACTGGCACAAGATTGTTTGACGCAACTGGCGCAAGTTTGTTCGACGCAACTGGCACAAGTTTGTTCGACGCAAGTTGCACAAGTTTGTTCGATGCAACTGGCACAAGTTTGTTTAACACAACTGGCACAAGTTTGTTCGACCCAACTGGCACAAGTTTGTTTGACGCAACTGGCACAAGTTAGTTTGACGCAACTGGCACAAGTTTGTTTGACACAACTGGCACAAGTTTGTTTGACGCGACTGGCACAAGGATGTTCTACGCAACTAACACATGTTTGTTCTACGCAACTGGCACAAGTTTCTTTGATGCAACTGGCACAAGTTTTTTTGATGCAACTGGCAGAAGTTTGTTTGACGCAACTGGCCCAAGTTTGTTTGACGCAACTGGCCCAAGTTTGTTTGACGCAACTGGCACAGGTTTGTTAGACGCAACTGGCACAAGTTTGTTCGAGGTAACTGGCACACGTTTTTTCGACTCAATTGGCACAAGTTTGTTTGACGCAACTGGCACAAGTTTGTTTGACGCAACTGGCACAAGTTTGTTTGACGCAACTGGCACAAGTTTGTTTGACGCAACTGGCACAAGTTTATTTGACGCAACTGGCACAAGTTTTCTCGACGCAAGTGGCACAAGTTTGTTCTCCGTTACTGGCACAAGTTTGTTCGACGCAACTGGCACAAGTTTGTTTGACGCAACTGGCACAAGTTTTTTTGACGCAACTGGCACAAGTTTTCTAGACGCAACTGGCACAAGTTTGTTCGCCGTAACTGGCACAAGTTTGTTCGACGCCACTGGTACAAGTTTGTTCGAAGCAACTGGCACAAGTTTGTTTGACGCAACTGGCACAAGTTTGTTCTATGCAACTGGCACAAGTTTGTTCTACGCAACTGGCACAAGTTTGTTCTACGCAACTGGCACAAGTTTGTTATACGCAACTGGCACAAGTTTGTTGTATGCAACTGGCACTAGTTTGTTCTACGCAACTGGCATAAGTTTGTTTGACGCAACTGGCACAAGTTTGTTCTACGCAACTGGCATAAGTTTGTTGGACACAACTGGCACAAGTTTGTTCTACACAACTGGCACAAGTTTGTTTGATGCAACTGGCACAAGTTTGTTTGATGCAACTGGAAGAAGTTTGTTTGACGCAACTGGCACAAGTTTGTTCGGTGCAACTGGCCCAAGTTTATTTGACGCAACTGGCACAAGTTTGTTAGACGCAACTGGCACAAGTTTGTTCGACGTAACTGGCACAAGTTTTTTCGACTCAATTGGCACAAGTTTATTTGACGCAACTGGCAAAAGTTTGTTTGACGCAACTTGCACAAGTTTTCTTGACGCAACTGGCTCAAGTTTGTTCGCCGTAACTGGCAGAGGTTTGTTCGACGCAACTGGCTCAAGTTTGTTTGTCGCAACTGGCACAAGTTTTTTTCACGCAACTGGCACAAGTTTTCTCGACGCAACTGGCACAAGTTTGTTCGCCGTAACTGGCACACGTTTGTTCGACGCCACTGGCACAAGTTTGTTCGAAGCAACTGGCACAAGTTTGTTTGATGCAACTGGCACTAATTTGTTATATGCAACTGGCACAAGTTTGTTCGACGCAACTGGCACAAGTTTGTTCTACGCAACTGGCACAAGTTTGTTGTATGCAACTGGCACTAGTTTGTTCTACGCAACTGGCATAAGTTTGTTTGACGCAACTGGCACAAGTTTGTTCTATGCAACTGGAACAAGTTTGTTGGACGCAACTGGCACAAGTTTCTTCTACGCAACTGTCACAAGTTTGTTGGACGCAACTGGCTCAAGTTTGTTTGACGCAACTGGCACAAGTTTGTTTGAGGCAACTGGCACAAGTTTGTTCAACGCAACTGGCACAAGTTTGTTTGACGCAACTGGCACAAGTTTGTTAGACGCAACTGGCACAAGTTTGTTCGACGTAACATGCACAAGTTTTTTCGAGTCAATTGGCACAAGTTTGTTTGACGCAACTGGCACAAGTTTGTTTGACGCAACTGGCACATGTTTGTTCTACCCAACTGGCACAAGTTTGTTCGACGCAACTGGCATAAGTTCGTTCTACACAACTGGCACAAGTTTGTTTGACACAACTGGCACAAGTTTGTTTGACACAAGTGGCACAAGTTTGTTCTAAGCAAATGGCACAAGTTTGTTCGATGGAACTGGCGCAAGTTTGTTCGACGCAAGTGGCACAAGTTTGTTTGACGCAACTGGCACAAATTTGTACCACGCAACTGGTACAAGTTTGTTTAACGTAACTGGCACAAGTTTGTTCGACCCAACTGGCACAAGTTTGTTTCACACAACTGGCACAAGTTTGTTCGACGCAACTGGCACAAGTTTGTTTGACGCAACTGGCACAAGTTCGTTTGACGCAACTGGCACAAGGTTGTTCTACGCAACATGTACAAGTTTGTTCTACGCAACTGGCACAAGTTTGTTTGACGCAACTGGCACAAGTTTGTTCTATGCAACTGGCACTAGTTTGTTCGATGCAACTGGCACAAGTTTGTTCGACGCAACTGGCACAAGTTTGTTTGACGCAACTGGCACAAGTTTGTTAGACGCAACTGGCACAAGTTTGTTCAACGCAACTGGCACAAGTTTTTTCGAATCAATTGGCTCAAGTTTGTTTGACGCAACTGGCACAAGTTTGTTTGACGCAACTGGCACAAGTTTGTTTGACGCAACTGGCACAAGTTTGTTTGACGCAACTGGCACAAGTTTATTTAACGCAAGTGGCACAACTTTTCTCGACACAACTGGCACAAGTTTGTTCGCCGTAACTGGCACAAGTTTGTTTGACGCAACTGGCACAAGTTTGTTTGACGCAACTGGCACAAGTTTCTCGACGCAAGTGGCACAAGTTTGTTCGCCGTAACTGGCTCAAGTTTGTTCGACGCAAATGGCACAAGTTTGTTCGACGCAACTGGCATAAGTTTGTTTGACGCAACTGGCAGAAGTTTCTTCAACGCAACTGGCACAAGTTTGTTCGACGCAACTGGCACAAGTTTGTTTGACATAATTGGCACAAGTTTGTTCTACTCAACTGGCACAAGTTTGTTCTATGCAACTGGCACTAGTTTGTTCTACGCAACTGGCACAAGTTTGTTCGACGCAACTGGCACAAGGTTGTTCCACGCAACTGGCACAAGTTTGTTTGACGCAACTGGCACAAGTTTGCTTGACGCAACTGGCACAAGGTTGTTCTACGCAACTGGCACAAGTATGTTCGATGCCACTGGCACAAGTTTGTTCGACTCAACTGGCCCAAGTTTTTTTGACGCAAATGGCACAAGTTTGTTAGACGCAACTGGCACAAGTTTGTTTGACGCAACTTGTACAACTTTGTTTGACGCAACTGGCACAAGTTTGTTTGACGCAACTGGCACAAGTTTGTTTGACGCAACTGGCACAAGTTTGTTTGACGCAACTGGCACAAGTTTGTTCGACGCAACTGGCACAAGTTTGTTCGACACAACTGGTAAAAGTTTGTTTGACGCAACTGGCACAAGTGCGTTTGATACAACTGGCACAAGGTTGTTCTACGCAACGGGCACAAGTTTGTTCTATGCAACTGGCACAAGTTTGTTCTATGCAACTGGCACATGTTTGTTCTACGCAACTGGCACAAGTTTTTTCTACGCAACTGGCACAAGTTTGTTGTACACAACTGGCATAAGTTTGTTTGACACAACTGGCACAAGTTTGTTCTACGCAAATGGCAAAAGTTTGTTCTACGCATCAGGCACAAGTTTGTTCTATGCAACTGGCACAAATTTGTTGGACGCAATTGGCACATGTTTGTTCTACCCAACTGGCACAAGTTTGTTCGACGCAACTGGCACAAGTTTGTTTGACACAACTGGCACAAGTTTGTTCTAAGCAACTGGCACAAGTTTTTTCGATGGAATTGGCGCAAGTTTGTTCGATACAACTGGCACAAGTTTGTTCGACGCAACTGGCACAAGTTTGTTCGACGCAACTGGTACAAGTTTGTTTAACGTAACTGGAACAAGTTTGTTCAACCCAACTGGCACAAGTTTGTATGTCACAACTGGCACAAGTTTGTTCAACGCAACTGGCACAAGCTTGTTTGATGCAACTGGCACAAGTTTGTTTGATGCAACTGGCACAAGGTTGTTCTACGCAGCATGCTGAAGTTTGTTCTACGCAACTGGCACAAGTTTGTTTGACGCAACTGGCACAAGTTTGTTCTATGCAACTGGCACTAGTTTGTACGATGCAACTGGCACAAGTTTGTTCGACGCAACTGGCACAAGTTTGTTTGACGCAACTGGCACAAGTTTGTTAGACGCAACTGGCACAAGTTTGTTCAACGCAACTGGCACAAGTTTTTTCGACTTAATTGGCACAAAGTTTGTTTGACGCAAGTGGCACAAGTTTGTTTGATGCAACTGGCACAAGTTTGTTTGACGCAACTGGCACAAGTTTGTTTTGACGCAACTGGCACAAGTTTATTTGACGCAACTGGCACAACTTTCCTCGACGCAACTGGCACAAGTTTGTTCGCCGTAACTGGCACAAGTTTGTTTGACGCAACTGGCACAATTTTATTTGACGCAACTGGCACAAGTTTTCTCGACGCAAGTGGCAAAAATTTGTTTGCCGTAACTGGCACAAGTTTGTTCGACGAAACTGGCACAAGTTTGTTTGACCCAACTGGCACAAGTTTCTTCGACGAAACTGGCACAAGTTTGTTCGACGCAACTGGCACAAGTTTGTTTGAAGCAATTGGCACAAGTTTGTTCTACGCAACTGGCGCAAGTTTGTTCTATGCAACTGGCACTAGTTTGTTTTACGCAACTGGCAAAAGTTTGTTTGACGCAACTGGCACAAGTTTGTTCGATGCCACTGGCACAAGTTTCTTCGACGCAACTGGCCCAAGTTTTTTTTACGCAACTGGCACAAGTTTTTTTGACGCAACTGGCACAAGTTTGTTTGACGCAACTGGCACAAGTTTGTTGAACGCAACTGGCACAAGTTTGTTCGACGCAACTTTCACAAGATTGTTCGACGCAACTGGCACAAGTTTGTTTGACGCAACTGGCACAAGTTTGTTTGACGCAACTGGCACAAGTTTGATTGACGCAACTGGCACAAGGTTGTTCTATGCAACTGGCACAAGTTTTTTCTACGCAAATGGCACAAGTTTGTTTGACGCAACTGGCACAAGTTTGTGTGATGCAACAGGCACAAGTTTGTTCTACATAACTGGCACAAGTTTGTTGTACACAATTGGCACAAGTTTGTTTGACACAACTGGCACAAGTTTGTTCTACGCAAATGGCAAAAGTTTGTTCTACCCATCTGGCACAATTTTGTTATATGCAACTGGCACTAGTTTGTTCTACGCAACTGGCACAAATTTGTTTGACGCAACTGGCACATGTTTGTTCTACCCAACTGGCACAAGTTTGTTCGACGCAACTGGCACAAGTTCGTTCTACACAACTGGCACAAGTTTGTTTGACACAACTGGCACAAGTTTGTTTGACACAAGTGGCACAAGTTTGTTCTAAGCAACTGGCACAAATTTGTACCACGCAACTGGTACAAGTTTGTTTAACGTAACTGGCACAAGTTTGTTCGACCCAACTGGCACAAGTTTGTTTCACACAACTGGCACAAGTTTGTTCGACGCAACTGGCACAAGTTTGTTTGACGCAACTGGCACAAGTTCGTTTGACGCAACTGGCACAAGGTTGTTCTACGCAACATGTACAAGTTTGTTCTACGCAACTGGCACAAGTTTGTTCTACGCAACTGGCACAAGTTTGTTCTATGCAACTGGCACTAGTTTGTTCGATGCAACTGGCACAAGTTTGTTCGACGCAACTGGCACAAGTTTGTTTGACGCAACTGGCACAAGTTTGTTAGACGCAACTGGCACAAGTTTGTTCAACGCAACTGGCACAAGTTTTTTCGAATCAATTGGCACAAGTTTGTTTGACGCAACTGGCACAAGTTTGTTTGACGCAACTGGCACAAGTTTGTTTGACGCAACTGGCACAAGTTTATTTAACGCAACTGGCACAACTTTTCTCGACACAACTGGCACAAGTTTGTTCGCCGTAACTGGCACAAGTTTGTTTGACGCAACTGGCACAAGTTTATTTGACGCAACTGGCACAAGTTTCTCGACGCATGTGGCACAAGTTTGTTCGCCGTAACTGGCACAAGTTTGTTCGACGCAACTGGCAAAAGTTTGTTCGACGCAACTGGCAGAAGTTTTTTGACGCAACTGGCTCAAGTTTCTTCGACGCAACTGGCACAAGTTTTTTGACGCAACTGGCTCAAGTTTCTTCGACGCAACTGGCACAAGTTTGTTCGAAGTAACTGGCACAAGTTTGTTTGATGCAATTGGCACAAGTTTGTTCTACTCAACTGGCACAAGTTTGTTCTATGCAACTGGCACTAGTTTGTTTTACTCAACTGGCATAAGTTTGTTTGACGCAACTGGCACAAGTTTGTTCTACCAACTAGCACAAGTTTGTTCGACGCAACTGGCACAAGGTTGTTCTACGCAACTGGCACAAGTTTGTTCTACGCAACTGGCACAAGTTTGTTTGACGCAACTGGCACAAGTTTATTTGACGCAAATGGCATAACTTTTCTCGACGCAACTGGCACAAGTATGTTCTACGCAACTGGCACAAGTTTGTTCTATGCAACTGGGACAAGTTTGTTTGACGCAACTGGCACAAGTTTGTTCGACGCAACTGGCACAAGTTTGTTCGACGCAACTGGCACAAGGTTGTTCTACGCAACTGGCACAAGTTTGTTCTACGCAACTGGCACAAGTTTGCTTGACGCAACTGGCACAAGTTTGTTCTACGCAACTGGCACAAGTTTGTTCGATGCCACTGGCACAAGTTTGTTCGACTCAACTGGCCCAAGTTTTTTTGACGCAAATGGCACAAGTTTGTTAGACGCAACTGGCACAAGTTTGTTTGACGCAACTTGTACAAGTTTGTTTGACGCAACTGGCACAAGTTTGTTTGACGTAACTGGCACAAGTTTGTTTGACGTAACTGGCACAAGTTTGTTTGACGCAACTGGCACAAGTTTGTTCGGCGCAACTGGCACAAGTTTGTTCGACGCAGCTGGCAAAAGTTTGTTTGACTCAACTGGCACAAGTGTGTTTGATGCAACTGGTACAAGGTTGTTCTACGCAACTGGCACAAGTTTGTTCTATGCAACTGGCACAAGTCTATTCTATGCAACTGGCACAGGTTTGTTCTACTCAACTCGCACAAGTTTTTTCTACGCAATTGGCACAAGTTTGTTGTACACAACTGGCACAAGTTTGTTTGACACAACTGGCACAAGTTTGTTCAACGCAAATGGCAAAAGTTTGTTCTATGCAACTGGCACAAATTTGTTTGACGCAATTGGCACATGTTTGTTCTACCCAACTGGCACAAGTTTGTTCGACACAACTGGCACAAGTTTGTTTGACACAACTGGCACAAGTTTGTTCTAAGCAACTGGCACAAGTTTGTTTGATGGAATTGGCGCAAGTTTGTTCGACACAACTGGCACAAGTTTGTTCGACGCAACTGGCACAAGTTTGTTCGACGCAACTGGTACAAGTTTGTTCTACCAACTAGCACAAGTTTGTTCGACACAACTGGCACAAGGTTGTTCTACGCAACTGGCACAAGTTTGTTCTACGCAACTGGCACAAGTTTGTTCGACGCAACTGGCACAAGTTTGTTCTACATAACTGGCACAAGTTTGTTCTATGCAACTGGCACAAGTTTGTTCTACGCAACTGGCACAAGTTTGTTCTATGCATCTGGCACAAGTTTGTTCTATGCAACTGGCACTAGTTTGTTCTACGCAACTGGCACAAGTTTGTTTGACGCAACTGGCACAAGTTTGTTCTACGCAACTGGCACAAGTTTGTTCGACGCAACTGGCACAAGTTTGTTCTACGCAACTGACACAAGTTTGTTTGACACAACTGGCACAAGTTTGTTCTATGCAACTGGCACAAGTTTGTACGACGCAACTGGCACAAGTTTGTTCGACGCAACTGGCACAAGTTTGTTCTACGCAACTGGCACAAGTTCGTTTGACGCAACAGGCACAAGGTTCTTTTACGCAACTGGCACAAGTTTGTTTGACGCAACTGGCACAAGTTTGTTCTACGCAACTGGCACAAGTTTGTTTGACGCAACTGGCACAAGTTTCTTTGACGCAACTGGCACAAGTTTGTTAGACGCAACTGGCACAAGTTTGTTCGACGTAACAGGCACAAGTTTTTTCGACTCAATTGGTACAAGTTTGTTTGACGCAACTGGCACAAGTTTGTTTGACGCAAGAGGCACAAGTTTGTTTGACGCAACTGGCACAAGGTTGTTTGACGCAACTGGCCAAAGTTTCTTTTTACGCAACTGGCACAAGTTTTCTCGAAGCAACTGGCACAAGTTTGTTTGCCATATCTGGCACAAGTTTTTTCGACGCAACTGGCACAAGTTTGTTCGACGCAAATGGCACAAATTTGTTTGACGCAACTGGCACAAGTTTGTTCGACGCAACTGGCACAAGTTTGTTCGACGCAACTGGCACAAGTTTGTTCGACGCAACTGGCAAAAGTTTGTTTGACGCAACTGGCACAAGTTTGTTTTACGCAACTGGCACAAGTTTGTTCTATGCAACTGGCACTAGTTTGTTCTATGCAACTGGCATAAGTTTGTTTGACGCAACTGGTACAAGTTTGTTCTACGCAACTGGCACAAGTTTGTTCGACGCAACTGGCACAAGTTTGTTCTATGCAACTGGCACATGTTTGTTCTACGCAACTGGCACAAGTTTTTTCTACGCAACTGGCACAAGTTTGTTGTACACAACTGGCATAAGTTTGTTTGACACAACTGGCACAAGTTTGTTCTACGCAAATGGCAAAAGTTTGTTCTACGCATCAGGCACAAGTTTGTTCTATGCAACTGGCACAAATTTGTTTGACGCAATTGGCACATGTTTGTTCTACCCAAGTGGCACAAGTTTGTTCGACGCAACTGGCACAAGTTTGTTTGACACAACTGGCACAAGTTTGTTCTAAGCAACTGGCACAAGTTTTTTCGATGGAATTGGCGCAAGTTTGTTCGATACAACTGGCACAAGTTTGTTCGACGCAACTGGCACAAGTTTGTTCGACGCAACTGGTACAAGTTTGTTTAACGTAACTGGAACAAGTTTGTTCAACCCAACTGGCACAAGTTTGTATGTCACAACTGGCACAAGTTTGTTCAACGCAACTGGCACAAGCTTGTTTGATGCAACTGGCACAAGTTTGTTTGATGCAACTGGCACAAGGTTGTTCTACGCAGCATGCTGAAGTTTGTTCTACGCAACTGGCACAAGTTTGTTTGACGCAACTGGCACAAGTTTGTTTGACGCAACTGGCACAAGTTTGTTCTATGCAACTGGCACTAGTTTGTACGATGCAACTGGCACAAGTTTGTTCGACGCAACTGGCACAAGTTTGTTTGACGCAACTGGCACAAGTTTGTTAGACGCAACTGGCACAAGTTTGTTCAACGCAACTGGCACAAGTTTGTTCAACGCAACTGGCACAAGTTTTTTCGACTTAATTGGCACAAAGTTTGTTTGACGCAAGTGGCCCAAGTTTGTTTGATGCAACTGGCACAAGTTTGTTTGACGCAACTGGCACAAGTTTGTTTGACGCAACTGGCACAAGTTTATTTGACGCAACTGGCACAACTTTCCTCGACGCAACTGGCACAAGTTTGTTCGCCGTAACTGGCACAAGTTTGTTTGACGCAACTGGCACAAGTTTATTTGACGCAACTGGCACAAGTTTTCTCGACGCAAGTGGCAAAAATTTGTTTGCCGTAACTGGCACAAGTTTGTTCGACGAAACTGGCACAAGTTTGTTTGACCCAACTGGCACAAGTTTCTTCGACGAAACTGGCACAAGTTTGTTCGGCGCAACTGGCACAAGTTTGTTTGAAGCAATTGGCACAAGTTTGTTCTACGCAACTGGCGGAAGTTTGTTCTATGCAACTGGCACTAGTTTGTTTTACGCAACTGGCAAAAGTTTGTTTGACGCAACTGGCACAAGTTTGTTCGATGCCACTGGCACAAGTTTCTTCGACGCAACTGGCCCAAGTTTTTTTGACGCAACTGGCACAAGTTTTTTTGACACAACTGGCACAAATTTGTTCGACGCAACTTTCACAAGATTGTTCGACGCAACTGGCACAAGTTTGTTTGACGCAACTGGCACAAGTTTGTTTGACGCAACTGGCACAAGTTTGTTTGACGCAACTGGCACAAGGTTGTTCTATGCAACTGGCACAAGTTTTTTCTACGCAAATGGCACAAGTTTGTTTGACGCAACTGGCACAAGTTTGTGTGATGCAACAGGCACAAGTTTGTTCTACATAACTGGCACAAGTTTATTGTACACAATTGGCACAAGTTTGTTTGACACAACTGGCACAAGTTTGTTCTACGCAAATGGTAAAAGTTTGTTCTACGCATCTGGCACAAGTTTGTTATATGCAACTGGCACTAGTTTGTTCTACGCAACTGGCACAAATTTGTTTGACGCAACTGGCACATGTTTGTTCTACCCAACTGGCACAAGTTTGTTCGACGCAACTGGCACAAGTTTGTTCTACACACCTGGCACAAGTTTGTTTGACACAACTGGCACAAGTTTGTTTGACACAAGTGGCACAAGTTTGTTCTAAGCAACTGGCACAAGTTTGTTCGATGGAACTGGCGCAAGTTTGTTCGACGCAAGTGGCACAAGTTTGTTAAACGCAACTGGCACTAGTTTGTTTGACGCAACTGGCACAAGTTTGTTCGACGCAACTGGCACAAATTTGTACGACGCAACTGGTACAAGTTTGTTTAACGTAACTGGCACAAGTTTGTTCGACCCAACTGGCACAAGTTTGTTTCACACAACTGGCACAAGTTTGTTCGACGCAACTGGCACAAGTTTGTTTGACGCAACTGGCACAAGTTCGTTTGACGCAACTGGCACAAGGTTGTTCTACGCAACATGTACAAATTTGTTCTACGCAACTGGCACAAGTATGTTTGACGCAACTGGCACAAGTTTGTTCTATGCAACTGGCACTAGTTTGTTCGATGCAACTGGCACAAGTTTGTTCGACGCAACTGGCACAAGTTTGTTTGACGCAACTGGCACAAGTTTGTTAGACGCAACTGGCACAAGTTTGTTCAACGCAACTGGCACAAGTTTTTTCGAATCAATTGGCACAAGTTTGTTTGACGCAACTGGCACAAGTTTGTTTGATGCAACTGGCACAAGTTTGTTTGACGCAACTGGCACAAGTTTGTTTGACGCAACTGGCACAAGTTTATTTAACGCAACTGGCACAACTTTTCTCGACACAACTGGCACAAGTTTGTTCGCCGTAACTGGCACAAGTTTGTTTGACGCAAGTGGCACAAGTTTATTTGACGCAACTGGCACAAGTTTCTCGACGCAAGTGGCCCAAGTTTGTTCACCGTAACTGGCAAAAGTTTGTTCGACGCAACTGGCAAAAGTTTGTTCGACGCAACTGGCACAAGTTTTTTGACGCAACTGGCTCAAGTTTCTTCGACGCAACTGGCACAAGTTTGTTTGAAGTAACTGGCACAAGTTTGTTTGATGCAATTGGCACAAGTTTGTTCTACGCAACTGGCACAAGTTTGTTCTATGCAACTGGCACTAGTTTCTTTTACTCAACTGGCATAAGTTTGTTTGACGCAACTGGCACAAGTTTGTTCTACCAACTAGCACAAGTTTGTTCTACGCAACTGGCACAAGTTTGTTCTACGCAACTGGCACAAGTTTGTTTGACGCAACTGGCACAAGTTTATTTGACGCAAATGGCATAACTTTTCTCGACGCAACTGGCACAAGTATGTTCTACGCAACTGGCACAAGTTTGTTCTATGCAACTGGGACAAGTTTGTTGGACGCAACTGGCACAAGTTTGTTCGACGTAACTGGCACAAGTTTGTTCGACGCAACTGGCACAAGGTTGTTCTACGCAACTGGCACAAGTTTGTTCTACGCAACTGGCACAAGTTTGCTTGACGCAACTGGCACAAGTTTGTTCTACGCAACTGGCACAAGTTTGTTCGATGCCACTGGCACAAGTTTGTTCGACTCAACTGGCCCAAGTTTTTTTGACGCAAATGGCACAAGTTTGTTAGACGCAACTGGCATAAGTTTGTTTGACGCAACTTGTACAAGTTTGCTTGACGCAACTGGCACAAGTTTGTTTGACGTAACTGGCACAAGTTTGTTTGACGTAACTGGCACAAGTTTGTTTGACGCAACTGGCACAAGTTTGTTCGGCGCAACTGGCACAAGTTTGTTCGACGCAACTGGCAAAAGTTTGTTTGACTCAACTGGCACAAGTGTGTTTGATGCAACTGGCACAAGGTTGTTCTACGCAACTGGCACAAGTTTGTTCTATGCAACTGGCACAAGTTTATTCTATGCAACTGGCACAGGTTTGTTCTACTCAACTCGCACAAGTTTTTTCTACGCAACTGGCACAAGTTTGTTGTACACAACTGGCACAAGTTTGTTTGACACAACTGGCACAAGTTTGTTCAACGCAAATGGCAAAAGTTTGTTCTATGCAACTGGCACAAATTTGTTTGACGCAATTGGCACATGTTTGTTCTACCCAACTGGCACAAGTTTGTTCTATGCAACTGGCACAAATTTGTTTGACGCAATTGGCACATGTTTGTTCTACCCAACTGGCACAAGTTTGTTCGACGCAACTGGCACAAGTTTGTTTGACACAACTGGCACAAGTTTGTTCTAAGCAACTGGCACAAGTTTGTTTGATGGAATTGGCGCAAGTTTGTTCGACACAACTGGCACAAGTTTGTTCGACGCAACTGGCACAAGTTTATTCGACGCAACTGGTACAAGTTTGTTCTACCAACTAGCACAAGTTTGTTCGACACAACTGGCACAAGGTTGTTCTACGCAACTGGCACAAGTTTGTTCTACGCAACTGGCACAAGTTTGTTCTAAGCAACTGGCACAAGTTTGTTCAACGCAACTGGCACAAGTTTGTTGGATGCCACTGGCACAAGTTTGTTCGACGAAACTGGCCCAATTTTTTTTTACGCAACTGGCACAAGTTAGTTCGACACAACTGGCACAAGTTTGTTCAACGCAACTGGGACAAGTTTGTTCTACATAACTGGCAAAAGTTTCTTCTATGCAACTGGCACAAGTTTGTTCTACGCAACTGGCACAAGTTTGTTCTACGCATCTGGCACAGGTTTGTTCTATGCAACTGGCACTAGTTTGTTCTACGCAATGGCACAAGTTTGTTTGACGCAACTGGCACAAGTTTGTTCTACCCAACTGGCACAAGTTTGTTCGATGGAATTGGCACAACTTTGTTCGACGCAACTGGCACAAGTTTGTTCTACCAACTAGCACAAGTTTGTTCGACGCAACTGGCACAAGGTTGTTCTACGCAACTGGCACAAGTTTGTTCTACGCATTTAGCACAAGTTTCTTTGACGCAACTGGCACAAGTTTGTTCGACGCAACTGGCACAAGTTTGTTGGGTGCCACTGACACAAGTTTGTTCGACGAAACTGGCCCAGTTTTTTTTGACGCAACTGGCACAAGTTTGTTCGACGCAACTGGCACAAGTTTGTTCGACGCAACTGGCACAAGTTTGTTCTACATAACTGGCACAAGTTTGTTCTATGCAACTGGCACAAGTTTGTTCTACGCAACTGGCACAAGTTTGTTCTATTCATCTGGCACAAGTTTGTTCTATGCAACTGGCACTAGTTTGTTCTACACAACTGGCACAAGTTTGTTTGACGCAACTGGCACAAGTTTGTTCTACCCAACTGGCACAAGTTTGTTCGACGCAACTGGCACAAGTTTGTTCTATGCAACTGACACAAGTTTGTTTGACACAACTGGCACAAGTTTGTTCTGTGCAACTGGCACAAGTTTGTTCGACGCAACTGGCACAAGTTTGTTCGACGCAACTGGCACAAGTTTGTTCTACGCAACTGGCACAAGTTCGTTTGACGCAACAGGCACAAGGTTCTTTTACGCAACTGGCACAAGTTTGACGCAACTGGCACAAGTTTGTTCTACGCAACTGGCACAAGTTTGTTTGACGCAACTGGCACAAGTTTCTTTGACGCAACTGGCACAAGTTTGTTAGACGCAACTTGCACAAGTTTGTTCGACGTAACAGGCACAAGTTTTTTCGACTCAATTGGTACAAGTTTGTTTGACGCAACTGGCACAAGTTTGTTTGACGCAAGAGGCACAAGTTTGTTTGATGCAACTGGCACAAGGTTGTTTGACGCAACTGGCACAAGTTTCTTTTTACGCAACTGGCACAAATTTTCTCGAAGCAACTGGCACAAGTTTGTTTGCCATATCTGGCACAAGTTTTTTCGACGCAACTGGCACAAGTTTGTTCGATGCAACTGGCACAAATTTGTTTGACGCAACTGGCACAAGTTTGTTCGACGCAACTGGCACAAGTTTGTTCGACGCAACTGGCACAAGTTTGTTCAACGCAACTGGCACAAGTTTGTTTGACGCAACTGGCACAAGTTTGTTCTACGCAACTGGCACAAGTTTGTTCTATGCAACTGGCACTAGTTTGTTCTATGCAACTGGCATAAGTTTGTTTGACGCAACTGGTACAAGTTTGTTCTACGCAACTGGCACAAGTTTGTTCGACGCAACTGGCACAATTTTGTTCTACGCAACTCTTACTAGTTTGTTGTACACAACTGGCACAAGTTTGTTTGACACAACTGGCACAAGATTGTTCTACGC
This sequence comes from Macrobrachium rosenbergii, assembly GCA_039081455.1. NCBI lineage: Eukaryota > Metazoa > Arthropoda > Malacostraca > Decapoda > Palaemonidae > Macrobrachium > Macrobrachium rosenbergii. Next base: position 63,499,135 of record JANJGK010000010.1, on the reverse strand, counting down.
AAATGGCAAATGTTTGTTCTGTGCATCTGGCAAAAGTTTGTTCTATGCAACTGGCACTAGTGTGTTCTACGCAACTAGCACACATTTGTTTGACACAATTGGCACATGTTTGTTCTACCCAACTGGCACAAGTTTCTTCGACGCAACTGGCATAAGTTAGTTCTACGCAACTGACACAAGTTTGTTTGACACAACTGGCACAAGTTTGTTCTATGCAACTGGCACAAGTTTCTTCGACGGAACTGGCGCAAGTTTGTTCGACGCAACTGGCACAAGTTTGTTCGACGCAACTGGCACAAGTTTGTTCGACGCAACTAGAACAAGTTTGTTTAACGTAACTGGCACAAGTTTGTTCGACCCAACTGGCACAAGTTTGTTTGACAAAACTGGCACAAGTTTGTTTGACACAACTGGCACAAGGTTGTTCTACGCAACATGTACAAGTTTGTTCTACGCAACTGGCACAAGTTTGTTCTATGCAACTGGCACAAGTTTGTTCTATGCAACTGGCACTAGTTTGTTCGATGTAACTGGCACAAGTTTGTTCGACACAACTGGCACAAGTTTGTTTGACGCAACTTGCACAAGTTTGTTAGACGCAACTGGCACAAGTTTGTTCAACGCAACTGGCAGAAGTTTTTTTAATCAATTGTCACAAGTTTGTTTGACGCAACTGGCACAAGTTTGTTTGACGCAACTGGCACAAGTTTGTTTGACTCCAACTGGTACAACTTTTCTCGACGCAACTGGCACAAGTTTGTTCGCCATAACTGGCACAAGTTTGTTTGACGCAACTGGCACAAGTTTATTTGACGCAACTGGCACTAGTTTTCTCGACGCAAGTGGCACAAGTTTGTTCGCTGTAACTGGCACAAGTTTGTTCGACGAAACTGGCACAAGTTTGTTCAACGCAACTGGCACAAGTTTGTTTGACGCAACTGGCACAAGTTTCTTCGACGCAACTGGCACAAGTTTGTTCGACGAACTGGCACAAGTTTGTTTGACGCAATTGGCACAAGTTTGTTCTACTCAACTGGCACAAGTTTGTTCTCTGCAACTGGCATTAGTTTGTTTTACGCTTCTGGCATAAGTTTGTTTGGCGCAACTGGCACAAGTTTGTTCTACAAACTAGCACTAGTTTGTTTGATGCAACTGGCACAAGGTTGTTCTATGCATCTGGCACAAGTTTGTTCTACGCAACTGGCACAAGTTTGTTTGACGCAACTGGCACAAGGTTGTTCTATGCAACTGGCACAAGTTTGTTCGACGAAACTGGCCCAAGTTTTTTTGATGCAACTGGCACAAGTTTGTTAGACGCAACTGGCACAAGTTTGTTTGACGCAACTGGCACAAGTTTTTTCGACTCAATTGGCACAAGTTTGTTTTGCGCAACTGGAACAAGTTTGTTTGACGCAACTGGCACAAGTTTGTTCAGTGCAACTGGCACAAGTTTGTTTGACGCAACTGGCACAAGTTTATTTGACGCAACTGGCACAAGTTTTCTCGACGAAACTGGCACAAGTTTGTTCGCCGTAACTGGCACAAGTTTGTTCGATGCAACTGGCACAAGTTTGTTTGATACAACTGGCACAAGTTTGTTCCACATAACTGGCACAAGTTTGTTCTATGCAACTGGCACAAGTTTGTTCTACGCAACTGGCACAAGTTTGTTCAACGCAACTGGCACAAGTTTGTTTGACGCAACTGGCACAAGTTTGTTTGACGCAACTGGCACAAGTTTGTTCGACGCAACTGGCACAAGGTTCTTCTATGCAACTGGCACAAGTTTGTTCTATGCAAATGGCACAAGTTTGTTTGATGCAACTGGCACAAGTTTGTTTGATGCAACAGGCACAAGTTTGATCTACATAACTGGCACAGGTTTGTTGTACACAACTGGCACAAGTTTGTTCTACGCAAATGGCAAAAGTTTGTTCTACGCATCTGGCACAAGTTTGTTCTATGCAACTGGCACTAGTTTGTTCTACGCAACTGGCACAAATTTGTTTGACGCAACTGGCACATGTTTGTTCTACCCAACTGGCACAAGTTTGTTCGACGCAACTGGCACAAGTTTGTTCTACACAACTGGCACAAGTTTATTTTGACACAAGTGGCACAAGTTTGTTCTAAGCACCTGGCACAAGTTTGTTCGACGGAACTGGCGCAAGTTTGTTCGACGCAACTGGCACAAGTTTGTTCGACGCAACTGGCACAAATTTGTACGACGCAACAGGCATAAATTTGTACGACGCAACTGGTACAAGTTTTTTTAACGTAACTGGCTAAAGTTTGTTCGACCCAACTGGCAAAAGTTTGTTTCACACAACTGGCAAAAGTTTGTTAGACGCAACTGGCACAAGTTTGTTTGACGCAACTGGCACAAGTGTGTTTGACGCAACTGGCACAAGGTTGTTCTACGCAACATGTACAAGTTTGTTCTACGCAAGTGGCACAAGTTTGTTTGAGGCAACTGGCACAAGTTTGTTCTATGCAACTGGCACTAGTTTGTTCGATGCAACTGGCACAAGTTTGTTCGACGCAACTGGCATAAGTTTGTTTGACGCAACTGGCACAAGTTTGTTAGACGCAACTGGCACAAGTTTGTTCAACGCAACTGGCACAAGTTTTTTCGAATCAATTGGCACAAGTTTGTTTGACACAACTGGCACAAGTTTGTTTGACGCAACTGGCACAAGTTTGTTTGACGCAACAGGCACAAGTTTGTTTGACGCAACTGGCACAAGTTTATTTGACACAACTGGCACTACTTTTCTCGACGCAACTGGCACAAGTTTGTTCGCCGTAACTGGCACAAGTTTGTTTGACGCAACTGGCACAAGTTTATTTGACGCAACTGGCACAAGTTTCTCGACGCAAGTGGCACAAGTTTATTCGCCGTAACTGGCACAAGTTTGTTCGACGCAACTGGCACAAGTTTGTTTGAAGCAACTGGCACAAGTTTCTTCGACGCAACTGGCACAAGTTTGTACGATGCAACTGGCACAAGTTTGTTTGATGCAATTGGCACAAGTTTGTTCTACTCAACTGGCACAAGTTTGTTCTATGCAACTGGTACTAGTTTGTTTTACGCAACTGGCATAAGTTTGTTTGACGCAACTGGCACAAGTTTGTTCTACCAACTAGCACAAGTTTGTTCGACGCAACTGGCACAAGGTTGTTCTACGCAACTGGCACAAGTTTGTTCTACGCAACTGGCACAAGTTTGTTTGACGCAACTGGCACAAGTTTGTTCGACGCAACTGGCACAAGTTTGTTGGATGCCACTGGCACAAGTTTGTTCGACGAAACTGGCCCAAGTTTTTTTGACGCAACTGGCACAAGTTTGTTCGACACAACTGGCACAAGTTTGTTCGACGCAACTGGCACAAGTTTGTTCTACATAACTGGCACAAGTTTGTTCTATGCAACTGGCACAAGTTTGTTCTACGCAACTGGCACAAGTTTGTTCTATGCATCTGGCACAAGTTTGTTCTATGCAACTGGCACTAGTTTGTTGTACGCAACTGGCACAAGTTTGTTTGACGCAACTGGCACAAGTTTGTTCTACCCAACTGACACAAGTTTGTTCAACGCAACTGGCACAAGTTTGTTCTACGCAACTAACACTAGTTTGTTTGACACAACTGGTAGAAGTTTGTTCAACGCAACTGGCACAAGTTTGTTTGACGCAACTGGCAAAAGTTTGTTCGACGCAACTGGCACAAGTTTGTTCGACGCAACTGGCAAAAGTTTGTTTGATGCAACTGGCACAAGTTCGTTTGACGCAACTGGCACAAGGTTCTTCTACGCAACTGGCACAAGTTTGTTTGACGCAACTGGTACAAGTAGGTTTAATGCAACTAGCACAAGTTTGTTTGACGCAACTGGCACAAGTTTGTTTGACGCAACTGGCACAAGTTTGTTAGACGCAAGTGGCACAAGTTTGTTTGACGTAACAGGCACAAGTTTTTTCGACTCAATTACTACAAGTTTGTTTGACGTAACTGGCACAAGTTTGTTTGACGCAAGAGGCACAAGGTTGTTCGACGCAACTGGCACAAGTTTGTTCGACGCAACTTGCACAAGTTTGTTCGATGCAACTGGCACAAGTTTGTTTAACACAACTGGCACATGTTTGTTCGACCCAACTGGCACAAGTTTGTTTGACGCAACTGGCACAAGTTTGTTTGACGCAACTGGCACAAGTTTGTTTGACACAACTGGCACAAGTTTGTTTGACGCGACTGGCACAAGGATGTTCTACGCAACTAACACATGTTTGTTCTACGCAACTGGCACAAGTTTCTTTGATGCAACTGGCACAAGTTTTTTTGATGCAACTGGCAGAAGTTTGTTTGACGCAACTGGCACAAGTTTGTTCGACGCAACTGGCCCAAGTTTGTTTGACGCAACTGGCACAAGTTTGTTCGACGCCACTGGCACAAGTTTGTTCGAAGCAACTGTCACAAGTTTGTTTGATGCAACTGGCACTAATTTGTTATATGCAACTGGCACAAGTTTGTTCTACGCAACTGGCACAAGTTTGTTCTACGCAACTGGCACAAGTTTGTTCTACGCAACTGGCACAAGTTTGTTGTATGCAACTGGCACTAGTTTGTTCTACGCAACTGGCAAAAGTTTGTTTGACGCAACTGGCACAAGTTTGTTCTACGCAACTGGCACAAGTTTGTTGGACACAACTGGCACAAGTTTGTTCTTCGCAACTGTCACAAGTTTGTTGGACGCAACTGGCTCAAGTTTGTTTGACGCAACTGGCACAAGTTTGTTTGACGCAACTGGCACAAGTTTGTTCGACGCAACTGGCACAAGTTTGTTCGATGCAACTGGCACAAGTTTGTTCGACGCAACTGGCACAAGTTTGTTCGATGCAACTGGCACATGTTTGTTCAACACATCTGGCACAAGATTGTTTGACGCAACTGGCATAAGTTTGTTTTCGCAACTTGTACAAGTTTATTTGACTCAACTGGCACAAGTTTGTTTGACGGAAATGTCAGAAGTTTGTTTGGCGCAACTGGTACAAGTTTGTTTGACGCAACTGGCACAAGTTTGTTCGACGCAACTGGCACAAGTTTGTTTGACGCAACTGGCACAAGTTTGTTTGACGCAACTGGCACAAGGTTCTTCTACGCAACTGGCACAAGTTTGTTCTACGCAACTGGCACAAGTTTGTTTGAGGCAACTGGCACAAGTTTGTTCAGCGCAACTGGCACAAGTTTGTTTGACGCAACTGGCACAAGTTTGTTAGACGCAACTGGCACAAGTTTGTTCGACGTAACATGCACAAGTTTTTTCGAGTCAATTGGCACAAGTTTGTTTGACGCAACTGGCACAAGATTGTTTGACGCAAGAGGCACAAGTTTGTGTGACGCAACTGGCACAAGTTTGTTTGACGCAACTGGCACAAGTTTTTTTTGATGCAACTGGCACAAGTTTTCTCGACGCAACTGGCACAAGTTTGTTTAATGTAACTGGTAGAAGTTTGTTCGACGTAACAGGCACAAGTATGTTCGACGCAACTGGCACAAGTTTTTTTGACAAAACTGCCACAAGTTTCTTCGACGCAACTGGCACAAGTTTGTTCTACGCAACTGGCACAAGTTTGTTCTACGCAACTGGCACAAGTTTGTTCTACGCATCTGGCACAAGTTTGTTCTACGCAACAGGCACAAGTTTGTTCTACGCAACTGGCACAAGTTTGTTCTGCGCAACTGGCACAAGTTTGTTCTTCGCAACTGACACAAGTTTGTTTGACACAACTGGCAGAAGTTTGTTCAACGCAACTGGCACAAGTTTGTTTGACGCAACTGGCGCAAGATTGTTCGACGCAACTGGCACAAGTTTGTTCGACGCAACTGGCACAAGTTTGTTAGACGCAACTGGCACAAGTTTGTTCGACGTAACATGCACAAGTTTTTTCGAGTCAATTGGCACAAGTTTGTTTGACGCAACTGGCACAAGATTGTTTGACGCAAGAGGCACAAGTTTGTGTGACGCAACTGGCACAAGTTTGTTTGACGCAACTGGCACAAGTTTTTTTTGATGCAACTGGCACAAGTTTTCTCGACGCAACTGGCACAAGTTTGTTTAATGTAACTGGCAGAAGTTTGTTCGACGTAACTGGCACAAGTATGTTCGACGCAACTGGCACAAGTTTGTTTGACAAAACTGCCACAAGTTTCTTCGACGCAACTGGCACAAGTTTGTTCTACGCAACTGGCACAAGTTTGTTCTACGCAACTGGGACAAGTTTGTTCTACGCATCTGGCACAAGTTTGTTCTACGCAACAGGCACAAGTTTGTTCTATGCAACTGGCACAAGTTTGTTCTGCGCAACTGGCACAAGTTTGTTCTACGCCACTGACACAAGTTTGTTTGACACAACTGGCAGAAGTTTGTTCAACGCAACTGGCACAAGTTTGTTTGACGCAACTGGCGCAAGTTTGTTCGACGCAACTGGCACAAGTTTGTTCGACGCAAGTTGCACAAGTTTGTTCGATGCAACTGGCACAAGTTTGTTTAACACAACTGGCACAAGTTTGTTCGACCCAACTGGCACAAGTTTGTTTGACGCAACTGGCACAAGTTAGTTTGACGCAACTGGCACAAGTTTGTTTGACACAACTGGCACAAGTTTGTTTGACGCGACTGGCACAAGGATGTTCTACGCAACTAACACATGTTTGTTCTACGCAACTGGCACAAGTTTCTTTGATGCAACTGGCAGAAGTTTTTTTGATGCAACTGGCAGAAGTTTGTTTGACGCAACTGGCACAAGTTTGTTCGACGCAACTGGCCCAAGTTTGTTTGACGCAACTGGCACAAGTTTGTTAGACGCCACTGGCACAAGTTTGTTCGAGGTAACTGGCACACGTTTTTTCGACTCAATTGGCACAAGTTTGTTTGACACAACTGGCACAAGTTTGTTTGACGCAACTGGCACAAGTTTGTTTGACGCAACTGGCACAAGTTTGTTTGACGCAACTGGCACAAGTTTATTTGACGCAACTGGCACAAGTTTTCTCGACGCAACTGGCACAAGTTTGTTCACCGTAACTGGCACAAGTTTGTTCGACGCAACTGGCACAAGTTTGTTTGACGCAACTGGCACAAGTTTTTTTGACGCAACTGGCACAAGTTTTCCCGACGCAACTGGCACAAGTTTGTTCGCCGTAACTGACACAAGTTTGTTCGACGCCACTGGCACAAGTTTGTTCGAAGCAACTGGCACAAGTTTGTTTGACGCAACTGGCACAAGTTTGTTCTATGCAACTGGCACAAGTTTGTTCTACACAACTGGCACAAGTTTGTTCTACGCAACTGGCACAAGTTTGTTATACGCAGCTGGCACAAGTTTGTTGTATGCAACTGGCACTAGTTTGTTCTACGCAACTGGCATAAGTTTGTTTGATGCAACTGGCACAAGTTTGTTCTACGCAACTGGCACAAGTTTGTTGGACGCAACTGGCACAAGTTTGTTCTACGCAACTGGCACAATTTTGTTGGACGCAACTGGCACAAGTTTGTTCGACGCAAGTGACACAAGTTTGTTCGACGCAACTGGCACAAGTTTGTTCGACCCAACTGGCACAAGTTTGTTCGGCGCAACTGGCACAAGTTTGTTCGACGCAACTGGCACAAGTTTGTTCAACACATCTGGCACAAGTTTGTTTGACGCAACTGGCACAAGTTTGTTTTCGCAACTTGTACAAGTTTGTTTGACGCAATTGGCAGAAGTTTGTTTGACGCAACTGGCACAAGTTTCTTTGGCGCAAATGGCACAAGTTTGTTCGACTCAACTAGCCCAAGTTTGTTTGATGCAACTGGCACAAGTTTGTTAGACGCAACTGGCACAAGTTTGTTCGACGCAACTGGCACAAGTTTCTTTGACTCAATTGGCACAAGTTTGTTTGACGCAACTGGCACATTTTGTTTGACGCAACTGTCACAAGTTTGTTTGACTCAACTGGCACAAGTTTGTTTGACGCAACTGGCACAAGTTTATTTGACGCAACTGGCACAACTTTTCTCGGCGGAACTGGAAAAAGTATGTTCTACACAACTGGCAAAAGTTTGTTCTATGCAACTTGCACAAGTTTGTTCTACGCAACTGGCACAAGTTTGTTTTACGCAACTGGCACAAGTTTGTTATACGCAACTGGCACAAGTTTGTTCTACGCAACTGGCAGAAGTTTGTTCTACGCAACTGGCACAAGTTTGTTTGACGCAAAAGGCACAAGTTTGTGTGACGCAACTGGCAAAAGTTTGTTTGACGCAATTGGCACAAGTTTTTTTTATGCAACTGGCACAAGTTTTCTCGACGCAACTGGCACAGTTTTGTTTAATGTAACTGGCACAAGTTTGTTCGACGTAACTGGCACAAGTATGTTCGACGCAACTGGCACAAGTTTGTTTGACAAAACTGCCACAAGTTTCTTCGACGCAACTGGCACAAGTTTGTTCGACACAACTGGCACAAGTTTGTTTGACGCAACTGGCACAAGTTTGTTCTACGCAACTGGCACAAGTTTGTTCTATGCAACTGGAACTAGTTTGTTCTATGCAACTGGCATAAGTTTGTTTGACACAACTGGCACAAGTTTGTTCTAAGCAACTGGTACAAGTTTGTTCGACGCAACTGGCACAAGTTTCTTCGACGCAACTGGTACAAGTTTGTTGGACGCAACTGGCAAAAGTTTGTTCGAACCAACTGGCAAAAGTTTGTTTGACACAACTGGCACAAGTTTGTTCGACGCAACTGGCACAAGTTTGTTTGACGCAACTAGCACAAGTTTGTTTGACGCAACTGGCACAAGGTTGTTCTACCCAACTGGCACAAGTTTGTTCGATGCAACTGGCAGAAGTTTGTTCGCCGCAACTGGCTCAAGTTTGTTTGACGCAACTGTCACAAGTTTGTTAGACGCAACTGGCACATGTTTGTTCGACGAAACTGGCACAAGTTTCTTCGACTCAATTGGCACAAGTTTGTTTGACGCAACTGGTACAAGTTTGTTTGACGCAACTGTCACAAGTTTGTTTGACTCAACTGGCACAAGTTTTCTCGACGCAACTGGCACAAGTTATTTGACGCAACTGCCACAACTTTTCTCGACGCAACTGGCACAAGTATGTTCTACACAACTGGCACAAGTTTTCTCAACGCAACTTGCACAAGTTTGTTCTACGCAACTGGCACAAGTTTGTTCTACGCAACTGGCACGAGTTTATTCTACGCAACTGGCACAAGTTTGTTCTACGCAACTGGCACAAGTTTGTTCTAAGCAACTGGTACAAGTTTGTTCTACGCATCTGGCACAAGTTTGTTTGACTCAACTGGCACAAGTTTGTTTGACGCAACTGGCACAAGTTTATTTGACGCAACTGGCACAACTTTTCTCGGCGGAACTGGAAAAAGTATGTTCTACACAACTGGCAAAAGTTTGTTCTATGCAACTTGCACAAGTTTGTTCTACGCAACTGGCACAAGTTTGTTTTACGCAACTGGCACAAGTTTGTTATACGCAACTGTCACAAGTTTGTTCTACGCAACTGGCAGAAGTTTGTTCTACGCAACTGGCACAAGTTTGTTTGATGCAAAAGGCACAATTTGTGTGACGCAACTGGCAAAAGTTTGTTTGACGCAATTGGCACAAGTTCTTTTTATGTAACTGGCACAAGTTTTCTCGACGCAACTGGCACAGTTTTGTTTAATGTAACTGGCACAAGTTTGTTCGACGTAACTGGCACAAGTATGTTCGACGCAACTGGCACAAGTTTGTTTGACAAAACTGCCACAAGTTTCTTCGACGCAACTGGCACAAGTTTGTTCGACACAACTGGCACAAGTTTGTTTGACGCAACTGGCACAAGTTTGTTCTACGCAACTGGCACAAGTTTGTTCTATGCAACTGGAACTAGTTTGTTCTATGCAACTGGCATAAGTTTGTTTGACACAACTGGCACAAGTTTGTTCTACGCAACTGGTACAAGTTTGTTCGACGCAACTGGCACAAGTTTCTTCGACGCAACTGGTACAAGTTTGTTGGACGCAACTGGCAAAAGTTTGTTCGAACCAACTGGCAAAAGTTTGTTTGACACAACTGGCACAAGTTTGTTCGACGCAACTGGCACAAGTTTGTTTGACGCAACTAGCACAAGTTTGTTTGACGCAACTGGCACAAGGTTGTTCTACCCAACTGGCACAAGTTTGTTCGATGCAACTGGCAGAAGTTTGTTCGCCGCAACTGGCCCAAGTTTGTTTGACGCAACTGGCACAAGTTTGTTAGACGCAACTGGCACATGTTTGTTCGACGAAACTGGCACAAGTTTCTTCGACTCAATTGGCACAAGTTTGTTTGACGCAACTGGTACAAGTTTGTTTGACGCAACTGTCACAAGTTTGTTTGACTCAACTGGCACAAGTTTTCTCGACGCAACTGGCACAAGTTATTTGACGCAACTGGCACAACTTTTCTCGACGCAACTGGCACAAGTATGTTCTACACAACTGGCACAAGTTTTCTCGACGCAACTTGCACAAGTTTGTTCTACGCAACTGGCACAAGTTTGTTCTACGCAACTGGCACAAGTTTATTCTACGCAACTGGCACAAGTTTGTTCTACGCAACTGGCACAAGTTTGTTCTACGCAACTGGTACAAGTTTGTTCTACGCATCTGGCACAAGTTTGTTTGACGCAACTGGCACAAGTTTGTTTGACGCAACTGGCACAAGTTTGTTTGACTCCAACTGGTACAACTTTTCTCGACGCAACTGGCACAAGTTTGTTCGCCGTAACTGGCACAAGTTTGTTCGACACCACTGGCACAAGTTTGTTCGAAGCAACTGGCACAAGTTTGTTTGACGCAACTGGCACAAGTTTGTTCTATGCAACTGGCACAAGTTTGTCCTATGCAACTGGCACAAGTTTGTTTTACGCAACTGGCATAAGTTTGTTTGACGCAACTGGCACAAGTTTGTTCTACCAACTAGCACAAGTTTGTTCGACGCAACTGGCACAAGGTTGTTCTACGCAACTGGCACAAGTTTGTTCTACGCAACTGGCACAAGTTTGTTTCGACGCAACTGGCACAAGTTTGTTCGCCGCAACTGGCACAAGTTTGTTGGTTGCCACTGGCACAAGTTTGTTCGACGAAACTGGCCCATGTTTTTTTTACGCAACTGGCACAAGTTTGTTCGAGACAACTGGCACAAGTTTGTTCTACGCAACTGACACAAGTTTGTTTGACACAACTGGCAGAAGTTTGTTCAACGCAACTGGCACAAGTTTGTTTGACGCAACTGTCGCAAGTTTGTTCGACGCAACTGGCACAAGTTTGTTCGACGCAACTGGCAAAAGTTTGTTTGACGCAACTAGCAAAAGTTAGTTTGACGCAACTGGCACAAGGTTCTTCTACGCAACTGGCACAAGTTTGTTTGACGTAACTGGCACAAGTTTGTTCTACGCAACTGGCACAAGTTTGTTTGACGCAACTGGCACTAGTTTGTTTGCACAAGTTTGTTTGACGCAACTGGCACAAGTTTGTTTGACGCAACTGGCACAAGTTTGTTAGACGCAACTGGCACAAGTTTGTTCGACGTAACAGGCACAAGTTTTTTCGACTCAATTGGTACAAGTTTGTTTGACGAAACTGGCACAAGTTTGTTTGACGCAAGAGGCACAAGTTTGTTTGACGCAACTGGCACAAGTTTGTTTGACACAAGTGGCACAAGTTTGTTGGATGCCACTGGCACAAGTTTGGTCGACTCAACTGGCACAAGGTTTTTTGACGCAACTGGCACAAGTTTGGTCGACACAACTGGCACAAGTTTGTTCGACGCAACTGGCACAAGTTTGTTCGATGCAACTGGCAAAAGTTTGTTTGACGCAACTGGCACAAGTTCGTTTGACGCAACTGGCACAAGGTTCTTCTACGCAACTGGTACAAGTTTGTTCGACGCAACTGGCTCAAGTTTCTTCGACGCAACTGGTACAAGTTTGTTGGACGCAACTGGCAAAATTTGTTCGAACCAGCTGGCAAAAGTTTGTTTGACACAACTGGCACAAGTTTGTTCGACGCAACTGGCACAAGTTTGTTTGATGCAACTAGCACAAGTTTGTTTGACGCAACTGGCACAAGGTTGTTCTACGCAACTGGCACAAGTTTGTTCGACGCAACTGGCACAAGTTTGTTCGACGCAACTGGCACAAGTTTCTTCGACCAACTGGTACAAGTTTGTTGGACGCAACTGGCAAAAGTTTGTTCGAACCAACTGGCAAAAGTTTGTTTGACACAACTGGCACAAGTTTGTTCGACGCAACTGGCACAAGTTTGTTTGACGCAACTAGCACAAATTTGTTTGACGCAACTGGCACAAGGTTGTTCTACGCAACTGGCACAAGTTTGTTCTACGCAACTGGCACAAGTTTGTTTGATGCAACTGGCACAAGTTTGTTCTACGCAACTGGCACAAGTTTGTTCGATGCAACTGGCACAAGTTTGTTCGCCGCAACTGGCCCAAGTTTGTTTGACGCAACTGGCACAAGTTTGTTAGACGCAACTGGCACAAGTTTGTTCGACGCAACTGGCACAAGTTTCTTCGACTCAATTGGCACAAGTTTTGTTTGACGCAACTGGTACAAGTTTGTTTGACGCAACTGTCACAGGTTTGTTTGATTCAACTGACACAAGTTTGTTTGACGCAACTGGCACAAGTTTATTTGACGCAACTGGCAGAAGTTTGTTTGACGCAACTGGCACAAGTTCATTTGACGCAACTGGCACAACTTTTCTCGACGCAACTGGCACAAGTATGTTCTACACAACTGGCCCAAGTTTGTTCTATGCAACTTGCACAAGTTTGTTCTACGCAAGTGGCACAAGGTTGTTCTATGCAACTGGCACAAGTTTATTCTACGCAACTGGCACAAGTTTGTTCTACGCAACTGACACAAGTTTGTTTGACACAACTGGCAGAAGTTTGTTCAACGCAACTGGCACAAGTTTGTTTGACGCAACTGTCGCAAGTTTGTTCGACGCAACTGGCACAAGTTTGTTCGACGCAACTGGCAAAAGTTTGTTTGACGCAACTGGCAAAAGTTAGTTTGACGCAACTGGCACAAGGTTCTTCTACGCAACTGGCACAAGTTTGTTTGACGTAACTGGCACAAGTTTGTTCTACGCAACTGGCACAAGTTTGTTTGACGCAACTGGCACTAGTTTGTTTGCACAAGTTTGTTTGACGCAACTGGCACAAGTTTGTTTGACGCAACTGGCACAAGTTTGTTAGACGCAACTGGCAAAAGTTTGTTCGACGTAACAGGCACAAGTTTTTTCGACTCAATTGGTACAAGTTTGTTTGACGAAACTGGCACAAGTTTGTTTGACGCAAGAGGCACAAGTTTGTTTGACGCAACTGGCACAAGTTTGTTTGACACAACTGGCACAAGTTTGTTGGATGCCACTGGCACAAGTTTGGTCGACACAACTGGCACAAGTTTTTTTGACGCAACTGGCACAAGTTTGGTCGACACAACTGGCACAAGTTTGTTCGACGCAACTGGCACAAGTTTGTTCGATGCAACTGGCAAAAGTTTGTTTGACGCAACTGGCAAAAGTTCGTTTGACGCAACTGGCACAAGGTTCTTCTACGCAACTGGTACAAGTTTGTTCGACGCAACTGGCTCAAGTTTCTTCGACGCAACTGGTACAAGTTTGTTGGACGCAACTGGCAAAAGTTTGTTCGAACCAACTGGCAAAAGTTTGTTTGACACAACTGGCACAAGTTTGTTCGACGCAACTGGCACAAGTTTGTTTGATGCAACTAGCACAAGTTTGTTTGACGCAACTGGCACAAGGTTGTTCTACGCAACTGGCACAAGTTTGTTCGACGCAACTGGCACAAGTTTGTTCGACGCAACTGGCACAAGTTTCTTCTACCAACTGGTACAAGTTTGTTGGACGCAACTGGCAAAAGTTTGTTCGAACCAACTGGCAAAAGTTTGTTTGACACAACTGGCACAAGTTTGTTCGACGCAACTGGCACAAGTTTGTTTGACGCAACTAGCACAAATTTGTTTGACGCAACTGGCACAAGGTTGTTCTACGCAACTGGCACAAGTTTGTTCTACGCAACTGGCACAAATTTGTTTGACGCAACCGGCACAAGTTTGTTCTACGCAACTGCCACAAGTTTGTTCGATGCAACTGGCACAAGTTTGTTCGCCGCAACTGGCCCAAGTTTGTTTGACGCAACTGGCACAAGTTTGTTAGACGCAACTGGCACAAGTTTGTTCGACGCAACTGGCACAAGTTTCTTCGACTCAATTAGCACAAGTTTGTTTGACGCAACTGGTACAAGTTTGTTTGACACAACTGTCACAAGTTTGTTTGATTCAACTGACACAAGTTTGTTTGACGCAACTGGCACAAGTTTATTTGACGCAACTGGCAGAAGTTTGTTTGACGCAACTGGCACAAGTTCATTTGACGCAACTGGCACAACTTTTCTCGACGCAACTGGCACAAGTATGTTCTACACAACTGGCCCAAGTTTGTTCTATGCAACTTGCACAAGTTTGTTCTACGCAACTGGCACAAGGTTGTTCTATGCAACTGGCACAAGTTTATTCTACGCAACTGGCACAAGTTTGTTCTACGCAACTGGCACAACTTTGTTCTACGCAACTGGCACAAGTTTGTTCTACTCATCTGGCACAAGTTTGCTCTATGCAACTGGCACAAGTTTGTTCTATGCAACTGGCACAAGTTTGTTCTACACAACTGGCACAAGTTTGTTCTACGCAACTGACACAAGTTTGTTTGACACAACTGGCAGAAGTTTGTTCAACGCAACTGGCACAAGTTTGTTTGAACAAAACTGGCGCAAGTTTGTTCGACGCAACTGGCAAAAGTTTGTTCGACGCAACTTGCACATGTTTGTTCGATGCAATTGGCACTTTTTTTTTAACACAACTGGCACAAGTTTGTTCGACCCAACTGGCATAAGTTTGTTTGACGCAACTGGCACAAGTTTGTTTGACGCAACTGGCACAAGTTTGTTTGACACAACTGGCACAAGTTTGTTTGACGCGACTGGCACAAGGATGTTCTACGCAACTGACACATGTTTGTTCTACGCAACTGGCACAAGTTTGTTTGATGCAACTGGCACAAGTTTTTTTGATGCAACTGGCAGAAGTTTGTTTGACGCAACTGGCACAAGTTTGTTCGACGCAACTGGCCCAAGTTTGTTTGACGCAACTGGCACAAGTTTGTTAGATGCAACTGGCACAAGATTGTTCGAGGTAACTGGCACAAGTTTATTTGACGCAACTGGCACAACTTTTCACGACGCAATTGGCACAAGTATGTTCTACACAACTGGCACAAGTTTGTTCTATGCAACTTGTACAAGTTTGTTCTACGCAACTGGCACAAGTTTGTTCTACGCAACTGGCACAAGTTTGTTTGACGCAACTGGCACAAGTTTGTTTGACGCAACTGGCACAAGTTTGTTTGACGCAACTGGCACAAGTTTGTTTGACGCAACTGGCGCAAGTTTATTTGACGCAACTGGCACAAGTTTTCTCGACGCAACTGGCACAAGTTTGTTCACCGTAACTGGCACAAGTTTGTTCGACGCAACTGGCACAAGTTTGTTTAATGCAACTGGCACAAGTTTTTTTTAACGCAACTGGCACAAGTTTTCTCGACACAACTGGCACAAGTTTGTTCGCCGTAACTGGCACAAGTTTGTTCAACGCCACTGGCACAAGTTTGTTCGAAGCAACTGGCACAAGTTTGTTCTATGCAACTGGCACAAGTTTGTTCTATGCAACTGGCACAAGTTTGTTCTATGCAACTGGCACAAGTTTGTTCTACGCAACTGGCACAAGTTGGTTATATTCAACTGGCACAAGTTTGTTGTATGCAACTGGCACTAGTTTGTTCTACGCAACTGGCAGAAGTTTGTTTGACGCAACTGGCACAAGTTTGTTCTACGCAACTGGCACAAGTTGTTGGACGCAACTGGTACAAGTTTGTTCTACGCAACTGGCACAATTTTGTTTGACGCAACTGGCACAAGTTTGTTCGACGCAACTGGCACAAGTTTGTTCGACGCAACTGGCACAAGTTTGTTCGACGCAACTGGCACAAGTTTGTTCGACGCAACTGGCACAAGTTTGTTCAACACATCTGGCACAAGTTTGTTTGACGCAACTGGCACAAGTTTGTTTTCGCAACTTGTACAAGTTTGTTTGACGCAACTGGCACAAGTTTGTTTGACGCAACTGGCACAAGTTTGTTTGGCGCAACTGGCACAAGTTTGTTCGACGCAACTAGCCCAAGTTTGTTTGACGCAAATGGCACAAGTTTGTTAGACGCAACTGGCACAAGTTTGTTCGACGCAACTGGCACAAGTTTCTTCGACTCAATTGGCACAAGTTCGTTTGACGCAACTGGCACAAGTTTGTTTGACGCAACTGTCACAAGTTTGTTTGACTCAACTGGCAAAAGTTTGTTTGACGCAACTGGCACTAGTTTATTTGAAGCAACTGGCACAACTTTTCTCGGTGCAACTGGCACAAGTATGTTCTACAAAAATGGCACAAGTTTGTTCTATGCAACTTGCACAAGTTTGTTCTACGCAACTGGCACAAGTTTGTTCTACGCAACTGGCACAAGTTTGTTCTACGCAACTGGCACAAGTTTGTTCTACGCAACTGGCACAATTTTGTTCTACGCAACTGGCACAAGTTTGTTCTACGCATCTGGCACAAGTTTGTTCTATGCAACTGGCAGAAGTTTGTTCTACGTAACTGGCACAAGTTTGTTCTACGCAACTGGCACAAGTTTATTCTACGCATCTGGCACAAGTTTGTTCTATTCAACTGACACTAGTTTGTTTTACGCAACTGGCACAAGTTTGTTTCATGCAACTGGCACAAGTTTGTTGTACCCAACTGACACAAGTTTGTTCGACGCATCTGGCACAAGTTTGTTCTACGCAACTGACAAAAGTTTGTTTGACACAACTGGCACAAGTTTTTTCGACGCAACTGGCACAAGTTTGTTCGATGCAACTGGCACAAGTTTGTTTAACGCAACTGGCACAAGTTTGTTCGACCCAACTGGCACAAGTTTGTTTGAGGTAACTGGCACAAGTTTTTTCGACTCAATTGGCACAAGTTTGTTTGACACAACTGGCACAAGTTTGTTTGACGCAACTTGCACAAGTTTGTTTGATGTAACTGGCACAAGTTTATTTGACGCAACTGGCACAAGTTTTCTCGACGCAACTGGCACAAGTTTGTTCGCTGTAACTGGCACAGGTTTGTTCAATGCAACTGGCACAAGTTTGTTTGACGCAAATGGCACAAGTTTTTTTGACGCAACTGGCACAACTTTTCTCGATGCAACTGGGACAAGTCTGTTCGCCGTAACTTGCACAAGTTTGCTCGACGCCACTGGCACAAGTTTGTTCGAAACAACTGTCACAAGTTTGTTTGACACAACTGGCACTAATTTGTTCTATGCAACTGGCACAATTTTGTTCTACGCATCTGGCACAAGTTTGTTCTACGCAACTGGCACAAGTTTGTTGTATGCAACTGGCACTAGTTTGTTCTATGCAACTTGCACAAGTTTGTTCTACGCAACTGGCACAAGTTTGTTCGACGCAACTGGCACAAGTTTATTCTACGCAACTGGCACAAGTTTGTTCTAAGCAACTGGCACAAGTTTGTTCTACTCAACTGGCACAAGTTTGTTCTACGCATCTGGCACAAGTTTGCTCTATGCAACTGGCACAAGTTTGTTCTACGCAACTGGCACAAGTTTGTTCTACGCAACTGGCACAAGTTTGTTCTACGCAACTGACACAAGTTTGTTTGACACAACTGGCAGAAGGTTGTTCAACGCAACTGGCACAAGTTTGTTTGACGCAACTGGCGCACGTTTGTTCGACGCAACTGGCACACGTTTGTTCGACGCAACTGGCACAAGTTTGTTCGATGCAACTGGCACAAGTTTGTTTAACGCAACTGGCACAAGTTTGTTCGACTCAACTGACACAAGTTTGTTTGACGCAACTGGCACAAGTTTGTTTGACGCAACTGGCACAAGTTTGTTTGACACAACTGGCACAAGTTTGTTTGACGCAACTGGCACAAGGTTGTTCTACGAAAGTGGCACAAGTTTGTTCTACGCAACTGGCACAAGTTTGTTTGATGCAACTGGCATAAGTTTTTTTGATGCAACTGGCAGAAGTTTGTTCGGCGCAACTGGCCCAAGTTTGTTTGACACAACTAGCACAAGTTTGTTCGACGTAACTGGCACAAGTTTTTTCTACTAAATTGGCACAAGTTTGTTTGACGCAACTTGCACAAGTTTGTTTGACGCAACTGGCACAAGTTTATTTGACGCAGCTGGCACAAGTTTTCTCGACGCAACTGGCAAAAGTTTCTTCGCCGTGACTGGCACAAGTTTGTTCGAAGCCACTGGCACAAGTTTTTTTGACGCAACTGGCACTAATTTGTTCTATGCAACTGGCACAAGTTTGTTCTATGCAACTGGCACAAGTTTGTTCTACGCAACTGGCACAAGTTTGTTGTATGCAACTGGCACTAGTTTGTTCTACGCAACTGGCATAAGTTTCTTTGACACAACTGGCACAAGTTTGTTTTACGCAACTGGCACAAGTTTTTTGGACACAACTGGCACAAGTTTCTTCTACTCAACTGTCACAGGTTTGTTGGACGCAACTGGATGAAGTTTGTTTGACGCAACTGGCACAAGTTTGTTCAACGCAACTGGCACAAGTTTGTTCGACGCACCTGGCACAAGTTTGTTCGACGCAACTGGCACAAGTTTGTTCAACGCAACTGGCACAAGTTTGTTCGATGCAACTGGCACATGTTTGTTCAACACATCTGGCACAAGATTGCTTGACGCAACTGGCATAAGTTTGTTTTCGCAACTTGTACAAGTTTGTTTGACTCAACTGGCACAAGTTTGTTTGACGGAACTGTCACAAGTTTGTTTGGCGCAACTGGCACAAGTTTGTTTGACGCAACTGGCACAAGTTTGTTCGACGCAACTGGCACAAGTTTGTTTGACACAACTGGCACAAGTTTGTCTTACGCAACTGGCACAAGGTTCTTCTACGCAACTGGCACAAGTTTGTTCTACGCAACTGGTACAAGTTTGTTCTATGCAACTGGCACAAGTTTGTTCGACGCAACTGGCACAAGTTTGTTTGACGTAACTGGCACAAGTTTGTTAGACGCAACTGGCACAAGTTTGTTCGACGTAACAGGCACAAGTTTTTTCGAGTCAATTGGCACAAGTTTGTTTGACGCAACTGGCACAAGTTTGTTTGACGCAAGAGGCACAAGTTTGTGTGACGCAACTGGCACAAGTTTGTTTGACGCAACTGGCACAAGTTTTTTTAATGCAACTGGCAAAAGTTTTCTCGACGCAACTGGCACAAGTTTGTTTAATGTAACAGGCACAAGTTTGTTCGACGCAACTGGCACATGTATGTTCGACGCAACTGGCACAAGTTTGTTTGACGCAACTGGCACAAGTTTCTTCGACGCAACTGGCACAAGTTTTTTTCGACGCAACTGGCACATGTTTGTTCTACGCAACTGGCACAAGTTTGTTCTACGCAACTGGCACAAGTTTGTTCTATGCAGCTGGCACTAGTTTGTTCTATGCAACTGGCATAAGTTTGTTTGACGCAACTGGCGCAAGTTTGTTCTACGCAACTGGTACAAGTTTGTTCGACGCAACTGGCACAAGTTTCTTCGACGCAACTGGTACAAGTTTGTTGGACGCAACTGGCAAAAGTTTGTTCTAACCAACTGGCAAAAGTTTGTTTGACACAACTGGCAAAAGTTTGTTCGACGCAACTGGCACAAGTTTGTTTGACGCAACTAGCACAAGTTTGTTTGACGCAACTGGCACAAGGTTGTTCTACGCAACTGGCACAAGTTTGTTCTACGCAACTGGGACTAGTTTGTTTGACGCAACTGGCATAAGTTTGTTCTACGCAACTGGCACAAGTATGTTCGATGCAACTGGCACAAGTTTCTTCGACTCAACTGGCACAAGTTTGTTCGACGCTACTGGCACAAGTTTCTTTGATTCAATTGGCACAAGTTTGTTTGACGCAACTGGTACAAGTTTGTTTGACGCAACTGTCACAAGTTTGTTTGACTCAACTGGCACAAGTTTGTTTGACGCAACTGGCACAAGTTTATTTGACGCAACTGGCACAACTTTTCACGACGCAATTGGCACAAGTATGTTCTACACAACTGGCACAAGTTTGTTCTATGCAACTTGCACAAGTTTGTTCTACGCAACTGGCACAAGTTTGTTCTACGCAACTGGCACAAGTTTGTTCTACGCAACTGGCACAAGTTTGTTCTACGCAACTGGCACAAATTTGTTCTACGCAACTGGCACAAGTTTGTTCTACGCATCTGGCACAAGTTTGTTCGACACAACTAGCACAAGTTTGTTCTACGCAACTGGCATAAGTTTGTTCTACGCAACTGGCACAAGTTTGTTCTACGCAACTGGCACAAGTTTATTCTACGCATCTGGCACAAGTTTGTTCTATCCAACTGGCACTAATTTGTTCTACACAACTGGCACAAGTTTGTTTGACGCAACTGGCACAAGTTTATTCTACCCAACTGACACAAGTTTGTTCGACGCATTTGGCACAAGTTTGTTCTACGCAACTGACACAAGTTTGTTTGACACAACTGGCAGAAGTTTGTTCAACGCAACTGGCACCAGTTTGTTTGACGCAACTGGCGCAAGTTTGTTCGGCGCAACTGGCACAAGTTTGTTCGATGCAACTGGCCCAAGTTTTTTTGACGCAACTGGCACAAGTTTGTTAGACGCAACTAGCACAAGTTTGTTCGAGGTAACTTTCACAAGATTTTTCGACTCAATTGGCACAAGTTTGTTTGACGCAACTGGCACATGTTTGTTTGACGCAACTGGCACAATTTTGTTTGACGCAACTGGCACAAGTTTATTCTACCCAACTGACACAAGTTTGTTCGACGCATTTGGCACAAGTTTGTTCTACGCAACTGACACAAGTTTGTTTGACACAACTGGCAGAAGTTTGTTCAACGCAACTGGCACCAGTTTGTTTGACGCAACTGGCGAAAGTTTGTTCGGCGCAACTGACACAAGTTTGTTCGACGCAACTGGCACAAGTTTGTTCGATGCAACTGGCATAAGTTTGTTTAACACAACTGGCACAAGTTTGTTCGACCCAACTGGCACAAGTCTGTTTGACGCAACTGGCAGAAGTTTGTTTGACGCAACTGGCACAAATTTGTTCGACGCAACTGGCCCAAGTTTTTTTGACGCAACTGGCACAAGTTTGTTAGACGCAACTGGCACAAGTTTGTTCGATGTAACTTTCACAGGTTTTTTCGACTCAATTGGCACAAGTTTGTTTGACGCAACTAGCACATGTTTGTTTGACGCAAACTGGCACAAGTTTGTTTGACGCAACTGGCAAAAGTTTATTTGACGCAACTGGCACAAGTTTGCTCGACGCAACTGGCACAAGTTTGTTCGCCGTAACTGGCACAAGTTTGTTTGACGCAACTGGCACAAGTTTGTTTGACGCAACTGGCACAAGTTTTTTTGACGCAACTGGCACAAGTTTTCTCGACGCAACTGGCACAAGTGTGTTCGCCGTAACTGGCACAAGTTTGTTCGACGCCACTGGCACAAGTTTGTTCGAAGCAACTGGCACAAGTTTGTTTGACACAACTGACACAAGTTTGTTCTATGCAACTGGCACAAGTTTGTTCTACGTAACTGGCACAAGTTTGTTCTACGCAACTGACACAAGTTTGTTATACGCAACTGGCACAAGTTTGTTGTATGCAACTGTCACTAGTTTGTTCTACGCAACTGCCATAAGTTTGTTTGACGCAACTGGCACAAGTTTGTTCTACGCAACTGGCCCAAGTTTGTTGGAAGCAACTGGCACAAGTTTGTTCTACGCAAAAGGCACCTATTTTGTTGGACGCAACTGGCACAAGTTTGTTCGACGCAACTGGCACAAGTTTGTTCGACGCAACTGGTACAAGTTTGTTCGACGCAACTGGCTCAAGTTTGTTCGACGCAACTGGCACAAGTTTGTTCGACGCAACTGGCACAAGTTTGTTCAACACATCTGGCACAAGTTTGTTTGACGAAACTGGCACAAGTTTGTTTTCGCAACTTGTACAAGTTTGTTTGACACAACTGGCACAAGTTTGTTTGACGCAACTGGCACAAGTTTGTTTAGCGCAACTGGCACAAGTTTGTTCGACGCAACTAGCCCAAGTTTGTTTGACGCAACTGGCACATGTTTGTTAGACGCAACTGGCACAAGTTTGTTCGACGCAACTGGCACAAGTTTCTTCGACTCAATTGGCACAAGTTTGTTTGACGCAACTGGCACAAGTTTGTTTGATGCAACTGTCACAAGTTTGTTTGACTTAACTGGCACAAGTTTGTTTGACGCAACTGGCACAAGTTTATTTGACGCAACTGGCACAACTTTTCTCGGCGCAACTGGCACAAGTATGTTCTGCACAACTGGCACAAGTTTGTTCTATGCAACTTGCACAAGTTTGTTCTACGCAACTGCCACAAGTTTGTTCGACGCAACTGGCACAAGTTTGTTCTACGCAACTGGCACAAGTTTGTTCTACGCAACTGGCACAAGTTTGTTCTACGCAACTGGCACAAGTTTGTTCTACGCAACTGGCACAAGTTTCTTCTACGCATTTGGCACAAGTTTGTTCTATCCAACTGACACTAGTTTGTTTTACGCAACTGGCACAAGTTTGTTTCACGGAACTGGCACAAGTTTGTTCTACCCAACTGACACAAGTTTGTTCGACGCAACTGGCACAAGTTTGTTCTACACAAGTGACACAAGTTTGTTGGACACAACTGGCACAAGTTTGTTCAATGCAACTGGCACAAGTTTGTTTGACGCAACTGGCGCAAGTTTGTTCGACGCAACTAGCACAAGTTTGTTCAACGCAACTGGCACAAGTTTGTTCGATGCTTCTGGCACACGTTTGTTTGACGCAACTGGCACAAGTTTGTTTGACGCAACTGGCCCAAGTTTGTTTGACCCAACTGGCACAAGTTTGTTAGACGCAACT
This sequence comes from Macrobrachium rosenbergii, assembly GCA_039081455.1. Taxonomy (NCBI): domain Eukaryota; kingdom Metazoa; phylum Arthropoda; class Malacostraca; order Decapoda; family Palaemonidae; genus Macrobrachium; species Macrobrachium rosenbergii. Next base: position 63,475,903 of record JANJGK010000010.1, on the reverse strand, counting down.
GGCACAAGTTTTCTCGACGCAACTGGCACAAGTTTGTTCGCCGTAACTGGCACAAGTTTGTTCGATGCCACTGGCACAAGTTTGTTCGAAGCAACTGGCACAAGTTTGTTCTACGCAACTGGCACAAGTTTGTTATATGCAACTGGCACAAGTTTGTTCAACACATCTGGCACAAGTTTGTTTGACCCATCTGGCACAAGTTTGTTTTCGCAACTTGTACAAGTTTGTTTGACGCAACTGGCACAAGGTTGTTTGATGCAACTGGCACAAGTTTGTTTGGCGCAACTGGCACAAGTTTGTTCGACGCAACTAGCCCAAGTATGTTTGACGCAACTGGCACAAGTTTGTTAGACGCAACTGGCACAAGTTTGTTAGACGCAACTGGCACAAATTTCTTCAACTCAATAGGCACAAGTTTGTTTGACGCAACTGGCACAAGTTTGTTTGACGCAACTGTCACAAGTTTGTTTGACTCAACTGGCACAAGTTTGTTTGACGCAACTGGCACAAGTTTATTTGACGCAACTGGCACAACTTTTCTCGGCGCAAGTGGCAAAAGTATGTTCTACACAACTGGCACAAGTTTGTTCTATGCAACTTGCACAAGTTTGTTCTACGCAACTGGCACAAGTTTGTTCTACGCAACTGGCAAAAGTTTGTTCTACGCAACTGGCACAAGTTTGTTCTACGCAACTGGCACAAGTTTGTTCTACGCATCTGGCACAAGTTTGTTCTATGGAACTGGCACAAGTTTGTTCTACGTAACTGGCACAAGTTTGTTCTACGCAACTGGCACAAGTTTGTTCTACGCAACTGGCACAAGTTTATTCTGTGCATCTGGCACAAGTTTGTTCTATCCAACTGACACTAGTTTGTTTTACGCAACTTGCACAAGTTTGTTTCACGCAACTAGCACAAGTTTGTTATACCCAACTGACACAAGTTTGTTCGACGCAACTGGCACAAGTTTGTTCTATGCAACTGACACAAGTTTGTTTGACACAACTGGCATAAGTTTGTTCAATGCAACTGGCAGAAGTTTGTTTGACGCAACTGGCGCAAGTTTGTTCGACGCAACTGGCACAAGTTTTTTCGACTCAACTGGCACAAGTTTGTTCGATGCAACTGGCACAAGTTTGTTTAACGCAACTGGCACAAGTTTGTTAGACCCAACTGGCACAAGTTTGTTTGACACAACCGGCACAAGTTTGTTTGACGCAACTGCCACAAGGTTGTTCTATGAAACTGGCACAAGTTTGTTCTATGCAACGGGCACAAGTTTGTTTGATGCAACTGGCACAAGTTTGTTTGATGCAACTGGCAGAAGTTTGATCGATGCAACTGGCACAAGTTTGTTCGGCGCAACTGGCCCAAGTTTGTTTGACGCAACTGGCACAAGTTTGTTAGACACAACTGGCACAAGTTTGTTCAACATAAGTGGCACAAGTTTTTTCGACTCAATTGGCACAAGTTCGTTTGACACAACTGGCACAAGTTTGTTTGACGCAACTGGCACAAGTTTGTTTGACGCAACTGGCACAAGTTTATTTGACGCAACTGGCACAAGTTTTCTCGACGCAACTGGCACAAGTTTGTTCGCTGTAACTGGCACAGGTTTGTTCGATGCAACTGGCACAAGGTTGTTTGACGCAACTGGCACAAGTTTTTTTTACTTAACTGGCACATTTTTTCTCGACGCAACTGTCACAAGTTTCTTCACCGTAACTGGCACAATTTGTTCGACGCCACTGGCACAAGTTTGTTCGAAGCAACTGGCACTAATTTGTTCTATGCAACTGGCACAAGTTTGTTCTACCCAACTGGCACAAGTTTGTTCTACGCAACTGGCACAAGTTTGTTGTATGCAACTTGCACTAGTTTGTTCTACGCAACTGGCATAAGTTTGTTTGACGCAACTGGCACAAGTTTGTTCTACGCAAGTGGCACAAGTTTGTTGGACGCAACTGGCACAAGTTTCTTCTACGCAACTGTCACAAGTTTGTTGGATGCAACTGGCTCAAGTTTGTTTGACGCAACTGGCACAAGTTTGTTCGACGCAACTGGCACAAGTTTGTTAGACGCAACTGGCACAAGTTTTTTCGACGCAACTGGCACAAGTTTGTTCGACGCAACTGGCACAAGTTTGTTCGATGCAACTGGCATATGTTTGGTCAACACATCTGGCACAAGATTTTTTGACGCAACTGGCGTAAGTTTGTTTTCGCAACTTGTACAAGTTTGTTTGACTCAATTGGCACAAGTTTGTTTGACGGAACTGTCACAAGTTTGTTTGGCGCAACTGGCAAAGGTTTGTTTGACGCAACTGGCACAAGTTTGTTCGACGCAACGGGCACAAGTTTGTTTGACGCAACTGGCACAAGTTTGTTTGACGCAACTGGCACAAGGTCCTTCTACGCAACTGACACAAGTTTGTTCTACGCAACTGGCACAAGTTTGTTTGCCGCAACTAGCACAAGTTTGTTCGACACAACTAGCACAACTTTGTTTGACGCAACTGGCACAAGTTTGTTAGGCGCAACTGGCACAAGTTTTTTCAACGTAACAGGCACAAGTTTTTTCGAGTCAAGAGGCACAAGTTTGTGTGACGCAACTGGCACAAGTTTGTTTGACGCAACTGGCACAAGTTTTTTTTGACGCAACTGGCACAAGTTTTCTCGACACAACTGGCACAAGTTTGTTTAATGTAACTGGCACAAGTTTGTTCGACGCAACTGGCACAAGTATGTTCGACGCAACTGGCACAAGTTTGTTTGACGCAACTGGCACAAGTTTCTTCGACGCAACTGGCACAAGTTTGTTCGACGCAACTGGCACAAGTTTGTTTGACGCAACTTGCACAAGTTTGTTTGACGCAACTGGCACAAGTTTATTTGACGCAACTGGCACAAGTTTTCTCGACGCAACTGGCACAAGTTTGTTCGCCGTAACTTTAACAGGTTTGTTCGACGCAACTGGCACAAGTTTGTTCGACGCAACTGGCACAAGTATGTTCGACGCAACTGGCACAAGTTTGTTTGACGCAACTGGCACAAGTTTCTTCGACGCAACTGGCACAAGTTTGTTCGACGCAACTGGCACAAGTTTGTTTGACGCAACTTGCACAAGTTTGTTTGACGCAACTGGCACAAGTTTTTTGACGCAACTGGCAAAAGTTTTCTCGACGCAACTGGCACAAGTTTCTTCGCCGTAACTGGCACAAGTTTGTTTGACAAAACTGGCACAAGTTTGTTCGAAGCAACTGGCACAAGTTTTTTTTGACGCAACTGGCACTAATTTGTTCTATGCAACTGGCACAAGTTTGTTCGACGCAACTGGCACAAGTTTGTTCAACGCAACTGTCACAAGTTTGTTCGACGCAACTGGCACAAGTTTGTTCGATGCAACTGGCACATGTTTGTTCAACACATCTGGCACAGAATTGTTTGACGCAACTGGCATAAGTTTGTTTTCACAACTTTTACAAGTTTGTTTGACTCAACTGGCACAAGTTTGTTTGACGGAAAAGTCACAAGTTTGTTTGGCGTAACTGGCACAAGTTTGTTTGACGCAACTGGCACAAGTTTGTTTGACGCAACTGGCACAAGTTTGTTTGACGCAACTGGCACAAGGTTCTTCTACGCAACTGGCACAAGTTTGTTCTACGCAACTGGCACAAGTTTGTTAGACGCAACTGGCACAAGTTTGTTCGACGCAACTGGCACAAGTTTGTTTGACGCAACTAGCACAAGTTTGTTAGACGCAACTGGCACAAGTTTTTTCGACGTAACAGGCACAAGTTTTTTCGAGTCAATTCGCACAAGTTTTTTTGACGCAACTGGCACAAGTTTGTTTGACGCAAGAGGCACAAGTTTGTGTGACGCAACTGGCACAAGTTTGTTTGACGCAACTGGCAAAAGTTTTTTTTGACGCAACTGGCACAAGTTTTCTCAATGCAACTGGCACAAGTTTGTTTAATGTAACTGGCACAAGTATGTTCGACGCAACTGGCACAAGTTTGTTTGACGCAACTGGCACAAGTTTCTTCGGCGCAACTGGCACAAGTTTGTTCGACGCAACTGGCACAAGTTTGTTTGACGCAACTGGCACAAGTTTGTTCTACGCAACTGGTACAAGTTTGTTCTATGCAACTGGCACTAGTTTGTTCTATGCAACTGGCATAAGTTTGTTTGACGCAAACGGCACAAGTTTGTTCTACGCAACTGGTACAAGTTTGTTCGACGCAACTGGCACAAGTTTATTCAACACAACTGGTACAAGTTTGTTGGACGCAACTGGCAAAAGTTTGTTCGAACCAACTGGCAAAAGTTTGTTTGACACAACTGGCACAAGTTTGTTCGACGCAACTGGCACAAGTTTGTTTGACGCAACCAGCACAAGTTTGTTTGACGCAACTGGCACAAGGTTGTTCTACGCAACTGGCACAGGTTTGTTCTACGCAACTGGCACAATTTTGTTTGACACAACTGGCACAAGTTTGTTCTACGTAACTGGCATAAGTTTTTTCGATGCAACTGGCACAAGTTTGTTCGCCGCAACTGGCCCAAGTTTGTTTGATGCAACTGGCACAAGTTGTTAGACGCAACTGGCACAAGTTTGTTCGACGCAACTGGCACAAGTTTCTTCGACTCAATTGGCACAAGTTTGTTTGACTCAACTGGCACAAGTTTGTTTGACGCAACTGGCACAAGTTTATTTGACGCAACTGGCACAACTTTTCTCGAGGCAACTGGCACAAGTATGTTCTCCACAACTGGCACAAGTTTGTTCTATGCAACTTGCACAAGTTTGTTCTACGCAACAGGCACAAGTTTGTTCTCCGCAACTGGCACAAGTTTGTTCTACACAACTGGCAAGAGTTTGTTCTACGCAACTGGCACAAGTTTGTTCTACGCAACTGGCACAAGTTTGTTCTACGCATCTGGCACAAGTTTGTTCTATGCAACTGGCACAAGTTTGTTCTACGCAACTGGCACAAGTTTGTTCTACGCAAATGGCACAAGTTTGTTCTACGCAACGGGCACAAGTTTATTCTACGCATCTGGCACAAGTTTGTTCTATCCAACTGGCACTAGTTTGTTCTACGCATCTGGCACAAGTTTGTTTGACGCAACTGGCACAAGTTTGTTCAACCCAACTGACACAAGTTTGTTCGACGCAACTGGCACAAGTTTGTTCTACGCAACTGACACAAGTTTGTTTGACACAACTGGCAGAAGTTTGTTCAACGCAACTGGCACAAGTTTGTTTGACGCAACTGGCGCAAGTTTGTTCAACACAACTGGCACAAGTTTGTTCGACGCAACTGGCAAAAGTTTGAACGATGCAACTGGCGCAAGTTTGTTTAACACAACTGGCACAAGTTTGTTCGACCCAACTGGCACAACTTTGTTTGACGCAACTGGCACAAGTTTGTTTGACGCAACTGGCACAAGTTTGTTTGACACAACTGGCACAAGCTTGTTTGACGCAACTGGCACAAGGATGTTCTACGCAACTGGCACATGTTTGTTCTACGCAATTGGCACAAGTTTGTTTGATGCAACTGGCACAAGTTTTTTTGATGCAACTGGCAGAAGTTTGTTTGACGCAACTGGCACAAGTTTGTTCGACGCAACTGGCCCAAGTTTGTTTGACGCAACTGGCACAAGTTTGTTAGATGCAACTGGCACAAGTTTGTTCGAGATAACTGGCACAAGTTTTTTCGACTCAATTGGCACGAGTTTGTTTGACGCAACTGGCACAAGTTTGTTTGAAGCAACTGGCACAAGATTGTTTGACGCAACTGGCACAAGTTTGTTTGACGCAACTGGCACAAGTTTATTTGACGCAACTGGCACAAGTTTTCTCGACGCAACTGGCACAAGTTTGTTCGCCGTAACTGGCACAAGTTTGTTCGACGCAACTGGCACAAGTTTGTTTGACGCAACTGGCACAAGTTTTTTTGACGCAACTGGCACAAGTTTTCTCAACGCAACTGGCACAAGTTTGTTCGCCATAACTGGCACAAGTTTGTTCGACGCCACTGGCACAAGTTTGTTCGAAGTAACTATCACAAGTTTGTTTGACGCAACTGGCACAAGTTTGTTCTATGCAACTGGCACAAGTTTGTTCTACGCAACTATCACAAGTTTGTTCTACGCAACTGGCACAAGTTTGTTATACGCAACTGGCACAAGTTTGTTGCATGCTACTGGCACTAGTTTGTTCTACGCAACTGGCATAAGTTTGTTTGATACAACTGGCACAAGTTTGTTCTACGCAACTGGCACAAGATTGTTGCATGCAACTGGCACTAGTTTGTTCTACGCAACTGGCATAAGTTTGTTCGCCGTAACTGGCACAAGTTTGTTCGACGCAACTGGCACAAGTTTGTTTGACGCAACTGGCACAAGTTTTTTTGACGCAACTGGCACAAGTTTTCTCAACGCAACTGGCACAAGTTTGTTCGCCGTAACTGGCACAAGTTTGTTCGACGCCACTGGCACAAGTTTGTTCGAAGTAACTATCACAAGTTTGTTTGACGCAACTGGCACAAGTTTGTTCTATGCAACTGGCACAAGTTTGTTCTACGCAACTATCACAAGTTTGTTCTACGCAACTGGCACAAGTTTGTTATACGCAACTGGCACAAGTTTGTTGCATGCAACTGGCACTAGTTTGTTCTACGCAACTGGCATAAGTTTGTTTGATGCAACTGGCACAAGTTTGTTCTACGCAACTGGCACAAGATTGTTGGACGCAACTGGCACAAGTTTGTTCTACGCAACCGGCACAATTTTGTTGGACGCAACTGGCACAAGTTTGTTCGACGCAACTGGCACAAGTTTGTTCGACGCAACTGGCACAAGTTTGTTCGACGCAACTGGCACAAGTTTGTTCGATGCAACTGGCACAAGTTTGTTCAACACATCTGGCACAAGTTTGTTCGACGCAAATGGCACAAGTTTGTTCAACACATCTGGCACAAGTTTGTTTGATGCAACTGGCACAAGTTTGTTTTCGCAACTTGTACAAGTTTGTTTAACGAAACTGGCACAAGTTTGTTTGACGCAACTGGCACAAGTTTGTTTGGCGCAACTGGCACAAGTTTGTTTGACGCAACTGGCACAAGTTTGTTTGACACAACTGGCACAAGTTTGTTTGACACAACTGGCACAAGTTTGTTTGACGCAACTGGCACAAGTTTGTTTGACGTAACTGGCATAAGGTTGTTCTACGCAACTGGCACAAGTTTGTTCTATGCAACTGGCACAAGTTTGTTTGACGCAACTGGCACAAGTTTATTTGACGCAACTGGCACAAGTTTGTTCTACGCAACTGGCACAAGTTTGTTCTAAGCAACTCTTACTAGTTTGTTGTACACAACTGGCACAAGTTTGTTTGACACAACTGGCACAAGTTTGTTCTACGCAAATCGCAAAAGTTTGTTCTACGCATCTGGGACATGTTTGTTCTATGCAACTGGCACTAGTTTGTTCTAGGCAACTGGCACAAATTTGTTTGACGCAACTGGCACATGTTTGTTCTACCCAACTGGCACAGGTTTGTTCGACGCAACTGGTACAAGTTTGTTCTGCGCAACTGGCACAAGTTTGTTTGACACAACTGGCACAAGTTTGTTCTAAGCAACTGGCACAAGTTTGTTCGACGGAACTGGCACAAGTTTGTTCGACGCAACTGGCACAAGTTTGTTCGACGCAACTGGCACAAGTTTGTTCGATGCAACTGGTACAAGTTTGTTTAACGTAACTGGCACAAGTTTGTTCGACCCAACTGGCACAAGTTTGTTTGACAAAACTGGCATCAGTTTGTTTGACGCAACTGGCAAAAGTTTGTTTGACGTAACTGGCACAAGTTTGTTCTACGCAACATGCACAAGCTTGTTCTACGCAACTGGCACAAGTTTGTTTGACGCAACTGGCACTAGTTTGTTTGATGCAACTGGCACAAGTTTGTTCGACGCAACTAGCACAAGTTTGTTCTACGCAACTGGCACAAGTTTGTTCTATGCAACTGGCACTAGTTTGTTTGATGCAACTGGCACAAGTTTGTTCGACGCAACTGGCCCAAGTTTGTTTGACGCAATTGGCACAAGTTTGTTAGACGCAACTGGCACAAGTTTGTTCGACGCAACTGCCACAAGTTTTTTCGACTCAAATGGCACAAGTTTGTTTGACACAACTGGCACAAGTTTGTTTGATGCCACTGGCACAAGTTTGTTTGACGTAACTGGCACAAGTTTGTTTGACGCAACTGGCACAAGTTTTCTCGACACAACAGACAAAAGTTTGTTCGCCGTAACTGGCACAAGTTTGTTCGACGCAACTGGCACAAGTTTGTTCGACGCAACTGGCACAAGTTTGTTTGATGCAACTGGCAAAAGTTTTTTTGACGAAACTGGCACAAGTTTGTTCGACGCAACTGGCACAAGTTTGTTCGACGCAATTGGCACAAGTTTGTTTTACGCAACTGGCACAAGTTTGTTCTATGCAACTGGCACTAGTTTGTTCTACGCAACTGGCATAAGTTTGTTTGACACAACTGGCACAAGTTTGTTCTACGCAACTGGCACAAGTTTGTTCGACGCAACTGGCACAAGGTTGTTCTATGCAACTGGCACAAGTTTGTTCTACCCAACTGGCACAAGTTTGCTTGACGCATCTGGCACAAGTTTTTTTTACGCAACTGGCATAAGTTTGTTCGATGCCACTGGCACAAATTTGTTCGACGCAACTGGCCCAAGTTTTTTTGACGCAACTGGCATAAGTTTGTTTGACGCAACTGGCACAAGTTTGTTCGACGCAACTGGCACAAGTTTGTTCGACGCAACTAGCACAAGTTTGTTCGACGCAACTGGCAAAAGTTTGTTTGACGCAACTGGCACAAGTTTGTTTGACGCAACTGGCACAAGTTTGTTTGACGCAACTAGCACAAGGTTGTTCTATGCAACTGGCACAAGTTTGTTCTATGCAATTGGCACATGTTTGTTTGACGCAACTGGCACAAGTTTGTTTGATGCAACAGGCACAAGTTTGTTCTACATAACTGGCACATATTTGTTGTACACAACTGGCACAAGTTTGTTTGACACAACTGGCACAAGTTTGTTCTACGTAAATGGCAAAAGTTTGTTCTACTCATCTGGCACAAGTTTGTTCTATGCAACTGGCACTAGTTTGTTTTACGCAACTGGCACAAGGTTGTTCTACGCAACTGGCACAAGTTTGTTAGACGCAACTGGCACAAGTTTGTTGGATGCCACTGGCACAAGTTTGTTCGACTAAACTGGCCCAAGTTTTTTTGACGCAACTGGCACAAGTTTGTTCGACATAACTGGCACAAGTTTGTTCGACGCAACTGGCAAAAGTTTGTTCTACATAACTGGCACAAGTTTGTTCTATGCAATTGGCACAAGTTTGTTTTACGCAACTGGCACAAGTTTGTTCTACGCATCTGTCACAAGTTTGCTCTATGCAACTGGCACTAGTTTGTTCTACGCAACTGGCACAAGTTTGTTTGACGCAACTGGCACAACTTTGTTCTACCCAACTGAAACAAGTTTGTTCGACGCAACTGGCACAAGTTTGTTCTACGCAACTGACACAAGTTTGTTTGACACAACTGGCAGAATTTTGTTCAACGCAACTGGCACAAGTTTGTTTGACGCAACTGTCGCAAGTTTGTTCGACACAACTGGCACAAGTTTGTTCGACGCAACTGGCAAAAGTTTGTTTGACGCAACTGGCACAAGTTCGTTTGAGGCAACTGGCACAAGGTTCTTCTACGCAAGTAGCACATGTTTGTTTGACGCAACTGGCACAAGTTTGTTCTACGCAACTGTCACAAATTTGTTTGTCGCAACTGACACAAGATTGTTTGACTCAACTGGCACAAGTTTGTTTGACGCAACTGGCACAAGTTTGTTAGAAGCAACTGGCTCAAGTTTGTTCGACGTAACAGGCACAAGTTTTTTCGACTCAACTGGTACGAGTTTGTTTGACGCAACTGGCACAAGTTTGTTTGACGCAAGAGGCACAAGTTTGTTTGAGACAACTGGCACGAGTTTGTTTGACGCAACTGGCACAAGGTTGTTCTACGCACCATGTACAAGTTTGTTCTACGCAACTGGCACAAGTTTGTTTGACGCAACTGGCACAAGTTTGTTCTATGCAACTGGCACTAGTTTGTTTGACGCAACTTGCACAAGTTTGTTAGACGCAACTGGCACAAGTTTGTTCAACGCAACTGGCACAAGTTTTTTTTTATCAATTGGCACAAGTTTGTTTGACGCAACTGGCACAAGTTTGTTTGACGCAACTGGCACAGGTTTGTTTGACGCATCTGGCACAAGTTTGTTTGACGCAACTGGCACAAGTTTATTTGACGCAACTGGCACAACTTTTCTCCACGCAACTGGCACAAGTTTGTTCGCCGTAACTGGTACAAGTTTGTTTGACGCAACTGGCACAGTTTATTTGACGCAGCTGGCACAAGTTTCTTCGACGCAACTGGCACAAGTTTGTTAGACGCAACTGGCACAAGTTTGTTCAACGCAACTGGCACAAGTTTTTTCGAATCAATTGGCACAAGTTTGTTTGACGCAACTGGCACAAGTTTGTTTGACGCAACTGGCACAAGTTTGTTTGATGCAAGTGGCACAAGTTTGTTTGACGCAACTGGCACAAGTTTATTTGACGCAACTGGCACAACTTTTCTCGACGCAACTGGCACAAGTTTGTTCGCCGTAACTGGCACAAGTTTGTTTGACGCAAATGGCACAAGTTTATTTCACGCAACTGGCACAAGTTTTCTCGACGCAAGTGGCACAAGTTTGTTCGCCGTAACTGGCACAAGTTTGTTTGACGCAATTGGCACAAGTTTGTTCGACGCAACTGGCACAAGTTTGTTTGACGCAAATGGCACAAGTTTCTTCGACGCAAATGGCACAAGTTTGTTCGACGCAACTTGCACAAGATTGTTTGATGCAATTGGCATAAGTTTGTTCTACTCAACTGGCACAAGTTTGTTCTATGCAACTGGCACTAGTTTCTTTTACGCAACTGGCATAAGTTTGTTTGAAGCAACTGGCACAAGTTTGTTCTACCAACTAGCACAAGTTTGTTCGACTCAACTGGCACAAGGTTGTTCTACGCAACTGGCACAAGTTTGTTCTACGCAACTGGCACAAGTTTGTTTGACGCAACTTTCACAAGTTTGTTCGACGCAACTGGCACAAGTTTGTTGGATGCCACTGGCACAAGTTTGTTTGACGAAACTGGCCCAAATTTTTTTGACGCAACTGGCACAAGTTTGTTAGACGCAACTGGCACAAGTTTGTTCGACGCAAGTAGCACAAGTTTTTTCGAATCAATTGGCACAAGTTTGTTTGACGCAACTGGCACAAGTTTGTTTGACGCAACTGGCACAAGTTTGTTTGATGCAACTGGCACAAGTTTGTTTGACGCAACTGGCACAAGTTTATTTGACGCAACTTGCACAACTTTTCTCGACGCAACTGGCACAAGTTTGTTCGCCGTAACTGGCACAAGTTTGTTTGACGCAAATGGCACAAGTTTATTTGACGCAACTGGCACAAGTTTTCTCGACGCAAGTGGCACAAGTTTGTTCGCCGTAACTGGCACAAGTTTGTTTGACGCAATTGGCACAAGTTTGTTCGACGCAACTGGCACAAGTTTGTTTGACGCAACTGGCACAAGTTTCTTCGACGCAAATGGCACAAGTTTGTTCGACGCAACTGGCACAAGATTGTTTGATGCAATTGGCATAAGTTTGTTCTACTCAACTGGCACAAGTTTGTTCTATGCAACTGGCACTAGTTTCTTTTACGCAACTGGCATAAGTTTGTTTGAAGCAACTGGCACAAGTTTGTTCTACCAACTAGCACAAGTTTGTTCGACTCAACTGGCACAAGGTTGTTCTACGCAACTGGCACAAGTTTGTTCTACGCAACTGGCACAAGTTTGTTTGACGCAACTTTCACAAGTTTGTTCGACGCAACTGGCACAAGTTTGTTGGATGCCACTGGCACAAGTTTGTTTGACGAAACTGGCCCAAATTTTTTTGACGCAACTGGCACAAGTTTGTTAGACGCAACTGGCACAAGTTTGTTCGACGCAAGTGGCACAAGTTTTTTCGACTCAATTGGCACAAGTTTGTTTGATGCAACAGGAACATGTGTGTTTGACGCAACTGGCACAAGTTTGTTTGACGCAACTGGCACAAGTTTGTTTGACGCAACTGGCACAAGTTTATTTGACACAACTGGCACAAGTTTTCTCGACGAAACTGGCACAAGTTTGTTCGCCGTAACTGGCACAAGTTTGTTCGACGCAACTGGCACAAGTTTGTTCGACGCAACTGGCACAGGTTTGTTCTACATAACTGGCACAAGTTTGTTTTATGCAACTGGCACAAGTTTGGTCTACGCAACTGGCACAAGTTTGTTCTATGCATCTGGCACAAGTTTGTTCTATGCAACTGGCACTAGTTTGTTCTACGCAACTGGGACATGTTTGTTTGACGCAACTGGCACAAGTTTGTTCTACCCAACTGACACAAGTTTGTTCGACGCAACTGGCACAAGTTTGTTCTACGCAACTGACACAAGTTTGTTTGACACAACTGGCAGAAGTTTGTTCAACGCAACTGGCACAAGTTTGTTTGACGTAACTGGCGCAAGTTTGTTCGACGCAACTGGCACAAGTTTGTTCGACACAACTGGCAAAAGTTTGTTCGATGCAACTGGCACAAGTTTGTTTAACGCAACTGGCACAAGTTTGTTCGACCCAACTGGCACAAAATTGTTTGACGTAACTGGCACAAGTTTCTTTGACGCAACTGGCACAAGTTTCTTTGACGCAACTGGCACAAGTTTGTTTGACGCAACTGGCACAAGTTCGTTTGACGCAACTGGCACAAGGTTCTTCTACGCATTTGGCACAAGTTTGTTTGACGCAACTGGCACAAGTTTGTTTGACGCAACTGTCACAAGTTTGTTTGACGCAACTGGCACAAGTTTGTTTGACGTAACTGGCACAAGTTTGTTTGACGCAACTGGCACAAGTTTGTTAGACGCAACTGGCACAAGTTTGTTCGACGTAACAGGCACAAGTTTTTTCGACTCAATTGGTACAAGTTTGTTTGCCGCAACTGGCACAAGTTTGTTTGACGCAAGAGGCACAAGTTTGGTTGATGCAACTGGCACAAGTTTGTTTGACGCAACTGGCACAAGTTTTTTTTTACGCAACTGGCACAAGTTTTCTCGAAGCAACTGGCACAAGTTTGTTCGCCATATCTGGCACAAGTTTGTATGACGCAACTTGCACAAGTTTCTTCGACGCAATTGGCATAAGGTTGTTCGACGCAACTGGCACAAGGTTGTTTGACGCAACTGGCACAAGTTTGTTCTACGCAACTGGCACAAGTTTGTTCTATGCAACTGGCACTAGTTTGTTCTATGCAACTGGCATAAGTTTGTTTGACGCAACTGGTACAAGTTTGTTCTAGGCAACTGGCACAAGTTTGTTCGACACAACTGTCACAAGTTTGTACTACGCAACTCTTACTAGTTTGTTGTATACAACTGGCACAGGTTTGTTTGACACAACTGGCACAAGTTTGTTCTACGCAAATCGCAAATGTTTGTTCTACGCATCTGGCACAAGTTTGTTCTATGCAACTGGCACTAGTGTGTTCTACGCAACTGGCACAAATTTGTTTGACACAACTGGCACATGTTTGTTCTACCCAACTGGCACAAGTTTGTTCAACGCAACTGGCACAAGTTTGTTTGATGCAACTGGTACAAGTTTGTTTGACACAACTGGCACAAGTTTGTTGTAAGCAACTGGCACAAGTTTGTTCGACGGAACTGGCGCAAGTTTGTTCGGCGCAACTGGCACAAGTTTGTTCGACGCAACTGGCACAAGTTTGTTCGATGCAACTGGAACAAGTTTGTTTAACGTAACTGGCACAAGTTTGTTCGACCCAACTGGCACAAGTTTGTTTGACACAACTGGCACAAGTTTGTTTGACGCAACTGGCACAAGGTTGTTCTACGCAACATGTACAAGTTTCTTCTACGCAACTGGCACAAGTTTGTTTGACGCAACTGGCACAAGTTTGTTCTATGCAACTGGCACTAGTGTGTTCGATGCAACTGGCACAAGTTTGTTTGACGCAACTGTCACAAGTTTGTTAGACGCAACTGGCACAAGTTTGTTCAACGCAACTGGCACAAGTTTTTTTTAATCAATTGGCACAAGTTTGTTTGACGCAACTGGCACAAGTTTTTTTGACGCAACTGGCACAAGTTTGTTTGATGCAACTGGCACAAGTTTGTTTGACGCAACTGGCACAACTTTTCTCGACTCAACTGGCACAAGTTTGTTTGCCGTAACTGGCAGAAGTTTGTTTGACGCTACTGGCACAAGTTTATTTGACGCATCTGGCACAAGTTTTCTCAACGCAAGTGGCACAAGTTGGTTCGCCGTAACTGGCACAAGTTTGTTCGACGCAACTGGCACAAGTTTGTTCGACGCAACTGGCACAAGTTTGTTTGACGCAACTAGCACAAGATTCTTCGACGCAACTGGCACAAGTTTGTTCGACGAACTGGCACAAGTTTGTTTGACGCAATTGGCACAAGTTTGTTCTACTCAACTGGAACAAGTTTGTTCTATGCAACTGGCACTAGTTTGTTTTATGCAACTGGCATAAGTTTCTTTGACGCAACTGGCACAAGTTTGTTTGACACAATTGGCAGAAGTTTGTTCAACGCAACTGGCACAAGTTTGTTCGACGCAACTGGCGCAAGTTTGTTCGACGCAACTGGCACAAGTTTGTTCGACGCAACTGGCAAAAGTTTGTTCGATGCAACTGGCACAAGTTTCTTTAACGCAACTGGCACAAGTTTGTTTGACGCAACTGGCACAAGTTTGTTTGACGCAACTGGCACAAGGGTCTTCTACGCAACTGGCACAAGTTTTTTCTACGCAACTGGCACAAGGTTGTTTAACGCAACTGGCACAAGTTTGTTCTACGCAACTGGCACAAGTTTGTTCTATGCAACTGGCACTAGTTTGTTCTATGCAACTGGCATAAGTTTGTTTGACGCAACTGGCACAAGTTTGTTCTACGCAACTGGCACAAGTTTGTTCGACACAACTGGCACAAGTTTGTTCTACGCAACTCTTACTAGTTTGTTGTACACAACTGGCACAGGTTTGTTTGACACAACTGGCAGAAGTTTGTTCTACGCAAATGGCAAATTTTTGTTCTACCCATCTGGCACAAGTTTGTTCTATGCAACTGGCACTAGTGTGTTCTACGCAACTGGCACAAATTTGTTTGACACAACTGGCACATGTTTGTTCTACCCAACTGGCACAAGTTTGTTCGACGCAACTGGCACAAGTTTGTTTGATGCAACTGGCACAAGTTTGTTTGACACATCTGGCACAAGTTTGTTCTAAGCAACTGGCACAAGTTTGTTTGACGCAACTGGCGCAAGTTGGTTCGACGCAAACGGCACAAGTTTGTTCGACGCAACTGGCACAAGTTTGTTCGACGCAACTGGAACAAGTTTGTTTAACGTAACTGGCACAAGTTTGTTCGACCCAACTGGCACAAGTTTGTTTGACACAACTGGCACAAGTTTGTTTGACGCAACTCGCACAAGGTTGTTCTACGCAACATGTACAAGTTTGTTCTACGCAACTGGCACAAATTTGTTTGACGCAACTGGCACAAGTTTGTTCTATGCAACTGGCAATAGTGTGTTCGATGCAACTGGCACAAGTTTGTTCGACGCAACTGGCACAAGTTTGTTTGACGCAACTGGCACAAGTTTGTTAGACGCAACTGGCACAAGTTTGTTCAACGCAACTGGCACAAGTTTTTTTTAATCAATTGGCACAAGTTTGTTTGACGCAACTGGCACAAGTTTGTTTGACGCAACTGGCACAAGTTTGTTTGACGCAACTGGCACAAGTTTATTTGACGCAACTGGCACAAGTTTTCTCGACGCAAGTGGCACAAGTTGGTTCGCCGTAACTGGCAGAAGTTTGTTCGACGCAACTGGCACAAGTTTGTTCGAGGCAACTGGCACAAGTTTGTTTGAGGCAACTGGCACAAGTTTCTTCGACGCAACTGGCACAAGTTTGTTCGACGAACTGGCACAAGTTTGTTTGAAGCAATTGGCACAAGTTTGTTCTACTCAACTGGAACAAGTTTGTACTATGCAACTGGCACTAGTTTGTTTTATGCAACTGGCATAAGTTTGTTTGACGCAACTGGCACAAGTTTGTTTGACACAATTGGCAGAAGTTTGTTCAACGCAACTGGCACAAGTTTGTTCGGTGCAACTGGTGCAAGTTTTTTCGACGCAACTGGCACAAGTTTTTTTGACGCAACTGGCACAAGTTTGTTCTATGCAACTGGCACTAGTGTGTTCGATGCAACTAGCACAAGTTTGTGGGACACAACTGGCACAAGTTTGTTAGACGCAACTGGCACAAGTTTGTTAGACGCAACTGGCACAAGTTTGTTCAACGCAACTGGCACAAGATTTTTTTAATAAATTGGCACAAGTTTGTTTGACGCAACTGGCACAAGATTGTTTGACGCAACTGGCACAAGTTTTTTTGACGCAACTGGCACAAGTTTCTTTGACGCAACTGGCACAAGTTTATTTGACGCAACTGGCACATCTTTTTTTTACGCAACTGGCACAAGTTTGTTCGCCGTAACTGGCACAAGTTTGTTTGACTCAACTGGCACAAGTTTATTTTTTCGCAACTGGCACAAGTTTTCTCGATGCAAGTGGCACAAGTAGGTTCTCCGTAACTGGCACAAGTTTGTTCGACGCAACTGGCACAAGTTTGTTCGATGCAACTGGCACAAGTTTGTTTGACGCAACTGGCACAAGTTTCTTCCACACAACTGGCACAAGTTTGTTCGACGAACTGGCACAAGTTTGTTTGACGCAATTGGCACAAGTTTGTTCTACTCAACTGTCACAAGTTTGTTCTAAGCAACAGGCACTAGTTTGTTTTATGCAACTGGCATAAGTTTGTTTGACGCAACTGGCACAAGTTTGTTCTACAAACTAGCATAAGTTTGTTCGACGCAACTGGCACAAGGTTGTTCTACGCAACTGGCACAAGTTTGTTCTACGCAACTGGCACAAGTTTGTTTGATGCAACTGGCACAAGTTTGTTCTACGCAACTGGCACAAGTTTGTTGGATGCCACTGACACAAGTTTGTTCGACGAAACTGGCCCAAATTTTTTTGACGCAACTGGCACAAGTTTGTTAGACGCAACTGGCACAAGTTTGTTAGACGCAACTGGCACAAGTTTGTTCGACGCAACTGGCACAAGTTTTTTCGACTCAATTGGCACAAGTTTGTTTGACGCAACTGGAACAAGTTTGTTTGACGCAACTGGCACAAGTTTGTTTGACGCAACTGGCACAAGTTTGTTCAACGCAACTGGCACAAGTTTTTTCGAATCAATTGGCACAAGTTTTTTCGAATCAATTGGCACAAGTTTGTTTGACGCAACTGGCACAAGTTTGTTTGACGCAACTGGCACAAGTTTGTTTGATGCAACTGGCACAAGTTTGTTTGACGCAACTGGCACAAGTTTATTTGACGCAACTGGCACAACTTTTCTCGACGCAACTGGCACAAGTTTGTTCGCCGTACCTGGCACAAGTTTGTTTGACGCAACTGGCACAAGTTTATTTGACGCAACTGGCACAAGTTTTCTCGACGCAAGTGGCACAAGTTTGTTCGCCGTAACTGGCACAAGTTTGTTTGACGCAACTGGCACAAGTTTGTTCGACGCAACTGGCACAAGTTTGTTTGACGCAACTGGCACAAGTTTCTTCGACGCAACTGGCACAAGTTTGTTCGACGCAACTAGCACAAGATTGTTTGATGCAAATGGCATAAGTTTGTTCTACTCAACTGGCACAAGTTTGTTCTATGCAACTGGCACTAGTTTGTTTTACGCAACTGGCCTAAGTTTGTTTGAAGCAACTGGCACAAGTTTGTTCTACCAACTAGCACAAGTTTGTTCGACTCAACTGGCACAAGGTTGTTCTACGCAACTGGCACAAGTTTGTTCTACACAACTGGCACAAGTTTGTTTGACGCAACTTTCACAAGTTTGTTCGACGCAACTGGCACAAGTTTGTTGGATGCCACTGGCACAAGTTTGTTTGACGAAACTGGCCCAAATTTTTTTGACGCAACTGGCACAAGTTTGTTAGACGCAACTGGCACAAGTTTGTTCGACGCAACTGGCACAAGTTTTTTCGACTCAATTGGCACAAGTGTGTTTGACGCAACTGGAACAAGTTTGTTTGACGCAACTGGCACAAGTTTGTTTGACGCAACTGGCACAAGTTTGTTTGACGCAACTGGCACAAGTTTATTTGACACAACTGGCAAAAGTTTTCTCGACGAAACTGGCACAAGTTTGTTCGCCGTAACTGGCACAAGTTTGTTCGACCAACTGGCACAAGTTTGTTCTACATAACTGGCACAAGTTTGTTTTATGCAACTGGCACAAGTTTGGTCTACACAACTGGCACAAGTTTGTTCTACGCATCTGGCAGAAGTTTGTTCTATGCAACTGGCACAAGTTTGTTTTACGCAACTGGGACATGTTTGTTTGACGCAACTGGCACAAGTTTGTTCTACCCAACTGACACAAGTTTGTTCGACGCAACTGGCACAAGTTTGTTCTACGCAACTGACACAAGTTTGTTTGACACAACTGGCAGAAGTTTGTTCAACGCAACTGGCACAAGTTTGTTTGACGTAACTGGCGCAAGTTTGTTCGACGCAACTGGCACAAGTTTGTTCGACACAACTGGCAAAAGTTTGTTCGATGCAACTGGCACAAGTTTGGTTAACGCAACTGGCACAAGTTTGTTCGACCCAACTGGCACAAGTTTGTTTGACGCAACTGGCACAAGTTTCTTTGACGCAACTGGCACAAGTTTTTTTGACGCAACTGGCACAAGTTCGTTTGACGCAACTGGCACAAGTTTGTTTGACGCAACTGGCACAAGTTTGTTTGACGCAACTGGCACAAGTTTGTTTGACGTAACTGGCACAAGTTTGTTTGACACAACTGGCACAAGTTTGTTAGACGCAACTGGCACAAGTTTGTTCGACGTAACAGGCACAAGTTTTTTTGACTCAATTGGTACAAGTTTGTTTGCCGCAACTGGCACAAGTTTGTTTGACGCAAGAGGCACAAGTTTGTTTGATGCAACTGGCACAAGTTTGTTTGACGCAACTGGCACAAGTTTTTTTTTACGCAACTGGCACAAGTTTTCTCGAAGCAACAGGCACAAGTTTGTTCGCCATATCTGGCACAAGTTTGTTTGACGCAACTGGCACAAGTTTTTTCAACGCAACTGGCACAAGGTTGTTCGACGCAACTGGCACAAGGTTGTTTGACGCAACTGGCACAAGTTTGTTCTACGCAACTGGCACAAGTCTGTTCTATGCAACTGGCACTAGTTTGTTCTATGCAACTGACATAAGTTTGTTTGACGCAACTGGTACAAGTTTGTTCTACGCAACTGGCACAAGTTTGTTCGACACAACTGGCACAAGTTTGTTCTACGCAACTCTTACTAGTTTGTTGTACACAACTGGCACAGGTTTGTTTGACACAACTGGCACAAGTTTGTTCTACGCAAATGGCAAATGTTTCTTCTACCCATCTGGCACAAGTTTGTTTTATGCAACTGGCACTAGTGTGTTCTACGCAACTGGCACAAATTTGTTTGACACAACTGGCACATGTTTGTTCTACCCAACTGGCACAAGTTTGTTCGACGCAACTGGCACAAGTTTGTTTTATGCAACTGGTACAAGTTTGTTTGACACAACTGGCACAAGTTTGTTCGGCGCAACTGGCACAAGTTTGTTCGACGGAACTGGCGCAAGTTTGTTCGGCGCAACTGGCACAAGTTTGTTCGACGCAACTGGCACAAGTTTGTTCGATGCAACTGGAACAAGTTTGTTTAACGTAACTGGCACAATTATGTTCGACCCAACTGGCACAAGTTTGTTTGACACAACTGGCACAAGTTTGTTTGACGCAACTGGCACAAGGTTGTTCTACGCAACATGTACAAGTTTGTTCTACGCAACTGGCACAAGTTTGTTTGACGCAACTGGCACAAGTTTGTTCTATGCAACTGGCACTAGTGTGTTCGATGCAACTGGCACAAGTTTGTTCGACGCAACTGGCATAAGTTTGTTTGACGCAACTGGCACAAGTTTGTTAGACGCAACTGGCACAAGTTTGTTCAACGCAACTGGCACAAGTTTTTTTTAATCAATTGGCACAAGTTTGTTTGACGCAACTGGCACAGTTTTGTTTGACGCAACTGGCACAAGATTGTTTGACGCAACTGTCACAAGTTTGTTTGACGCAACTGGCACAACTTTTCTCGACGCAACTGGCACAAGTTTGTTCGCTGTAACTGGCACAAGTTTGTTTGACGCAACTGTCACAAGTTTATTTGACGCAACTGGCACAAGTTTTCTCGACGCAAGTGGCACAAGTTGGTTCGCCGTAACTGGCACAAGTTTGTTCGACGCAACTGGCACAAGTTTGTTTGACGCAACTGGCACAAGTTTGTTTGACGCAACTGTCACAAGTTTCTTCGACGCAACTGGCACAAGTTTGTTCGACGAACTGGCACAAGTTTGTTTGACGCAATTGGCACAAGTTTGTTCTACTCAACTGGAACAAGTTTGTTCTATGCAACTGGCACTAGTTTGTTTTATGCAACTGGCATAAGTTTGTTTGACGCAACTGGCACAAGTTTGTTTGACACAATTGGCAGAAGTTTGTTCAACGCAACTGGCACAAGTTTGTTCGATGCAACTGGTGCAAGTTTGTTCTACGCAACTGGCACATGTTTGTTTGACGCAACTGGCACAAGTTTGTTCTATGCAACTGGCACTAGTGTGTTCGATGCAACTAGCACAAGTTTGTTCGACGCAACTGGCACAAGTTTGCTTGACGCAACTGGCACAAGTTTGTTAGGCGCAACTGGCACAAGTTTGTTCAACGCAACTGGCACAAGTTTTTTTTAATCAATTGGCACAAGTTTGTTTGACGCAACTGGCACAAGTTTGTTTGACGCAACTGGCACAAGTTTCTTTGACGCAACTGGCACAAGTTTGTTTGACGCAACTGGCGCAAGTTTATTTGACGCAACTGGCACAACTTTTCTCGACGCAACTGGCACAAGTTTGTTCGCCGTAACTGGCACAAGTTTGTTTGACGCAACTGGCACAAGTTTATTTTTTTGCAACTGGCACAAGTTTTCTCGACGCAAGAGGCACAAGTTGGTTCGCCGTAACTGGAACAAGTTTGTTCGACGCAACTGGCACAAGTTTGTTCGACGCAACTGGCACAAGTTTGTTTGACGCAACTGGCACAAGTTTCTTCCACGCAACTGGCACAAGTTTGTTCGACGAACTGGCACAAGTTTGTTTGACGCAATTGGCACAAGTTTGTTCTACTCAACTGTCACAAGTTTGTTCTAAGCAACAGGCACTAGTTCGTTTTATACAACTGGCATAAGTTTGTTTGACGCAACTGGCACAAGTTTGTTCTACAAACTACCACAAGTTTGTTCAACGCAACTGGCACATGGTTGTTCTACGCAACTGGCACAAGTTTGCTCTACGCAACTGGCACAAGTTTGTTTGATGCAACTGGCACAAATTTGTTCTACGCAACTGGCACAAGTTTGTTGGATGCCACTGACACAAGTTTGTTTGACGAAACTGGCCCAAATTTTTTTGACGCAACTGGCACAAGTTTGTTAGACGCAACTGGCACAAGTTTGTTCGACGCAACTGGCACAAGTTTTTTCGACTCAATTGGCACAAGTTTGTTTGACGCAACTGGAACAAGTTTGTTTGACGCAACTGGCACAAGTTTGTTTGACGCAACTGGCACTAGTTTGTTTGACGCAAATGGCACAAGTTTATTTGACGCAACTGGCACAAGTTTTCTCGACGAAACTGGCACAAGATTGTTCGCCGTAACTGGCACAAGTTTGTTTGACACAACTGGCACAAGTTTGTTTAACGCAACTGGCACAAGTTTGTTCTACATAACTGGCACAAGTTTGTTCTATGCAACTGGCACAAGTTTGTTCTACACAACTGGCACAAGTTTGTTCTACGCATCTGGCACAAGTTTGTTCTATGCAACTGGCACTAGTTTGTTCTACGCAACTGGCACAAGTTTGTTTGACGCAACTGGCACAAATTTGTTCTACCCAACTGACACAAGTTTGTTCTACGCAACTGGCACAAGTTTGTTCAATGCAACTGGCACCAGTTTGTTCGACGCAACTGGCACAAGTTTGTTTGACGCAACCGGCACAAGTTTGTTAGACGCAACTGGCACAAGTTTGTTCGACGCAACTGGCACAAGTTTTTTCGACTCAATTGGCACAAGTTTGTTTGACGCAACTGGCACAAGTTTGTTCGACGCAACTGGCTCAAGTTTGTTCGACGCAACTGGCACAAGTTTGTTCGACGCAACTGGCACAAGTTTGTTCGACGCTACTGTCACAAGTTTGTTTGACGCAACTGGCACAATGTTGTTCTACGCAACTGGCACAAATTTGTTCTATGCAACTGGCACTACTTTCTTCTATGCAACTGGCATTAGTTTGTTTGACGCAACTGGCACAAGTTTGTTCTACGCAACTGCCACAAGTTTGTTTGACGCAACTGTCACAAGTTTGTTTGACGCAACTGGTACAAGTTTGTTGGACGCAACTGGCATAAGTTTGTTTGAACCAACTGGCACAAGTATGTTTGACGCAACTGGCACAAGTTTGTTTGACGCAACTGGCACAAGTTTGTTCTACGCAACTGACACAAGTTTGTTCTACGCAACTGGCACAAGTTTGTTTGACGCAACTGGCACAAGTTTGTTCTATGCAACTGGCACAAGTTTGTTAGACGCAACTGGCACAAGTTTGTTTGACGCAACTGGCACAAGTTTTTTCGACTCAATTGGCTCAAGTTTGTTTGACGCAACTGGCACAAGTTTGTTTGACGCAACTGACACAAGTTTGTTCGACGCAACTGGCACAAGTTTGTTCTACGCAACTGGCACAAGTTTGTTCGACGCAACTGACACAAGTTTCTTCGACGCAACTGGCACAATTTTGTTCGACGCAACTGGCACAAGTTTGTTTGACTCAACTGGCACAAGTTTATTTGACGCAACTGGCACAAGTTTGTTCTATGCAACTGCCACAAATTTGTTCTATGCAAATGTCACAAGTTTGTTTGACGCAACTGGCACAAGTTTGTTCTACGCAACTGGCACAAGTTTGTTCTACACAACTGGCACAAGTTTGTTCTACGCAACACTTACAAGTTTGTTGTACACAACTGGCACAAGTTTGTTTGACACAACTGGCACAAGTTTGTTCTACGCAAATGGCATAAGTTTGTTCTATGCATCTGGCACAAGTTTGTTCTATGCAACTGGCACATATATGTTTGACGCAACTGGCAAATGTTTGTTCTACCCAACTGGCACAATTTTGTTCGACGCAACTGGCACAAGTTTGTTCTACGTAACTGTAACAAGGTTGTTTGACACAACTGGCACAAGTTTGTTCGACGCAACTGGCACAAGTTTGTTCGACGGAACTGGTGCAAGATTGTTCGACGCAACTGGCACAAGTTTGTTCGACGCAACTGGCACAAGTTTGTTCGACGCAACTGGTACAAGTTTGTTTAACGTAACTGGCACAAGTTTGTTCGACCCATCTGGCACAAGTTTGTGTGACACAACTGGCACAAGTTTGTTCGACGCAACTGGCACAAGTTAGTTTGATGCAACTGGCAAAAGTTTGTTTGACGCAACTGGCATAAGGTTGTTCTACGCAACTGGCACAAGTTTGTTCTACGCAACTGGCACAAGTTTGTTTGACGCAACTGGCACAAGTTTGTTCTATGCAACCGGCACTAGTTTGTTCAATGCAATTGGCACAAGTTTATTCAACGCAACTGGCCCAAGTTTGTTTGACGCAACTAGCACAAGTTTGTTCTAAGCAACTGGCACAAGTTTGTTCGACGCAACTGGCACAAGTTTTTTCGACTCAATTGGCAAAAGTTTGTTTGACGCAACTGGCACAAGTTTGTTTGACGCAACTGGCACAAGTTTGTTTGACGCAACTGGCAGAAGTTTGTTTGATGCAACTGGCAAAAGTTTATAGCAACTGGCACAAGTTTATTTGACGCATCTGGCACAAGTTTTCTCGACGCAAGTGGCACAAGTTTGTTCGCCGTAACTGGCACAAGTTTGTTCGCCGTAACTGGCACAAGTTTGTTCTATGCAACTTGCACAAGTTTGTTCTACGCAAATGATAGTCTTAGTATTGGCGCCAAAATCTGCCCCCCCCAAAAAAACAAAAAAGGACCCCTTACCAAAGATTTCCTCCGGAATCGCCGGAGGTGGCCATCATAACATGAATGACTATGCTCTAGTTTGAGAAAATGATAGTCTTCGTATTGGCGCCAAAATCTTCACCAAAGAATCCCTGAAGACTCCTTGAAGATTCTTTCTTCAGCTGAACTGGACCCCTGGGCCCCACAAAAAAAAAAAAAAAAAAAAAGGACCCCTTACCAAAGATTTCCTCCGGAGTCGCCGGAGGTGGCCATCATTGCATGAACGATTATGCTCTAGTTTGAGAAAATGATAGTCTTCGTATTGGCGCCAAAATCTTCACCGAAGAATTCCTGAAGACTCCTTGAAGATTCTTTCTTCACCTGAATTGGACCCCTGGAACCCCCCCCCCCCAAAAAAAGGACCCCTTACCAAAGATTTCCTCAGGAATCGCCGAAGCTAGCCATCATTACATGAATGACTATGCTCTAGTTTGAGAAAATTATTGTCTTCGTATTGGCGCCAAAATCTTCACCGAAGAATCCCTGAAGACTCCCTGAAGATTCTTTCTTCAGCTGAACTGGACCCCTGGGCCCCACAAAAAAAAAAAAAAGGACCCCTTACCAAAGATTTCCTCCGGAATCGCCGGAGGTGGCCATCATTACATGAATGACTATGCTCTAGTTTGAGAAAATGATAGTCTTCGTATTGACGCCAAAATCTTCACCGAAGAATCCCTGAAGACTTCTTGTAGATTCTTTCTTCAGCTGAATTGGACCCCATGGGCCCCACAAAAAAAACAAAAAAACAAAAAAGTACCCCATACCAAAGATTTCCTCCGGAATCGCCGGAGGTGGCCATCATTACATGAATGGCTATGCTCTAGTTTGAGAAAATGATAGTCTTCGTATTGGCTCCAAAATCTTCACCGAAAAATCCCTGAAGACTCTTTGAAGATTCTTTCTTCAGCTGAATTGGACCCCTGGGCCCCACAAAAAAACCCAAAAAAGGACCCCTTACCAAAGATTTCCTCCGGAATCGCCGGAGGTGCCCATCATTACATGAATGACAATGCTGTAGTTTGAGAAAATGATAGTCTTCGTATTGGTGCCAAAATCTTCACCGAAGAATCCGTGAAGACTCCTTGAAGGTTCTCTCTCTAGCTGAATTGGACCCCTAGAACCCACAAAAAAAAAAAAACAAAGAAGGACCCCTTACCAAAGATTTCCTCCGGAATCGCCAGAGGTGGCCATCATTACATGAACGATTATGCTCTAGTTTGAGAAAATGATAGTCTTCGTATTGGCGCCAAAATCTTCACCAAAGAATCCTTGAAGACTCCTTGAAGATTCTTTCTTCAGCTGAATTGGACCCCTGGAACCCCCCCCCCCCCAAAAAAAAAGGACCCCTTACCAAAGATTTCCTCCGGAATCGCCCGAGGTGGCCATCATTACATGAATGACAATGCTCTAGTTTGAGAAAATGATAGTCTTCGTATTGGCGAAAAAATCTTCACCGAAGAATCCCTGAAGTTTCCTTGAAGATTCTTTCTTCAGGTGAATTGGACCCCTGGGCCCCACAAAAAAAAAAAATAAACAAAAAAGGACTCCTTACCAAAGATTTCCTCCGGAATCGCCGGAGGTGGCCATCATTACATGACTGACTATGCTGAAGTTTGAGAAAATGATAGTCTTCATATTGGCGCCAAAATCTTCACCGAAGAATCCCTGAAGACTCCTTGAAGATTCTTTCTTCAGCTGAATTGGACCCCTGGTCCCCACAAAAAAAAAAAAAAAAGGGCCCCTTACCAAAGATTTCCTTCGGAATCGCCGGAGGTGTCCATCATTACATGAATGACTATGCTCTAGTTTGAGAAAATGATAGTCTTCGTATTGGCTCCAAAATCTTCACCGAAGAATCCCTGAAGACTCCTTAAAGATTCTTTCTTCAGTTGAATTGGACCCCTGGGCCCCCCAAAAAAAAAATTAAAACAAAAAAGGACTCCTTACCAAAGATTTCCTCCGGAATCGCCGGAGGTGGCCATTATTATATGAATGACCATGCTCTAGTTTGAGAAAATGATAGTCATCGTATTGGCCCCAAAATCTTCACCGAAGAATCCCTGAAGACTCCTTGAAGATTCTTTCTTCAGCTGAATTGGACCCCTGGGTCCCACAAACATACCCAAAAAAGTACCCCTTACCAAAGATTTCCTCCGGAATCGCCGGAGGTGGCCATCATTACATGAATGACTATGCTCTAGTTTGAGAAAATGATAGTCTTCGTATTGGTGCCAAAATCTTCACCGAAGAATCCCTGAAGACTCCTTGAAGATTCTTTCTTCAGCTGAATTGGACCCCTAGGCCCCACAAAAAAAAAAAACAAAAAAGGACCCCTTACCAAAGATTTCCTCCGGAATCGCCGGAGGTGGCCATCATTACATGAATGACTATGCTCTAGTTTGAGAAAACGATAGTCTTCCTATTGGTGCCAAAATCTTCACCGAAGAATCCCCGAAGACTCCTTGAAGATTCATTCTTCAGCTGAATTGGACCCCTGGGCCCCCACAAACAAACCCAAAAAAGCACCCCTTACCAAAGATTTCCTCCGGAATCGCCGGAAGTGGCCATCATTACATGAATGACTATGCTCTAGTTTGAGAAAATGATAGTCTTCGTATTGGCGCAAAATCTTCACCGAAGAATCCCTGAAGACTCCTTGAAGATTCTTTCTTCAGCTGAATTGGACCCCTGGGCCCCACAAAAAAAAAAAGACCCCTTACCAAAGATTTCTCCGGGATCGCCGGAGGTGGCCATCATTACATGAATGACTATGCTCTAGTTTGAGAAAATGATAGTCTTCGTATTGGCGCAAAATCTTCACCGAAGAATCCCTGAAGACTCGTTGAAGATTCTTTCTTCAGCTGAATTGGACCCCTGGGCCCCACAAAAAAAAAAAGGACCCCTTACCAAAGATTTCCTCCGGAATCGCCGGAGGTGGCCATCATTACATGAATGACTATGCTCTAGTTTGAGAAAATGATAGTCTTCGTATTGGCGCCAAAATCTCTCCGAAGAATCCTTGAAGACTCCTTGAAGATTATTTCTTCAGCTGAATTGGACCCCTGGGCCCCACAAAAAAAAAAACAAAAAACAAAAAAGGACTCCTTACCAAAGATTTCCTCCGGAATCGCCGGAGGTGGCCATCATTACATGAATGACTATGCTCTAGTTTGAGAAAATGATAGTCTTCGTATTGGCTCCAAAATCTTCACCGAAGAATCCCTGAAGACTCTTTGACGATTCTTTCTTCACCTGTATTGGACCCCTTGGCCCCACAAAAAAAAAAACAAAAAAGGACCCCTTACCAAAGATTTCCTCCGGAATCGCCAGAGGTGGCCATCATTACATGAATGACTATACTCTAGTATGAGAAAATGATAGTCTTCGTATTGGCGCCAAAATCTTCACCGAAGAATCCCTGAAGACTCCTTGAAGATTCTTTCTTCAGCTGAATTGGACCTCTGGGCCCCACAAACAAACCCAAAAAAGGACCCCTTACCAAAGATTTCCTCCGGAATCGCCGGAGGTGGCCATCATTACATGAATGACTATGCTCTAGTTTGAGAAAATGATAGTCTTCGTATTGGTGCCAAAATCTTCACCGAAGAATCCCTGAAGACTCCTTGAAGATTCTTTCTTCAGCTGAATTGGACCCCTGGTCCCCACAAAAAAAAACAAAAAAGGACCCCTTACCAAATATTTCCTCCGGAATCGCCGGAGGTGGCCATCATTACATGAATGACTATGCTCTAGTTTGAGAAAGTGATAGTCTTCGTATTGGCTCCAAAATCTTCACCAAAGAATCCCTGAAGACTTCCTGAAGATTCTTTCTTCAGCTGAATTGGACCCTTGGGCCCCACAAAAAAAAACAAAAAAAACAAAAAAGGACCCCTTACCAAAGATATCCTCCGGAATCGCTGGAGGTGGCCATCATTACATGAATGACTTTGCTCTAGTTTGAGAAAATGATAGTCTTCGTATTGGCGCCAAAATCTTCACCGAAAAATCGCTGAAGACTCCTTGAAGATTGTTTCTTCAGCTGAATTGGACACCTGGGCCCCACAAAAAAAAAAACAAAAAAAAAAGGACCCCTTACCAAAGATTTCCTCCGGAATCGCCGGAGGTGGCCATCATTACATGAATGACTATGCTCTAGTTTGAGAAAATGATAGTCTTCGTATTGGCTCCAAAATCTTCACCGAAGAATCCCTGAAGACTTCTTGAAGATTCTTTCTTCAGCTGAATTGGACCCCTGGGGCCCACAAAAAAACAAAAAACCAAAAAAGGACCCCTTACCAAAGATATCCTCCGGAATCGCCGGAGGTGGCCATCATTACATGAATGACTATGCTCTAGTTTGAGAAAATGATAGTCTTCGTATTGGCTCCAAAATCTTCACCGAAGAATCCCTGAAGACTCTTTGAAGATTCTTTCTTCAGCTGAATTGGACCCCTGGGCCCCACAAACAAACCCAAAAAAGGACCCCTTACCAAAGATTTCCTCCGGAATCGCCGGAGGTGGCCATCATTACATGAATGACTATGCTCTAGCTTGAGAAAATGATAGTCTTCGTATTGGTGCCAAAATCTTCACCGAAGCATCCCTGAAGACTACTTGAAGATTCTTTCTTTAGCTGAATTGGACCCCTGGGCCCCACAAAAAAAAAAAAAAAAAAAAGGACCCCTTACCAAAGATTTCCTCCGGAATCGCCGGAGATGGCCATTATTACATTAATGACTATGCTCTAGTTTGAGAAATTGATAGTCTTCATATTGGCTCCAAAATCCTCACACAAGATTCCCTGAAGACTCCTTGAAGACTCTTTCTTCAGCAGTATAACAGGTGTCATTTTTCAATTTCCAGGGTAATTTCTACCATTTATATAGCTGGTAGCCTTTATGACTATGCTCTAGTTTGAGAAAATGATAGTCTTCGTATTGGTGCCAAAATCTTCACCGAAAAATCACTGAAGACTCCTTGAAGGTTCTTTCTCTAGCTGGATTGGACCCCTGGAACCCACAAAAAAAAAAAAGTACCCCTTACCAAAGATTTACTCCGGAATCGCCCGAGGTGGCCATCATTACATGAATGACTATGCTCTAGTTTGAGAAAATAATAGTCTTTGTATAAGCGCCAAAATCTTCACCGAAGAATCCCTGAAGACTCCTTGAAGATTCTTTCTTCAGCTGAATTAGACCCCTGGGCCCCACAAAAAAACAAAAACAAAAAAGGACCCCTTACCAAATATTTCCTCCGGAATCGACGGAGGTGGCCATCATTACATGAACGATTATGCTCTAGTTTGAGAAAATGATATTCTTCGTATTGGCGCCAAAATCTTCACCAAAGAATCCCTGAAGACTCCTTGAAGATTCTTTCTTCAGCTGAATTGGACCCCTGGAACACCTCCCCCCCCCAAAAAAAGGACCCCATACCAAAGATTTCCTCCGGAATGGCCGGAGGTAGCCATCATTACATGAATGACTATGCTCTAGTTTGAGAAAATGATCGTCTTCGTATTGGCGCCAAAATCTTCACCGAAGAATCCCTGAAGACTCCTTGAAGATTCATTCTTCAGCTGAATTGGACCCCTGGGCCCCACAAACAAACCCAAAAAAGTACCCCTTACCAAAGATTTCCTCCGGAATCGCCGGAGGTGGCCATCATTACATGAATGACTATGCTCTAGTTTGAGAAAATGATAGTCTTCGTATTGGTGCCAAAATCTTCACCGAAGAATCCCTGAAGACTCCTTGAAGATTCTTTCTTCAGCTGAATTGGACCCCTGGGCCAACAAAAAAAAAAAAAAAGGGACCCCTTACCAAAGATTTCCTCCGGAATCGCCGGAGGTGGCCATCATTACATGAATGACTATGCTCTAGTTTGAGAAAATGATAGTCTTCGTATTGGCGCCAAAATCTTCACCGAAGAATCCCTGAAGACTCCTTGAAGATTCTTTCTTCAGCTGAATTGGACCCCTGGGCCCACAAAAAAAAAAAAAAAAAAAGGACCCCTTACAAAAGATTTCCTCCGGAATCGCCAGAGGTGGCCATCATTACATGAATGACTATGCTCTAGTTTGAGAAAATGATAGTCTTCGTATTGGCTCCAAAATCTTCACCGAAGAATCCCTAAAGACTCCTTGAAGATTCTTTCTTCAGCTGAATTGGACCCCTGGGCCCCCCCAAAAAAAACCAAAAAGGACCCCTTACCAAAGATTTCATCCGGAATCGCCGGAGGTGGCCATCATTACATGAATGACTATGCTCTAGTTTGAGAAAATGATAGTCTTCATATTGGCGCCAATATCTTCACCGAAGAATCCCTAAAGACTCCTTGAAGATTCTTTCTTCAGCTGAATTGGACCCCTGGTCCCCACAAAAAAAAAACAAAAAAGGACCCCTTACTAAAGATTTCCTCCGGAATCGCCGGAGGTGGCCAACATTACATGAATGACTATGCTCTAGTTTGAGAAAATGATAGTCTTCGTATTGGCTCCAAAATCTTCACCGAAGAATCCCTGAAGACTTCTTGAAGATTCTTTCTTCAGCTGAATTGGACCCTTGGGGCCCACAAAAAAAACAAACACCAAAAAAGGACCCCTTACCAAAGATATCCTCCGGAATCGCCGGAGGTGGCCATCATTACATGAATGACTATGCTCTAGTTTCAGAAAATGATAGTCTTCGTATTGGCTCCAAAATCTTCACCGAAGAATCCCTGAAGACTCTTTGAAGATTCTTTCTTCAGCTGAATTGGACCCCTGGGCCCCCCCCCCCCAAAAAAACAAAAAAGGACCCCTTACCAAAGATTTCCTCCGGAATCGCCGGAGGTGGCCATCATTACATGAATGACTATGCTCTAGTTTGAGAAAATGATAGTCTTCGTATTGGCTCCAATATCTTCACCGAAGAATCCCTGAAGACTCTTTGAAGATTCTTTTTTCAGCTGAATTGGACCCCTGGGGCCCACAAAAAAAAACAAAACCAAAAAAGGACCCCTTACCAAAGATATCTTCCGGAATCGCCGGAGGTGGCCATCATTACATGAATGACTATGCTCTAGTTTGAGAAAATGATAGTCTTCGTATTGGCTCCAAAATCTTCACCGAAGAATCCCTGTAGACTCTTTGAAGATTCTTTTTTCAGCTGAATTGGACCCCTGGGCCCCACAAACAAACCCAAAAAAGGACCCCTTACCAAAGATTTCCTCCGGAATCGCCGGAGGTGGCCATCATTACATGAATGACTATGCTCTAGTTTGAGAAAATGATAGTCTTCGTATTGGTGCCAAAATCTTCACCGAAGAATCCCTGAAGACTACTTGAAGATTCTTTCTTTAGCTGGATTGGACCCCTGGGCCCCACAAAAAAAAACAAAAGAGGACCCCTTACCAAACATTTCTTCCGGAATCGCCGGAGATGGCCATCATTACATGAATGACTATGCTCTAGTTTGAGAAAATGATAGTCTTCATATTGGCTCCAGAATCCTCACCCAAGATTCCCTGAAGACTCCTTGAAGACTCTTTCTTCAGCAGTATAACAGGTTTCATTTTTCAATTTCCAGGGTAATTTCTACCATTTATATAGCTGGTAGCCTTTATGACTATGCTCTAGTTTGAGAAAATGATAGTCTTCGTATTTGTGCCAAAATCTTCACCGAAAAATCCCTGAAGACTCCTTGAAGGTTCTTTCTCTAGCTGGATTGGACCCCTGGAACCCACAAAAAAAAAAAAAAAGGGCCCCTTACCAAAGATTTCCTCCGGAATCGCCCGAGGTGGCCATCATTACATGAATGACTATGCTCTAGTTTGAGAAAATAATAGTCTTTGTATAAGCGCCAAAATCTTCACCGAAGAATCCCTGAAGACTCCTTGAAGATTCTTACTTCAGCTGAATTGGACCCCTGGGCCCCACAAAAAAAAAAAAAAAAAAAGGACCCCTTACCAAATATTTCCTCCGGAATCGACGGAGGTGGCCAACATTACATGAACGATTATGCTCTAGTTTGAGAAAATGATAGTCTTCGTATTGGCGCCAGAATCTTCACCGAAGAATCCCTGAAGACTCCTTGAAGATTCTTTCTTCAGCTGAATTGGACCCCTGGAACACCCCCCCCCCCAAAAAAAAGGACCACTTACCAAAGATTTCCTCCGGAATCGCCGGATGTAGCCATCATTACATGAATGACTATGCTCTAGTTTGAGAAAATGATAGTCTTCGTATTGGCGCCAAAATCTTCACCGAAGAATCCCTGAAGACTCCTTGAAGATTCATTCTTCAGCTGAATTGGACCCCTGGGCCCCACAAACAAACCCAAAAAAGGACCCCTTACTAAAGATTTCCTCCGGAATCGCCGGAGGTGGCCATCATTACATGAATGACTATGCTCTAGTTTGAGAAAATGATAGTCTTCGTATTGGTGCCAAAATCTTCACCGAAGAATCCCTGAAGACTCCTTGAAGATTCTTTCTTCAGCTGAATTGGACCCCTGGGCCCACAAAAAAAAAAAGGGACCCCTTACCAAAGATTTCCTCCGGAATCGCTGTAGGTGGCCATCATTACATGAATGACTATGCTCTAGTTTGAGAAAATGATAGTCTTCGTATTGGCGCCAAAATCTTCACCGAAGAATCCCTGAAGACTCCTTGAAGATTCTTTCTTCAGCTGAATTGGACCCTTGGGCCCAACAAAAAAAAAAAAAAAAAAAAGGACCCCTTACAAAAGATTTCCTCCGGAATCGCCGTAGGTGGCTATCATTACATGAATGACTATGCTCTAGTTTGAGAAAATGATAGTCTTCGTATTGGCGCCAAAATCTTCACCGAAAAATCGCTGAAGACTCCTTGAATATTCTTTCTTCAGCTGAATTGGACCCCTGGTCCCCACAAAAAAAAAAACAAAAAAGGACCCCTTACCAAAGATTTCCTCCAGAATCGCCGGAGGTGGCCAACATTACATGAATGACTATGCTCTAGTTTGAGAAAATGATAGTCTTCGTATTGGCTCCAAAATCTTCACCGAAGAATCCCTGAAGACTTCTTGAAGATTCTTTCTTCAGCTGAATTGGACCCCTGGGGCCCACAAAAAAAACAAAAACCACAAAAAGGACCCCTTACCAAAGATATCCTCCGGAATCGCCGGAGGTGTCCATCATTACATGAATGACTATGCTCTTGTTTGAGAAAATGATAGTCTTCGTATTGGCTCCAAAATTTTCACCGAAGAATCCCTGAAGACTCCTTGAAGATTTTTTCTTCAGCTGAATTGGACCCCTGGGCCCCACAAAAAAAACAAAAAAGGACCCATTACAAAATATTTCTTCCGGAATCACCGGAGGTGGCCATAATTACATGAATGACTATGTTCTAGTTTGAGAAAATGATAGTCTTCGTATTGGCGCCAAAATCTTCACCGAAGAATCCCTGAAGACTCCTTGAAGATTCTTTCTTCAGCTGAATTGGACCCCTGGAACCCCCCCCCCCCAAAAAGGACCCCTTACCAAAGATTTCCTCCGGAATCGCCTGAGGTGGCCATCATTACATGAATGACTATGCTCTAGTTTGAGAAAATGATAGTCTTCGTATTGGCGCCAAAATTTTCACCGAAGAATCCCTGAAGACTCCTTGAAGATTCTTTCTTCAGGTGAACTGGACCCCTGGGCCCCACAAAAAAAAAAAAAAAAAAAGTACCCCTTACCAAAGATTTCCTCCGGAATCGCCGGAGGTGGCCATCATAACATGAATGACTATGCTCTAGTTTGAGAAAATGATAGTCTTCGTATTGGTGCCAAAATTTTCACTGAAGGATCCCTGAAGACTCCTTGAAGATTCTTGCTTTAGCTGAATTGGACCCCTGGGCCCCACAAAAAAAAAAAAAAAAAAAGGACGCCTTACCAAAGATTTCCTCCGGAATCGCCGGAGGTGGCCATCATTACATGAATGACTATGCTCTAGTTTGAGAAAATGATAGTCTTCGTATTGGAGCAAAATCTTCACCGAAGAATCCCTGAAGACTCCTTGAAGATTCTTTCTTTAGCTGAACTGGACCCCTGGTTCCCACAAAAAAAAAAAAAAAAAAAAAAGGACCCCTTACCAAAGATTTCCTCCGGAATCGCCGGAGGTGGCCATCATTACATGAATGACTATGCTCTAGTTTGAGAAAATGATTGTCTTCGTATTGACTCCAAAATCTTCACCGAAGAATCCCTGAAGACTCCTTGAAGATTCTTTCTTCAGCTGAATTGGACCCCTGGGCCCCACAAAAAAAAAGGACCCCTTACCAAAGATTTCCTCTGGAATCGCCGGAGGTGGCCATCATTACATGAATGACTATGCTCTAGTTTGAGAAAATGATAGTCTTCGTTTTGGCACTAAAATCTTCACCGAAGAATCCCTGAAGACTCCTTGAAGATTCTTGCTTCAGCTGAATTGGACCCCTCGGCCCCACAAAAAAAAAACAAAAAAACACAAAAGGACCCCTTACCAAAGATTTCCTCCGGAATCGTCGGAGGTGGCCATCGTTACATGAATGACTATGCTCTAGTTTGAGAAAATGATAGTCTTCGTATTGGCACCAAAATCTTCACCGAAGAATCCCTGAAGACTCTTTGAAGATTCTTTCTTCACCTGAATTGGACCCCAGGGCCCCACAAAAAAAAAACAAAAAAGGACCCCTTACCAAAGATTTCCTCCGGAATCGCCAAAGGTGTCCATCATTACATGAATGACTATACTCTAGTTTGAGAAAATGATAGTCTTCGTATTGGCGCCAAAATATTCACCGAAGAATCCCTGAAGACTCCTTGAAGATTCTTTCTTCAGCTGAATTGGACCTCTGGGCCCCACAAACAAACCTAAAAAAGGACCCCTTACCAAAGATTTCCTCCGGAATCGCCGGATGTGGCCATCATTACATGAATGACTATGCTCTAGTTTGAGAAAACGATAGTCTTCGTATTGGTGCCAAAATCTTCACCGAAGAATCCCTGAAGACTCCTTGAAGATTCTTTCTTCAGCTGAATTGGACCCCTGGGCCCTACAAAAAAAAACAAAAAAGGACCCCTTACAAAAGATTTCCCCCGGAATCGCCGAAGGTGGCCATCATTACATGAATGACTATGCTCTAGTTTGAGAAAATGATAGTCTTCGTATTGGCGCCAAAATCTTCACTTAAAAATCGCTGAAGACTCCTTGAAGATTCTTTCTTCAGCTGAATTGGACCCCTGGTCCCCACAAAAAAAAACAAAAAAGGACCCCTTAGCAAAGATTTCCTCCGGAATCGGCGGAAGTGGCCATCATTACATGAATGACTATGCTCTAGTTTGAGAAAATGATAGTCTTCGTATTGGCTCCAAAATCTTCACCGAAGAATCCCTAAAGACTTCTTGAAGATTCTTTCTTCAGCTGAATTGGACCCCTGGGCCCCACAAAAAAAGCAAAAAAAACAAAAAAGGACCCCTTACCAAAGATTTCCTCCGGAATCGCCAGAGGTGGCCATCATTACATGAATGACTATGCTGTAGTTTGAGAAAATGATAGTCTTCGTATTGGTGCCAAAATCTTCACCGAAGAATCCCTGAAAACTACTTGAAGATTCTTTCTTCAGCTGAATTGGACCCCTGGGCCCCACAAAAAAAAAAATAAAAAAAGGACCCCTTACCAAAGATTTCCTCCGGAATTGCCGGAGGTGGCCATCATTACATGAATGACTATGCTCTAGTTTGAGAAAATGATAGTCTTCGTATTGGCTCCAAAATCTTCACCGAAGAATCCCTGAAGACTCCTTGAAGATTCATTCTTCAGCTGAATTGGACCCCTGGGCCCCACAAAAAAAAACAAAAAAGGACCCCTTACCAAAGATTTCCTCCGGAATCGCCGGAGGTGGCCATCATTACATGAATGACTATGCTCTAGTTTGAGAAAATGATAGTCTACGTATTGGCGCCAAAATCTTCACCGAAGAATCCCTGAAGACTCCTTGAAGATTCTTTCTTCAGCTGAATTGGACCCCTGGGCCCCACAAAAAAAAAAGGACCCCTTACCAAAGATTTCCTCCGGAATCGCCGGAGGTGGCCATCATTACATGAATGACTATGCTCTAGTTTGAGAAAATGATAGTCTTCGTATTGGCACCAAAATCTTCACCGAAGAATCCCTGAAGACTCCTTGAAGATTCTTTCTTCAGCTGAATTGGACCCCTGGGCCCCACAAAAAAAAAACAAAAAAGGACCCCTTACAAAAGATTTCCTCAGGAATCGCCGGAGGTGGCCATCATTACATGAATTACTATGCTCTAGTTTGAGAAAATGATAGTCTTCGTATTGGCTCCAAAATCTTCACCGAAGAATCCCTGAAGACTCTTTGAAGATTCTTTCTTCAGCTGAATTGGACCCCTGGGCCCCACAAACAAACCCAAAAAAGGACCCCTTACCAAAGATTTCCTCCGGAATCGCCGGAGGTGGCCATCATTACATGAATGACTCTGCTCTAGCTTGAGAAAATGATAGTCTTCGTATTGGTGCCAAAATCTTCACCGAAGCATCCCTGAAGACTACTTGAAGATTCTTTCTTTAGCTGAATTGGACCCCTGGGCCCCACAAAAAAAAAAAAAAAAAAGGACCCCTTACCAAACATTTCCTCCGGAATCGCCGGAGATGGCCATTATTACATTAATGACTATGCTCTAGTTTGAGAAATTGATAGTCTTCATATTGGCTCCAAAATCCTCACACAAGATTCCCTGAAGACTCCTTGAAGACTCTTTCTTCAGCAGTATAACAGGTGTCATTTTTCAATTTCCAGGGTAATTTCTACCATTTATATAGCTGGTAGCCTTTATGACTATGCTCTAGTTTGAGAAAATGATAGTCTTCGTATTGGTGCCAAAATCTTCACCGAAAAATCACTGAAGACTCCTTGAAGGTTCTTTCTCTAGCTGGATTGGACCCCTGGAACCCACAAAAAAAAAAAAGTACCCCTTACCAAAGATTTACTCCGGAATCGCCCGAGGTGGCCATCATTACATGAATGACTATGCTCTAGTTTGAGAAAATAATAGTCTTTGTATAAGCGCCAAAATCTTCACCGAAGA
Source organism: Macrobrachium rosenbergii (assembly GCA_039081455.1). Classification (NCBI taxonomy): domain Eukaryota; kingdom Metazoa; phylum Arthropoda; class Malacostraca; order Decapoda; family Palaemonidae; genus Macrobrachium; species Macrobrachium rosenbergii. Next base: position 63,438,239 of record JANJGK010000010.1, on the reverse strand, counting down.
ATCCCTGAAGACTCCTTGAAGATTCTTTCTTCAGCTGAATTAGACCCCTGGGCCCCACAAAAAAACAAAAACAAAAAAGGACCCCTTACCAAATATTTCCTCCGGAATCGACGGAGGTGGCCATCATTACATGAACGATTATGCTCTAGTTTGAGAAAATGATATTCTTCGTATTGGCGCCAAAATCTTCACCAAAGAATCCCTGAAGACTCCTTGAAGATTCTTTCTTCAGCTGAATTGGACCCCTGGAACACCTCCCCCCCCAAAAAAAAGGACCCCATACCAAAGATTTCCTCCGGAATGGCCGGAGGTAGCCATCATTACATGAATGACTATGCTCTAGTTTGAGAAAATGATCGTCTTCGTATTGGCGCCAAAATCTTCACCGAAGAATCCCTGAAGACTCCTTGAAGATTCATTCTTCAGCTGAATTGGACCCCTGGGCCCCACAAACAAACCCAAAAAAGTACCCCTTACCAAAGATTTCCTCCGGAATCGCCGGAGGTGGCCATCATTACATGAATGACTATGCTCTAGTTTGAGAAAATGATAGTCTTCGTATTGGTGCCAAAATCTTCACCGAAGAATCCCTGAAGACTCCTTGAAGATTCTTTCTTCAGCTGAATTGGACCCCTGGGCCAACAAAAAAAAAAAAAAAGGGACCCCTTACCAAAGATTTCCTCCGGAATCGCCGGAGGTGGCCATCATTACATGAATGACTATGCTCTAGTTTGAGAAAATGATAGTCTTCGTATTGGCGCCAAAATCTTCACCGAAGAATCCCTGAAGACTCCTTGAAGATTCTTTCTTCAGCTGAATTGGACCCCTGGGCCCACAAAAAAAAAAAAAAAAAGGACCCCTTACAAAAGATTTCCTCCGGAATCGCCAGAGGTGGCCATCATTACATGAATGACTATGCTCTAGTTTGAGAAAATGATAGTCTTCGTATTGGCTCCAAAATCTTCACCGAAGAATCCCTAAAGACTCCTTGAAGATTCTTTCTTCAGCTGAATTGGACCCCTGGGCCCCCCCAAAAAAAACCAAAAAGGACCCCTTACCAAAGATTTCATCCGGAATCGCCGGAGGTGGCCATCATTACATGAATGACTATGCTCTAGTTTGAGAAAATGATAGTCTTCATATTGGCGCCAATATCTTCACCGAAGAATCCCTAAAGACTCCTTGAAGATTCTTTCTTCAGCTGAATTGGACCCCTGGTCCCCACAAAAAAAAAACAAAAAAGGACCCCTTACTAAAGATTTCCTCCGGAATCGCCGGAGGTGGCCAACATTACATGAATGACTATGCTCTAGTTTGAGAAAATGATAGTCTTCGTATTGGCTCCAAAATCTTCACCGAAGAATCCCTGAAGACTTCTTGAAGATTCTTTCTTCAGCTGAATTGGACCCTTGGGGCCCACAAAAAAAAACAAACACCAAAAAAGGACCCCTTACCAAAGATATCCTCCGGAATCGCCGGAGGTGGCCATCATTACATGAATGACTATGCTCTAGTTTCAGAAAATGATAGTCTTCGTATTGGCTCCAAAATCTTCACCGAAGAATCCCTGAAGACTCTTTGAAGATTCTTTCTTCAGCTGAATTGGACCCCTGGGCCCCCCCCCCAAAAAAAACAAAAAAGGACCCCTTACCAAAGATTTCCTCCGGAATCGCCGGAGGTGGCCATCATTACATGAATGACTATGCTCTAGTTTGAGAAAATGATAGTCTTCGTATTGGCTCCAATATCTTCACCGAAGAATCCCTGAAGACTCTTTGAAGATTCTTTTTTCAGCTGAATTGGACCCCTGGGGCCCACAAAAAAAAACAAAACCAAAAAAGGACCCCTTACCAAAGATATCTTCCGGAATCGCCGGAGGTGGCCATCATTACATGAATGACTATGCTCTAGTTTGAGAAAATGATAGTCTTCGTATTGGCTCCAAAATCTTCACCGAAGAATCCCTGTAGACTCTTTGAAGATTCTTTTTTCAGCTGAATTGGACCCCTGGGCCCCACAAACAAACCCAAAAAAGGACCCCTTACCAAAGATTTCCTCCGGAATCGCCGGAGGTGGCCATCATTACATGAATGACTATGCTCTAGTTTGAGAAAATGATAGTCTTCGTATTGGTGCCAAAATCTTCACCGAAGAATCCCTGAAGACTACTTGAAGATTCTTTCTTTAGCTGGATTGGACCCCTGGGCCCCACAAAAAAAAACAAAAGAGGACCCCTTACCAAACATTTCTTCCGGAATCGCCGGAGATGGCCATCATTACATGAATGACTATGCTCTAGTTTGAGAAAATGATAGTCTTCATATTGGCTCCAGAATCCTCACCCAAGATTCCCTGAAGACTCCTTGAAGACTCTTTCTTCAGCAGTATAACAGGTTTCATTTTTCAATTTCCAGGGTAATTTCTACCATTTATATAGCTGGTAGCCTTTATGACTATGCTCTAGTTTGAGAAAATGATAGTCTTCGTATTTGTGCCAAAATCTTCACCGAAAAATCCCTGAAGACTCCTTGAAGGTTCTTTCTCTAGCTGGATTGGACCCTTGGAACCCACAAAAAAAAAAAAAAAGGACCCCTTACCAAAGATTTCCTCCGGAATCGCCCGAGGTGGCCATCATTACATGAATGACTATGCTCTAGTTTGAGAAAATAATAGTCTTTGTATAAGCGCCAAAATCTTCACCGAAGAATCCCTGAAGACTCCTTGAAGATTCTTACTTCAGCTGAATTGGACCCCTGGGCCCCACAAAAAAAAAAAAAAAAAAAAGGACCCCTTACCAAATATTTCCTCCGGAATCGACGGAGGTGGCCAACATTACATGAACGATTATGCTCTAGTTTGAGAAAATGATAGTCTTCGTATTGGCGCCAGAATCTTCACCGAAGAATCCCTGAAGACTCCTTGAAGATTCTTTCTTCAGCTGAATTGGACCCCTGGAACACCCCCCCCCCAAAAAAAAGGACCACTTACCAAAGATTTCCTCCGGAATCGCCGGATGTAGCCATCATTACATGAATGACTATGCTCTAGTTTGAGAAAATGATAGTCTTCGTATTGGCGCCAAAATCTTCACCGAAGAATCCCTGAAGACTCCTTGAAGATTCATTCTTCAGCTGAATTGGACCCCTGGGCCCCACAAACAAACCCAAAAAAGGACCCCTTACTAAAGATTTCCTCCGGAATCGCCGGAGGTGGCCATCATTACATGAATGACTATGCTCTAGTTTGAGAAAATGATAGTCTTCGTATTGGTGCCAAAATCTTCACCGAAGAATCCCTGAAGACTCCTTGAAGATTCTTTCTTCAGCTGAATTGGACCCCTGGGCCCACAAAAAAAAAAAGGGACCCCTTACCAAAGATTTCCTCCGGAATCGCTGTAGGTGGCCATCATTACATGAATGACTATGCTCTAGTTTGAGAAAATGATAGTCTTCGTATTGGCGCCAAAATCTTCACCGAAGAATCCCTGAAGACTCCTTGAAGATTCTTTCTTCAGCTGAATTGGACCCTTGGGCCCAACAAAAAAAAAAAAAAAAAAAAAGGACCCCTTACAAAAGATTTCCTCCGGAATCGCCGTAGGTGGCCATCATTACATGAATGACTATGCTCTAGTTTGAGAAAATGATAGTCTTCGTATTGGCGCCAAAATCTTCACCGAAAAATCGCTGAAGACTCCTTGAATATTCTTTCTTCAGCTGAATTGGACCCCTGGTCCCCACAAAAAAAAAAACAAAAAAGGACCCCTTACCAAAGATTTCCTCCAGAATCGCCGGAGGTGGCCAACATTACATGAATGACTATGCTCTAGTTTGAGAAAATGATAGTCTTCGTATTGGCTCCAAAATCTTCACCGAAGAATCCCTGAAGACTTCTTGAAGATTCTTTCTTCAGCTGAATTGGACCCCTGGGGCCCACAAAAAAAACAAAAACCACAAAAAGGACCCCTTACCAAAGATATCCTCCGGAATCGCCGGAGGTGTCCATCATTACATGAATGACTATGCTCTTGTTTGAGAAAATGATAGTCTTCGTATTGGCTCCAAAATTTTCACCGAAGAATCCCTGAAGACTCCTTGAAGATTTTTTCTTCAGCTGAATTGGACCCCTGGGCCCCACAAAAAAAACAAAAAAGGACCCATTACAAAATATTTCTTCCGGAATCACCGGAGGTGGCCATAATTACATGAATGACTATGTTCTAGTTTGAGAAAATGATAGTCTTCGTATTGGCGCCAAAATCTTCACCGAAGAATCCCTGAAGACTCCTTGAAGATTCTTTCTTCAGCTGAATTGGACCCCTGGAACCCCCCCCCCCCAAAAAGGACCCCTTACCAAAGATTTCCTCCGGAATCGCCTGAGGTGGCCATCATTACATGAATGACTATGCTCTAGTTTGAGAAAATGATAGTCTTCGTATTGGCGCCAAAATTTTCACCGAAGAATCCCTGAAGACTCCTTGAAGATTCTTTCTTCAGGTGAACTGGACCCCTGGGCCCCACAAAAAAAAAAAAAAAAAAAAATACCCCTTACCAAAGATTTCCTCCGGAATCGCCGGAGGTGGCCATCATTACATGAATGACTATGCTCTAGTTTGAGAAAATGATAGTCTTCGTATTGGTGCCAAAATTTTCACTGAAGGATCCCTGAAGACTCCTTGAAGATTCTTGCTTTAGCTGAATTGGACCCCTGGGCCCCACAAAAAAAAAAAAAAAAAAAAGGACGCCTTACCAAAGATTTCCTCCGGAATCGCCGGAGGTGGCCATCATTACATGAATGACTATGCTCTAGTTTGAGAAAATGATAGTCTTCGTATTGGAGCAAAATCTTCACCGAAGAATCCCTGAAGACTCCTTGAAGATTCTTTCTTCAGCTGAACTGGACCCCTGGTTCCCACAAAAAAAAAAAAAAAAAAAAAAAAGGACCCCTTACCAAAGATTTCCTCCGGAATCGCCGGAGGTGGCCATCATTACATGAATGACTATGCTCTAGTTTGAGAAAATGATTGTCTTCGTATTGACTCCAAAATCTTCACCGAAGAATCCCTGAAGACTCCTTGAAGATTCTTTCTTCAGCTGAATTGGACCCCTGGGCCCCACAAAAAAAAAAGGACCCCTTACCAAAGATTTCCTCCGGAATCGCCGGAGGTGGCCATCATTACATGAATGACTATGCTCTAGTTTGAGAAAATGATAGTCTTCGTTTTGGCACTAAAATCTTCACCGAAGAATCCCTGAAGACTCCTTGAAGATTCTTGCTTCAGCTGAATTGGACCCCTCGGCCCCACAAAAAAAAAACAAAAAAACACAAAAGGACCCCTTACCAAAGATTTCCTCCGGAATCGTCGGAGGTGGCCATCGTTACATGAATGACTATGCTCTAGTTTGAGAAAATGATAGTCTTCGTATTGGCACCAAAATCTTCACCGAAGAATCCCTGAAGACTCTTTGAAGATTCTTTCTTCACCTGAATTGGACCCCAGGGCCCCACAAAAAAAAAACAAAAAAGGACCCCTTACCAAAGATTTCCTCCGGAATCGCCAAAGGTGTCCATCATTACATGAATGACTATACTCTAGTTTGAGAAAATGATAGTCTTCGTATTGGCGCCAAAATATTCACCGAAGAATCCCTGAAGACTCCTTGAAGATTCTTTCTTCAGCTGAATTGGACCTCTGGGCCCCACAAACAAACCTAAAAAAGGACCCCTTACCAAAGATTTCCTCCGGAATCGCCGGATGTGGCCATCATTACATGAATGACTATGCTCTAGTTTGAGAAAACGATAGTCTTCGTATTGGTGCCAAAATCTTCACCGAAGAATCCCTGAAGACTCCTTGAAGATTCTTTCTTCAGCTGAATTGGACCCCTGGGCCCTACAAAAAAAAACAAAAAAGGACCCCTTACAAAAGATTTCCCCCGGAATCGCCGAAGGTGGCCATCATTACATGAATGACTATGCTCTAGTTTGAGAAAATGATAGTCTTCGTATTGGCGCCAAAATCTTCACTTAAAAATCGCTGAAGACTCCTTGAAGATTCTTTCTTCAGCTGAATTGGACCCCTGGTCCCCACAAAAAAAAAACAAAAAAGGACCCCTTACCAAAGATTTCCTCCGGAATCGGCGGAGGTGGCCATCATTATATGAATGACTATGCTCTAGTTTGAGAAAATGATAGTCTTCGTATTGACTCCAAAATCTTCACCGAAGAATCCCTAAAGACTTCTTGAAGATTCTTTCTTCAGCTGAATTAGACCCCTGGGCCTCACAAAAAAAGCAAAAAAAACAAAAAAGGACCCCTTACCAAAGATATCCTCCGGAATCGCCGGAGGTGGCCATCATTACATGAATGACTATGCTCTAGTTTGAGAAAATGATATTCTTCGTATTGGCTCTAAAATCTTCACCGAAGAATCCCTGAAGACTCTTTGAAGATTCTTTCTTCAGCTGAATTGGACCCCTGGGCCCCACAAAAAAAAACAAAAAAGGACCCCTTAGCAAAGATTTCCTCCGGAATCGGCGGAAGTGGCCATCATTACATGAATGACTATGCTCTAGTTTGAGAAAATGATAGTCTTCGTATTGGCTCCAAAATCTTCACCGAAGAATCCCTAAAGACTTCTTGAAGATTCTTTCTTCAGCTGAATTGGACCCCTGGGCCCCACAAAAAAAGCAAAAAAAACAAAAAAGGACCCCTTACCAAAGATTTCCTCCGGAATCGCCAGAGGTGGCCATCATTACATGAATGACTATGCTGTAGTTTGAGAAAATGATAGTCTTCGTATTGGTGCCAAAATCTTCACCGAAGAATCCCTGAAAACTACTTGAAGATTCTTTCTTCAGCTGAATTGGACCCCTGGGCCCCACAAAAAAAAAAATAAAAAAAGGACCCCTTACCAAAGATTTCCTCCGGAATTGCCGGAGGTGGCCATCATTACATGAATGACTATGCTCTAGTTTGAGAAAATGATAGTCTTCGTATTGGCTCCAAAATCTTCACCGAAGAATCCCTGAAGACTCCTTGAAGATTCATTCTTCAGCTGAATTGGACCCCTGGGCCCCACAAAAAAAAACAAAAAAGGACCCCTTACCAAAGATTTCCTCCGGAATCGCCGGAGGTGGCCATCATTACATGAATGACTATGCTCTAGTTTGAGAAAATGATAGTCTACGTATTGGCGCCAAAATCTTCACCGAAGAATCCCTGAAGACTCCTTGAAGATTCTTTCTTCAGCTGAATTGGACCCCTGGGCCCCACAAAAAAAAAAGGACCCCTTACCAAAGATTTCCTCCGGAATCGCCGGAGGTGGCCATCATTACATGAATGACTATGCTCTAGTTTGAGAAAATGATAGTCTTCGTATTGGCACCAAAATCTTCACCGAAGAATCCCTGAAGACTCCTTGAAGATTCTTTCTTCAGCTGAATTGGACCCCTGGGCCCCACAAAAAAAAAACAAAAAAGGACCCCTTACAAAAGATTTCCTCAGGAATCGCCGGAGGTGGCCATCATTACATGAATTACTATGCTCTAGTTTGAGAAAATGATAGTCTTCGTATTGGCGCCAAAATCTTCACCGAAAAATCGCTGAAGACTCCTTGAAGATTCTTTCTTCAGCTGAATTGGACCCCTGGTCCCCACAAAAAAAAAAAAAACAAAAAAGGACCCCTTACCAAAGATTTCCTCCGGAATCGCCGGAGGTGGCCAACATTACATGAATGACTATGCTCTAGTTTGAGAAAATGATAGTCTTCGTATTGGCTCCAAAATCTTCACCGAAGAATCCCTGAAGACTTCTTGAAGATTCTTTCTTCAGCTGAATTGGACCCCTGGGGCCCACAAAAAAAACAAAAACCAAAAAAGGACCCCTTACCAAAGATATCATCCGGAATCGCCGGAGGTGGCCATCATTACTTGAATGACTATGCTCTAGTTTGAGAAAATGATAGTCTTCGTATTGGTGCCAAAATCTTCACCGAAGAATCCCTGAAGACTCTTTGAAGATTCTTTCTTCAGCTGAATTGGACCCCTGGGCCCCACAAAAAAAAAAAAAAAAAAAAGGCCCTCTTACCAAAGATTTCCTCCGGAATCACCAGAGGTAGCCATCATTACATGAATGACTATACTCTAGTTTGAGAAAATGATAGTCTTCGTATTGGCGCCAAAATCTTCACCGAAGAATCCCTGAAGACTCCTTGAAGATTCTTTCTTCAGCTGAATTGGACCTCTGGGCCCTACAAACAAACCCAAAAAAGGACCCCTTACCAAAGATTTCCTCCGGAATCGCCGGAGGCGGCCATCATTACATGAATGACTATGCTCTAGTTTGAGAAAATGATGGTCTTCGTATTGGTTCCAAAATCTTCACCGAAGAATCACTGAAGACTCCTTGAAGATTCTTTCTTCAGCTGAATTGGACCCCTGGGCCCTACAAAAAAAAAAACAAAAAAGGACCCCCTTACCAAAGATTTCCTCCGGAATCACCGGAGGTGGCCACCATTACATGAATGACTCTGCTCTAGTTTGAGAAAATGATAGTCTTCGTATTGGCTCCAAAATCTTCACCGAAGAATCCCTGAAGACTTCTTGAAGATTCTTTCTTCAGCTGAATTGGACCCCTGGGCCCAACAAAAAAAAAACAAAAACAACAAAAAAGGACCCCTTACCAAAGATTTCCTCCGTAATCGCCGGAGGTGGCCATCATTACATGAATGACTATGCTCTAGTTTGAGAAAATGATAGTCTTCGTATTGGCTCCAAAATCTTCACCGAAGAATCCCTGAAGACTCTTTGAAGATTCTTTCTTCAGCTGAATTGGACCCCTGGGCCCCACAAACAAACCCAAAAAAGGACCCCTTACCAAAGATTTCATCCGGAATCGCCGGAGGTGGCCACCATTACATGAATGACTATGCTCTAGTTTTAGAAAATGATAGTCTTCGTATTAGTGCCAAAATCTTCACCGAAGAATCCCTGAAGACTACTTGAAGATTTTTTCTTCAGCTGAATTGGACCCCTGGGCCCCACAAAAAAAAAAAAAAACAAAAGAGGACCCCTTACCAAAGATTTCCTCCGGAATCGCCGGAGGTGGCCATCATTACATGAATGACTATGCTCTAGTTTGAGAAAATGATAGTCTTCGTATTGGCGAAAAAATCTTCACCAAAGAATCCCTGAAGACTCCTTGAAGATTCATTCTTCAGCTGAATTGGACCCCAGGGCCCCACAAACAAACCCAAAAAAGGACCCCTTACCAAAGATTTCCTCCGGAATCGCCGGAGGTGGCCATCATTACATGAATGACTATGCTCTAGTTTGAGAAAATGATAGTCTTCGTATTGGCGCCAAAATCTTCTACGAAGAATACCTGAAGACTCCTTGAAGATTCTTTCTTCAGCTGAATTGGACCCCTGGGCCCACAAAAAAAAAGGGGACCCCTTACCAAAGATTTCCTCCGGAATCGCCAGAGGTGGCCATCATTACATGAATGACTATGCTCTAGTTTGAGAAAATGATAGTCTTCGTATTGGCGCCAAAATCTTCACCGAAGAATCCCTGAAGACTCCTTGAAGATTCTTTCTTCAGCTGAATTGGACCCCTGGTCCAAAAAAAAAAAACAAAAATGGACCCCTTACCAAAGATTTCCTCCGGAATCGCCGGAGGTGGCCAACATTACCTGAATGACTATGCTCTAGTTTGAGAAAATGATTGTCTCCGTATTGGCTCCAAAATCTTCACCAAAGAATCCCTGAAGACTTCTTGAAGATTCTTTCTTCAGCTGAATTTGACCCCTGGGGCCCACAAAAAAAACAAAAACCAAAAAAGGACCCCTTACCAAAGATATCCTCCGGAATCGCCGGAGGTGGCCATCATTACATGAATGACTATGCTCTAGTTTGAGAAAATTATAGTCTTCGTATTGGCTCCAAAATCTTCACCGAAGAAGCCCTGAAAGCTCTTTGAAGATTCTTTCTTCAGCTGAATTGGACCCCTGGAACCCAACAAAAAAAAAAAAAAAAAAAAAAGGACACCTTACCAAAGATTTCCTCCGGAATCGCCAGAGGTGGCCATCATTACATGAATGACTATACTCTAGTTTGAGTAAATGATAGTCTTCATATTGGCGCCAAAATCTTCACCGAAGAATCCCTGAAGACTCCTTGAAGATTCTTTCTTCAGCTGAATTGGACCTCTGGGCCCAACAAACAAACCCAAAAAAGGACCCTTTACCAAAGATTTCCTCCGGAATCGCCGGAGGTGGCCATCATTACATGAATGACAATGCTCTAGTTTGAGAAAATGATAGTCTTCGTATTGGTGCCAAAATCTTCACCGAAGAATCCCTGAAGACTGCTTAAAGATTCTTTCTTCAGCTGAATTGCACCCCTGGGCCCCACAAAAAAAAAACAAAAAAGGACCCCTTACCAAAGATTTCCTCCGGAATCGCCGGAGGTGGCCATCATTACATGAATGACTATGCTCTAGTTTGAGAAAATGATAGTCTTCGTATTGGCTCCAAAATCTTCACCGAAGAATCCCTGAAGACTCCTTGAAGATTCTTTCTTCAGCTAAATTGGACCCCTGGGGCCCACAAAAAAAACAAAAACCAAAAAAAAAGGACACCTTACCAAAGATTTCCTCCGGAATCGCCAGAGGTGGCCATCATTACATGAATGACTATACTCTAGTTTGAGAAAATGATAGTCTTCGTATTGGCGCCAAAATCTTCACCGAAGAATCCCTGAAGACTCCTTGAAGATTCTTTCTTCAGCTGAATTGGACCTCTGGGCCCAACAAACAAACCCAAAAAAGGACCCTTTACCAAAGATTTCCTCCGGAATCGCCGGAGGTGGCCATCATTACATGAATGACTATGCTCTAGTTTGAGAAAATGATAGTCTTCGTATTGGTGCCAAAATCTTCACCGAAGAATCCCTGAAGACTGCTTAAAGATTCTTTCTTCAGCTGAATTGGACCCCTGGGCCCCACAAAAAAAAACAAAAAAGGACCCCTTACCAAAGATTTCCTTCGAAATCGCCGGAGGTGGCCATCATTACATGAATGACTATGCTCTAGTTTGAGAAAATGATAGTCTTCGTATTGGCTCCAAAATCTTCACCGAAGAATCCCTGAACACTCCTTGAAGATTCTTTCTTCAGCTAAATTGGACCCCTGGGGCCCACAAAAAAAACAAAAACCAAAAAAGGAGCCCTTACCAAAGATATCCTCCGGAATCGCCGGAGGTGGCCATCATTACAGGAATGACTATGCTCTAGTTTGAGAAAATGATAGTCTTCATATTGGCTCCAAAATCTTCACCGAAGAATCCCTGAAGACTCTTTGAAGATTCTTTCTTCAGCTGAATTGGACCCCTGGGCCCCACAAACAAACCCAAAAAAGGACCCCTTACCAAAGATTTCCTCCGGAATCGCCGGAGGTGGCCACCATTACATGAATGACTATGCTCTAGTTTTAGAAAATGATAGTCTTCGTATTGGTGCCAAAATCTTCACCGAAGAATCCCTGAAGACTACTTGAAGATTTTTTCTTCAGCTGAATTGGACCCCTGGGCCCCACAAAAAAAAAACAAAAACAAAAGAGGACCCCTTACCAAAGATTTCCTCCGGAATCGCCAGAGGTGGCCATCATTACATGAAAGACTATGCTCTAGTTTGAGAAAATGATAGTCTTCGTATTGGCGAAAAAATCTTCACCGAAGAATCCCTGAAGACTCCTTGAAGAATCATTCTTCAGCTGAATTGGACCCCAGGGCCCCACAAACAAACCCAAAAAAGGACCCCTTACCAAAGATTTCATCCGGAATCGCCGGAGGTGGCCATCATTACATGAATGACTATGCTCTAGTTTGAGAAAATGATAGTCTTCGTATTGGCGCCAAAATCTTCTACGAACAATACCTGAAGACTCCTTGAAGATTCTTTCTTCAGCTGAATTGGACCCCTGGGCCCACAAAAAAAAAGGGGACCCCTTACCAAAGATTTCCTCCGGAATCGCCAGAGGTGGCCATCATTACATGAATGACTATGCTCTAGTTTGAGAAAATGATAGTCTTCGTATTGGCGCCAAAATCTTCACCGAAGAATCCCTGAAGACTCCTTGAAGATTCTTTCTTCAGCTGAATTGGACCCCTGGTCCAAACAAAAAAAGACAAAAATGGACCCCTTACCAAAGATTTCCTCCGGAATCGCCGGAGGTGGCCAACATTACCTGAATGACTATGCTCTAGTTTGAGAAAATGATTGTCTCCGTATTGGCTCCAAAATCTTCACCAAAGAATCCCTGAAGACTTCTTGAAGATTCTTTCTTCAGCTGAATTTGACCCCTGGGGCCCACAAAAAAAACAAAAACCAAAAAAGGACCCCTTACCAAAGATATCCTCCGGAATCGCCGGAGGTGGCCATCATTACATGAATGACTATGCTCTAGTTTGAGAAAATGATAGTCTTCGTATTGGCTCCAAAATCTTCACCGAAGAAGCCCTGAAAACTCTTTGAAGATTCTTTCTTCAGCTGAATTGGACCCCTGGAACCCAACAAAAAAAAAAAAAAAAAAAAAAAGGACACCTTACCAAAGATTTCCTCCGGAATCGCCAGAGGTGGCCATCATTACATGAATGACTATACTCTAGTTTGAGTAAATGATAGTCTTCATATTGGCGCCAAAATCTTCACCGAAGAATCCCTGAAGACTCCTTGAAGATTCTTTCTTCAGCTGAATTGGACCTCTGGGCCCAACAAACAAACCCAAAAAAGGACCCTTTACCAAAGATTTCCTCCGGAATCGCCGGAGGTGGCCATCATTACATGAATGACAATGCTCTAGTTTGAGAAAATGATAGTCTTCGTATTGGTGCCAAAATCTTCACCGAAGAATCCCTGAAGACTGCTTAAAGATTCTTTCTTCAGCTGAATTGCACCCCTGGGCCCCACAAAAAAAAAACAAAAAAGGACCCCTTACCAAAGATTTCCTCCGGAATCGCCGGAGGTGGCCATCATTACATGAATGACTATGCTCTAGTTTGAGAAAATGATAGTCTTCGTATTGGCTCCAAAATCTTCACCGAAGAATCCCTGAAGACTCCTTGAAGATTCTTTCTTCAGCTAAATTGGACCCCTGGGGCCCACAAAAAAAACAAAAACCAAAAAAAAAGGACACCTTACCAAAGATTTCCTCCGGAATCGCCAGAGGTGGCCATCATTACATGAATGACTATACTCTAGTTTGAGAAAATGATAGTCTTCGTATTGGCGCCAAAATCTTCACCGAAGAATCCCTGAAGACTCCTTGAAGATTCTTTCTTCAGCTGAATTGGACCTCTGGGCCCAACAAACAAACCCAAAAAAGGACCCTTTACCAAAGATTTCCTCCGGAATCGCCGGAGGTGGCCATCATTACATGAATGACTATGCTCTAGTTTGAGAAAATGATAGTCTTCGTATTGGTGCCAAAATCTTCACCGAAGAATCCCTGAAGACTGCTTAAAGATTCTTTCTTCAGCTGAATTGGACCCCTGGGCCCCACAAAAAAAAACAAAAAAGGACCCCTTACCAAAGATTTCCTCCGAAATCGCCGGAGGTGGCCATCATTACATGAATGACTATGCTCTAGTTTGAGAAAATGATAGTCTTCGTATTGGCTCCAAAATTTTCACCGAAGAATCCCTGAACACTCCTTGAAGATTCTTTCTTCAGCTAAATTGGACCCCTGGGGCCCACAAAAAAAACAAAAACCAAAAAAGGAGCCCTTACCAAAGATATCCTCCGGAATCGCCGGAGGTGGCCATCATTACATGAATGACTATGCTCTAGTTTGAGAAAATGATAGTCTTCATATTGGCTCCAAAATCTTCACCGAAGAATCCCTGAAGACTCTTTGAAGATTCTTTCTTCAGCTGAATTGGACCCCTGGGCCCCACAAACAAACCCAAAAAAGGACCCCTTACCAAAGGTGTCCTCCGGAATCGCCGGAGGTGGCCATCATTACATGAATGACTATGCTGTAGTTTGAGAAAATGATAGTCTTCGTATTGGTGCCAAAATCTTCACTGAAGAATCCCTGAAGACTACTTGAAGATTCTTTCTTTATCTGAATTGGACCCCTGGGCCCCACAAAAAACAAAAAAACAAAAAAGGACCCCTTACCAAACATTTCCTCCGGAATCGCCGGAGATGGCCAACATTACATTAATGACTATGCTCTAGTTTGAGAAAATGATAGTCTTCATATTGGCTCCAAAATCCTCACACAAGATTCCCTGAAGACTCCTTGAAGACTCTTTCTTCAGCAGTATAACAGGTGTCATTTTTCAATTTCCAGGGTAATTTCTACCATTTATATAGCTGGTAGCCTTTATGACTATGCTCTAGTTTGAGAAAATGATAGTCTTCGTATTGGTGCCAAAATCTTCACCGAAAAATCCCTGAAGACTCCTTGAAGGTTCTTTCTCTAGCTGGATTGGACCCCTGGAACCCACAAAAAAAAAAAAAGTACCCCTTACCAAAGATTTCCTCCGGAATCGCCGGAGGTGGCCATCATTACATGAATGACTATGCTCTAGTTTGAGAAAGTAATAGTCTTTGTATAAGCGCCAAAATCTTCACCGAAGAATCCCTGAAGACTCCTTGAAGATTCTTTCTTCAGCTGAATTGGACCCCTGGGCCCCACAAAAAAAAAAAAAAAAAAAAAGGACCCCTTACCAAATATTTCCTCCGGAATAGACGGAGGTGGCCATCATTACATGAACGATTATGCTCTAGTTTGAGAAAATGATAGTCTTCGTATTGGCGCCAAAATCTTCACCAAAGAATCCCTGAAGACTCCTTGAAGATTCTTTCTTCAGCTGAATTGGACCCCTGGAACACCCCCCCCCCAAAAAAAAGAACCCTCTACCAAAGATTTCCTACGGAATCGCCGGAGGTAGCCATCATTACATGAATGACTATGCTCTAGTTATAGAAAATGATCGTCTTTGTATTGGCGCCAAAATCTTCACCGAAGAATCCCTGAAGACTCTTTGAAGATTCATTTTTCAGCTGAATTGGATCCCTGGGCCCCACAAACAAAATAAAAAAAGGACCCCTTACCAAAGATTTCCTCCGGAATCGCCGGAGGTGGCCATCATTACATGACTGACTATGCTCTAGTTTGAGAGAATGATAGTCTTCGTATTGGTGCCAAAATCTTCACCGAAGAATCCCTGAAGACTCCTTGAAGATTCTTTCTTCAGCTGAATTGGACCCCTGGGCCCACAAAAAAAAAAGGGGACCCCTTACCAAAGATTTCCTCCAGAATCGCCGGAGGTGGCCATCATTATATGAATGACTATGCTCTAGTTTGAGAAAATGATAGTCTTCGTATTGGCGCCAAAATCTTCACCGAAGAATCCCTGAAGACTCCTTGAAGATTCTTTCTTCAGCTGAATTGGACCCCTGGGCCCGACAAAAAAAAAAAAACAAAAAAGGACCCCTTACAAAAGATTTCCTCCGGAATCGCCGGAGGTGGCCATCATTACATGAATGACTATGCTCTAGTTTGAGAAAATGATTGTCTCCGTATTGGCTCCAAAATCTTCACCGAAGAATCCCTGAAGACTTCTTGAAGATTCTTTCTTCAGCTGAATTTGACCCCTGGGGCCCACAAAAAAAACAAAAACCAAAAAAGGACCCCTTACCAAAGATATCCTCCGGAATCGCCGGAGGTGGCCATCATTACATGAATGACTATGCTCTAGTTTGAGAAAATGATAGTCTTCGTATTGGCTCCAAAATCTTCACCGAAGAAGCCCTGAAAGCTCTTTGAAGATTCTTTCTTCAGCTGAATTGGACCCCTGGAACCCAACAAAAAAAAAAAAAAAAAAAAAAAAGGACACCTTACCAAAGATTTCCTCCGGAATCGCCAGAGGTGGCCATCATTACATGAATGACTATACTCTAGTTTGAGAAAATGATAGTCTTCATATTGGCGCCAAAATCTTCACCGAAGAATCCCTGAAGACTCCTTGAAGATTCTTTCTTCAGCTGAATTGGACCTCTGGGCCCAACAAACAAACCCAAAAAAGGACCCTTTACCAAAGATTTCCTCCGGAATCGCCGGAGGTGGCCATCATTACATGAATGACTATGCTGTAGTTTGAGAAAATGATAGTCTTCGTATTGGTGCCAAAATCTTCACCGAAGAATCCCTGAAGACTGCTTAAAGATTCTTTCTTCAGCTGAATTGGACCCCTGGGCCCCACAAAAAAAAACAAAAAAGGACCCCTTACCAAAGATTTCCTCCGGAATCGCCGGAGGTGGCCATCATTACATGAATGACTATGCTCTAGTTTGAGAAAATGATAGTCTTCGTATTGGCTCCAAAATCTTCACCGAAGAATCCCTGAAGACTCCTTGAAGATTCTTTCTTCAGCTAAATTGGACCCCTGGGGCCCACAAAAAAAACAAAAACCATAAAAAAAAGGACACCTTACCAAAGATTTCCTCCGGAATCGCCAGAGGTGGCCATCATTACATGAATGACTATACTCTAGTTTGAGAAAATGATAGTCTTCGTATTGGCGCCAAAATCTTCACCGAAGAATCCCTGAAGACTCCTTGAAGATTCTTTCTTCAGCTGAATTGGACCTCTGGGCCCAACAAACAAACCCAAAAAAGGACCCTTTACCAAAGATTTCCTCCGGAATCGCCGGAGGTGGCCATCATTACATGAATGACTATGCTCTAGTTTGAGAAAATGATAGTCTTCGTATTGGTGCCAAAATCTTCACAGAAGAATCCCTGAAGACTGCTTAAAGATTCTTTCTTCAGCTGAATTGGACCCCTGGGCCCCACAAAAAAAAACAAAAAAGGACCCCTTACCAAAGATTTCCTCCGAAATCGCCGGAGGTGGCCATCATTACATGAATGACTATGCTCTAGTTTGAGAAAATGATAGTCTTCGTATTGGCTCCAAAATCTTCACCGAAGAATCCCTGAAGACTCCTTGAAGATTCTTTCTTCAGCTAAATTGGACCCCTGGGGCCCACAAAAAAAACAAAAACCAAAAAAGGACCCCTTACCAAAGATATCCTCCGGAATCGCCGGAGGTGGCCATCATTACATGAATGACTATGCTCTAGTTTGAGAAAATGATAGTCTTCATATTGGCTCCAAAATCTTCACCGAAGAATCCCTGAAGACTCTTTGAAGATTCTTTCTTTAGCTGAATTGGACCCCTGGGCCCCACAAACAAACCCAAAAAAGGACCCCTTACCAAAGGTTTCCTCCGGAATCGCCGGAGGTGGCCATCATTACATGAATGACTATGCTGTAGTTTGAGAAAATGATAGTCTTCGTATTGGTGCCAAAATCTTCACTGAAGAATCCCTGAAGACTACTTGAAGATTCTTTCTTTAGCTGAATTGGACCCCTGGGCCCCACAAAAAAAACAAAAAAACAAAAAAGGACCTCTTACCAAACATTTCCTCCGGAATCGCCGGAGATGGCCAACATTACATTAATGACTATGCTCTAGTTTGAGAAAATGATAGTCTTCATATTGGCTCCAAAATCCTCACACAAGATTCCCTGAAGACTCCTTGAAGACTCTTTCTTCAGCAGTATAACAGGTGTCATTTTTCAATTTCCAGGGT
The DNA here is from genome assembly GCA_039081455.1 of Macrobrachium rosenbergii. NCBI lineage: Eukaryota > Metazoa > Arthropoda > Malacostraca > Decapoda > Palaemonidae > Macrobrachium > Macrobrachium rosenbergii. The sequence goes on along the minus strand of JANJGK010000010.1, from coordinate 63,420,578 downwards.
AATTTCTACCATTTATATAGCTGGTAGCCTTTATGACTATGCTCTAGTTTGAGAAAATGATAGTCTTCGTATTGGTGCCAAAATCTTCACCGAAAAATCCCTGAAGACTCCTTGAAGGTTCTTTCTCTAGCTGGATTGGACCCCTGGAACCCACAAAAAAAAAAAGTACCCCTTACCAAAGATTTACTCAGGAATCGCCCGAGGTGGCCATCATTACATGAATGACTATGCTCTAGTTTGAGAAAGTAATAGTCTTTGTATAAGCGCCAAAATCTTCACCGAAGAATCCCTGAAGACTCCTTGAAGATTCTTTCTTCAGCTGAATTGGACCCCTGGGCCCCACAAAAAAAAAAAAAAAAAAAAGGACCCCTTACCAAATATTTCCTCCGGAATAGACGGAGGTGGCCATCATTACATGAACGATTATGCTCTAGTTTGAGAAAATGATAGTCTTCGTATTGGCGCCAAAATCTTCACCGAAGAATCCCTGAAGACTCCTTGAAGATTCTTTCTTCAGCTGAATTGGACCCCTGGAACACCCCCCCCCCCAAAAAAGAACCCTCTACCAAAGATTTCCTCCGGAATCGCCGGAGGTAGCCATTATTACATGAATGACTATGCTCTAGTTATAGAAAATGATCGTCTTTGTATTGGCGCCAAAATCTTCACCGAAGAATCCCTGAAGACTCTTTGAAGATTCATTTTTCAGCTGAATTGGATCCCTGGGCCCCACAAACAAACCCAAAAAAGGACCCCTTACCAAAGATTTCCTCCGGAATCGCCGGAGGTGGCCATCATTACATGAATGACTATGCTCTAGTTTGAGAAAATGATAGTCTTCGTATTGGTGCCAAAATCTTCACCGAAGAATCCCTGAAGACTCCTTGAAGATTCTTTCTTCAGCTGAATTGGACCCCTGGGCCCACAAAAAAAAAAAGGGACCCCTTACCAAAGATTTCCTCCAGAATCGCCGGAGGTGGCCATCATTATATGAATGACTATGCTCTAGTTTGAGAAAATGATAGTCTTCGTATTGGCGCCAAAATCTTCACCGAAGAATCCCTGAAGACTCCTTGAAGATTCTTTCTTCAGCTGAATTGGACCCCTGGGCCCGACAAAAAAAAAAAAAAACAAAAAAGGACCCCTTACAAAAGATTTCCTCCGGAATTGCCGGAGGTGGCCATCATTACATGAATGACTATGCTCTAGTTTGAGAAAATGATAGTCTTCGTATTGGCGCCAAAATCTTCACCGAAAAATCGCTGAAGACTCCTTGAAGATTCTTTCTTCAGCTGAATTGGACCCCTGGTCCCCACAAAAAAAAAACAAAAAAGGACCCCTTACCAAAGATTTCCTCCGGGATCGCCGGAGGTGGCCAACATTACATGAATGACTATGCTCTAGTTTGAGAAAATGATAGTCTTCGTATTGGCTCCAAAATCTTCACCGAAGAATCCCTGAAGACATCTTGAAGATTCTTTCTTCAGCTGAATTGGACCCCTGGGGCCCACAAAAAAAAACAAAAAACCAAAAAAGGACCCCTTACCAAAGATATCCTCCAGAATCGCCGGAGGTGGCCATCATTACATGAATGACTATGCTCTAGTTTGAGAAAATGATAGTCTTCGTATTGGCGCTAAAATCTTCACCGAAGAATCCCTGAAGACTCCTTGGAGATTCTTTCTTCAGCTGAATTGGACCCCTGGGCCCCACAAAAAAAAACAAAAAAGGACCCCTTACAAAAGATTTCCTCCGGAGTCGCCGGAGGTGGCCATCATTACATGAATGACTATGCTCAAATTTGAGAAAATGATAGTCTTCGTATTGGCGCCAAAATCTTCACCGAAAAATCGCTGAAGACTCCTTGAAGATTCTTTCTTTAGCTGAATTGGACCCCTGGTCCCCACAAAAAAAAACAAAAAAGAACCCCTTACCAAAGATTTCCTCCGGAATCGCCGGAGGTGGCCAACATTACATGAATGAATATGCTCTAGTTTGAGAAAATGATAGTCTTCGTATTGGCTCCAAAATCTTCACCGAAGAATCCCTGAATACTTTTTCAAGATTCTTTCTTCAGCTGAATTGGACCCCTGGGGCCCACAAAAAAAACAAAAACCAAAAAAGGACCCCTTACCAAAGATATCCTCCGGAATCGCCGGAGGTGGCCATCATTACATGAATGACTATGCTCTAGTTTGAGAAAATGATAGTCTTCGTATTGGCGCTAAAATCTTCACCGAAGAATCCCTGAAGACTCCTTGGAGATTCTTTCTTCAGCTGAATTGGACCCCTGGGCCCCACAAAAAAAAACAAAAAAGGACCCCTTACAAAAGATTTCCTCCGGAATCGCCGGAGGTGGCCATCATTACATGAATGACTATGCTCAAATTTGAGAAAATGATAGTCTTCGTATTGGCGCCAAAATCTTCACCGAAAAATCGCTGAAGACTCCTTGAAGATTCTTTCTTTAGCTGAATTGGACCCCTGGTCCCCACAAAAAAAAACAAAAAAGAACCCCTTACCAAAGATTTCCTCCGGAATCGCCGGAGGTGGCCAACATTACATGAATGAATATGCTCTAGTTTGAGAAAATGATAGTCTTCGTATTGGCTCCAAAATCTTCACAGAAGAATCCCTGAAGACTCTTTGAAGATTCTTTCTTCAGCTGAATTGGACCCCTGGGCCCCACAAAAAAAAAAAAAAAAAAAATAGGACCCCTTACCAAAGATTTCCTCCGGAATCACCAGAGGTAGCCATCATTACATGAATGACTATAATCTAGTTTGAGAAAATGATAGTCTTCGTATTGGTGCCAAAATCTTCACCGAAGAATCCCTGAAGACTCCTTGAAGATTCTTTCTTCAGCTGAATTGGACCCATGGGCCCCACAAAAAAAAAAAAAAAAAAAAAAAAAAAAAGGACCCCTTATTAAAGGTTGCCTCCGGAATCGCCGGAGGTGGCCATCATTACATGAATGACTATGCTCTAGTTTGAGAAAATGATAGTCTTTGTATTGGCGCCAAAATCTTCACCGAAGAATCCCTGAAGACTCCTTGAAGATTCTTTCTTCAGCTGAATTGGACACCTGGGCCCCACAAAAAAAAAAAAAAAAAGGACCCCTTACCAAAGATTTCCTCCGGAATCGCCGGAGGTGGCCATCATTACATGAATGACTATGCTCTAGTTTGAGAAAATGATAGTCTTCGTATTGGCTCCAAAATCTTCACCGAAAATTCCCTGAAGACTTCTTGAAGATTCTTTCTTCAGCTGAATTGGACCCCTGGGGCACACAAAAAAACAAAAACCAAAAAAGGACCCCTTACCAAAGATATCCTCCGGAATCGCCGGAGGTGGCCATCATTACATGAATGACTATGCTCTAGTTTGAGAAAATGATAGTCTTCGTATTGGCTCCAAAATCTTCACCGAAGAATCCCTGAAGACTCTTTGAAGATTCTTTCTTCAGCTGAATTGGACCCCTGGGCCCCACAAACAAACCCAAAAAAGGACTCCTTACCAAAGATTTCTTCCGGAATCGCCGGAGGTGGCCATCATTACATAAATGACTATGCTCTAGTTTGAGAAAAAGATAGTCTTCGTATTGGTGCCAAAATCTTCACCGAAGAATCCCTGAAGACTACTTGAAGATTCTTTCTTCAGCTGAATTGGACCCCTGGGCCCCACAAAAAAAAAAAAAAAAGGACCACTTACCAAACATTTCCTCCAGAATCGCCGGAGATGGCCATCATTACATGAATGACTATGCTCTAGTTTGAGAAAATGATAGTCTTCATATTGGCTCCAAAATCCTCACCCAAGATTCCCTGAACACTACTTGAAGACTCTTTCTTCAGCAGTATAACAGGTGTCATTTTTCAATTTCCAGGGTAATTTCTACCATTTATATAGATGGTAGCCTTTATGACTATGCTGTAGTTTGAGAAAATGTTAGTCTTCGTATTGGTGCCAAAATCTTCACCGAAAAATCCCTGAAGACTCCTTGAAGGTGCTTTCTCTAGCTGAATTGGACCCCTGGAACCCACAAAAAAAAAAAAGAAGGACCCCTTACCAAAGATTTCCTCCGGAATCGCCCGAGGTGGCCATCATTACATGAATGACTATGCTCTAGTTTGAGAAAATAATAGTCTTTGTATAAGCGCCAAAATCTTCACCGAAGAATCCCTGAAGACTCCTTGAAGATTCTTTCTTCAGCTGAATTGGACCCCTGGGCCCCACAAAAAAAAAAAAACAAAAAAGGACCCCTTACCAAAGATTTCCTCCGGAATCGCCGGAGGTGGCCATCATTACATGAACGATTATGCTCTAGTTTGAGAAAATGATAGTCTTCGTATTGGCGCCAAAATCTTCACCGAAGAATCCCTGAAGACTCCTTGAAGATTCTTTCTTCAGCTGAATTGGACCCCTGGAACCCCCCCCCCAAAAAAAAGGACCCCTTACCAAAGATTTCCTCCGGAATCGCAGGAGGTGGCCATCATTACATGAATGACTATGCTCTAGTTTGAAAAAATGATAGTCTTCGTATTGGCGCCAAAATCTTCACCGAAGAATCCCTGAAGACTCCTTGAAGATTCTTTCTTCAGCTGAACTGGACCCCTGGGCCCCACAAAAAAAAAAAAAAAAAGGACCCCCTACCAAAGATTTCCTCTGGAATCGACGGAGGTGGCCATCATTACATGAATGACTATGCTCTAGTTTGAGAAAATGATAGTCTTCGTATTGGCTCCAAAATTTTCACTGAAGAATCCATGAAGACTCCTTGAAGATTCTTGCTTTAGCTGAATTGGACCCCTGGGCCCCACAAAAAAAAACAAGAAATGACGCCTTACCAAAGATTTCCTCCGGAATCGCCGGAGGTGGCCATCATTACATGAATGACTATGCTCTAGTTTGAGAAAATGATAGTCTTCCTATTGGCGCAAAATCTTCACCGAAGAATCCCTGAAGACTCCTTGAAGATTCTTTCTTCAGCTGAACTGGACCCTTGGTCCCCACAAAAAAAAAAAAAACAAAAAAGGACCCCTTACCAAAGATTTCCTCCGGAATCGCCGGAGGTGGCCATCATTACATGAATGACTATGCTCTAGTTTGAGAAAATGATTGTCTTCGTATTGGCGCCAAAATCTTCACCGAAGAATCCCTGAAGACTCCTTGAAGATTCTTTCTTCAGCTGAATTGGACCCCTGGGCCCCACAAAAAAAAAAGGACCCCTTACCAAAGATTTCCTCCGGAATCGCCGGAGGTGGCCATCATTACATGAATGACTATGCTCTAGTTTGAGAAAATGATAGTCTTCGTTTTGGCGCCAAAATCTTCACCGAAGAATACCTGAAGACTCCTTGAAGATTCTTGCTTCAGCTGAATTGGACCCCTCGGCCCCACAAAAAAAAAAAAAAAAAAAAGGACCCCTTACCAAAGATTTCCTCCGGAATCGCCGGAGATGGCCATCGTTACATGAATGACTATGCTCTAGTTTGAGAAAATGATAGTCTTCGTATTGGCTCCAAAATCTTCACCGAAGAATCCCTGAAGACTCTTTGAAGATTCTTTCTTCACCTGAATTGGACCCCTGGGCCCCACAAAAAAAAACAAAAAAGGACCCCTTACCAAAGATTTCCTCCGGAATCGCCAGAGGTGGCCATCATTACATGAATGACTATACTCTAGTTTGAGAAAATGATAGTCTTCGTATTGGCGCCAAAACCTTCACCGAAGAATCCCTGAAGACTCCTTGAAGATTCTTTCTTCAGCTGAATTGGACCTCTGGGCCCCACAAACAAACCCAAGAAAGGACCCCTTACCAAAGATTTCCTCCGGAATCTCCGGAGGTGGCCATCATTACATGAATGACAATGCTCTAGTTTGAGAAAATGATAGTCTTCGTATTGGTGCCAAAATCTTCACCGAAGAATCCCTGAAGACTCCTTGAAGATTCTTTCTTCAGCTGAATTGGACCCCTGGGCCCCACAAAAAAAAACAAAAAAGGACCCCTTACAAAAGATTTCCTCCGGAATCGCCGGAGGTGGCCATCATTACATGAATGACTATGCTCTAGTTTGAGAAAATGATAGTCTTCGTATTGGCGCCAAAATCTTCACCGAAAAATCGCTGAAGACTCCTTGAAGATTCTTTCTTCAGCTGAATTGGACCCCTGGTCCCCACAAAAAAAAACAAAAAAGGACCCCTTACCAAAGATTTCTTCCGGAATCGCCGGAGGTGGCCATCATTACATGAATGACTATGCTCTAGTTTGAGAAAATGATAGTCTTCGTATTGGCTCCAAAATCTTCACCGAAGAATCCCTGAAGACTTCTTGAAGATTCTTTCTTCAGCTGAATTGGACCCCTGGCGCCCCACAAAAAAAGCAAAAAAAACAAAAAAGGACCCCTTACCAAAGATATCCTCCGCAATCGCCGGAGGTGGCCATCATTACATGAATGACTATGCTCTAGTTTGAGAAAATGATAGTCTTCGTATTGGCTCCAAAATCTTCACCGAAGAATCCCTGAAGACTCCTTGAAGATTCTTTCTTCAGCTGAATTGGACCCCTGGGCCCCAATAAAAGAAAACAAAAAAGGACCCCTTAACAAAGATTTCCTCCGGAATCGCCGGAGGTAGCCATCATTACATGAATGATTATGCTCTAGTTTGAGAAAATGATAGTCTTCGTATTGGCGCCAAAATCTTCACCGAAGAATCCCTGAAGACTCCTTGAAAATTCTTTCTTCAGCTGAACTGGACCCCTGGACCCCACAAAAAAAAACAAAAAAGGACCCCTCACCAAAGATTTCCTCCGGAATCGCCGAAGTGGCCATCATTACATGAATGACTATGCTCTAGTTTCAGAAAATGATAGTCTTCGTATTTGCTCCAAAATCTTCACCGAAGAATCCCTGAAGACTCTTTGAAGATTATTTCTTCAGCTGAATTAGACCCCTGGGCCCCACAAAAAAAAAAAAAAAAAAAAGGACCCCTTACCAAAGATTTCCTCCGGAATCGCAGGAGGTGGCCATCATTACATGAATAACTATGCTCTAGTTTTAGAAAATTATAGTCTTCATATTGGCTCCAAAATCCTCACCCAAGATTCCCTGAAGACTCCTTGAAGACTCTTTCTTCAGTAGTATAACATGTGTCATTTTTCAATTTCAAGGGTAATTTCTACCATTTATATTGCTGGTAGCCTTTATGACTATGCTCTAGTTTGAGAAAATGATAGTCTTAGTATTGGCGCCAAAATCTTCACCGAAGAATCCCTGAAGACTCCTTGAAGATTCTTTCTTCAGCTGAATTGGACCCCTGGGCCCCACCAAAAAAAAAAAAAAAAAAAGGACCCCTTACCAAAGATTTCCTCCGGAATCGCCGGAGGTGGCCATCATTACATGAATGACTATGCTCTAGTTTTAGAAAATGATAGTCTTCATATTGGCTCCAAAATCCTCACCCAAGATTCCCTGAAGACTCCTTGAAGACTCTTTCTTCAGCAGTATAGCAGGTGTCATTTTTCAATTTCAAGGGTAATTTATATAGCTGGTAGCCTTTATGAGTATGCTCTAGTTTGAGAAAATGATAGTCTTAGTATTGGCGCCAAAATCTTCACCAAAGAATCCATGAAGACTCCTTGAAGATTCTTTCTTCAGCTGAATTGGACCCCTGGGCCCCACAAAAAAAAAAAAGGACCCCTTACCAAAGATTTCCTCCGGAATCGCCGGAGGTGGCCATCATTATATTAATGACTATGCTCTAGTTTGAGAAAATGATAGTCTTCGTATTGGCTCCAAAATATTCACCGAAGAATCCCTGAAGACTCCTTGAAGATTCTTTCTTCAGCTGAATTGGACCCCTGGGCCCCACAAAAAAAAAAAAAAAAGGACCCCTTACCAAAGATTTCCTCCGGAATTGCCGGCGGTGGCCATCATTACATGAATGACTATGCTCTAGTTTGAGAAAATGATAGTCTTCGTATTGGCGCCAAAATCTTCACCGAAGAATCCCTGAAGACTCCTTGAAGATTCTTTCTTCAGCTGAATTGGACTCCTGGGCCCCACAAAAAAAAAAGAAAAAAGGACCCCTTACCAAAGATTTCCTCCGGAATCGCCGGAGGTAGCCATCATTACATGAATGACTATGTTCTAGTTTGAGAAAATGATAGTCTTTGTATTGGCGCCAAAATCTTGACAGAAGAATCCCTGAAGACTCCTTGAAGATTCTTTCTTCAGCTGAACTGGACCCCTGGGCCCACAAAAAAAAAAAAAAAAAAAAGGACCCCTTACCAAAGATTTCCTCCGGAATCGTCGGAGGTGGCCATCATTACATGAATGACTATGCTCTAGTTTGAAAAAATGATAGTCTTCGTATTGGCTCCAAAATCTTCACCGAAGAATCCCTGAAGACTCTTTGAAGATTCTTTCTTCAGCTTAATTGGACCCCTGGGCCCCACAAAAAAAAACAAAAAAGGACCCCTTACCAAACATTTCCTCCGGAATCGCCAGAGGTGGCCATCATTACATGAATGACTATGATCTAGTTTTAGAAAATGATAGTCTTCATATTGCCTCCAAAATCCTCACCCAAGATTCCCTGAAGACTCCTTGAAGACTCTTTCTTCAGCCGTATAACAGGTGTCATTTTTCAATTTCAAGGGTAATTTCTACCATTTATATAGCTGGTAGCCTTTATGACTATGCTCTAGTTTGAGAAAATGATAGTCTTAGTATTGGCGCCAAAATCTTCACCGAAGAATCCCTGAACACTCCTTGAAGATTCTTTCTTCAGCTGAATTGGACCCCTGAGCCCCACAAAAAAAAAAAAACAAAAAAGGACCCCTTACCAAAGATTTCCTCCGGAATCGCCGGAGGTGGCCATCATTACATGAATGACTATGCTCTAGTTTGAGAAAATGATAGTCTTCGTATTGGCGCCAAAATCTTCACCGAAGAATCCCTGAAGACTCCTTGAAGATTCTTTCTTCAGCTGAAATGGACCCCTGGGCCCCACAAAAAAAAAAAAGGACCCCTTACCAAAGATTTCCTCCGGAATCACCGGAGGTGGCCATCATTACATGAATGACTATGCTCTAGTTTGAGAGAATGATAGTCTTCGTATTGGCTCCAAAATCTTCACCGAAGAATCCCTAAAGACTCCTTGAAGATTCTTTCTTCAGCTGAATTGGACCCCTGGGCAACACAAAAAAAAACAAAAAAGGACCCCTTACCAAAGATTTCCTCCGGAATCGCCGGAGGTAGCCATCATTACATGAATGACTATGCTCTAGTTTGAGAAAATGGTAGTCTTCGTATTTGCTCCAAAATCTTCACCGAAGAATCCCTGAAGACTCTTTAAAGATTATTTCTTCAGCTGAATTGGACCCCTGGGCTCCACAAAAAAAAAACAAAAAAGGACCCCTTACCAAAGATTTCCTCCGGAATCGCCGGAGGTGGCCATCATTACATGAACGACTATGCTCTAGTTTTAGAAAATGATAGTTTTCATATTGGCTCCAAAATCCTCACCCAAGATTCCCTGAAGACTCCTAGAAGACTCTTTCTTCAGCAGTATAACAGGTGTCATTTTTCAATTTCAATTGTAATTTCTACCATTTATATAGCTGGTAGCCATTATGACTATGCTCTACTTTGAGAAAATGATAGTCTTAGTATTGGCGCCAAAATCTTCACCGAAGAAACCCTGAAGACTCCTTGAAGATTCTTTCTTCAGCTGAATTGGACCCCTGGGCCCCACAAAAAAAAAAAAAGGACCCCTTACCAAAGATTTCCTCCGGAATCGCTGGAGGTGGCCATCATTGCATGAATGACTATGCTCTAGTTTGAGAAAATGATAGTCTTCGTATTGGCGCCAAAATCTTCACCGAAGAATCCCTGAAGACTCCTTGAAGATTCTTTCTTCAGCTGAATTGGACCTCTGGGCCCCCCCCCCAAAAAAAAGGACCCCCTACCAAAGATTTCCTCCGGAATCGCAGGAGGTGGCCATCATTACATGAATGACTATACTCTAGGTTGAGAAAATGATAGTCTTCGTATTGGCGCCAAAATCTTCAGCGAAGAATCCCTGAAGACTCCTTGAAGATTCTTTCTTCAGCTGAATTGGACCCCTGGGCCCCACAAAAAAAAAAAAAAAAAAAAAAAAGGACCCCTTACTAAACATTTCCTCCGGAATCACCGGAGGTGGCCATCATTACATGAATGACTATGCTCTAGTTTGAGAAAATGATAGTCTTAGTATTGGCGCCAAAATCTTCACCGAAGAATCCCTGAAGACGCCTTGAAGATTCTTTCTTCAGCTAAATTGGACCCCTGGGCCAAACAAAAAAAAAAAGAAAAAAGGACCCCTTACCAAAGATTTCCTCCGGAATCGCCGGAGGTGGCCATCATTACATGAATGACTATGCTCTAGTTTGAGAAAATGATAGTCTTCGTATTGGCGCCAAAATCTTCACCGAAGAATCCCTGAAGACTCCTTGAAGATTCTTTCTTCAGCTGAACTGGACCCCTGGGCCCCACAAAAAAAAAAGAACCCCCTACCAAAGATTTCCTCCGGAATCGCCGGAGTTGGCCATCATTACATGAATGACTATGCTCTAGTTTGAGAGAATGATAGTCTTCGTATTGGCTCCAAAATCTTCACCGAAGAATCTCTGAAGACTCCTTGAAGATTCTTTCTTCAGCTAAATTTTACCCCTGGGCCCCACAAAAAAAAAAAAAAAAAAGGACCCCTTACCAAAGATTTCCTCAGGAATCGCCGGAGGTGGCCATTATTACATGAATGACTATGCTCTAGTTGGAGAAAATGATAGTCTTCGTATTGGCGCCAAAATCTTCACCGAAGAATCCCTGAAGACTCCTTGAAGATTCTTTCTTCAGCTGAACTGGAACCCTGGGAACCACAAAAAAAAAATTACAAAAAAGGACCCCTTACCAAAGATTTCCTCCGGAATCGCCGGAGGTGGCCATCATTACATGAATGACTATGCTCTAGTTTGAGAAAATGATAGTCTTCGTATTGGCTCCAAAATATTCACCGAAGAATCCCTGAAGACTCCTTGAAGATTCTTTCTTCAGCTGAATTGGACCCCTGGGCCCCACAAAAAAAAAAAAAAAAAAAAAAAAAAAAGACCCCTTACCAAAGATTTCCTCCGGAATCGCCGGCGGTGGCCATCATTACATGAATGACTATGCTCTAGTTTGAGAAAATGATAGTCTTCGTATTGGAGCCAAAATCTTCACCGAAGAATCCCTGAAGACTCCTTGAAGATTATTTCTTCACCTGAATTGGACCCCTGGGCCCCACAAAAAAAAAAAAAAAAATGACCAATTTCCAAAGATTTCCTCCAGAATCGCAGGAGGTAGCCATCAATACATGAATGACTATGCTCTAGTTTGAGAAAATGATAGTCTTCGTATTGGCGCCAAAATCTACACCGAAGAATCCCTGAAGACTCCTTGAAGATTCTTTCTTCAGCTGAACTGGACCCCTGGGCCCCACAAAAAAAAAAAAAAAAAAGAACCCCTTACCAAAGATTTCCTCCGGAATCGCCGGAGGTGGCCATCATTACATGAATGACTATGCTCTAGTTTTAGAAAATGATAGTCTTTATATTGGCTCCAAAATCCTCACTCAAGATTCCCTGAAGACTCCTTGAAGACTCTTTCTTCAGCAGTATAACAGGTGTCATTTTTCAATTTCAAGGGTAATTCCTACCATTTATATAGCTGGAAGCCTTTATGACTATGCTCTAGTTTGAGAAAATGATAGTCTTAGTATTGGCGCCAAAATCTTCACCGAAGAATCCCTGAAGACTCCTTGAAGATTCTTTCTTCAGCTGAATTGGACCCCTGAGCCCCACAAAAAAAAAAAAAGGACCCCTTACCAAATATTTCCTCCGGAATAGCCATAGGTGGCCATCATTACATGAATGACTATGCTCTAGTTTGAGAAAATGATAGTCTTCGTATTGGCTCCAAAATCTTCACCGAAGAATCCCTGAAGACTCCTTGAAGATTTTTGCTTCAGCTGAATTGGACCCATGGGCCCCACAAAAAAAAAAAAACAAAAAAGGACCCCTTACCAAAGATTTCCTCCGGAATCGCCGGAGGTGGCCATCATTACATGAATGATTATGCTCTAGTTTGAGAAAATGATAGTCTTCGTTTTGGCTCCAAAATCTTCACCGAAGAATCCCTGAAGACTCCTTGAAGAATCTTTCTTCAGCAGTATAACAGGTGTCATTTTTCAATTTCAAGGGGAATTTCTACCATTTATATAGCTGGTAGCCTTTATGACTTTGCTCTAGTTTGAGAAAATGATAGTCTTAGTATTGGCGCCAAAATCTTCACCAAAGAATCCATGAAGATTCCTTGAAGATTCTTTCTTCAGCTGAATTGGATCCCTGGGCCCCACAAAAAAAAAAAAAGGACCCCTTACCAAAGATTTCCTCCAGAATCGCCGGATTTGGCCATCATTACATTAATGACTGTGTTCTAGTTTGAGAAAATGATAGTCTTCGTATTGGCGCCAAAATCTTCACTGAAGAATCCCTGAAGACTCCTTGAAGATTCTTTCTTCAGCTGAACTGGACCCCTGGGCCCCACAAAAAAAAAAAAAAAAGGACCCCTTACCAAAGATTTCCTCCGGAATTGCCGGAGGTGGCCATCATTACATGAATGACTATGCTCTAGTTTGAGAAAATGATAGTCTTCGTATTGGCGCCAAAATCTTCACCGAAGAATCCCTGAAGACTTCTTGAAGATTCTTTCTTCAGCTGAATTGGACCCCTGGGCCCCACAAAAAAAAAAGAAAAAAGGACCCCTTACCAAAGATTTCCTCCGGAATCGCAGGAGGTAGCCATCATTACATGAATGACTATGTTCTAGTTTGTGAAAATGATAGTCTTTGTATTGGCGCCAAAATCTTTACTGAAGAATCCCTGAAGACTCCTTGAAGATTCTTTCTTCAGCTGAACTGGACCCCTGGGCCCCCCCCCCAAAAAAAAAGGACCCCTTACCAAAGATTTCCTCCGGAATCGTCGGAGGTGGCCATCATTACATGAATGACTATGCTCTAGTTTGAAAAAATGATAGTCTTCGTATTGGCTCCAAAATCTTCACCGAAGAATCCCTGAAGACTCTTTGAAGATTCTTTCTTCAGCTTAATTGGACCCCTGGGCCCCACAAAAAAAAGCAAAAAAGGACCCCTTATCAAACATTTCCTCCGGAATCGCCAGAGGTGGCCATCATTACATGAATGACTATGCTCTAGTTTGAGAAAATGATAGTCTTCGTATTGGCGCCAAAATCTTCACCGAAGAATCCCTGAAGACTCCTTGAAGATTCTTTCTTCAGCTGAATTGGACCCCTGAGCCCCACAAAAAAAAAAAAGGACCCCTTACCAAAGATTTCCTCCGGAATCGCCGGAGGTGGCCATCATTACATGAATGACTATGCTCTAGTTTGAGAAAATGATAGTCTTCGTATTGGCGCCAAAATCTTCACCGAAGAATCCCTGAAGACTCCTTGAAGATTCTTTCTTCAGCTGAACTGGACCCCTGGGCCCCACAAAAAAAAAAAAAAAAAAAAGGACCCCTTACCAAAGATTTAATCCGGAATCGCCGGAGGTGGCCATCATTACATGAATGTCTATGCTCTAGTTTGAGAAAATGATAGTCTTCGTATTGTCTCCAAAATCTTCACCGAAGAATCCCTAAAGACTCCTTGAAGATTCTTTCTTCAGCTGAATTGGACCCCTGGGCCCCACAAAAAAAAAAAAACAAAAAAGGACCGCTTACAAAAGATTTCCTCCGGAATCGCCGGAGGTAGCCATCATTACATGAATGACTATGCTCTAGTTTGAGAAAATGATAGTCTTCGTATTTGCTCCAAAATCTTCACCAAAGAATCCCTGAAGACTCTTTGAAGATTATTTCTTCAGCTGAATTGGACCCCTGGGCCCCACAAAAAAAAAAAAACAAAAAAGGACCCCTTACCAAAGATTTCCTCCGGAATCGCCGGAGGTGGCCATCATTACATGAATGACTATGCTCTAGTTTTAGAAAATGATAGTCTTCATATTGCCTCCAAAATCCTCACCCAAGATTCCCTGAAGACTCCTTGAAGACTCTTTCTTCAGCAGTATAACAGGAGTCATTTTTCAATTTCAAGGGTAATTTCTACCATTTATATAGCTGGTAGCCATTATGACTATGCTCTACTTTGAGAAAATGATAGTCTTAGTATTGGCGCCAAAATCTTCACCGAAGAATCCCTGAAGACTCCTTGAAGATTCTTTCTTCAGCTGAATTGGACCCCTGGGCCCCACAAAAAAAAAAAAAAAAAGGACCCCTTACCAAAGATTTCCTCCGGAATCGCCGGAGGTGGCCATCATTACATGAATGACTATGCTCTAGTTTGAGAAAATGATAGTCTTCGTATTCGCGCCAAAATCTTCACCGAAGAATCCCTGAAGACTCCTTGAAGATTCTTTCTTCAGCTGAACTGGACCCCTGGGCCCCACAAAAAAAAAAAAGGACCCCCTACCAAAGATTTCCTCCGGAATCGCCGGAGGTGGCTATCATTACATGAATGACTATGCTCTAGTTTGAGAAAATGATAGTCTTCGTATTGGCGCCAAAATCTTCAGCGAAGAATCCCTGAAGACTCCTTGAAGATTCTTTCTTCAGCTGAATTGGACCCCTGGGCCCCACAAAAAAAAAAAAACAAAAAAGGACCCCTTACTAAAGATTTCCTCCGGAATCACCGGAGGTGGCCATCATTACATTAATGACTATGCTCTAGTTTGAGAAAATGATAGTCTTAGTATTGGCGCCAAAATCTTCACCGAAGAATCCCTGAAGACGCCTTGAAGATTCTTTCTTCAGCTAAATTGGACCCCTGGGCCAAACAAAAAAAAAAAAGAAAAAAGGACCCCTTACCAATGATTTCCTCCGGAATCGCCGGAGGTGGCCATCATTACATGAATGACTATGCTCTAGTTTGAGAAAATGATAGTCTTCGTATTGGCGCCAAAATCTTCACCGAAGAATCCCTGAACACTCCTTGAAGATTCTTTCTTCAGCTGAACTGGAACCCTGGGAACCACGAAAAAAAAAAGAACCCTCTACCAAAGATTTCCTCCGGAATCGCCGGAGGTGGCCATCATTACATGAATGACTATGGTCTAGTTTGAGAAAATGATAGTCTTTGTATTGGCTCCAAAATCTTCACCGAAGTATCACTGAAGACTCCTTGAATATTCTTTCTTCAGCTGAATTGGACCCCTGGGCCCCACAAAAAAAAAAAAAAACAAAAAAGGACCCCTTACCAAAGATTTCCTCCGGAATCGCCGGAGGTGGCCATTATTACATGAATGACTAAGCTCTAGTTTGAGAAAATGATAGTCTTCGTATTGGCGCCAAAATCTTCACCGAAGAATCCTTGAAGACTCCTTTAAGATTCTTTTTTCAGCTGAACTGGACCCCTAGGCCCCATAAAAAAAAAAAAAAAGAAAGGACCCCTTACCAAAGATTTCCTGCGGAATCGCCGGAGGTGGCCATCATTACATGAATGACTAAGCTCTAGTTTGAGAAAATGATAGTCTTTATATTGGCTCCAAAATCTTCACCGAAGAATCCCTGAAGACTCCTTGAAGATTGTTTCTTCAGCTGAATTGGACCCCTGGGCCCCCCCCAAAAAAACAAAAAAGGACCCCTTACCAAAGATTTCCTCCGGAATCGCCGGAGGTAGCCATCATTACATGAATGACTATGCTCTAGTTTGAGAAAATGATAGTCTTCGTATTGGCGCCAAAATCTTCACCGAAGAATCCCTGAAGACTCCTTGAAGATTCTTTCTTCAGCTGAACTGGACCCCTGGGCCCCACAAAAAAAAAAAAAGGAACCCTTACCAAAGATTTCCTCCGGAATCGACGGAGGTGGCCATCATTACATGAATGACTATGCTCTAGTTTGAGAAAATGATAGTCTTCGTATTTGCTCCAAAATCTTCGCCGAAGAATCCCTGAAGACTCTTTGAAGATTATTTCTTCAGCTGAATTGGACCCCTGGGCCCCACAAAAAAAAAAAAAAGGAACCCTTACCAAAGATTTCCTCCGGAATCGCCGGAGGTGGCCATCATTACTTGAATGACTATGCTCTAGTTTGAGAAAATGATAGTCTTCGTATTGGCTCCAAAATCTTCACCGAAGAATCCCTGAAGACTCCTTGAAGATTCTTTCTTCAGCTGAATTGGACCCCTGGGCCCCACAAAAAAAAAAAAAAAAAAAAAAAGGACCCCTTACCAAAGATTTCCTCCGAAATCGCCGGAGGTGGCCATCATTATATGAATGACTATGCTCTAGTTTGAGAAAATGATAGTCTTCGTATTGGCGCAAAATCTTCACCGAAGAATCCCTGAAGACTCCTTGAAGATTCTTTCTTCAGCTGAACTGGACCCCTGGGCCCCACAAAAAAAAAAAAAAAAAAGGACCCCTTACCAAAGATTTCCTCCGGAATCGCCGGAGGTGGCCATCATTACATGAATGACTATGCTCTAGTTTGAGAAAATGATAGTCTTCGTATTGGCTCCAAAATATTCACCGAAGAATCCCTGAAGACTCCTTGAAGATTCTTTCTTCAGCTGAATTGGACCACTGGGCCCACAAAAAAAAAAAACAAAAAAGGACCCCTTACCAAAGATTTCCTCCGGAATCGCCGGAGGTGGCCATCATTACATGAATGACTATGCTCTAGTTTTAGAAAATGATAGTCTTCATTTTGGCACCAAAATTCTCACCCAAGATTCCCTGAAGACTCCTTGGAGACTCTTTCTTCAGCAGTATAACAGGTGTCATTTTTCAATTTCAAGGGTAATTTCTACCATTTATATAGCTGGTAGCCTTTATGACTATGCTCTAGTTTGAGAAAATGATAGTCTTAGTATTGGCGCCCAAATCTTCACCGAAGAATCCCTGAAGACTCCTTGAAGATTCTTTTTTCAGCTGAATTGGACCCCTGCCCCCCCCCCCCCCCCAAAAAAAAAGGACCCCTTAATAAATATTTCCTCCGGAATCGCCGGAGGTGGCCATCATTACATGAATGACTATGCTCTAGTTTGAGAAAATGATAGTGTTCGTATTGGCGCCAAAATCTTCACCGAAGAATCCCTGAAGACTCCTTGAAGATTCTTTCTTCAGCTGAACTGGACCCCTGGGCCCCACGAAAAAAAAATAAAAAGGACCCCCTACCAAAGATTTCCTCCGGAATCGCCGGAGGTGGCCATCATTACATGAATGACTATGCTCTAGTTTGAGAAAATGATAGTCTTTGTATTGGCGCCAAAATCTTCACCGAAGAATCCCTGAAGACTCTTTGAAGATTCTTTCTTCAGCTGAATTGGACCCCTGGGCCCCACAAAAAAAAAAAGGACCCCTTACCAAAGATTTCCTCCGGAATCGCCGGAGGTGGCCATCATTACATGAATGACTATGCTCTAGTTTTAGAAAATGATAGTCTTCATATTGGCTCCAAAATCATCACCGAAGATTCCCTGAAGACTCCTTGAAGACTCTTTCTTCAGCAGTATAACAGGTGTCATTTTTCAATTTCAAGGGTAATTTCTACCATTTATATAGTTGGTAGCCTTTATGACTATGCTCTAGTTTGAAAAAATGATAGTCTTAGTATTGGCGCCAAAATCTTCACCGAAGAATCCCTGAAGACTCCTTGAAGATTCTTTCTTCAGCTGAACTGGACCCCTGGGTCCCACAAAAAAAAAAAAAACAAAAAAGGACCCCTTACCAAAGATTTCCTCCGGAATCGCCGGAGGTGGCCATCATTACATGAATGAATATGCTCTAGTTTAAGAAAATGATAGTCTTCGTATTGGCTCCAAAATATTCAATGAAGAATCCCTGAAGACTCCTTGAAGATTCTTTCTTCAGCTGAATTGGACCACTGGGCCCCACAAAAAAAAACAAAAAAGGACCCCTTACTAAAGATTTCCTCCGGAATCGCCGTAGGTGGCCATCATTACATGAATGACTATGCTCTAGTTTGAGAAAATGATAGTCTTCGTATTGGCGCCAAAATCTTGACCGAAGAATCCCTGAAGACTCCTTGAATATTCTTTCTTCAGCTGAATTGGACGCCTGGGCCCCACAAAAAAAAACAAAAAACTACCCCTTACCAAAGATTTCCTCCGGAATCGCCGGAGGTAGCCATCATTACATGAATGACTATGCTCTAGTTTGAAAAAATGATAGTCTTCGTATTGGCGCCAAAATCTTCACCAAAGAATCCCTGAAGACTCCTTGAAGATTCTTTCTTCAGCTGAATTGGACCACTGGGCCCCACAAAAAAAAAAAAAAAAAAAAAGGACCCCTTACCAAAGATTTCCTCCGGAATCGCCGGAGGTGGCCATCATTACATGAATGACTATGCTCTAGTTTGAGAAAATGATAGTCTTCGTATTGGAGCCAAAATCTTCACCGAAGAATCCCTGAAGACTCCTTGAATATTCTTTCTTCAGCTGAATTGGACTCCTGGGCCCCACAAAAAAAAACAAAAAACTACCCCTTCCCAAAGATTTCCTCCGGAATCGCCTGAGGTGGCCATCATTACATGAATGACTATGCTCTAGTTTGAAAAAATGATAGTCTTCGTATTGGCGCCAAAATATTCACCGAAGAATCCCTGAAGACTCCTTGAAGATTCTTTCTTCAGCTGAACTGGACCCCTGGGCCCCACAAAAAAAAAAAAAAAAAAAAAAAAAACACTACCAAAGATTTCCTCCGGAATCGCCGGAGGTGGCCATTATTACATGAATGACTATGCTCTAGTTTGAGAAAATGATAGTCTTCGTATTGGCTCCAAAATATTCACCGAAGAATCCCTGAACACTCCTTGAAGATTCTTTCTTCAGCTGAACTGGACCCCTGGGCCCCACAAAAAAAAAAAAAAAGGACCCCTTACCAAAGATTTCCTCCGGAATCGCCGGAGGTGGCCATCATTACATGAATGACTATGCTCTAGTTTGAGAAAATGATAGTCTTCGTGTTGGCGCAAAATCTTCACCGAAGAATCCCTGAAGACTCCTTGAAGATTCTTTCTTCAGCTGAACTGGACCCCTGGGCCCCACAAAAAAAAAAAAGGACCCCTTACCAAAGCTTTCCTCCGGAATCGCCGGAGGTGGCCATCATTACATGAATGACTATGCTCTAGTTTGAGAAAATGATAGTCTTCGTATTGGCTCCAAAATCTTCACCGAAGAATCCCTGAAGACTCTTTGAAGATTCTTTCTTCAGCTGAATTGGACCCCTGGGCCCCCCCCCAAAAAAAACCAAAAAGGACCCCTTACCAAAGATTTCCTCCGGAATCGCCGGAGGTGGCCATCATTACATGAATGACTATGCTCTAGTTTTAGAAAATGATAGTCTTTATATTGGCTCCAGAATCCTCACCCAAGATTCCCTGAAGACTCCTAGTAGACTCTTTCTTCAGCAGTATAACAGGTGTCATTTTTCAATTTCAAGGGTAATTTCTACCATTTATATAGGTGGTAGCCTTTATGACTATGCTCTAGTTTGAGAAAATGATAGTCTTAGTATTGGCGCCAAAATCTTCACCGAAGAATCCCTGAAGACTCCTTGAAGATTCTTTCTTCAGCTGAATTGGACCCCTGGACCCCACAAAAAAAACAAAACAAAAAAGGACCCCTTCCCAAAGATTTCCTCCGGAATCGCCGGAGGTGGCCATCATTACATGAATGACTATGCTCTAGTTTGAGAAAATGATAGTCTTCGTATTGGCGCCAAAATCTTCACCGAAAAATCCCTGAAGACTCCTTGAAGATTCTTTCTTCAGCTGAACTGGACCCCAGGGCCCCACAAAAAAAAAAAAAAAAAAAAAAGACCCCTTACCAAAGATTTCCTCCGGAATCGCCGGAGGTGGCCATCATTACATGAATGACTATGCTCTAGTTTGAGAAAATGATAGTCTTCGTATTGGCTCCAAAATATTCACCGAAGAATCCCTGAAGACTCCTTGAAGATTCTTTCTTCAGCTGAATTGGACCACTGGGCCCACAAAAAAAAAAAAACAAAAAAGGACCCCTTACCAAAGATTTCCTCCGGAATCGCCGGAGGTGGCCATCATTACATGAATGACTAGGCTCTAGTTTGAGAAAATGATAGTCTTCGTATTGGCGCCAAAATATTCACCGAAGAATCCCTGAAGACTCCTTGAAGATTCTTTCTTCAGCTGAATTGGACTCCTAGGCCCCACAAAAAAAAAAAACAAAAAAAACTACCCCTTACCAAAGATTTCCTCCGGAATCGCCGGAGGTAGCCATCATTACATGAATGACTATGCTCTAGTTTGAGAAAATGATAGTCTTCGTATTGGCGCCAAAATCTTCACCGAAGAATCCCTGAAGACTCCTTGAAGATTCTTTCTTCAGCTGAACTGGACCCCTGGGCCCCACAAAAAAAAAAAAAAAAAAAAAAAGGACCCGTTACCAAAGATTTCCTCCGGAATCGCCGGAGGTGGCCATCATTACATGAATGACTATGCTCTAGTTTGAGAAAATGATAGTCTTCGTATTGGCGCCAAAATCTTCACCGAAGAATCCCTGAAGACTCCTTGAAGATTCTTTCTTCAGCTGAACTGGACCCCAGGGCCCCACAAAAAAAAAAAAAAGGACCCCTTACCAAAGATTTCCTCCGGAATCGCCGGAGGTGGCCATCATTACATGAATGACTATGCTCTAGTTTGAGAAAATGATAGTCTTCGTATTGGCTCCAAAATATTCACCGAAGAATCCCTGAAGACTCCTTGAAGATTCTTTCTTCAGCTGAATTGGACCACTGGGCCCACAAAAAAAAAAAAAAAAAGGACCCCTTACCAAAGATTTCCTCCGGAATCGCCGGAGGAGGCCATCATTACATGAATGACTATGCTCTAGTTTTAGAAAATGATAGTCTTCATTTTGGCACCAAAATCCTCACCCAAGATTCCCTGAAGACTCCTTGGAGACTCTTTCTTCAGCAGTATAACAGGTGTCATTTTTCAATTTCAAGGGTAATTTCTACCATTTATATACCTGGTAGCCTTTATGACTATGCTCTAGTTTGAGAAAATGATAGACTTAGTATTGGAGCCCAAATCTTCACCGAAGAATCCCTGAAGACTCCTTGAAGATTCTTTTTTCAGCTGAATTGGACCCCTGGCCCCCCCAAAAAAAAAGGACCCCTTACCAAAGATTTCCTCCGGAATCGCCGGAGGTGGCCATCATTACATGAATGACTATGCTCTAGTTTGAGAAAATGATAGTGTTCGTATTGGCGCCAAAATCTTCACCGAAGAATCCCTGAAGACTCCTTGAAGATTCTTTCTTCAGCTGAACTGGTCCCCTGGGCCCCACGAAAAAAAAATAAAAAGGACCCCCTACCAAAGATTTCCTCCGGAATCGCCGGAGGTGGCCATCATTACATGAATGACTATGCTCTAGTTTGAGAAAATGATAGTCTTTGTATTGGCGCCAAAATCTTCACCGAAGAATCCCTGAAGACTCTTTGAAGATTCTTTCTTCAGCTGAATTGGACCCCTGGGCCCCACAAAAAAAAAAAAGGACCCCTTACCAAAGATTTCCTCCGGAATCGCCGGAGGTGGCCATCATTACATGAATGACTATGCTCTAGTTTTAGAAAATGATAGTCTTCATATTGGCTCCAAAATCATCACCGAAGATTCCCTGAAGACTCCTTGAAGACTCTTTCTTCAGCAGTATAACAGGTGTCATTTTTCAATTTCAAGGGTAATTTCTACCATTTATATAGTTGGTAGCCTTTATGACTATGCTCTAGTTTGAGAAAATGATAGTCTTAGTATTGGCGCCAAAATCTTCACCGAAGAATCCCTGAAGACTCCTTGAAGATTCTTTCTTCAGCTGAACTGGACCCCTGGGACCCAAAAAAAAAAAACAACAAAAAAGGACCCCTTACCAAAGATTTCCTCCGGAATCGCCGGAGGTGGCCATCAATACATGAATGAATATGCTCTAGTTTAAGAAAATGATAGTCTTCGTATTGGCTCCAAAATATTCACTGAAGAATCCCTGAAGACTCCTTGAAGATTCTTTCTTCAGCTGAATTGGACCACTGGGCCCCACAAAAAAAAACAAAAAAGGACCCCTTACTAAAGATTTCCTCCGGAATCGCCGGAGGTGGCCATCATTACATGAATGACTATGCTCTAGTTTGAGAAAATGATAGTCTTCGTATTGGCGCCAAAATCTTCACCGAAGAATCCCTGAAGACTCCTTGAATATTCTTTCTTCAGCTGAATTGGACTCCTGGGCCCCACAAAAAAAACAAAAAACTACCCCTTACCAAAGATTTCCTCCGGAATCGCCGGAGGTAGCCATCATTACATGAATGACTATGCTCTAGTTTGAAAAAATGATAGTCTTCGTATTGGCGCCAAAATCTTCACCAAAGAATCCCTGAAGACTCCTTGAAGATTCTTTCTTCAGCTGAATTGGACCCCTGGGCCCCACAAAAAAAAAAAAAAAAGGGACCCCTTACCAAAGATTTCCTCCGGAATCGCCGGAGGTGGCCATCATTACATGAATGACTATGCTCTAGTTTGAGAAAATGATAGTCTTCGTGTTGGCGCAAAATCTTCACCGAAGAATCCCTGAAGACTCCTTGAAGATTCTTTCTTCAGCAGAACTGGACCCATGGGCCCCACAAAAAAAAAAAAAAAAAAAAAAAGGATCCCTTACCAAAGATTTCCTCCGGAATCGCCGGAGGTGGCCATCATTACATGAATGACTATGCTCTAGTTTGAGAAAATGATAGTCTTCGTATTGGCTCCAAAATCTTCACCGAAGAATCCCTGAAGACTCTTTGAAGATTCTTTCTTCAGCTGAATTGGACCCCTGGGCCCCACAAAAAAAAAAAAAAAGGACCCCTTACCAAAGATTTCCTCCGGAATCGCCGGAGGTGGCCATCGTTACATGAATGACAATGCTCTAGTTTTAGAAAATGATAGTCTTCATATTGGCTCCAAAATCCTCACCCAAGATTCCCTGAAGACTCCTTGAAGACTCTTTCTTCAGCAGTATAACAGGTGTCATTTTTCAATTTCAAGGGTAATTTCTACCATTTATATAGCTGGTAGCCTTTATGACTATGCTCTAGTTTGAGAAAATGATAGTCTTAAAATTGGCGCCAAAATCTTCACCGAAGAATCCCTGAAGACTCCTTGAAGATTCTTTCTTCAGCTGAATTGGACCCCTGGACCCCACAAAAAAACAAAACAAAAAAGGACCCCTTCCCAAAGATTTCCTCCGGAATCGCCGGAGGTGGTCATCATTACATGAATGACTATGCTCTAGTTTGAGAAAATGATAGTCTTCGTATTGGCGCCAAAATCTTCACCGAAGAATCCCTGAAGACTCCTTGAAGATTCTTTCTTCAGCTGAACTGGACCCCTGGGCCCCACAAAAAAAAAAAAACAAAAAAGGACCCCTTACCAAAGATTTCCTCCGGAATCGCCGGAGGTGGCCATCATTACATGAATGACTATGCTCTAGTTTGAGAAAATGATAGTCTTCGTATTGGCGCCAAAATCTTCACCGAGGAATCCCTGAAGACTCCTTGAAGATTCTTTCTTCAGCTGAACTGGACCCCTGGGCCCCACAAAAAAAAAAAAAAAAAAAAAAAAGACCCCTTACCAAAGATTTCCTCCGGAATCGGCGGAGGTGGCCATCATTACATGAATGACTATGCTCTAGTTTGAGAAAATGATAGTCTTCGTGTTGGCGCAAAATCTTCACCGAAGAATCCCTGAAGACTCCTTGAAGATTCTTTCTTCAGCTGAACTGGACCCCTGGGCCCCACAAAAAAAAAAAAGGACCCCTTACCAAAGCTTTCCTCCGGAATCGCCGGAGGTGGCCATCATTACATGAATGACTATGCTCTAGTTTGAGAAAATGATAGTCTTCGTATTGGCTCCAAAATCTTCACCGAAGAATCCCTGAAGACTCTTTGAAGATTCTTTCTTCAGCTGAATTGGACCCCTGGGCCCCCCCCCCCAAAAAAACCAAAAAGGACCCCTTACCAAAGATTTCCTCCGGAATCGCCGGAGGTGGCCATCATTACATGAATGACTATGCTCTAGTTTTAGAAAATGATAGTCTTTATATTGGCTCCAGAATCCTCACCCAAGATTCCCTGAAGACTCCTTGTAGACTCTTTCTTCAGCAGTATAACAGGTGTCATTTTTCAATTTCAAGGGTAATTTCTACCATTTATATAGGTGGTAGCCTTTATGACTATGCTCTAGTTTGAGAAAATGATAGTCTTAGTATTGGCGCCAAAATCTTCACCGAAGAATCCCTGAAGACTCCTTGAAGATTCTTTCTTCAGCTGAATTGGACCCCTGGACCCCACAAAAAAAACAAAACAAAAAAGGACCCCTTCCCAAAGATTTCCTCCGGAATCGCCGGAGGTGGCCATCATTACATGAATGACTATGCTCTAGTTTGAGAAAATGATAGTCTTCGTATTGGCGCCAAAATCTTCACCGAAGAATCCCTGAAGACTCCTTGAAGATTCTTTCTTCAGCTGAACTGGACCCCAGGGCCCCACAAAAAAAAAAAAAAAAAGGACCCCTTACCAAAGATTTCCTCCGGAATCGCCGGAGGTGGCCATCATTACATGAATGACTATGCTCTAGTTTGAGAAAATGATAGTCTTCGTATTGGCTCCAAAATATTCACCGAAGAATCCCTGAAGACTCCTTGAAGATTCTTTCTTCAGCTGAATTGGACCACTGGGCCCACAAAAAAAAAAAACAAAAAAGGACCCCTTACCAAAGATTTCCTCCGGAATCGCCGGAGGTGGCCATCATTACATGAATGACTAGGCTCTAGTTTGAGAAAATGATAGTCTTCATATTGGCGCCAAAATATTCACCGAAGAATCCCTGAAGACTCCTTGAAGATTCTTTCTTCAGCTGAATTGGACTCCTAGGCCCCACAAAAAAAAAAACAAAAAAAACCACCCCTTACCAAAGATTTCCTCCGGAATCGCCGGAGGTAGCCATCATTACATGAATGACTATGCTCTAGTTTGAGAAAATGATAGTCTTCGTATTGGCGCCAAAATCTTCACCGAAGAATCCCTGAAGACTCCTTGAAGATTCTTTCTTCAGCTGAACTGGACCCCTGGGCCCCACAAAAAAAAAAAAAAAAAAAAAAGACCCGTTACCAAAGATTTCCTCCGGAATCGCCGGAGGTGGCCATCATTACATGAATGACTATGCTCTAGTTTGAGAAAATGATAGTCTTCGTATTGGCGCCAAAATCTTCACCGAAGAATCCCTGAAGACTCCTTGAAGATTCTTTCTTCAGCTGAACTGGACCCCAGGGCCCCACAAAAAAAAAAAAAGGACCCCTTACCAAAGATTTCCTCCGGAATCGCCGGAGGTGGCCATCATTACATGAATGACTATGCTCTAGTTTGAGAAAATGATAGTCTTCGTATTGGAGCCAAAATCTTCACCGAAGAATCCCTGAAGACTCCTTGAAGATTCTTTCTTCAGCTGAACTGGACCCCAGGGCCCCACAAAAAAAAAAAAAGGACCCCTTACCAAAGATTTCCTCCGGAATCGCCGGAGGTGGCCATCATTACATGAATGACTATGCTCTAGTTTGAGAAAATGATAGTCTTCGTATTGGCTCCAAAATATACACCGAAGAATCCCTGAAGACTCCTTGAAGATTCTTTCTTCAGCTGAACTGGACCCCTGGGCCCCACAAAAAAAAAAAAAAAAAAAAAAAAAAAGGACCCGTTACCAAAGATTTCCTCCGGAATCGCCGGAGGTGGCCATCATTACATGAATGACTATGCTCTAGTTTGAGAAAATGATAGTCTTCGTATTGGCGCCAAAATCTTCACCGAAGAATCCCTGAAGACTCCTTGAAGATTCTTTCTTCAGCTGAACTGGACCCCAGGGCCCCACAAAAAAAAAAAAGGACCCCTTACCAAAGATTTCCTCCGGAATCGCCGGAGGTGGCCATCATTACATGAATGACTATGCTCTAGTTTGAGAAAATGATAGTCTTCGTATTGGCTCCAAAATATTCACCGAAGAATCCCTGAAGACTCCTTGAAGATTCTTTCTTCAGCTGAATTGGACCACTGGGCCCACAAAAAAAAAAAAAAAGGACCCCTTACCAAAGATTTCCTCCGGAATCGCCGGAGGAGGCCATCATTACATGAATGACTATGCTCTAGTTTTAGAAAATGATAGTCTTCATTTTGGCACCAAAATCCTCACCCAAGATTCCCTGAAGACTCCTTGGAGACTCTTTCTTCAGCAGTATAACAGGTGTCATTTTTCAATTTCAAGGGTAATTTCTACCATTTATATACCTGGTAGCCTTTATGACTATGCTCTAGTTTGAGAAAATGATAGACTTAGTATTGGAGCCCAAATCTTCACCGAAGAATCCCTGAAGACTCCTTGAAGATTCTTTTTTCAGCTGAATTGGACCCCTGGCCCCCCCCCCCAAAAAAAGGACCCCTTACCAAAGATTTCCTCCGGAATCGCCGGAGGTGGCCATCATTACATGAATGACTATGCTCTAGTTTGAGAAAATGATAGTGTTCGTATTGGCGCCAAAATCTTCACCGAAGAATCCCTGAAGACTCCTTGAAGATTCTTTCTTCAGCTGAACTGGACCCCTGGGCCCCACGAAAAAAATATAAAAAGGACCCCCTACCAAAGATTTCCTCCGGAATCGCCGGAGGTGGCCATCATTACATGAATGACTATGCTCTAGTTTGAGAAAATGATAGTCTTTGTATTGGCGCCAAAATCTTCACCGAAGAATCCCTGAAGACTCTTTGAAGATTCTTTCTTCAGCTGAATTGGACCCCTGGGCCCCACAAAAAAAAAAAAAAGGACCCCTTACCAAAGATTTCCTCCGGAATCGCCGGAGGTGGCCATCATTACATGAATGACTATGCTCTAGTTTTAGAAAATGATAGTCTTCATATTGGCTCCAAAATCATCACCGAAGATTCCCTGAAGACTCCTTGAAGACTCTTTCTTCAGCAGTATAACAGGTGTCATTTTTCAATTTCAAGGGTAATTTCTACCATTTATATAGTTGGTAGCCTTTATGACTATGCTCTAGTTTGAGAAAATGATAGTCTTAGTATTGGCGCCAAAATCTTCACCGAAGAATCCCTGAAGAC
Source organism: Macrobrachium rosenbergii (assembly GCA_039081455.1). NCBI lineage: Eukaryota > Metazoa > Arthropoda > Malacostraca > Decapoda > Palaemonidae > Macrobrachium > Macrobrachium rosenbergii. The sequence goes on along the minus strand of JANJGK010000010.1, from coordinate 63,393,284 downwards.
TCCTTGAAGATTCTTTCTTCAGCTGAACTGGACCCCTGGGACCCAAAAAAAAAAAAAAACAACAAAAAAGGACCCCTTACCAAAGATTTCCTCCGGAATCGCCGGAGGTGGCCATCAATACATGAATGAATATGCTCTAGTTTAAGAAAATGATAGTCTTCGTATTGGCTCCAAAATATTCACTGAAGAATCCCTGAAGACTCCTTGAAGATTCTTTCTTCAGCTGAATTGGACCACTGGGCCCCACAAAAAAAAAACAAAAAAGGACCCCTTACTAAAGATTTCCTCCGGAATCGCCGGAGGTGGCCATCATTACATGAATGACTATGCTCTAGTTTGAGAAAATGATAGTCTTCGTATTGGCGCCAAAATCTTCACCGAAGAATCCCTGAAGACTCCTTGAATATTCTTTCTTCAGCTGAATTGGACTCCTGGGCCCCACAAAAAAAAAAAAAAAAACTACCCCTTACCAAAGATTTCCTCCGGAATCGCCTGAGGTGGCCAACATTACATGAATGACTATGCTCTAGTTTGAAAAAATGATAGTCTTCGTATTGGAGCCAAAATCTTCACCGAAGAATCCCTGAAGACTCCTTGAAGATTCTTTCTTCAGCTGAACTGGACCCCAGGGCCCCACAAAAAAAAAAAAAAAGGACCCCTTACCAAAGATTTCCTCCGGAATCGCCGGAGGTGGCCATCATTACATGAATGACTATGCTCTAGTTTGAGAAAATGATAGTCTTCGTATTGGCTCCAAAATATACACCGAAGAATCCCTGAAGACTCCTTGAAGATTCTTTCTTCAGCTGAACTGGACCCCTGGGCCCCACAAAAAAAAAAAAAAAAAAAAAGGACCCGTTACCAAAGATTTCCTCCGGAATCGCCGGAGGTGGCCATCATTACATGAATGACTATGCTCTAGTTTGAGAAAATGATAGTCTTCGTATTGGCGCCAAAATCTTCACCGAAGAATCCCTGAAGACTCCTTGAAGATTCTTTCTTCAGCTGAACTGGACCCCAGGGCCCCACAAAAAAAAAAAAGGACCCCTTACCAAAGATTTCCTCCGAAATCGCCGGAGGTGGCCATCATTACATGAATGACTATGCTCTAGTTTGAGAAAATGATAGTCTTCGTATTGGCTCCAAAATATTCACCGAAAAATCCCTGAAGACTCCTTGAAGATTCTTTCTTCAGCTGAATTGGACCACTGGGCCCACAAAAAAAAAAAAAAAAGGACCCCTTACCAAAGATTTCCTCCGGAATCGCCGGAGGAGGCCATCATTACATGAATGACTATGCTCTAGTTTTAGAAAATGATAGTCTTCATTTTGGCACCAAAATCCTCACCCAAGATTCCCTGAAGACTCCTTGGAGACTCTTTCTTCAGCAGTATAACAGGTGTCATTTTTCAATTTCAAGGGTAATTTCTACCATTTATATACCTGGTAGCCTTTATGACTATGCTCTAGTTTGAGAAAATGATAGACTTAGTATTGGAGCCCAAATCTTCACCGAAGAATCCCTGAAGACTCCTTGAAGATTCTTTTTTCAGCTGAATTGGACCCCTGGCCCCCCCCCAAAAAAAAGGACCCCTTACCAAAGATTTCCTCCGGAATCGCCGGAGGTGGCCATCATTACATGAATGACTATGCTCTAGTTTGAGAAAATGATAGTGTTCGTATTGGCGCCAAAATCTTCACCGAAGAATCCCTGAAGACTCCTTGAAGATTCTTTCTTCAGCTGAACTGGACCCCTGGGCCCCACGAAAAAAATATAAAAAGGACCCCCTACCAAAGATTTCCTCCGGAATCGCCGGAGGTGGCCATCATTACATGAATGACTATGCTCTAGTTTGAGAAAATGATAGTCTTCGTATTGGCGCCAAAATCTTCACCGAAGAATCCCTGAAGACTCCTTGAAGATTCTTTCTTCAGCTGAACTGGACCCCAGGGCCCCACAAAAAAAAAAAAGGACCCCTTACCAAAGATTTCCTCCGGAATCGCCGGAGGTGGCCATCATTACATGAATGACTATGCTCTAGTTTTAGAAAATGATAGTCTTCATATTGGCTCCAAAATCATCACCGAAGATTCCCTGAAGACTCCTTGAAGACTCTTTCTTCAGCAGTATAACAGGTGTCATTTTTCAATTTCAAGGGTAATTTCTACCATTTATATAGTTGGTAGCCTTTATGACTATGCTCTAGTTTGAGAAAATGATACTCTTAGTATTGGCGCCAAAATCTTCACCGAAGAATCCCTGAAGACTCCTTGAAGATTCTTTCTTCAGCTGAACTGGACCCCTGGGACCCAAAAAAAAAAAAAACAACAAAAAAGGACCCCTTACCAAAGATTTCCTCCGGAATCGCCGGAGGTGGCCATCAATACATGAATGAATATGCTCTAGTTTAAGAAAATGATAGTCTTCGTATTGGCTCCAAAATATTCACTGAAGAATCCCTGAAGACTCCTTGAAGATTCTTTCTTCAGCTGAATTGGACCACTGGGCCCCACAAAAAAAAACAAAAAAGGACCCCTTACTAAAGATTTCCTCCGGAATTGCCGGAGGTGGCCATCATTACATGAATGACTATGCTCTAGTTTGAGAAAATGATAGTCTTCGTATTGGCGCCAAAATCTTCACCGAAGAATCCCTGAAGACTCCTTGAATATTCTTTCTTCAGCTGAATTGGACTCCTGGGCCCCACAAAAAAAAAACAAAAAACTACCCCTTACCAAAGATTTCCTCCGGAATCGCCGGAGGTAGCCATCATTACATGAATGACTATGCTCTAGTTTGAAAAAATGATAGTCTTCGTATTGGCGCCAAAATCTTCACCAAAGAATCCCTGAAGCCTCCTTGAAGATTCTTTCTTCAGCTGAATTGGACCCCTGGGCCCCACAAAAAAAAAAAAAAACTACCAAAGATTTCCTCCGGAATCGCCGTAGGTGGCCATCATTACATGAATGACTATGCTCTAGTTTGAGAAAATGATAGTCTTCGTATTGGCTCCAAAATATTCACCGAAGAATCCCTGAAGACTCCTTGAAGATTCTTTCTTCAGCTGAATTGGACAACTGGGCCCCACAAAAAAAAAAAAAACAAAAAAGGACCCCTTACCAAAGATTTCCTCCGGAATCGCCGGAGGTGGCCATCATTACATGAATGACTATGCTCTAGTTTGAGAAAATGATAGTCTTCGTATTGGCGCCAAAATCTTCACCGAAGAATCCCTGAAGACTCCTTGAATATTCTTTCTTCAGCTGAATTGGACTCCTGGGCCCCACAAAAAAAAACAAAAAACTACCCCTTACCAAAGATTTCCTCCGCAATCGCCTGAGGTGGCCATCATTACATGAATGACTATGCTCTAGTTTGAAAAAATGATAGTCTTCGTATTGGCGCCAAAATATTCACCGAAGAATCCCTGAAGACTCCTTGAAGATTCTTTCTTCAGCTGAACTGGACCCCTGGGCCCCAAAAAAAAAAAAAAAAAAAAACACTACCAAAGATTTCCTCCGGAATCGCCGGAGGTGGCCATTATCACATGAATGACTATGCTCTAGTTTGATAAAATGATAGTCTTCGTATTGGCTCCAAAATATTCACCGAAGAATCCCTGAACACTCCTAGAAGATTCTTTCTTCAGCTGAACTGGACCCCTGGGCCCCACAAAAAAAAAAAAAAAAAAAGGACCCCTTACCAAAGATTTCCTCCGGAATCGCCGGAGGTGGCCATCATTACATGAATGACTATGCTCTAGTTGAGAAAATGATAGTCTTCGTGTTGGCGCAAAATCTTCACCGAAGAATCCCTGAAGACTCCTTGAAGATTCTTTCTTCAGCAGAACTGGACCCCTGGGCCCCACAAAAAAAAAAAAAAAAAAAAAAAAGGATCCCTTACCAAAGATTTCCTCCGGAATCGCCGGAGGTGGCCATCATTACATGAATGACTATGCTCTAGTTTGAGAAAATGATAGTCTTCGTATTGGCTCCAAAATCTTCACGGAAGAATCCCTGAAGACTCTTTGAAGATTCTTTCTTCAGCTGAATTGGACCCCTGGGCCCCACAAAAAAAAAAAAGGACCCCTTACCAAAGATTTCCTCCGGAATCGCCGGAGGTGGCCATCATTACATGAATGACAATGCTCTAGTTTTAGAAAATGATAGTCTTCATATTGGCTCCAAAATCCTCACCCAAGATTCCCTGAAGACTCCTTGAAGACTCTTTCTTCAGCAGTATAACAGGTGTCATTTTTCAATTTCAAGGGTAATTTCTACCATTTATATAGCTGGTAGCCTTTATGACTATGCTCTAGTTTGAGAAAATGATAGTCTTAAAATTGGCGCCAAAATCTTCACCGAAGAATCCCTGAAGACTCCTTGAAGATTCTTTCTTCAGCTGAATTGGACCCCTGGACCCCACAAAAAAACAAAACAAAAAAGGACCCCTTCCCAAAGATTTCCTCCAGAATCGCCGGAGGTGGCCATCATTACATGAATGACTATGCTCTAGTTTGAGAAAATGATAGTCTTCGTTTTGGCTCCAAAATCTTCACCGAAGAATCCCTGAAGACTCCTTGAAGATTCTTTCTTCAGCTGAACTGGACCCCTGGGCCCCACAAAAAAAAAAAAAAAGGACCCCTTACCAAAGATTTCCTCCGGAATCGCCGGAGGTGGCCATCATTACATGAATGACTATGCTCTAGTTTGAGAAAATGATAGTCTTCGTATTGGCGCCAAAATCTTCACCGAGGAATCCCTGAAGACTCCTTGAAGATTCTTTCTTCAGCTGAACTGGACCCCTGGGCCCCACAAAAAAAAAAAAAAAAAAAAAGGACCCCTTACCAAAGATTTCCTCCGGAATCGCCGGAGGTGGCCATCATTACATGAATGACTATGCTCTAGTTTGAGAAAATGATAGTCTTCGTGTTGGCGCAAAATCTTCACCGAAGAATCCCTGAAGACTCCTTGAAGATTCTTTCTTCAGCTGAACTGGACCCCTGGGCCCCACAAAAAAAAAAAAAGGACCCCTTACCAAAGCTTTCCTCCGGAATCGCCGGAGGTGGCCATCATTACATGAATGACTATGCTCTAGTTTGAGAAAATGATAGTCTTCGTATTGGCTCCAAAATCTTCACCGAAGAATCCCTGAAGACTCTTTGAAGATTCTTTCTTCAGCTGAATTGGACCCCTGGGCCCCCCCAAAAAAAAACCAAAAAGGACCCCTTACCAAAGATTTCCTGCGGAATCGCCGGAGGTGGCCATCATTACATGAATGACTATGCTCTAGTTTTAGTAAATGATAGTCTTTATATTGGCTCCAGAATCCTCACCCAAGATTCCCTGAAGACTCCTTGTAGACTCTTTCTTCAGCAGTATAACAGGTGTCATTTTTCAATTTCAAGGGTAATTTCTACCATTTATATAGGTGGTAGCCTTTATGACTATGCTCTAGTTTGAGAAAATGATAGTCTTAGTATTGGCGCCAAAATCTTCTTCGAAGAATCCCTGAAGACTCCTTGAAGATTCTTTCTTCAGCTGAATTGGACCCCTGGACCCCACAAAAAAAACAAAACAAAAAAGGACCCCTTCCCAAAGATTTCCTCCGGAATCGCCGGAGGTGGCCATCATTACATGAATGACTATGCTCTAGTTTGAGAAAATGATAGTCTTCGTATTGGCGCCAAAATCTTCACCGAAGAATCCCTGAAGACTCCTTGAAGATTCTTTCTTCAGCTGAACTGTACCCCAGGGCCCCACAAAAAAAAAAAAAAGGACCCCTTACCAAAGATTTCCTCCGGAATCGCCGGAGGTGGCCATCATTACATGAATGACTATGCTGTAGTTTGAGAAAATGATAGTCTTCGTATTGGCTCCAAAATATTCACCGAAGAATCCCTGAAGACTCCTTGAAGATTCTTTCTTCAGCTGAATTGGACCACTGGGCCCACAAAAAAAAAAAAAAAAAAAGTACCCCTTACCAAAGATTTCCTCCGGAATCGCCGGAGGTGGCCATCATTACATGAATGACTAGGCTCTAGTTTGAGAAAATGATAGTCTTCGTATTGGCGCCAAAATATTCACTGAAGAATCCCTGAAGACTCCTTGAAGATTCTTTCTTCAGCTGAATTGGACCACTGGGCCCACAAAAAAAAAAACAAAAAAGGACCCCTTACCAAAGATTTCCTCCGGAATCGCCGGAGGTGGCCATCATTACATGAATGACTAGGCTCTAGTTTGAGAAAATGATAGTCTTCGTATTGGCGCCAAAATATTCACCGAAGAATCCCTGAAGACTCCTTGAAGATTCTTTCTTCAGCTGAATTGGACCACTGGGCCCACAAAAAAAAAAAACAAAAAAGTACCCCTTACCAAAGATTTCCTCCGGAATCGCCGGAGGTGGCCATCATTACATGAATGACTAGGCTCTAGTTTGAGAAAATGATAGTCTTCGTATTGGCGCCAAAATATTCACCGAAGAATCCCTGAAGACTCCTTGAAGATTCTTTCTTCAGCTGAATTGGACCCCAGGACCCCACAAAAAAAACAAAACAAAAAAGGACCCCTTCCCAAAGATTTCCTCCGGAATCGCCGGAGGTGGCCATCATTACATGAATGACTATGCTCTAGTTTGAGAAAATGATAGTCTTCGTATTGGCGCCAAAATCTTCACCGAAGAATCCCTGAAGACTCCTTGAAGATTCTTTCTTCAGCTGAACTGGACCCCAGGGCCCCACAAAAAAAAAAAAAAAAAGGACCCCTTACCAAAGATTTCCTCCGGAATCGCCGGAGGTGGCCATCATTACATGAATGACTATGCTGTAGTTTGAGAAAATGATAGTCTTCGTATTGGCTCCAAAATATTCACCGAAGAATCCCTGAAGACTCCTTGAAGATTCTTTCTTCAGCTGAATTGGACCACTGGGCCCACAAAAAAAAAAACAAAAAAGGACCCCTTACCAAAGATTTCCTCCGGAATCGCCGGAGGTGGCCATCATTACATGAATGACTAGGCTCTAGTTTGAGAAAATGATAGTCTTCGTATTGGCGCCAAAATATTCACCGAAGAATCCCTGAAGACTCCTTGAAGATTCTTTCTTCAGCTGAATTGGACTCCTAGGCCCCACAAAAAAAAAACAAAAAAAACTACCCCTTACCAAAGATTTCCTCCGGAATCGCCGGAGGTAGCCATCATTACATGAATGACTATGCTCTAGTTTGAGAAAATGATAGTCTTCGTATTGGCGCCAAAATCTTCACCGAAGAATCCCTGAAGACTCCTTGAAGATTCTTTCTTCAGCTGAACTGGACACCTGGGCCCCACAAAAAAAAAAAAAAAAAAAAAAAAGGACCCGTTACCAAAGATTTCCTCCGGAATCGACGGAGGTGGCCATCATTACATGAATGACTATGCTCTAGTTTGAGAAAATGATAGTCTTCGTATTGGCTCCAAAATATTCACCGAAGAATCCCTGAAGACTTCTTGAAGATTCTTTCTTCAGCTGAATTGGACCACTGGGCCCCACAAAAAAAAAACAAAATAGGACCCCTTACCAAAGATTTCCTCCGGAATCGCCGGAGGTGGCCATCTTTACATGAATGACTATGCTCTAGTTTGAGAAAATGATAGTCTTCGTATTGGCGCCAAAATCTTCACCGAAGAATCCCTGAAGACTCCTTGAAGATTCTTTCTTCAGCTGAACTGGACCCCTGGGCCCCACAAAAAAAAAAACAAAAAACTACCAAAGATTTCCTCCGGAATCGCCGGAGGTGGCCATCATTACATGAATGACTATGCTCTAGTTTGAGAAAATGATAGTCTTCATATTGGCTCCAAAATATTCACCGAAGAATCCCTGAAGACTCCTTGAAGATTCTTTCTTCAGCTGAATTGGACCACTGGGCCCCACAAAAAAAAAAAAAAAAAAAAGGACCCCTTACCAAAGATTTCCTCCGGAATCGCAGGAGGTGGCCATCATTACATGAATGACTATGCTCTAGTTTGAGAAAATGATAGTCTTCGTATTGGCGCCCAAAACTTCACCGAAGAATCCCTGAAGACTCCTTGAAGATTCTTTCTTCAGCTGAATTGGACTCCTGGGCCCCACAAAAAAAAACAAAAAACTACCCCTTACCAAAGATTACCTCCGGAATCGCCTGAGGTGGCCATCATTACATGAATGACTATGCTCTAGTTTGAAAAAAATGATAGTCTTCATATTAGCGCCAAAATATTCACCGAAGAATCCCTGAAGACTCCTTGAAGATTCTTTCTTCAGCTGAACTGGACCCCTGTGCCCCACAAAAAAAAAAAAAAAAAAAAAACACTACCAAAGATTTCCTCCGGAATCGCCGGAGGTGGCCATTATTACATAAATGACTATGCTCTAGTTTGAGAAAATGATAGTCTTCGTGTTGGCGCAAAATCTTCACCGAAGAATCCCTGAAGACTCCTTGAAGATTCTTTCTTCAGCTGAATTGGACCCCTGGGCCCCACAAAAAAAAAACAAAAAAGGACCCCTTACCAAAGATTTCCTCCGGAATCGCCGGAGGTGGCCATCATTACATGAATATCTATGCTCTAGTTTGAGAAAATGATAGTCTTCGTATTGGCTCCAAAATATTCACCGAAGAATCCCTGAAGACTCCTTGAAGATTCTTTCTTCAGCTGAATTGGACCCCTGGACCCCACAAAAAAACAAAACAAAAAAGGACCCCTTCCCAAAGATTTCCTCCGGAATCGCCGGAGGTGGCCATTATTACATGAATGACTATGCTCTAGTTTGAGAAAATGATAGTCTTCGTATTAGCGCCAAAATCTTCAACGAAGAATCCCTGAAGACTCCTTGAAGATTCTTTCTTCAGCTGAACTGGACCCCTGGGCCCCACAAAAAAAAAAAAAGGACCCCTTACCAAAGATTTCCTCCGGAATCTCCGGAGGTGGCCATCATTACATGAATGACTATGCTCTAGTTTGAAAAAATTATAGTCTTCGTATTGGCGCCAAAATCTTCACCAAAGAATCCCTGAAGACTCCTTGAAGATTCTTTCTTCAGCTGAATTGGACCCCTGGGCCCCACAAAAAAAAAAAAAAAAAAAAAAAAAACTACCAAAGATTTCCTCCGGAATCGCCGGAGGTGGCCATCATTACATGAATGACTATGCTCTAGTTTGAGAAAATGATAGTCTTCGTATTGGCTCCAAAATCTTCACAGAAGAATCCCTGAAGACTCCTTGAAGATTCTTTCTTCAGCTGAATTGGACCACTGGGCCCCACAAAAAAAAAAAACAAAAAAGGACCCCTTACCAAAGATTTCCTCCGGAATCGCCGGAGGTGGCCATCATTACATGAATGACTATGCTCTAGTTTGAGAAAATGATAGTCTTCGTATTGGCGCCAAAATCTTCACCGAAGAATCCCTGAAGACTCCTTGAATATTCTTTCTTCAGCTGAATTGGACTCCTGGGCCCCACAAAAAAAAAACAAAAAACTACCCCTTACCAAAGATTTCCTCCGGAATCGCCTGAGGTGGCCATCATTACATGAATGACTATGCTCTAGTTTGAAAAAATGATAGTCTTCGTATTGGCGCCAAAATATTCACCGAAGAATCCCTGAAGACTCCTTGAAGATTCTTTCTTCAGCTGAACTGGACCCCTGGGCCCCACAAAAAAAAAAAAAAAAAAAAAAAACACTACCAAAGATTTCCTCCGGAATCGCCGGAGGTGGCCATTATCACATGAATGACTATGCTCTAGTTTGAGAAAATGATAGTCTTCGTATTGGCTCCAAAATATTCACCGAAGAATCCCTGAACACTCCTTGAAGATTCTTTCTTCAGCTGAATTGGACCACTGGGCCCCACAAAAAAAAACAAAAAAGGACCCCTTACCAAAGATTTCCTCCGGAATCGCCTGAGGTGGCCATCATTACATGAATGACTATGCTCTAGTTTGAGAAAATGATAGTCTTCGTATTGGCGCCAAAATCTTCACCGAGGAATCCCTGAAGACTCCTTGAAGATTCTTTCTTCAGCTGAACTGGACCCCTGGGCCCCAAAAAAAAAAAAAAAAAAGGACCCCTTACCAAAGATTTCCTCCGGAATCGCCGGAGGTGGCCATCATTACATGAATGACTATGCTCTAGTTTGAGAAAATGATAGTCTTCGTATTGGCGCCAAAATCTTCACCGAAGAATCCCTGAAGACTCCTTGAATATTCTTTCTTCAGCTGAATTGGACTCCTGGGCCCCACAAAAAAAAAACAAAAAACTACCCCTTACCAAAGATTTCCTCCGGAATCGCCTGAGGTGGCCATCATTACATGAATGACTATGCTCTAGTTTGAAAAAATGATAGTCTTCGTATTGGCGCCAAAATATTCACCGAAGAATCCCTGAAGACTCCTTGAAGATTCTTTCTTCAGCTGAACTGGACCCCTGGGCCCCACAAAAAAAAAAAAAAAAAAAGGATCCCTTACCAAAGATTTCCTTCGGAATCGCCGGAGGTGGCCATCATTACATGAATGACTATGCTCTAGTTTGAGAAAATGATAGTCTTCGTATTGGCTCCAAAATCTTCACCGAAGGATCCCTGAAAACTCCTTGAAGATTCTTTCTTCAGCTGAATTGGACCCCTGGGCCCCACACACACACACAAAAAAAGGACCCCTTACCAAAGATTTCCTCCGGAATCGCCGGAGGTGGCCATCATTACATGAATGATAATGCTCTAGTTTTAGAAAATGATAGTCTTCATATTGGCTCCAAAATCCTCACCCAAGATTCCCTGAAGACTCCTTGAAGACTCTTTCTTCAGCAGTATAACAGGTGTCATTTTTCAATTTCAAGGGTAATTTCTACCATTTATATACCTGGTAGCCTTTATGACTATGCTCTAGTTTGAGAAAATGATAGTCTTAGTATTGGCGCCAAAATCTTCACCGAAGAATCCCTGAAGACTCCTTGAAGATTCTTTCTTCAGCTGAATTGGACCCCTGGACCCCACAAAAAAACAAAACAAAAAAGGACCCCTTCCCAAAGATTTCCTCCGGAATCGCCGGAGGTGGCCACCATTACATGAATGACTATGCTCTAGTTTGAGAAAATGATAGTCTTCGTATTGGCGCCAAAATCTTCACCGAAGAATCCCTGAAGACTCCTTGAAGATTCTTTCTTCAGCTGAACTGGACCCCTGGGCCCCACAAAAAAAAAAAAAAAAAGGACCCCTTACCAAAGATTTCCTCCGGAATCGCCGGAGGTGGCCATCATTACATGGATGACTATGCTCTAGTTTGAGAAAATGATAGTCTTCGTATTGGCTCCAAAATATTCACCGAAGAATCCCTGAAGACTCCTTGAAGATTCTTTCTTCAGCTGAATTGGACCACTGGGCCCCACAAAAAAAAAAAAACAAAAAAAGGACCCCTTACCAAAGATTTCCTCCAGAATCGCCGGAGGTGGCCATTATTATATGAATGACTAAGCTCTACTTTGAGAAAATGATAGTCTTCGTATTGGCGCCAAAATCTTCACCGAAGAATCCCTGAAGACTCCTTGAAGATTCTTTCTTCAGCTGAATTGGACCCCTGGGCCCCACAAAAAAAAAACAAAAAAGGACCCCTTACCAAAGATTTCCTCCGGAATCGCCGGAGGTGGCCATCATTACATGAATGACTATGCTCTAGTTTGAGATAATGATAGTCTTCGTATTGGCGCCAAAATCTTCACCGAAGAATCCCTGAAGACTCCATGAAGATTCTTTCTTCAGCTGAACTGGAACCCTGGGCCCCACAAAAAAAAAAAAAAAAAAAAAGGACCCCTTACCAAAGATTTCCTCCGGAATCGCCGGAGGTGGCCATCATTACATGAATGACTATGCTCTAGTTTGAGAAAATGATAGTCTTCGTATTGGTGCCAAAATCTTCGCCGAAGAATCCCTGAAGACTCCTTGAAGATTTTTTCTTCAGCTGAACTGGACCCCTGGGCCCCACAAAAAAAAACAAAAAAGGACCCCCTACCAAAGATTACCTCCGGAATCGCCAGAGGTGGCCATCATTACATGAATGACTATGCTCTAGTTTGAGAAAATGATAGTCTTCGTATTGGCGCCAAAATCTTCACCGAAGAATCCCTGAAGACTCCTTGAAGATTCTTTCTTCAGCTGAATTGGACCCCTGGGCCCCACAAAAAAAAACAAAAAAGGACCCCTTACCAAAGATTTACTCCGGAATCGCTGGAGGTGGCCATCATTACATGAATGACTATGCTCTAGTTTGAGAAAATGATAATCTTCGTTTTGGCGCCAAAATCTTCACCGAAGAATCCCTGAAGACTCCTTGAAGATTCTTTCTTCAGCTGAACTGGACCCCTGGGCCCCCCCCCCCCCAAAAAAAAAAAAAAGGACCCGTAACCAAAGATTTCTTCCGGAATTGCCGGAGGTGGCCATCATTACATGAATGACTATGCTCTAGTTTGAGAAAATGATAGTCTTCGTATTGGCTCCAAAATCTTCACCGAAGAATCCCTGAAGACTCTTTGAAGATTCTTTCTTCAGCTGAATTGGACCCCTGGGCCCCACAAAAAAAAAAAAAAACAAAAAAGGACCCCTTACCAAAGATTTCCTCCGGAATCGCCGGAGGTGGCCATCATTACATGAATGACTATGCTCTAGTTTTAGAAAATGATAGTCTTCATATTGGCTCCAAAATCCTCACCCAAGATTCCCTGAAGACTCCTTGAAGACTCTTTCTTCAGCAGTATAACAGGTGTCATTTTTCAATTTCAAGGGTAATTTCTACCATTTATATAGCTGGTAGCCTTTATGACTATACTCTAGTTTGAGAAAATGATAGTCTTAGTATTGGCGCCAAAATCTTCACTGAAGAATCCCTGAAGACTCCTTGAAGATTCTTTCTTCAGCAGAATTGGACCCCTGGGCCCCACAAAAAAAAAAAAAAAAAAAAAGGACCCCTTACCAAAGATTTCCTCCGGAATCGTCGGAGGTGGCCATCATTACATGAATGACTATGCTCTAGTTTGAGAAAATGATAGTCTTCGTATTGGTGCCAAAATCTTCACCGAAGAATCCCTGAAGACTCCTTGAAGATTCTTTCTTCAGCTGAACTGGACCCCTGGGCCCCACAAAAAAAAAAAAAAAAAAAAAGGACCCCTTACCAAAGATTTCCTCCGGAATCGCCGGAGGTGGCCATCATTACATGAATGACTATGCTTTAGTTTGAGAAAATGATAGTCTTCGTATTGGCGCCAAAATCTTCACCGAAGTATCCCTGAAGACTCCTTGAAGATTCTTTCTTCAGCTGAATTGGACCCCTGGGCCCCACAAAAAAAAAACAAAAAAGGACCCCTTACCAAAGATTTCCTCCGGAATCGCCGGAGGTGGCCATCATTACATGAATGACTATGCTCTAGTTTGAGAAAATGATAGTCTTCGTATTGGCGCCAAAATCTTCACCGAAGAATCCCTGAAGACTCCTTGAAGATTCTCCCTTCAGCTGAACTGGACCCCTGGGCCCCACAAAAAAAAAAAAAAAAAGGACCCCTTACCAAAGATTTCCTCCGGAATCGCCGGAGGTGGCCATAATTACATGAATGACTATGCTCTAGTTTGAGAAAATGATAGTCTTCGTATTGGCTCCAAAATCTTCACCGAAGAATCCCTGAAGACTCTTTGAAGATTCTTTCTTCAGCTGAATTGTACCCCTGGGCCCCACAAAAAAACAAAAAAGGACCCCTTACCAAAGATTTCCTCCGGAATCGCCGGAGGTGGCCACCATTACAAGAATGACTATGCTCTAGTTTGAGAAAATGATAGTCTTCGTATTGGTGCCAAAATCTTCAATGAAGAATCCCTGAAGACTCCTTGAAGATTCTTTCTTCAGCTGAACTGGACCCCTGGGCCCCACAAAAAAAAAAAAGGACCCCTTACCAAAGATTTCCTCCGGAATCGCTGGAGGTGGCCATCATTACATGAATGACTAAGCTCTAGTTTGAGAAAATGATAGTCTTCGTATTGGCGCCAAAATCTTCACCGAAGAATCCCTGAAGACTCCTTGAAGATTCTTTCTTCAGCTGAATTGAACCCCTGGGCCCCACAAAAAAAAAAAAAAAACAATAAAAGACGGCTTACCAAAGATTTCCTCCGGAATCGCCGGAGGTGGCCATCATTACATGAATGACTATGCTCTAGTATGAGAAAATGATAGTCTTCGTATTGGCGCCAAAATCTTCACCGAAGAATCCCTGAATACTCCTTGAAGATTCTTTCTTCAGCTGAACTGGACCCCTGGGCCCCACAAAAAAAAAAAAAAAAAAAAAAAAGGACCCCTTACCAAAGATTTCCTCCGGAATCACCGGAGGTGGCCATCATTACATGAATGACTATGCTCTAGTTTGAGAAAATGATAGTCTTCGTATTGGCTCCAAAATCTTCACCGAAGAATCCCTGAAGACTCCTTGAAGATTCTTTCTTCAGCGGAATTGGACCCCTGGGCCCCCCCAAAAAAAACAAAAAAGGACCCCTTACCAAATATTTCCTCCGGAATCGCCGGAGGTTGCCATCATTACATGAATGACTGTGCTCTAGTTTGAGAAAATGATAGTCTTCGTATTGGCGCAAAATCTTCACCGAAGAATCCCTGAAGACTCCTTGAAGATTCTTTCTTCAGCTGAACTGGACCCCTGGGCCCCACAAAAAAAAAAACACACACAAAAAAGGACCCCTTACCAAAGATTTCCTCCGGAATCGCCGGAGGTGTTCATCATTACATGAATGACTATGCTCTAGTTTGAGAAAATGATAGTCTTCGTATTGGCTCCAAAATCTTCACTGAAGAATCCCTGAAGTCTCTTTGAAGATTCTTTCTTCAGCTGAATTGGACCCCTGGGCCCCACAAAAAAAAAAAAAAAAAGGACCCCTTACCAAAGATTTCCTCCGGAATCGCGGGAGGTGGCCATCATTACATGGATGACTATGCTCTAGTTTTAGAAAATGATAGTCTTCATATTGGCTCCAGAATCCTCACCCAAGATTCCCTGAAGACTCCTTGAAGACTCTTTCTTCAGCAGTATAACAGGTGTCATTTTTCAATTTCAAGGGTAATTTCTACCATTTATATAGCTGGTAGCCTTTATGACTATGCTCTAGTTTGAGAAAATGATAGTCTTAGTATTGGCGCCAAAATCTTCACCGAAGAATCCCTGAAGACTCCTTGAAGATTCTTTCTTCAGCTGAATTGGACCCCTGGACCCCACAAAAAAACAAAACAAAAAAGGACCCCTTACCAAAGATTTCCTCCAGAATTGTCGGAGGTGGCCATCGTTACATGAATGACTATGCTCTAGTTTGAGAAAATTATAGTCTTCGTATTGGTGCCAAAATCTTCACCGAAGAATCCCTGAAGACTCCTTGAAGATTCTTTCTTCAGCTGAACTGGACCCCTGGGCCCCACAAAAAAAAAAAAACAAAAAAGGACCCCTTACCAAAGATTTCCTCCGGAATCGCCGGAGGTGGCCATCATTACATGAATGACTATGCTCAAGTTTGAGAAAATGATAGTCTTCGTATTGGCTTCAAAATATTCACCGAAGAATCCCTGAAGACTCCTTGAAGATTCTTTCTTCAGCTGAATTGGACCCCTGGGCCCCACAAAAAAAAACAAAAAAGGACCCCTTACCAAAGATTTCCTCCGGAATCGCCGGAGGTGGCCATCATTACATGAATGACTATGCTCTAGTTTGAGAAAATGATAGTCTTCGTATTGGCTTCAAAATCTTCACCGAAGAATCCCTGAAGACTCCTTGAAGATTCTTTCTTCAGCTGAATTGGACCCCTGGGCCCCACAAAAAAAAAAACAAAAAAGGACCCCTTGCCAAAGATTTCCTCCGGAATTGCAGGAGGTAGCCATCCTTACATGAATGACTATGCTCTAGTTTGAGAAAATGATAGTCTTCGTATTGTTGCCAAAATCTTCACCGAAGAATCCCTGAAGACTTCTTGAAGATTCGCTCTTCAGCTGAACTGGACCCCTGGGCCCCACAAAAAAAAAAAAAAAAAAAGGACCCCTTACCAAAGATTTCCTCCGGAATCGCCGGAGGTGGCCATCATTACATGAATGACTATGCTCTAGTTTGAGAAAATGATAGTCTTCGTATTGGCTCCAAAATCTTCATCGAAGAATCCCTGAAGACTCTTTGAAGATTCTTTCTTCAGCTGAATTGGACCCCTGGGCCCCACAAAAAAAAAACAAAAAAGGACCCCTTACCAAAGATTTCCTCCGGAATCGCTGGAGGTGGCCATCATTACATGAATGACTATGATCTAGTTTGAGAAAATGATAGACTTCGTATTGGCGCCAAAATCTTCACCGAAGAATCCCTGAAGACTCCTTGAAGATTCTTTCTTCAGCTGAATTGAACCCCTGGGCCCCACAAAAAAAAACAAAAAAAGACCCCTTACCAAAGATTTCCTCCGGAATCGCCGGAGGTGGCCATTATTACATGAATGACTAAGCTCTAGTTTGAGAAAATGATAGTCTTCGTATTGGCGCCAAAATCTTCACCGAAGAATCCCTGAAGAATCCTTGAAGATTCTTTCTTCAGATGAATTGGACCCCTGGGCCCCACAAACAAAAACAAAAAAGGACCCCTTACCAAAGATTTCCTCCGGAATCGCCGGAGGTGGCCATCATTACATGAATGACTATGCTCTAGTTTGAGAAAATGATAGTCTTTGTATTGGCTCCAAAATCTTCACCGAAGAATCCCTGAATACTCCTTGAAGATTCTTTCTTCAGCTGAACTGGACCCCTGGGCCCCACAAAAAAAAAAAAAAAAAAAAAGGACCCCTCACCAAAGATTTCCTCCGGAATCGCCGGAGGTGGCCATCATTACATGAATGACTATGCTCTAGTTTGAGAAAATGATAGTCTTCGTATTGGCTCCAAAATCTTCACCGAAGAATCCCTGAAGACTCCTTGAAGATTCTTTCTTCAGCTGAATTGGACCCCTGGGCCCCCCCCAAAAAAACAAAAAAGGACCCCTTACCAAATATTTCCTCCGGAATCGCCGGAGGTGGCCATCATTACATGAATGACTATGCTCTAGTTTGAGAAAATGATAGTCTTCGTATTGGCGCAAAATCTTCACAGAAGAATCCCTGAAGACTCCTTGAAGATTCGCTCTTCAGCTGAACTGGATCCCTGGGCCCACAAAAAAAAAAAAAAAAAAAAAGGACCCCTTACCAAAGATTTCCCCCGGAATCGCCGGAGGTGGCCATCATTACATGAATGACTATGCTCTAGTTTGAGAAAATGATAGTCTTCGTATTGGCTCCAAAATCTTCACTGAAGAATCCCTGAAGACTCTTTGAAGATTCTTTCTTCAGCTGAATTGGACCCCTGGGCCCCACAAAAAAAAACAAAAAAGGACCCCTTACCAAAGATTTCCTCCGGAATCGCCGGAGGTGGCCATCATTACATGAATGACTATTCTCTAGTTTGAGAAAATGATAGTCTTCGTATTGGCGCCAAAATCTTCACCGAAGAATCCCTGAAGACTCCTTGAAGATTCTTTCTTCAGCTGAATTGGACCCCTGGGCCCCACAAAAAAAAAAACAAAAAAGGACCCCTTACCAAAGATTTCCTCCAGAATTGTCGGAGGTGGCCATCGTTACATGAATGACTATGCTCTAGTTTGAGAAAATGATAGTCTTCGTATTGGCGCCAAAATCTTCACCGAAGAATCCCTGAAGACTCCTTGAAGATTCTTTCTTCAGCTGAATTGAACCCCTGGGCCCCACAAAAAAAAACAAAAAAAGACCCCTTACCAAAGATTTCCTCCGGAATCGCCGGAGGTGGCCATTTTTACATGAATGACTAAGCTCTAGTTTGAGAAAATGATAGTCTTCGTATTGGCGCCAAAATCTTCACCGAAGAATCCCTGAAGAATCCTTGAAGATTCTTTCTTCAGATGAATTGGACCCCTGGGCCCCACAAACAAAAACAAAAAAGGACCCCTTACCAAAGATTTCCTCCGGAATCGCCGGAGGTGGCCATCATTACATGAATGACTATGCTCTAGTTTGAGAAAATGATAGTCTTTGTATTGGCTCCAAAATCTTCACCGAAGAATCCCTGAATACTCCTTGAAGATTCTTTCTTCAGCTGAACTGGACCCCTGGGCCCCACAAAAAAAAAAAAAAAAAAAAAGGACCCCTCACCAAAGATTTCCTCCGGAATCGCCGGAGGTGGCCATCATTACATGAATGACTATGCTCTAGTTTGAGAAAATGATAGTCTTCGTATTGGCTCCAAAATCTTCACCGAAGAATCCCTGAAGACTCCTTGAAGATTCTTTCTTCAGCTGAATTGGACCCCTGGGCCCCCCCAAAAAAAACAAAAAAGGACCCCTTACCAAATATTTCCTCCGGAATCGCCGGAGGTGGCCATCATTACATGAATGACTATGCTCTAGTTTGAGAAAATGATAGTCTTCGTATTGGCGCAAAATCTTCACAGAAGAATCCCTGAAGACTCCTTGAAGATTCGCTCTTCAGCTGAACTGGATCCCTGGGCCCCACAAAAAAAAAAAAAAAAAAAAAGGACCCCTTACCAAAGATTTCCCCCGGAATCGCCGGAGGTGGCCATCATTACATGAATGACTATTCTCTAGTTTGAGAAAATGATAGTCTTCGTATTGGCGCCAAAATCTTCACCGAAGAATCCCTGAAGACTCCTTGAAGATTCTTTCTTCAGCTGAATTGGACCCCTGGGCCCCACAAAAAAAAAAACAAAAAAGGACCCCTTACCAAAGATTTCCTCCAGAATTGTCGGAGGTGGCCATCGTTACATGAATGACTATGCTCTAGTTTGAGAAAATGATAGTCTTCGTATTGGCGCCAAAATCTTCACCGAAGAATCCCTGAAGACTCCTTGAAGATTCTTTCTTCAGCTGAATTGAACCCCTGGGCCCCACAAAAAAAAACAAAAAAAGACCCCTTACCAAAGATTTCCTCCGGAATCGCCGGAGGTGGCCATTATTACATGAATGACTAAGCTCTAGTTTGAGAAAATGATAGTCTTCGTATTGGCGCCAAAATCTTCACCGAAGAATCCCTGAAGAATCCTTGAAGATTCTTTCTTCAGATGAATTGGACCCCTGGGCCCCACAAACAAAAACAAAAAAGGACCCCTTACCAAAGATTTCCTCCGGAATCGCCGGAGGTGGCCATCATTACATGAATGACTATGCTCTAGTTTGAGAAAATGATAGTCTTTGTATTGGCTCCAAAATCTTCACCGAAGAATCCCTGAATACTCCTTGAAGATTCTTTCTTCAGCTGAACTGGACCCCTGGGCCCCACAAAAAAAAAAAAAAAAAAAAAGGACCCCTCACCAAAGATTTCCTCCGGAATCGCCGGAGGTGGCCATCATTACATGAATGACTATGCTCTAGTTTGAGAAAATGATAGTCTTCGTATTGGCTCCAAAATCTTCACCGAAGAATCCCTGAAGACTCCTTGAAGATTCTTTCTTCAGCTGAAATGGACCCCTGGGCCCCCCCAAAAAAAACAAAAAAGGACCCCTTACCAAATATTTCCTCCGGAATCGCCGGAGGTGGCCATCATTACATGAATGACTATGCTCTAGTTTGAGAAAATGATAGTCTTCGTATTGGCGCAAAATCTTCACAGAAGAATCCCTGAAGACTCCTTGAAGATTCGCTCTTCAGCTGAACTGGATCCCTGGGCCCCACAAAAAAAAAAAAAAAAAAAAGGACCCCTTACCAAAGATTTCCCCCGGAATCGCCGGAGGTGGCCATCATTACATGAATGACTATGCTCTAGTTTGAGAAAATGATAGTCTTCGTATTGGCTCCAAAATCTTCACCGAAGAATCCCTGAAGACTCTTTGAAGATTCTTTCTTCAGCTGAATTGGACCCCTGGGCCCCACAAAAAAAAACAAAAAAGGACCCCTTACCAAAGATTTCCTCCGGAATCGCCGGAGCTGGCCATCATTACATGAATGACTATGCTCTAGTTTGAGAAAATGATAGTCTTCGTATTGGTGCCAAAATCTTCAACGAAGAATCCCTGAAGACTCCTTGAAGATTCTTTCTTCAGCTGAACTGGACCCCTGGGCCCCACGAAAAAAAAAAAAGGACCCCTTACCAAAGATTTCCTCCGGAATCGCTGGAGGTGGCCATCATTACTTGAATGACTATGATCTAGTTTGAGAAAATGATAGACTTCGTATTGGCGCCAAAATCTTCACCGAAGAATCCCTGAAGACTCCTTGAAAATTCTTTCTTCAGCTGAATTGAACCCCTGCGCCCCACAAAAAAAAAAAAAAAAAAAAGACCCCTTACCAAAGATTTCCTCCGGAATCGCCGGAGGTGGCCATTATTACATGAATGACTAAGCTCTAGTTTGAGAAAATGATAGTCTTCGTATTGGCGCCAAAATCTTCACCGAAGAATCCCTGAAGAATCCTTGAAGATTCTTTCTTCAGATGAATTGGACCCCTGGGCCCCACAAACAAAAACAAAAAAGGACCCCTTACCAAAGATTTCCTCCGGAATCGCCGGAGGTGGCCATCATTACATGAATGACTATGCTCTAGTTTGAGAAAATGATAGTCTTCGTATTGGCTCCAAAATCTTCACCGAAGAATCCCTGAATACTCCTTGAAGATTCTTTCTTCAGCTGAACTGGACCCCTGGGCCCCACAAAAAAAAAAAAAAAAAAAAAAGGACCCCTTACCAAAGATTTCCTCCGGAATCGCCGGAGGTGGCCATCATTACATGAATGACTATGCTCTAGTTTGAGAAAATGATAGTCTTCTTATTGGCTCCAAAATCTTCACCGAAGAATCCCTGAAGACTCCTTGAAGATTCTTTCTTCAGCTGAATTGGACCCCTGGGCCCCCCCAAGAAAAACAAAAAAGGACCCCTTACCAAATATTTCCTCCAGAATCGCCGGAGGTGGCCATGATTACATGAATGACTATGCTCTAGTTTGAGAAAATGATAGTCTTCGTATTGGCGCAAAATCTTCACCGAAGAATCCCTGAAGACTCCTTGAAGATTCTTTCTTCAGCTGAACTGGACCGCTGGGCCCCACAAAAAAAAAAAACACACAAAAAAGGACCCCTTACCAAAGATTTCCTCCGGAATCGCCGGAGGTGGCCATCATTACATGAATGACTATGCTCTAGTTTGAGAAAATGATAGTCTTCGTATTGGCTCCAAAATCTTCACCGAAGAATCCCTGAAGACTCTTTGAAGATTCTTTCTTCAGCTGAATTGGACCCCTGGGCCCCACAAAAAAAAAAAAAAAAAGCATCCCTTACCAAAGATTTCCTCCGGAATCGCTGGAGGTGGCCATCATTACATGAATGACTATGCTCTAGTTTTAGAAAATGATAGTCTTCATATTGGCTCCAGAATCCTCACACAAGATTCCCTGACGACTCCTTGAAGACTCTTTCTTCAGCAGTATAACAGGTGTCATTTTTCAATTTCAAGGGTAATTTCTACCATTTATATAGCTGGTAGCCTTATTGACTATGCTCTACTTTGAGAAAATGATAGTCTTAGTAATGGCGCCAAAATCTTCACCAAAGAATCCCTGAAGACTTCTTGAAGATTCTTTCTTCAGCTGAATTGGACCCCTGGGCCCCACAAAAAAAAAAAACAAAAAAGGACCCCTTACCAAAGATTTCCTCCGGAATCGCCGGAGGTGGCCATCATTACATGAATGACTATGCTCTAGTTTGAGAAAATGATAGTCTTCGTATTGGCGCCAAAATCTTCACCGAAGAATCCCTGAAGACTCCTTGAAGATTCTTTCTTCAGCTGAACTGGACCCCTGGGCCCCACAAAAAAAACAAAAGAAAAAAGGACCCCTTACCAAAGATTTCCTCCGGAATCGCCGGAGGTGGCCATCATTACATGAATGACTATGCTCTAGTTTGAGAAAATGATAGTCTTCGTATTGGCGCCAAAATCTTCACAGAAGAATCCCTGAAGACTCCTTGAAGATTCTTTCTTCAGCTGAACTGGACCCCTGGGCCCCACAAAAAAAAAAAAAAAAAAAAGGACTCCTTACCAAAGATTTCCTCCGGAATCGCCGGAGGTTGCCATCATTGCATGAATGACTATGCTCTAGTTTGAGAAAATGATAGTCTTCGTATTGGCTCCAAAATATTCACCGAAGAATCCCTAAAGACTCCTTGAAGATTCTTTCTTCAGCTGAATTGGACCACTGCGCCCCACAAAAAAAAACCAAAAAACTAACCCTTACCAAAGATTTCCTCCGGAATCGCCGGAGGTGGCCATCATTACATGAATGACTATGCTCTAGTTTGAGAAAATGATAGTCTTCTTATTGGCTCCAAAATCTTCACCGAAGAATCCCTGAAGACTCCTTGAAGATTCTTTCTTCAGCTGAATTGGACCCCTGGGCCCCCAAGAAAAACAAAAAAGGACCCCTTACCAAATATTTCCTCCAGAATCGCCGGAGGTGGCCATGATTACATGAATGACTATGCTCTAGTTTGAGAAAATGATAGTCTTCGTATTGGCGCAAAATCTTCACCGAAGAATCCCTGAAGACTCCTTGAAGATTCTTTCTTCAGCTGAACTGGACCCCTGGGCCCCACAAAAAAAAAAAAACACAAAAAAGGACCCCTTACCAAAGATTTCCTCCGGATTCGCCGGAGGTGGCCATCATTACATGAATGACTATGCTCTAGTTTGAGAAAATGATAGTCTTCGTATTGGCTCCAAAATCTTCACCGAAGAATCCCTGAAGACTCTTTGAAGATTCTTTCTTCAGCTGAATTGGACCCCTGGGCCCCACAAAAAAAAAAAAAAAAAGCATCCCTTACCAAAGATTTCCTCCGGAATCGCTGGAGGTGGCCATCATTACATGAATGACTATGCTCTAGTTTTAGAAAATGATAGTCTTCATATTGGCTCCAGTATCCTCACACAAGATTCCCTGAAGACTCCTTGAAGACTCTTTCTTCAGCAGTATAACAGGTGTCATTTTTCAATTTCAAGGGTAATTTCTACCATTTATATAGCTGGTATCCTTATTGACTATGCTCTAGTTTGAGAAAATGATAGTCTTAGTAATGGCGCCAAAATCTTCACCAAAGAATCCCTGAAGACTTCTTGAAGATTCTTTCTTCAGCTGAATTGGACCCCTGGGCCCCCCCAAAAAAAAACAAAAAAGGACCCCTTACCAAAGATTTCCTCCGGAATCGCCGGAGGTGGCCATCATTACATGAATGACTATGCTCTAGTTTGAGAAAATGATAGTCTTCGTATTGGCGCCAAAATCTTCACCGAAGAATCCCTGAAGACTCCTTGAAGATTCTTTCTTCAGCTGAACTGGACCCCTGGGCCCCACAAAAAAAACAAAAGAAAAAAGGACCCCTTACCAAAGATTTCCTCCGGAATCGCCGGAGGTGGCCATCATTACATGAATGACTATGCTCTAGTTTGAGGAAATGATAGTCTTCGTATTGGCGCCAAAATCTTCACAGAAGAATCCCTGAAGACTCCTTGAAGATTCTTTCTTCAGCTGAACTGGACCCCTGGGCCCCACAAAAAAAAAAAAAAAAAAAGGACCCCTTACCAAAGATTTCCTCCGGAATCGCCGGAGGTTGCCATCATTGCATGAATGACTATGCTCTAGTTTGAGAAAATGATAGTCTTCGTATTGGCTCCAAAATATTCACCGAAGAATCCCTAAAGACTCCTTGAAGATTCTTTCTTCAGCTGAATTGGACCACTGGGCCCCACAAAAAAAAAACAAAAAACTAACCCTTACCAAAGATTTCCTCCGGAATCGCCGGAGGTAGCCATCATTACATGAATGACTATGCTCTAGTTTGAGAAAATGATAGTCTTCGTATTGGCGCCAAAATCTTCACAGAAGAATCCCAGAAGACTCCTTGAAGATTCTTTCTTCAGCTGAACTGGACCCCTGGGCCCCACGAAAAAAAAAAAAAAAAAAAAGGACCCCTTACAAAAGATTTCCTCCAGAATCGCCTGAGGTTGCCATCATTGCATGAATGACTATGCTCTAGTTTGAGAAAATGATAGTCTTCGTATTGGCTCCAAAATATTCACCGAAGAATCCCTAAAGACTCCTTGAAGATTCTTTCTTCAGCTGAATTGGACCACTGGGCCCCACAAAAAATAAAAAAACAAAAAAGGACCCCTTACCAAAGATTTCCTCCGGAATCGCCGGAGGTGGCCATCATTACATGAATGACTATGCTCTAGTTTGAGAAAATGATAGTCTTCGTATTGGCGCCATAATCTTCACCGAAGAATTCCTGAAGACTCCTTGAAGATTCTTTCTTCACCTGAACTGGACCCCTGGGCCCCACGAAAAAAAAAAAAGGACCCCCTACCAAAGATTTCCTCCGGAATCGCCGGAGGTGGCCATCATTACATGAATGACTATGCTCTAGTTTGAGAAAATGATAGTCTTCGTATTGGCTCCAAAATATTCACCGAAGAATCCCTGAAGACTCCTTGAAGATTCTTTCTTCAGCTGAATTGGACCACTGGGCCCCACAAAAATAAAACGAAAAAGGACCCCTTACCAAAGATTTCCTCCGGAATCGCCGGAGGTGGCCATCATTACATGAATGACTATGCTCTAGTTTGAGAAAATGATAGTCTTCGTATTGGCGCAAAAATCTTCACCGAAGAATCCCTGAAGACTCCTTGAAGATTCTTTTTTCAGCTAAATTGGACTCCTGGGCCCCACAAAAAAAGAAACAAAAAACTACCCCTTACCAAAGATTTCCTCCGGAATCGCCGGAGGTAGCCATCAATACATGAATGACTATGCTCTAGTTTGAGAAAATGATAGTCTTCGTATTAGCGCAAAATCTTCACCGAAGAATCCCTGAAGACTCCTTGAAGATTCTTTCTTCAGCTGAACTGGACCCCTGGGCCCCACAGAAGAAAAAAAACAAAAAAGGACCCCTTACCAAAGATTTCCTCCGGAATCGCCGGAGGTGGCCATCATTACATGAATGACTATGCTCTAGTTTGAGAAAATGATAGTCTTCGTATTGGCTCCAAAATATTCACCGAAGAATCCCTGAAGACTCCTTGAAGATTCTTTCTTCAGCTGAATTGGACCCCTGGGCCCCACAAAAAAAAACAAAAAAGGACCCCTTACCAAAGATTTCCTCCGGAATCGCCGGAGGTGGCCATCATTACATGAATGACTATGCACTAGTTTGAGAAAATGATAATCTTCGTATTGGCGCCAAAATCTTCACCGAAGAATCCCTGAAGACTCCTCGAAGATTCTTTCTTCAGCTGAACTGGACCCCTGGGCCCCACAAAAAAAAAAAAAAAAAAAAAAGGACCCCTTACCAAAGATTTCCTCCGGAATTACCGGAGGTGGCCATCATTACATGAATGACTATGCTCTAGTTTGAGAAAATGATAGTCTTCGTATTGGCGCAAAAATCTTCACCGAAGAATCCCTGAAGACTCCTTGAAGATTCTTTTTTCAGCTAAATTGGACTCCTGGGCCCCACAAAAAAAGAAACAAAAAACTACCCCTTACCAAAGATTTCCTCCGGAATCGCCGGAGGTAGCCATCAATACATGAATGACTATGCTCTAGTTTGAGAAAATGATAGTCTTCGTATTAGCGCAAAATCTTCACCGAAGAATCCCTGAAGACTCCTTGAAGATTCTTTCTTCAGCTGAACTGGACCCCTGGGCCCCACAGAAGAAAAAAAACAAAAAAGGACCCCTTACCAAAGATTTCCTCCGGAATCGCCGGAGGTGGCCATCATTACATGAATGACTATGCTCTAGTTTGAGAAAATGATAGTCTTCGTATTGGCTCCAAAATATTCACCGAAGAATCCCTGAAGACTCCTTGAAGATTCTTTCTTCAGCTGAATTGGACCCCTGGGCCCCACAAAAAAAAACAAAAAAGGACCCCTTACCAAAGATTTCCTCCGGAATCGCCGGAGGTGGCCATCATTACATGAATGACTATGCACTAGTTTGAGAAAATGATAATCTTCGTATTGGCGCCAAAATCTTCACCGAAGAATCCCTGAAGACTCCTCGAAGATTCTTTCTTCAGCTGAACTGGACCCCTGGGCCCCACAAAAAAAAAAAAAAAAAAAAAGGACCCCTTACCAAAGATTTCCTCCGGAATTACCGGAGGTGGCCATCATTACATGAATGACTATGCTCTAGTTTGAGAAAATGATAGTCTTCGTATTAGCGCAAATACTTCACCGAAGAATCCCTGAAGACTCCTTGAAGATTCTTTCTTCAGCTGAACTGGACCCCTGGGCCCCACAAAAAAAAAAAAAAAAAAAGGACCCCTTACCAAAGATTTCCTCCGGAATCGCCGGAGGTGGCCATCATTACATGAATGACTATGCTCTAGTTTGAGAAAACGATAGTCTTCGTATTGGCTCCAAAATCTTCACCGAAGAATCCCTGAAGACTCTTTGAAGATTCTTTCTTCAGCTAAATTGGACCCCTGGGCCCCACAAAAAAAAAAAAAAGGACCCCTTACCAAACATTTCCTCCGGAATCGCCGGAGGTGGCCATCATTACATGAATGACTATGCTCTAGTTTTAGAAAATGATAGTCTTTATATTGGCTCCAAAATCCTCACCCAAGATTCCCTGAAGACTCCTTGAAGACTCTTTCTTCAGCAGCATAACAGGAGTTATTTTTCAATTTCAAGGGTAATTTCTACCATTTATATATCTGGTAGCCTTTATGACTATACTCTAGTTTGAGAAAATGATAGTCTTAGTATTGGCGCCAAAATCTTCACCGAAGAATCCCTGAAGACTCCTTGAAGATTCTTTCTTCAGCTGAATTGGACCCCTGGGCCCCACAAAAAAAAAAAAAAAAAGGACCCCTTACCAAAGATTTCCTCCGGAATCGTCGGAGGTGGCCATCATTACATGAATGACTATGCTCTAGTTTGAGAAAATAATAGTCTTCGTATTGGTGCCAAATCTTCACCAAAGAATCCCTGAAGACTCCTTGAAGATTCTTTCTTCAGCTGAACTGGACCCCTGGGCCCCACAAAAAAAAAAAAAAAAAAGGACCCCTTACCAAAGATTTCCTCCGGAATCGCCGGAGGTGGCCATCATTACATGAATGACTATGGTCTAGTTTGAGAAAATGATAGTCTTCGTATTGGCTTCTAAATATTCACCGAAGAATCCCTGAAGACTCCTTGAAGATTCTTTCTTCAGCTGAATTGGACCCCTGGGCCCCACAAAAAAAACAAAAAAGGACCCCTTAGCAAAGATTTCCTCCGGAATCGCCGGAGGTGGCCATCATTACATGAATGACTATGCTCTAGTTTGAGAAAATGATAGTCTTCGTATTGGCGCCAAAATCTTCACCGAAGAATCCCTGAAGACTCCTTGAAGATTCTTTCTTCAGCTGAATTGGACCCCTGGGCCCCACAAAAAAAAAAAAAAGGACCCCTTAACAAAGATTTCCTCCGGAATTGCAGGAGGTAGCCATCATTACATGAATGACTATGCTCTAGTTTGAGAAAATGATAGTCTTCGTATTGGTGCCAAAATCTTCACTGAAGAATCCCTGAAGACTCCTTGAAGATTCTTTCTTCAGCTGAACTGGACCCCTGGGCCCCACAAAAAAAAAAAAGGACCCCTTACCAAAGATTTCCTCCGGAATCGCCGGAGGTGGCCATCATTACATGAATGACTATGCTCTAGTTTGAGAAAATGATAGTCTTCGTATTGGCTCCAAAATCTTCACCGAAGAATCCCTGAAGACTCTTTGAAGATTCTTTCTTCAGCTGAATTGGACCCCTGGGCCCCACAAAAAAAAACAAAAAAGGACCCCTTACCAAACATTTCCTCCGGAATCGCCGGAGGTGGCCATCATTACATGAATGACTATGCTCTAGTTTGAGAAAATGATAGTCTTCGTATTGGTGCCAAAATATTCACCGAAGAATCCCTGAAGACTCCTTGAAGATTCTTTCTTCAGCTGAATTGGACCCCTGGGCCCCACAAAAAAAAAAACAAAAAAGGACCCCTTACCAAAGATTTCCTCCGGAATCGTCGGAGGTGGCCATCATTACATGAATGACTATGCTCTAGTTTGAGAAAATGATAGTCTTCGTATTGGTGCCAAAATATTCACCGAAGAATCCCTTAAGACTCTTTGAAGATTCTTTCTTCAGCTGAATTGGACCCCTGGGCCCCACAAAAAAAAAAAAAAGGACCCCTTACCAAAGATTTCCTCCGGAATCGCCGGAGGTGGCCATGATTACATGAATGACTATGCTCTAGTTTGAGAAAATGATAGTCTTCGTATTGGCTCCAAAATCTTCACCGAAGAATCCCTGAAGACTCTTTGAAGATTCTTTCTTCAGCTGAATTGGACCCTTGGGCCCCCCCAAAAAAAAACAGAAAAGGACCCCTTACCAAAGATTTCCTCCGGAATCGCCGGAGGTGGTCATCATTACATGAATGACTATGCTCTAGTTTTAGAAAATGATAGTCTTCATATTGGCTCCAGAATCCTCACCCAAGATTCCCTGAAGACTCCTTGAAGACTCTTTCTTCAGCAGTATAACAGGTGTCATTTTTCAATTTCAAGGGTAATTTCTACCATTTATATAGCTAGTAGCCTTTATGACTATGCTCTAGTTTGAGATAATGATAGTCTTAGTATTGGCGCCAAAATCTTCACCGAAGAATCCCTGAAGACTCCTTGAAGATTCTTTCTTCAGCTGAATTGGACCCCTGGGCCTCACAAAAAAAAAAAAAAAAAAAAAGGACCCCTTACCAAAGATTTCCTCCGGAATCGCCGGAGGTGGCCATCATTACATGAATGACTATGCTCTAGTTTGAGAAAATGATAGTCTTCGTATTGGTGCCAAAATATTCACCGAAGAATCCCTTAAGACTCCTTGAAGATTCTTTCTTCAGCTGAACTGGACCCCTGGGCCCCACAAAAAAAAAACAAAACAAAAAAGGACCCCTTACCAAAGATTTCCTCCGGAATCGCCGGACGTGGCCATCATTACATGAATGACTATGCTCTAGTTTGAGAAAATGATATTCTTCGTATTGGCGCCAAAATCTTCACCGAAGAATCCCTGAAGACTCCTTGAAGATTCTTTCTTCAGCTGAATTGGACTCCTGGGCCCCACAAAAAAAAACATAA
The DNA here is from genome assembly GCA_039081455.1 of Macrobrachium rosenbergii. Classification (NCBI taxonomy): domain Eukaryota; kingdom Metazoa; phylum Arthropoda; class Malacostraca; order Decapoda; family Palaemonidae; genus Macrobrachium; species Macrobrachium rosenbergii. The sequence goes on along the minus strand of JANJGK010000010.1, from coordinate 63,364,028 downwards.
AACTACCCCTTACCAAAGATTTCCTCCGGAATCGCCGGACGTGGCCATCATTACATGAATGACTATGCTCTAGTTTGAGAAAATGATAGTCTTCGTATTGGCGCCAAAATCTTCACCGAGGAATCCCTGAAGACTCCTTGAAGATTCTTTCTTCAGCTGAACTGGACCCCTGGGCCCCCCCAAAAAAAAAAAAAAAAAAAGGACCCCTTACCAAAGATTTCATCCGGAATCGCAGGAGGTAGCCATCATTACCTGAATGACTATGCTCTAGTTTGAGAAAATGATAGTCTTCGTATTTATGCCAAAATCTTCACTGAAGAATCCCTGAAGACTCCTTGAAGATTCTTTCTTCAGCTGAACTGGACCCCTGGGCCCCACAAAAAAAAAAAAAAAAAGGACCCCTTACCAAAGATTTCCTCCGGAATCGCCGGAGGTGGCCATCATTACATGAATGACTATGCTCTAGTTTGAGAAAATGATAGTCTTCGTATTGGCTCCAAAATCTTCACCGAAGAATCCCTGAAGACTCTTTGAAGATTCTTTCTTCAGCTGAATTGGACCCCTGGGCCCCCCCAAAAAAACAAAAAAGGACCCCTTACCAAAGCTTTCCTCCGGAATCGCCGGAGGTGGCCATCATTACATGAATGACTATGCTCTAGTTTTAGAAAATGATAGTCTTCATATTGGCTCCAAAATCCTCACCCAAGATTCCCTGAAGACTCCTTGAAGTCTCTTTCTTCAGCAGTATAACTGGTGTCATTTTTCAATTTCAAGGGTAATTTCTACCATTTATATAGCTGGTAGCCTTTATGACTATGCTCTAGTTTGAGAAAATGATAGTCTTAGTATTGGCGCCAAAATCTTCACCGAAGAATACCTGAAGACTCCTTGAAGATTCTTTCTTCAGCTGAATGGGACCCCTGGGCCCCACAAAAAAAAAAAAAAAAAAAAAGGACTCCTTACCAAAGATTTCCTACGTAATCGCCGGAGGTGGCCATCATTACATGAATGACTATGCTCTAGTTTGAGAAAATGATAGTCTTCGTATTGGTGCCAAAATCTTCACCGAAGAATCCCTGAAGACTCCTTGAAGATTCTTTCTTCAGCTGAACTGGACCCCTGGGCCCCACGAAAAAAAAAATAGGACCCCCTACCAAAGATTTCCTCCGGAATCGCCGGAGGTGGCCATCATTATATGAATGAATATGCTCTAGTTTGAGAAAATGATAGTCTTCGTATTGGCGCCAAAATCTTCACTGAAGAATCCCTGAAGACTCCTTGAAGATTCTTTCTTCAGCTGAATTGGACCCCTGGGCCCCACAAAAAAAAAAACAAAAAAGGACCCCTTACCAAAGATTTCCTCCGGAATCGCCGGAGGTGGCCATCATTACATGAATGACTATGCTCTAGTTTGAGAAAATGATAGTCTTCGTATTGGTGCCAAAATCTTTACTGGAGAATCCCTGAAGACTCCTTGAAGATTCTTTCTTCAGCTGAACTGGACCCCTGGGCCCCACAAAAAAAAAAAAAGGACCCCTTACCAAAGCTTTCCTCCGGAATCACCGGAGGTGGCCATCATTACATGAATGACTATGCTCTAGTTTGAGAAAATGATAGTCTTCGTATTGGCTCCAAAATCTTCACCGAAGAATCCCTGAAGACTATTTGAAGATTCTTTCTTCAGCTGAATTGGACCCCTGGGCCCCCCAAAAAAAAACCAAAAAGGACCCCTTACCAAAGATTTCATCCGGAATCGCCGGAGGTGGCCATCATTACATGAATGACTATGCTCTAGTTTTAGAAAATGATAGTCTTCATATTGGCTCCAGAATCCACACCCAAGATTCCCTGAAGACTCCTTGAAGACTCTTTCTTCAGCAGTATAACAGGTGTCATTTTTCAATTTCAAGGGTAATTTCTACCATTTATATAGCTGGTAGCCATTATGACTATGCTCTAGTTTGAGAAAATGATAGTCTTAGTATTGGCGCCAAAATCTTCACCGAAGAATCCCTGAAGACTCCTTGAAGATTCTTTCTTCAGCTGAATTGGACCCCTGTACCCTCCCCCCCCAAAAAAAGAAAAAAGGACCCCTTACCAAAGCTTTCCTCCGGAATCACCGGAGGTGGCCATCATTACATGAATGACTATGCTCTAGTTTGAGAAAATGATAGTCTTCGTATTGGCGCCAAAATCTTCACCGAAGAATCCCTGAAGACTCCTTGAAGATTCTTTCTTCAGCTGAATTGGACCCCTGGGCCCCACAAAAAAAACAAAAAAGGACCCCTTACCAAAGATTTCCTTCGGAATCGCCTGAGGTGGCCATTATTACATGAATGACTAAGCTCTAGTTTGAGAAAATGATAGTCTTCGTATTGGTGCCAAAATCTTCACTGAAGAATCCCTGAAGACTCCTTGAAGATTCTTTCTTCAGCTGAATTGGACCCCTGGGCCCCACAAAAAAAAAAAAAAACAAAAAAGGACCCCTTACCAAAGATTTCCTCCGGAATCGCCGGAGGTGGCCATCATTACACGAATGACTATGCTCTAGTTTGAGAAAATGATAGTCTTCGTATTGGCTCCAAAATATTCACCGAAGAATCCCTGAAGACTCTTTGAAGATTCTTTCTTCAGCTGAATTGGACCCTTGGGCCCCCCAAAAAAAAACCAAAAAGGACCCCTTACCAAAGATTTCCTCCGGAATCGCCGGAGGTGGCCATCATTACATGAATGACTATGCTCTAGTTTTAGAAAATGATAGTCTTCATATTGGCTCCAGAATCCTCACCCAAGGTTCCCTGAAGACTCCTTGAAGACTCTTTCTTCAGCAGTATAACAGGTGCCATTTTTCAATTTCAAGGGTAATTTCTACCATTTATATAGCTGGTAGCCTTTATGACTATGCTCTAGTTTGAGAAAATGATAGTCTTAGTATTGGCGCCAAAATCTTCACCAAAGAATCCCTGAAGACTCCTTGAAGATTCTTTCTTCAGCTGAATTGGACCCCTGTGCCCCCCCCCCCCCAAAAAAAAAGAAAAAAAGGACCCCTTACCAAAGATTTCCTCCGGAATCGCCGGAGGTGTCCATCATTACATGAATGACTATGCTATAGTTTGAGAAAATGATAGTCTTCGTATTGGCGCCAAAATCTTCACCGAAGAATCCCTGAAGACTCCTTGAAGATTCTTTCTTCAGCTGAACTGGACCCCTGGGCCCCACAAAAAAAACAAAACAAAAAAGGACACCTTACCAAAGATTTCCTCCGGAATCGCCTGAGGTGGCCATTATTACATGAATGACTAAGCTCTAGTTTGAGAAAATGATAGTCTTCGTATTGGCGCCAAAATCTTCACTGAAGAATCCCTGAAGACTCCTTGAAGATTCTTTCTTCAGCTAAATTGGACCCCTGGGCCCCACAAAAAAAAACAAAAAATGACCCCTTAATAAAGATTTCCTCCGGAATCGCCGGAGGTGGCCATCATTACATGAATGACTATGCTCTAGTTTGAGAAAATGATAGTCTTCGTATTGGCTCCAAAATCTTCACCGAAGAATCAGTGAAGACTCTTTGAAGATTCTTTCTTCAGCTGAATTGGACCCTTGGGCCCCCCCCAAAAAAAACCAAAAAGGACCCTTTACCAAAGATTTCCTCCGGAATCGCCGGAGGTGGCCATCATTACATGAATGACTATGCTCTAGTTTTAGAAAATGATAGTCTTCATATTGGCTCCAGAATCCTCACCCAAGATTCCCTGAAGACTCCTTGAAGACTCTTTCTTCAGCAGTATAACGGGTGCAATTTTTCAATTTCAAGGGTAATTTCTACCATTTATATAGCTGGTAGCCTTTATGACTATGCTCTAGTTTGAGAAAATGATAGTCTTAGTATTGGCGCCAAAATCTTCACCGAAGAATCCCTGAAGACTCCTTGAAGATTCTTTCTTCAGCTGAATTGGACCCCTGTGCCCCCCCCCAAAAAAAAATTTAAAAGGACCCCTTACCAAAGATTTCCTCCGGAATCGCCGGAGGTGTCCATCATTACATGAATGACTATGCTCTAGTTTGAGAAAATGATAGTCTTCGTATTGGCGCCAAAATCTTCACCGAAGAATCCCTGAAGACTCCTTGAAGATTGTTTCTTCAGCTGAACTGGACCCCTGGGCCCCACAAAAAAAACAAAACAAAAAAGGACCCCTTACCAAAGATTTCCTCCGGAATCGCCGGAGGTGGCCATCATTACATGAATGACTATGCTCTATTTTGAGAAAATGATAGTCTTCGTATTGGCTCCAAAATATTCACTGAAGAATCCCTGATGACTCTTTGAAGATTCTTTCTTCAGCTGAATTGGACCCCTGGGCCCCACAAAAAAAAAACAAAAAAGGACCCCTTACCAAAGATTTCCTCCGGAATCGCCTGAGGTGGCCATTATTACATGAATGACTAAGCTCTAGTTTGAGAAAATGATAGTCTTCGTATTGGCGCCAAAATCTTCACTGAAGAATCCCTGAAGACTCCTTGAAGATTCTTTCTTCAGCTAAATTGGACCCCTGGGCCCCACAAAAAAAAAACAAAAAAGGACCCCTTACCAAAGCTTTCCTCAGGAATCACCGGAGGTGGCCATCATTACATGAATGAGTATGCTCTAGTTTGAGAAAATGATAGTCTTCGTATTGGCTCCAAAATCTTCACCGAAGAATCCCTGAAGACTATTTGAAGATTCTTTCTTCAGCTGAATTGGACCCCTGGGCCCCCCCAAAAAAAACCAAAAAGGACCCCTTACCAAAGATTTCCTCCGGAATCGCCGGAGGTGGCCATCATTACATGAATGACTATGCTCTAGTTTTAGAAAATGATAGTCTTCATATTGGCTCCAGAATCCACACCCAAGATTCCCTGAAGACTCCTTGAAGACTCTTTCTTCAGCAGTATAACAGGTGTCATTTTTCAATTTCAAGGGTAATTTCTACCATTTATATAGCTGGTAGCCATTATGACTATGCTCTAGTTTGAGAAAATGATAGTCTTAGTATTGGCGCCAAAATCTTCACCGAAGAATCCCTGAAGACTCCTTGAAGATTCTTTCTTCAGCTGAATTGGACCCCTGTGCCCCCCCCCCAAAAAAGAAAAAAGGACCCCTTACCAAAGATTTCCTCCGGAATCGCCGGAGGTGGCCATCATTACATGAATGACTATGCTCTAGTTTGAGAAAATGATAGTCTTCGTATTGGCGCCAAAATCTTCACCGAGGTTCCCTGAAGACTCCTTAAAGATTCTTTCTTTAGCTGAACTGGACCCCTGGGCCCCACAAAAAAAACAAAACAAAAAAAGGACCCCTTACCAAAGATTTCCTCCGGAATCGCCGGAGGTGGCCATCATTACATGAATGACTATGCTCTAGTTTGAGAAAATGATAGTCTTCGTATTGGCTTCAAAATATTCACCGAAGAATCCCTGAAGACTCCTTGAAGATTCTTTCTTCAGCTGAATTGGACCCCTGGGCCCCACAAAAAAAAACAAAAAAGGACCCCTTACCAAAGATTTCCTCCGGAATCGCCGGAGGTGGCCATCATTACATGAATGACTATGCTCTAGTTTGAGAAAATGATAGTCTTCGTATTGGCACCAAAATCTTCACCGAAGAATCCCTGAAGACTCCTTGAAGATTCTTTCTTCAGCTGAATTGGACCCCTGGGCCCCACAAAAAAAAAAAAAAAAAAAAGGACCCCTTGCCAAAGATTTCCTCCGGAATTGCAGGAGGTAGCCATCCTTACATGAATGACTATGCTCTAGTTTGAGAAAATGATAGTCTTCGTATTGTTGCCAAAATCTTCACCGAAGAATCCCTGAAGACTTCTTGAAGATTCGCTCTTCAGCTGAACTGGACCCCTGGGCCCCACAAAAAAAAAAAAAAAAAGGACCCCTTACCAAAGATTTCCTCCGGAATCGCCGGAGGTGGCCATCATTACATGAATGACTATGCTCTAGTTTGAGAAAATGATAGTCTTCGTATTGGCTCCAAAATCTTCATCGAAGAATCCCTGAAGACTCTTTGAAGATTCTTTCTTCAGCTGAATTGGACCCCTGGGCCCCACAAAAAAAAACAAAAAAGGACCCCTTACCAAAGATTTCCTCCGGAATCGCTGGAGGTGGCCATCATTACATGAATGACTATGATCTAGTTTGAGAAAATGATAGACTTCGTATTGGCGCCAAAATCTTCACCGAAGAATCCCTGAAGACTCCTTGAAGATTCTTTCTTCAGCTGAATTGAACCCCTGGGCCCCACAAAAAAAAACAAAAAAAGACCCCTTACCAAAGATTTCCTCCGGAATCGCCGGAGGTGGCCATTATTACATGAATGACTAAGCTCTAGTTTGAGAAAATGATAGTCTTCGTATTGGCGCCAAAATCTTCACCGAAGAATCCCTGAAGAATCCTTGAAGATTCTTTCTTCAGATGAATTGGACCCCTGGGCCCCACAAACAAAAACAAAAAAGGACCCCTTACCAAAGATTTCCTCCGGAATCGCCGGAGGTGGCCATCATTACATGAATGACTATGCTCTAGTTTGAGAAAATGATAGTCTTTGTATTGGCTCCAAAATCTTCACCGAAGAATCCCTGAATACTCCTTGAAGATTCTTTCTTCAGCTGAACTGGACCCCTGGGCCCCACAAAAAAAAAAAAAAAAAAAAAAAAGGACCCCTCACCAAAGATTTCCTCCGGAATCGCCGGAGGTGGCCATCATTACATGAATGACTATGCTCTAGTTTGAGAAAATGATAGTCTTCGTATTGGCTCCAAAATCTTCACCGAAGAATCCCTGAAGACTCCTTGAAGATTCTTTCTTCAGCTGAATTGGACCCCTGGGCCCCCCCAAAAAAAACAAAAAAGGACCCCTTACCAAATATTTCCTCCGGAATCGCCGGAGGTGTCCATCATTACATGAATGACTATGCTCTAGTTTGAGAAAATGATAGTCTTCGTATTGGCGCAAAATCTTCACAGAAGAATCCCTGAAGACTCCTTGAAGATTCGCTCTTCAGCTGAACTGGATCCCTGGGCCCCACAAAAAAAAAAAAAAAAAAAGGACCCCTTACCAAAGATTTCCCCCGGAATCGCCGGAGGTGGCCATCATTACATGAATGACTATGCTCTAGTTTGAGAAAATGATAGTCTTCTTATTGGCTCCAAAATCTTCACCGAAGAATCCCTGAAGACTCTTTGAAGATTCTTTCTTCAGCTGAATTGGACCCCTGGGCCCCACAAAAAAAAACAAAAAAGGACCCCTTACCAAAGATTTCCTCCGGAATCGCCGGAGCTGGCCATCATTACATGAATGACTATGCTCTAGTTTGAGAAAATGATAGTCTTCGTATTGGTGCCAAAATCTTCACCGAAGAATCCCTGAAGACTCCTTGAAAATTCTTTCTTCAGCTGAATTGAACCCCTGCGCCCCACAAAAAAAAAAAAAAAAAAAGACCCCATACCAAAGATTTCCTCCGGAATCGCCGGAGGTGGCCATTATTACATGAATGACTAAGCTCTAGTTTGAGAAAATGATAGTCTTCGTATTGGCGCCAAAATCTTCACCGAAGAATCCCTGAAGAATCCTTGAAGATTCTTTCTTCAGATGAATTGGACCCCTGGGCCCCACAAACAAAAACAAAAAAGGACCCCTTACCAAAGATTTCCTCCGGAATCGCCGGAGGTGGCCATCATTACATGAATGACTATGCTCTAGTTTGAGAAAATGATAGTCTTCGTATTGGCTCCAAAATCTTCACCGAAGAATCCCTGAATACTCCTTGAAGATTCTTTCTTCAGCTGAACTGGACCCCTGGGCCCCACAAAAAAAAAAAAAAAAAAAAAGGACCCCTTACCAAAGATTTCCTCCGGAATCGCCGGAGGTGGCCATCATTACATGAATGACTATGCTCTAGTTTGAGAAAATGATAGTCTTCTTATTGGCTCCAAAATCTTCACCGAAGAATCCCTGAAGACTCCTTGAAGATTCTTTCTTCAGCTGAATTGGACCCCTGGGCCCCCCCAAGAAAAACAAAAAAGGACCCCTTACCAAATATTTCCTCCAGAATCGCCGGAGGTGGCCATGATTACATGAATGACTATGCTCTAGTTTGAGAAAATGATAGTCTTCGTATTGGCGCAAAATCTTCACCGAAGAATCCCTGAAGACTCCTTGAAGATTCTTTCTTCAGCTGAACTGGACCCCTGGGCCCCACAAAAAAAAAAAAACACAAAAAAGGACCCCTTACCAAAGATTTCCTAGGGAATCGCCGGAGGTGGCCATCATTACATGAATGACTATGCTCTAGTTTGAGAAAATGATAGTCTTCGTATTGGCTCCAAAATCTTCACCGAAGAATCCCTGAAGACTCTTTGAAGATTCTTTCTTCAGCTGAATTGGACCCCTGGGCCCCACAAAAAAAAAAAAAAGCATCCCTTACCAAAGATTTCCTCCGGAATCGCTGGAGGTGGCCATCATTACATGAATGACTATGCTCTAGTTTTAGAAAATGATAGTCTTCATATTGGCTCCAGAATCCTCACACAAGATTCCCTGAAGACTCCTTGAAGACTCTTTCTTCAGCAGTATAACAGGTGTCATTTTTCAATTTCAAGAGTAATTTCTACCATTTATATAGCTGGTAGCCTTATTGACTATGCTCTACTTTGAGAAAATGATAGTCTTAGTAATGGCGCCAAAATCTTCACCAAAGAATCCCTGAAGACTTCTTGAAGATTCTTTCTTCAGCTGAATTGGACCCCTGGGCCCCACAAAAAAAAAAAAACAAAAAAGGACCCCTTACCAAAGATTTCCTCCGGAATCGCCGGAGGTTGCCATCATTACATGAATGACTATGCTCTAGTTTGAGAAAATGATAGTCTTCGTATTGGCGCCAAAATCTTCACCGAAGAATCCCTGAAGACTCCTTGAAGATTCTTTCTTCAGCTGAACTGGACCCCTGGGCCCCACAAAAAAAACAAAAGAAAAAAGGACCCCTTACCAAAGATTTCCTCCGGAATCGCCGGAGGTGGCCATCATTACATGAATGACTATGCTCTAGTTTGAGAAAATGATAGTCTTCGTATTGGCGCCAAAATCTTCACAGAAGAATCCCTGAAGACTCCTTGAAGATTCTTTCTTCAGCTGAACTGGACCCCTGGGCCCCACAAAAAAAAAAAAAAAAAAAAAAGGACCCCTTACCAAAGATTTCCTCCGGAATCGCCGGAGGTTGCCATCATTGCATGAATGACTATGCTCTAGTTTGAGAAAATGATAGTCTTCGTATTGGCTCCAAAATATTCACCGAAGAATCCCTAAAGACTCCTTGAAGATTCTTTCTTCAGCTGAATTGGACCACTGCGCCCCACAAAAAAAAAACAAAAAACTAACCCTTACCAAAGATTTCCTCCGGAATCGCCGGAGGTGGCCATCATTACATGAATGACTATGCTCTAGTTTGAGAAAATGATAGTCTTCTTATTGGCTCCAAAATCTTCACCGAAGAATCCCTGAAGACTCCTTGAAGATTCTTTCTTCAGCTGAATTGGACCCCTGGGCCCCCCAAGAAAAACAAAAAAGGACCCCTTACCAAATATTTCCTCCAGAATCGCCGGAGGTGGCCATGATTACATGAATGACTATGCTCTAGTTTGAGAAAATGATAGTCTTCGTATTGGCGCAAAATCTTCACCGAAGAATCCTTGAAGACTCCTTGAAGATTCTTTCTTCAGCTGAACTGGACCCCTGGGCCCCACAAAAAAAAAAAAACACAAAAAAGGACCCCTTACCAAAGATTTCCTCCGGATTCGCCGGAGGTGGCCATCATTACATGAATGACTATGCTCTAGTTTGAGAAAATGATAGTCTTCGTATTGGCTCCAAAATCTTCACCGAAGAATCCCTGAAGACTCTTTGAAGATTCTTTCTTCAGCTGAATTGGACCCCTGGGCCCCACAAAAAAAAAAAAAAAGCATCCCTTACCAAAGATTTCCTCCGGAATCGCTGGAGGTGGCCATCATTACATGAATGACTATGCTCTAGTTTTAGAAAATGATAGTCTTCATATTGGCTCCAGAATCCTCACACAAGATTCCCTGAAGACTCCTTGAAGACTCTTTCTTCAGCAGTATAACAGGTGTCATTTTTCAATTTCAAGGGTAATTTCTACCATTTATATAGCTGGTATCCTTATTGACTATGCTCTAGTTTGAGAAAATGAGTCTTAGTAATGGCGCCAAAATCTTCACCAAAGAATCCCTGAAGACTTCTTGAAAATTCTTTCTTCAGCTGAATTGGACCCCTGGGCCCCACAAAAAAAAAAAAACAAAAAAGGACCCCTTACCAAAGATTTCCTCCGGAATCGCCGGAGGTGGCCATCATTACATGAATGACTATGCTCTAGTTTGAGAAAATGATAGTCTTCGTATTGGCGCCAAAATCTTCACCGAAGAATCCCTGAAGACTCCTTGAAGATTCTTTCTTCAGCTGAACTGGACCCCTGGGCCCCACAAAAAAAACAAAAGAAAAAAGGACCCCTTACCAAAGATTTCCTCCGGAATCGCCGGAGGTGGCCATCATTACATGAATGACTATGCTCTAGTTTGAGAAAATGATAGTCTTCGTATTGGCGCCAAAATCTTCACAGAAGAATCCCTGAAGACTCCTTGAAGATTCTTTCTTCAGCTGAACTGGACCCCTGGGCCCCACAAAAAAAAAAAAAAAAAAAAGGACCCCTTACCAAAGATTTCCTCCGGAATCGCCGGAGGTTGCCATCATTGCATGAATGACTATGCTCTAGTTTGAGAAAATTATAGTCTTCGTATTGGCTCCAAAATATTCACCGAAGAATCCCTAAAGACTCCTTGAAGATTCTTTCTTCAGCTGAATTGGACCACTGGGCCCCACAAAAAAAAAACAAAAAACTAACCCTTACCAAAGATTTCCTCCGGAATCGCCGGAGGTAGCCATCATTACATGAATGACTATGCTCTAGTTTGAGAAAATGATAGTCTTCGTATTGGCGCCAAAATCTTCACAGAAGAATCCCAGAAGACTCCTTGAAGATTCTTTCTTCAGCTGAACTGGACCCCTGGGCCCCACGAAAAAAAAAAAAAAAAAAAGGACCCCTTACAAAAGATTTCCTCCAGAATCGCCTGAGGTTGCCATCATTGCATGAATGACTATGCTCTAGTTTGAGAAAATGATAGTCTTCGTATTGGCTCCAAAATATTCACCGAAGAATCCCTAAAGACTCCTTGAAGATTCTTTCTTCAGCTGAATTGGACCACTGGGCCCCACAAAAAATAAAAAAACAAAAAAGGACCCCTTACCAAAGATTTCCTCCGGAATCGCCGGAGGTGGCCATCATTACATGAATGACTATGCTCTAGTTTGAGAAAATGATAGTCTTCGTATTGGCGCCATAATCTTCACCGAAGAATTCCTGAAGACTCCTTGAAGATTCTTTCTTCACCTGAACTGGACCCCTGGGCCCCAAGAAAAAAAAAAAAGGACCCCCTACCAAAGATTTCCTCCGGAATCGCCGGAGGTGGCCATCATTACATGAATGACTATGCTCTAGTTTGAGAAAATGATAGTCTTCGTATTGGCTCCAAAATATTCACCGAAGAATCCCTGAAGACTCCTTGAAGATTCTTTCTTCAGCTGAATTGGACCACTGGGCCCCACAAAAATAAAACGAAAAAGGACCCCTTACCAAAGATTTCCTCCGGAATCGCCGGAGGTGGCCATCATTACATGAATGACTATGCTCTAGTTTGAGAAAATGATAGTCTTCGTATTGGCGCAAAAATCTTCACCGAAGAATCCCTGAAGACTCCTTGAAGATTCTTTTTTCAGCTAAATTGGACTCCTGGGCCCCACAAAAAAAGAAACAAAAAACTACCCCTTACCAAAGATTTCCTCCGGAATCGCCGGAGGTAGCCATCAATACATGAATGACTATGCTCTAGTTTGAGAAAATGATAGTCTTCGTATTAGCGCAAAATCTTCACCGAAGAATCCCTGAAGACTCCTTGAAGATTCTTTCTTCAGCTGAACTGGACCCCTGGGCCCCACAGAAGAAAAAAAAACAAAAAAGGACCCCTTACCAAAGATTTCCTCCGGAATCGCCGGAGGTGGCCATCATTACATGAATGACTATGCTCTAGTTTGAGAAAATGATAGTCTTCGTATTGGCTCCAAAATATTCACCGAAGAATCCCTGAAGACTCCTTGAAGATTCTTTCTTCAGCTGAATTGGACCCCTGGGCCCCACAAAAAAAAAACAAAAAAGGACCCCTTACCAAAGATTTCCTCCGGAATCGCCGGAGGTGGCCATCATTACATGAATGACTATGCACTAGTTTGAGAAAATGATAATCTTCGTATTGGCGCCAAAATCTTCACCGAAGAATTCCTGAAGACTCCTCGAAGATTCTTTCTTCAGCTGAACTGGACCCCTGGGCCCCACAAAAAAAAAAAAAAAAAAAAAAAGGACCCCTTACCAAAGATTTCCTCCGGAATTACCGGAGGTGGCCATCATTACATGAATGACTATGCTCTAGTTTGAGAAAATGATAGTCTTCGTATTAGCGCAAAATCTTCACCGAAGAATCCCTGAAGACTCCTTGAAGATTCTTTCTTCAGCTGAACTGGACCCCTGGGCCCCACAAAAAAAAAAAAAAAAAAGGACCCCTTACCAAAGATTTCCTCCGGAATCGCCGGAGGTGGCCATCATTACATGAATGACTATGCTCTAGTTTGAGAAAACGATAGTCTTCGTATTGGCTCCAAAATCTTCACCGAAGAATCCCTGAAGACTCTTTGAAGATTCTTTCTTCAGCTAAATTGGACCCCTGGGCCCCACAAAAAAAAAAAAAGGACCCCTTACCAAACATTTCCTCCGGAATCGCCGGAGGTGGCCATCATTACATGAATGACTATGCTCTAGTTTTAGAAAATGATAGTCTTTATATTGGCTCCAAAATCCTCACCCAAGATTCCCTGAAGACTCCTTGAAGACTCTTTCTTCAGCAGCATAACAGGAGTTATTTTTCAATTTCAAGGGTAATTTCTACCATTTATATATCTGGTAGCCTTTATGACTATACTCTAGTTTGAGAAAATGATAGTCTTAGTATTGGCGCCAAAATCTTCACCGAAAAATCCCTGAAGACTCCTTGAAGATTCTTTCTTCAGCTGAATTGGACCCCTGGGCCCCACAAAAAAAAAAAAAAAAAAGGACCCCTTACCAAAGATTTCCTCCGGAATCGTCGGAGGTGGCCATCATTACATGAATGACTATGCTCTAGTTTGAGAAAATAATAGTCTTCGTATTGGTGCCAAATCTTCACCAAAGAATCCCTGAAGACTCCTTGAAGATTCTTTCTTCAGCTGAACTGGACCCCTGGGCCCCACAAAAAAAAAAAAAAAAAAGGACCCCTTACCAAAGATTTCCTCCGGAATCGCCGGAGGTGGCCATCATTACATGAATGACTATGGTCTAGTTTGAGAAAATGATAGTCTTCGTATTGGCTTCTAAATATTCACCGAAGAATCCATGAAGACTCCTTGAAGATTCTTTCTTCAGCTGAATTGGACCCCTGGGCCCCACAAAAAAAACAAAAAAGGACCCCTTAGCAAAGATTTCCTCCGGAATCGCCGGAGGTGGCCATCATTACATGAATGACTATGCTCTAGTTTGAGAAAATGATAGTCTTCGTATTGGCGCCAAAATCTTCACCGAAGAATCCCTGAAGACTCCTTGAAGATTCTTTCTTCAGCTGAATTGGACCCCTGGGCCCCACAAAAAAAAAAAAAAAAGGACCCCTTAACAAAGATTTACTCCGGAATTGCAGGAGGTAGCCATCATTACATGAATGACTATGCTCTAGTTTGAGAAAATGATAGTCTTCGTATTGGTGCCAAAATCTTCACTGAAGAATCCCTGAAGACTCCTTGAAGATTCTTTCTTCAGCTGAACTGGACCCCTGGGCCCCACAAAAAAAAAAAGGACCCCTTACCAAAGATTTCCTCCGGAATCGCCGGAGGTGGCCATCATTACATGAATGACTATGCTCTAGTTTGAGAAAATGATAGTCTTCGTATTGGCTCCAAAATCTTCACCGAAGAATCCCTGAAGACTCTTTGAAGATTCTTTCTTCAGCTGAATTGGACCCCTGGGCCCCACAAAAAAAAACAAAAAAGGACCCCTTACCAAACATTTCCTCCGGAATCGCCGGAGGTGGCCATCATTACATGAATGACTATGCTCTAGTTTGAGAAAATGATAGTCTTCGTATTGGTGCCAAAATATTCACCGAAGAATCCCTGAAGACTCCTTGAAGATTCTTTCTTCAGCTGAACTGGACCCCTGGGCCCCACGAAAAAAAAAAAAAGGACCCCTTACCAAAGATTTCGTCCGGAAACGCTGGAGGTGGCCATCATTACATGAAAGACTATGCTCTAGTTTGAGAAAATGATAGACTTCGTATTGGCGCCAAAATCTTCACCGAAGAATCCCTGAAGACTCCTTGAAGATTCTTTCTTCAGCTGAATTGGACCCCTGGGCCCCACAAAAAAAAAAACAAAAAAGGACCCCTTACCAAAGATTTCCTCCGGAATCGTCGGAGGTGGCCATCATTACATGAATGACTATGCTCTAGTTTGAGAAAATGATAGTCTTCGTATTGGTGCCAAAATATTCACCGAAGAATCCCTTAAGACTCTTTGAAGATTCTTTCTTCAGCTGAATTGGACCCCTGGGCCCCACAAAAAAAAAAAAAAAAGGACCCCTTACCAAAGATTTCCTCCGGAATCGCCGGAGGTGGCCATGATTACATGAATGACTATGCTTTAGTTTGAGAAAATGATAGTCTTCGTATTGGCTCCAAAATCTTCACCGAAGAATCCCTGAAGACTCTTTGAAGATTCTTTCTTCAGCTGAATTGGACCCTTGGGCCCCCCCCAAAAAAAACAGAAAAGGACCCCTTACCAAAGATTTCCTCCGGAATCGCCGGAGGTGGTCATCATTACATGAATGACTATGCTCTAGTTTTAGAAAATGATAGTCTTCATATTGGCTCCAGAATCCTCACCCAAGATTCCCTGAAGACTCCTTGAAGACTCTTTCTTCAGCAGTATAACAGGTGTCATTTTTCAATTTCAAGGGTAATTTCTACCATTTATATAGCTAGTAGCCTTTATGACTATGCTCTAGTTTGAGATAATGATAGTCTTAGTATTGGCGCCAAAATCTTCACCGAAGAATCCCTGAAGACTCCTTGAAGATTCTTTCTTCAGCTGAATTGGACCCCTGGGCATCACAAAAAAAAAAAAAAAAAAAAAGGACCCCTTACCAAAGATTTCCTCCGGAATCGCCGGAGGTGGCCATCATTACATGAATGACTATGCTCTAGTTTGAGAAAATGATAGTCTTCGTATTGGCGCAAAATCTTCACCGAAGAATCCCTGAAGACTCCTTGAAGATTCTTTCTTCAGCTGAACTGGACCCCTGGGCCCCACAAAAAAAAAACAAAACAAAAAAGGACCCCTTACCAAAGATTTCCTCCGGAATCGCCGGACGTGGCCATCATTACATGAATGACTATGCTCTAGTTTGAGAAAATGATATTCTTTGTATTGGCGCCAAAATCTTCACCGAAGAATCCCTGAAGACTCCTTGAAGATTCTTTCTTCAGCTGAATTGGACTCCTGGGCCCCACAAAAAAAAACATAAAACTACCCCTCACCAAAGATTTCCTCCGGAATCGCCGGACGTGGCCATCATTACATGAATGACTATGCTCTAGTTTGAGAAAATGATAGTCTTCGTATTGGCGCCAAAATCTTCACCGAGGAATCCCTGAAGACTCCTTGAAGATTCTTTCTTCAGCTGAACTGGACCCCTGGGCCCCCCCCCCCCAAAAAAAAAAAAAAGGACCCCTTACCAAAGATTTCATCCGGAATCGCAGGAGGTAGCCATCATTACCTGAATGACTATGCTCTAGTTTGAGAAAATGATAGTCTTCGTATTTATGCCAAAATCTTCACTGAAGAATCCCTGAAGACTCCTTGAAGATTCTTTCTTCAGCTGAACTGGACCCCTGGGCCCCACAAAAAAAAAAAAAAAAAGGACCCCTTACCAAAGATTTCCTCCGGAATCGCCGGAGGTGGCCATCATTACATGAATGACTATGCTCTAGTTTGAGAAAATGATAGTCTTCGTATTGGCTCCAAAATCTTCACCGAAGAATCCCTGAAGACTCTTTGAAGATTCTTTCTTCAGCTGAATTGGACCCCTGGGCCCCCCCAAAAAAACAAAAAAGGACCCCTTACCAAAGCTTTCCTCCGGAATCGCCGGAGGTGGCCATCATTACATGAATGACTATGCTCTAGTTTTAGAAAATGATAGTCTTCATATTGGCTCCAAAATCCTCACCCAAGATTCCCTGAAGACTCCTTGAAGTCTCTTTCTTCAGCAGTATAACTGGTGTCATTTTTCAATTTCAAGGGTAATTTCTACCATTTATATAGCTGGTAGCCTTTATGACTATGCTCTAGTTTGAGAAAATGATAGTCTTAGTATTGGCGCCAAAATCTTCACCGAAGAATACCTGAAGACTCCTTGAAGATTCTTTCTTCAGCTGAATGGGACCCCTGGGCCCCACAAAAAAAAAAAAAAAAAAAAGGACTCCTTACCAAAGCTTTCCTCCGGAATCGCCGGAGGTGGCCATCATTACATGAATGACTATGCTCTAGTTTTAGAAAATGATAGTCTTCATATTGGCTCCAAAATCCTCACTCAAGATTCCCTGAAGACTCCTTGAAGTCTCTTTCTTCAGCAGTATAACTGGTGTCATTTTTCAATTTCAAGGGTAATTTCTACCATTTATATAGCTGGTAGCCTTTATGACTATGCTCTAGTTTGAGAAAATGATAGTCTTCGTATTGGCTCCAAAATCTTCACCGAAGAATCCCTGAAGACTCTTTGAAGATTCTTTCTTCAGCTGAATTGGACCCCTGGGCCCCCCAAAAAAAACAAAAAAGGACCCCTTACCAAAGCTTTCCTCCGGAATCGCCGGAGGTGGCCATCATTACATGAATGACTATGCTCTAGTTTTAGAAAATGATAGTCTTCATATTGGCTCCAAAATCCTCACCCAAGATTCCCTGAAGACTCCTTGAAGTCTCTTTCTTCAGCAGTATAACTGGTGTCATTTTTCAATTTCAAGGGTAATTTCTACCATTTATATAGCTGGTAGCCTTTATGACTATGCTCTAGTTTGAGAAAATGATATTCTTCGTATTGGCGCCAAAATCTTCACCGAAGAATCCCTGAAGACTCCTTGAAGATTCTTTCTTCAGCTGAATTGGACTCCTGGGCCCCACAAAAAAAAAACATAAAACTACCCCTTACCAAAGATTTCCTCCGGAATCGCCGGAGGTGGCCATCATTACATGAATGACTATGCTCTAGTTTGAGAAAATGATAGTCTTCGTATTGGTGCCAAAATCTTCACCGAAGAATCCCTGAAGACTCCTTGAAGATTCTTTCTTCAGCTGAACTGGACCCCTGGGCCCCACGAAAAAAAAAATAGGACCCCCTACCAAAGATTTCCTCCGGAATCGCCGGAGGTGGCCATCATTATATGAATGAATATGCTCTAGTTTGAGAAAATGATAGTCTTCGTATTGGCGCCAAAATCTTCACTGAAGAATCCCTGAAGACTCCTTGAAGATTCTTTCTTCAGCTGAATTGGACCCCTGGGCCCCACAAAAAAAAAAAAACAAAAAAGGACCCCTTACCAAAGATTTCCTCCGGAATCGCCGGAGGTGGCCATCATTACATGAATGACTATGCTCTAGTTTGAGAAAATGATAGTCTTCGTATTGGTGCCAAAATCTTTACTGGAGAATCCCTGAAGACTCCTTGAAGATTCTTTCTTCAGATGAACTGGACCCCTGGGCCCCACAAAAAAAAAAAAAAGGACCCCTTACCAAAGCTTTCCTCCGGAATCACCGGAGGTGGCCATCATTACATGAATGACTATGCTCTAGTTTGAGAAAATGATAGTCTTCGTATTGGCTCCAAAATCTTCACCGAAGAATCCCTGAAGACTATTTGAAGATTCTTTCTTCAGCTGAATTGGACCCCTGGGCCCCCCCAAAAAAAACCAAAAAGGACCCCTTACCAAAGATTTCATCCGGAATCGCCGGAGGTGGCCATCATTACATGAATGACTATGCTCTAGTTTTAGAAAATGATAGTCTTCATATTGGCTCCAGAATCCACACCCAAGATTCCCTGAAGACTCCTTGAAGACTCTTTCTTCAGCAGTATAACAGGTGTCATTTTTCAATTTCAAGGGTAATTTCTACCATTTATATAGCTGGTAGCCATTATGACTATGCTCTAGTTTGAGAAAATGATAGTCTTAGTATTGGCGCCAAAATCTTCACCGAAGAATCCCTGAAGACTCCTTGAAGATTCTTTCTTCAGCTGAATTGGACCCCTGTACCCTCCCCCCCAAAAAAAAGAAAAAAGGACCCCTTACCAAAGATTTCCTCCGGAATCGCCGGAGGTGGCCATCATTACATGAATGACTATGCTCTAGTTTGAGAAAATGATAGTCTTCGTATTGGCGCCAAAATCTTCACCGAAGAATCCCTGAAGACTCCTTGAAGATTCTTTCTTCAGCTGAATTGGACCCCTGGGCCCCACAAAAAAAAACAAAAAAGGACCCCTTACCAAAGATTTCCTTCGGAATCGCCTGAGGTGGCCATTATTACATGAATGACTAAGCTCTAGTTTGAGAAAATGATAGTCTTCGTATTGGCGCCAAAATCTTCACTGAAGAATCCCTGAAGACTCCTTGAAGATTCTTTCTTCAGCTAAATTGGACCCCTGGGCCCAACAAAAAAAAAACAAAAAAGGACCCCTTACCAAAGATTTCCTCCGGAATCGCCGGAGGTGGCCATCATTACACGAATGACTATGCTCTAGTTTGAGAAAATGATAGTCTTCGTATTGGCTCCAAAATATTCACCGAAGAATCCCTGAAGACTCTTTGAAGATTCTTTCTTCAGCTGAATTGGACCCTTGGGCCCCCCCCAAAAAAACCAAAAAGGACCCCTTACCAAAGATTTCCTCCGGAATCGCCGGAGGTGGCCATCATTACATGAATGACTATGCTCTAGTTTTAGAAAATGATAGTCTTCATATTGGCTCCAGAATCCTCACCCAAGGTTCCCTGAAGACTCCTTGAAGACTCTTTCTTCAGCAGTATAACAGGTGCCATTTTTCAATTTCAAGGGTAATTTCTACCATTTATATAGCTGGTAGCCTTTATGACTATGCTCTAGTTTGAGAAAATGATAGTCTTAGTATTGGCGCCAAAATCTTCACCGAAGAATCCCTGAAGACTCCTTGAAGATTCTTTCTTCAGCTGAATTGGACCCCTGTGCCCCCCCCCCCAAAAAAAGAAAAAAAGGACCCCTTACCAAAGATTTCCTCCGGAATCGCCGGAGGTGTCCATCATTACATGAATGACTATGCTATAGTTTGAGAAAATGATAGTCTTCGTATTGGCGCCAAAATCTTCACCGAAGAATCCCTGAAGACTCCTTGAAGATTCTTTCTTCAGCTGAACTGGACCCCTGGGCCCCACAAAAAAAACAAAACAAAAAAGGACCCCTTACCAAAGATTTCCTCCGGAATCGCCGGAGGTGGCCATCATTACATGAATGACTATGCTCTAGTTTGAGAAAATGATAGTCTTCGTATTGGCTCCAAAATATTCACTGAAGAATCCCTGAAGACTCTTTGAAGATTCTTTCTTCAGCTGAACTGGACCCCTGGGCCCCACAAAAAAAAAACAAAAAAAGGACCCCTTACCAAAGATTTCCTCCGGAATCGCCTGAGGTGGCCATTATTACATGAATGACTAAGCTCTAGTTTGAGAAAATGATAGTCTTCGTATTGGCGCCAAAATCTTCACTGAAGAATCCCTGAAGACTCCTTGAAGATTCTTTCTTCAGCTAAATTGGACCCCTGGGCCCCACAAAAAAAAACAAAAAATGACCCCTTACTAAAGATTTCCTCCGGAATCGCCGGAGGTGGCCATCATTACATGAATGACTATGCTCTAGTTTGAGAAAATGATAGTCTTCGTATTGGCTCCAAAATCTTCACCGAAGAATCCCTGAAGACTCTTTGAAGATTCTTTCTTCAGCTGAATTGGACCCTTGGGCCCCCCAAAAAAAAAACCAAAAAGGACCCCTTACCAAAGATTTCCTCCGGAATCGCCGGAGGTGGCCATCATTACATGAATGACTATGCTCTAGTTTTAGAAAATGATAGTCTTCATATTGGCTCCAGAATCCTCACCCAAGATTCCCTGAAGACTCCTTGAAGACTCTTTCTTCAGCAGTATAACGGGTGCAATTTTTCAATTTCAAGGGTAATTTCTACCATTTATATAGCTGGTAGCCTTTATGACTATGCTCTAGTTTGAGAAAATGATAGTCTTAGTATTGGCGCCAAAATCTTCACCGAAGAATCCCTGAAGACTCCTTGAAGATTCTTTCTTCAGCTGAACTGGACCCCTGGGCCCCACAAAAAAAAAAAAAGGACCCCTTACCAAAGCTTTCCTCCGGAATCACCGGAGGTGGCCATCATTACATGAATGACTATGCTCTAGTTTGAGAAAATGATAGTCTTCGTATTGGCGCCAAAATCTTCACAGAAGAATCCCTGAAGACTCCTTGAAGATTCTTTCTTCAGCTGAACTGGACCCCTGGGCCCCACAAAAAAAAAAAAAAAAAAAAGGACCCCTTACCAAAGATTTCCTCCGGAATCGCCGGAGGTTGCCATCATTGCATGAATGACTATGCTCTAGTTTGAGAAAATGATAGTCTTCGTATTGGCTCCAAAATATTCACCGAAGAATCCCTAAAGACTCCTTGAAGATTCTTTCTTCAGCTGAATTGGACCACTGGGCCCCACAAAAAAAAAACAAAAAACTAACCCTTACCAAAGATTTCCTCCGGAATCGCCGGAGGTAGCCATCATTACATGAATGACTATGCTCTAGTTTGAGAAAATGATAGTCTTCGTATTGGCGCCAAAATCTTCACAGAAGAATCCCAGAAGACTCCTTGAAGATTCTTTCTTCAGCTGAACTGGACCCCTGGGCCCCACGAAAAAAAAAAAAAAAAAAAAGGACCCCTTACAAAAGATTTCCTCCAGAATCGCCTGAGGTTGCCATCATTGCATGAATGACTATGCTCTAGTTTGAGAAAATGATAGTCTTCGTATTGGCTCCAAAATATTCACCGAAGAATCCCTAAAGACTCCTTGAAGATTCTTTCTTCAGCTGAATTGGACCACTGGGCCCCACAAAAAATAAAAAACAAAAAAGGACCCCTTACCAAAGATTTCCTCCGGAATCGCCGGAGGTGGCCATCATTACATGAATGACTATGCTCTAGTTTGAGAAAATGATAGTCTTCGTATTGGCGCCATAATCTTCACCGAAGAATTCCTGAAGACTCCTTGAAGATTCTTTCTTCACCTGAACTGGACCCCTGGGCCCCAAGAAAAAAAAAAAAGGACCCCCTACCAAAGATTTCCTCCGGAATCGCCGGAGGTGGCCATCATTACATGAATGACTATGCTCTAGTTTGAGAAAATGATAGTCTTCGTATTGGCTCCAAAATATTCACCGAAGAATCCCTGAAGACTCCTTGAAGATTCTTTCTTCAGCTGAATTGGACCACTGGGCCCCACAAAAATAAAACGAAAAAGGACCCCTTACCAAAGATTTCCTCCGGAATCGCCGGAGGTGGCCATCATTACATGAATGACTATGCTCTAGTTTGAGAAAATGATAGTCTTCGTATTGGCGCAAAAATCTTCACCGAAGAATCCCTGAAGACTCCTTGAAGATTCTTTTTTCAGCTAAATTGGACTCCTGGGCCCCACAAAAAAAGAAACAAAAAACTACCCCTTACCAAAGATTTCCTCCGGAATCGCCGGAGGTAGCCATCAATACATGAATGACTATGCTCTAGTTTGAGAAAATGATAGTCTTCGTATTAGCGCAAAATCTTCACCGAAGAATCCCTGAAGACTCCTTGAAGATTCTTTCTTCAGCTGAACTGGACCCCTGGGCCCCACAGAAGAAAAAAAAACAAAAAAGGACCCCTTACCAAAGATTTCCTCCGGAATCGCCGGAGGTGGCCATCATTACATGAATGACTATGCTCTAGTTTGAGAAAATGATAGTCTTCGTATTGGCTCCAAAATATTCACCGAAGAATCCCTGAAGACTCCTTGAAGATTCTTTCTTCAGCTGAATTGGACCCCTGGGCCCCACAAAAAAAAACAAAAAAGGACCCCTTACCAAAGATTTCCTCCGGAATCGCCGGAGGTGGCCATCATTACATGAATGACTATGCACTAGTTTGAGAAAATGATAATCTTCGTATTGGCGCCAAAATCTTCACCGAAGAATTCCTGAAGACTCCTCGAAGATTCTTTCTTCAGCTGAACTGGACCCCTGGGCCCCACAAAAAAAAAAAAAAAAAAAAAAAGGACCCCTTACCAAAGATTTCCTCCGGAATTACCGGAGGTGGCCATCATTACATGAATGACTATGCTCTAGTTTGAGAAAATGATAGTCTTCGTATTAGCGCAAAATCTTCACCGAAGAATCCCTGAAGACTCCTTGAAGATTCTTTCTTCAGCTGAACTGGACCCCTGGGCCCCACAAAAAAAAAAAAAAAAAAAGGACCCCTTACCAAAGATTTCCTCCGGAATCGCCGGAGGTGGCCATCATTACATGAATGACTATGCTCTAGTTTGAGAAAACGATAGTCTTCGTATTGGCTCCAAAATCTTCACCGAAGAATCCCTGAAGACTCTTTGAAGATTCTTTCTTCAGCTAAATTGGACCCCTGGGCCCCACAAAAAAAAAAAAAGGACCCCTTACCAAACATTTCCTCCGGAATCGCCGGAGGTGGCCATCATTACATGAATGACTATGCTCTAGTTTTAGAAAATGATAGTCTTTATATTGGCTCCAAAATCCTCACCCAAGATTCCCTGAAGACTCCTTGAAGACTCTTTCTTCAGCAGCATAACAGGAGTTATTTTTCAATTTCAAGGGTAATTTCTACCATTTATATATCTGGTAGCCTTTATGACTATACTCTAGTTTGAGAAAATGATAGTCTTAGTATTGGCGCCAAAATCTTCACCGAAAAATCCCTGAAGACTCCTTGAAGATTCTTTCTTCAGCTGAATTGGACCCCTGGGCCCCACAAAAAAAAAAAAAAAAAAAGGACCCCTTACCAAAGATTTCCTCCGGAATCGTCGGAGGTGGCCATCATTACATGAATGACTATGCTCTAGTTTGAGAAAATAATAGTCTTCGTATTGGTGCCAAATCTTCACCAAAGAATCCCTGAAGACTCCTTGAAGATTCTTTCTTCAGCTGAACTGGACCCCTGGGCCCCACAAAAAAAAAAAAAAAAAAGGACCCCTTACCAAAGATTTCCTCCGGAATCGCCGGAGGTGGCCATCATTACATGAATGACTATGGTCTAGTTTGAGAAAATGATAGTCTTCGTATTGGCTTCTAAATATTCACCGAAGAATCCATGAAGACTCCTTGAAGATTCTTTCTTCAGCTGAATTGGACCCCTGGGCCCCACAAAAAAAACAAAAAAGGACCCCTTAGCAAAGATTTCCTCCGGAATCGCCGGAGGTGGCCATCATTACATGAATGACTATGCTCTAGTTTGAGAAAATGATAGTCTTCGTATTGGCGCCAAAATCTTCACCGAAGAATCCCTGAAGACTCCTTGAAGATTCTTTCTTCAGCTGAATTGGACCCCTGGGCCCCACAAAAAAAAAAAAAAAGGACCCCTTAACAAAGATTTACTCCGGAATTGCAGGAGGTAGCCATCATTACATGAATGACTATGCTCTAGTTTGAGAAAATGATAGTCTTCGTATTGGTGCCAAAATCTTCACTGAAGAATCCCTGAAGACTCCTTGAAGATTCTTTCTTCAGCTGAACTGGACCCCTGGGCCCCACAAAAAAAAAAAGGACCCCTTACCAAAGATTTCCTCCGGAATCGCCGGAGGTGGCCATCATTACATGAATGACTATGCTCTAGTTTGAGAAAATGATAGTCTTCGTATTGGCTCCAAAATCTTCACCGAAGAATCCCTGAAGACTCTTTGAAGATTCTTTCTTCAGCTGAATTGGACCCCTGGGCCCCACAAAAAAAAACAAAAAAGGACCCCTTACCAAACATTTCCTCCGGAATCGCCGGAGGTGGCCATCATTACATGAATGACTATGCTCTAGTTTGAGAAAATGATAGTCTTCGTATTGGTGCCAAAATATTCACCGAAGAATCCCTGAAGACTCCTTGAAGATTCTTTCTTCAGCTGAACTGGACCCCTGGGCCCCACGAAAAAAAAAAAAAGGACCCCTTACCAAAGATTTCGTCCGGAAACGCTGGAGGTGGCCATCATTACATGAAAGACTATGCTCTAGTTTGAGAAAATGATAGACTTCGTATTGGCGCCAAAATCTTCACCGAAGAATCCCTGAAGACTCCTTGAAGATTCTTTCTTCAGCTGAATTGGACCCCTGGGCCCCACAAAAAAAAAAACAAAAAAGGACCCCTTACCAAAGATTTCCTCCGGAATCGTCGGAGGTGGCCATCATTACATGAATGACTATGCTCTAGTTTGAGAAAATGATAGTCTTCGTATTGGTGCCAAAATATTCACCGAAGAATCCCTTAAGACTCTTTATAGATTCTTTCTTCAGCTGAATTGGACCCCTGGGCCCCACAAAAAAAAAAAAAAAAGGACCCCTTACCAAAGATTTCCTCCGGAATCGCCGGAGGTGGCCATGATTACATGAATGACTATGCTTTAGTTTGAGAAAATGATAGTCTTCGTATTGGCTCCAAAATCTTCACCGAAGAATCCCTGAAGACTCTTTGAAGATTCTTTCTTCAGCTGAATTGGACCCTTGGGCCCCCCCCAAAAAAAACAGAAAAGGACCCCTTACCAAAGATTTCCTCCGGAATCGCCGGAGGTGGTCATCATTACATGAATGACTATGCTCTAGTTTTAGAAAATGATAGTCTTCATATTGGCTCCAGAATCCTCACCCAAGATTCCCTGAAGACTCCTTGAAGACTCTTTCTTCAGCAGTATAACAGGTGTCATTTTTCAATTTCAAGGGTAATTTCTACCATTTATATAGCTAGTAGCCTTTATGACTATGCTCTAGTTTGAGATAATGATAGTCTTAGTATTGGCGCCAAAATCTTCACCGAAGAATCCCTGAAGACTCCTTGAAGATTCTTTCTTCAGCTGAATTGGACCCCTGGGCATCACAAAAAAAAAAAAAAAAAAAAAGGACCCCTTACCAAAGATTTCCTTCGGAATCGCCGGAGGTGGCCATCATTACATGAATGACTATGCTCTAGTTTGAGAAAATGATAGTCTTCGTATTGGCGCAAAATCTTCACCGAAGAATCCCTGAAGACTCCTTGAAGATTCTTTCTTCAGCTGAACTGGACCCCTGGGCCCCACAAAAAAAAAACAAAACAAAAAAGGACCCCTTACCAAAGATTTCCTCCGGAATCGCCGGACGTGGCCATCATTACATGAATGACTATGCTCTAGTTTGAGAAAATGATATTCTTCGTATTGGCGCCAAAATCTTCACCGAAGAATCCCTGAAGACTCCTTGAAGATTCTTTCTTCAGCTGAATTGGACTCCTGGGCCCCACAAAAAAAAACATAAAACTACCCCTCACCAAAGATTTCCTCCGGAATCGCCGGACGTGGCCATCATTACATGAATGACTATGCTCTAGTTTGAGAAAATGATAGTCTTCGTATTGGCGCCAAAATCTTCACCGAGGAATCCCTGAAGACTCCTTGAAGATTCTTTCTTCAGCTGAACTGGACCCCTGGGCCCCCCCCCCCCAAAAAAAAAAAAAAAAGGACCCCTTACCAAAGATTTCATCCGGAATCGCAGGAGGTAGCCATCATTACCTGAATGACTATGCTCTAGTTTGAGAAAATGATAGTCTTCGTATTTATGCCAAAATCTTCACTGAAGAATCCCTGAAGACTCCTTGAAGATTCTTTCTTCAGCTGAACTGGACCCCTGGGCCCCACAAAAAAAAAAAAAAAAAAGGACCCCTTACCAAAGATTTCCTCCGGAATCGCCGGAGGTGGCCATCATTACATGAATGACTATGCTCTAGTTTGAGAAAATGATAGTCTTCGTATTGGCTCCAAAATCTTCACCGAAGAATCCCTGAAGACTCTTTGAAGATTCTTTCTTCAGCTGAATTGGACCCCTGGGCCCCCCCAAAAAAACAAAAAAGGACCCCTTACCAAAGCTTTCCTCCGGAATCGCCGGAGGTGGCCATCATTACATGAATGACTATGCTCTAGTTTTAGAAAATGATAGTCTTCATATTGGCTCCAAAATCCTCACCCAAGATTCCCTGAAGACTCCTTGAAGTCTCTTTCTTCAGCAGTATAACTGGTGTCATTTTTCAATTTCAAGGGTAATTTCTACCATTTATATAGCTGGTAGCCTTTATGACTATGCTCTAGTTTGAGAAAATGATAGTCTTAGTATTGGCGCCAAAATCTTCACCGAAGAATACCTGAAGACTCCTTGAAGATTCTTTCTTCAGCTGAATGGGACCCCTGGGCCCCACAAAAAAAAAAAAAAAAAAAAGGACTCCTTACCAAAGCTTTCCTCCGGAATCGCCGGAGGTGGCCATCATTACATGAATGACTATGCTCTAGTTTTAGAAAATGATAGTCTTCATATTGGCTCCAAAATCCTCACTCAAGATTCCCTGAAGACTCCTTGAAGTCTCTTTCTTCAGCAGTATAACTGGTGTCATTTTTCAATTTCAAGGGTAATTTCTACCATTTATATAGCTGGTAGCCTTTATGACTATGCTCTAGTTTGAGAAAATGATAGTCTTCGTATTGGCTCCAAAATCTTCACCGAAGAATCCCTGAAGACTCTTTGAAGATTCTTTCTTCAGCTGAATTGGACCCCTGGGCCCCCCAAAAAAAACAAAAAAGGACCCCTTACCAAAGCTTTCCTCCGGAATCGCCGGAGGTGGCCATCATTACATGAATGACTATGCTCTAGTTTTAGAAAATGATAGTCTTCATATTGGCTCCAAAATCCTCACCCAAGATTCCCTGAAGACTCCTTGAAGTCTCTTTCTTCAGCAGTATAACTGGTGTCATTTTTCAATTTCAAGGGTAATTTCTACCATTTATATAGCTGGTAGCTTTTATGACTATGCTCTAGTTTGAGAAAATGATATTCTTCGTATTGGCGCCAAAATCTTCACCGAAGAATCCCTGAAGACTCCTTGAAGATTCTTTCTTCAGCTGAATTGGACTCCTGGGCCCCACAAAAAAAAAACATAAAACTACCCCTTACCAAAGATTTCCTCCGGAATCGCCGGAGGTGGCCATCATTACATGAATGACTATGCTCTAGTTTGAGAAAATGATAGTCTTCGTATTGGTGCCAAAATCTTCACCGAAGAATCCCTGAAGACTCCTTGAAGATTCTTTCTTCAGCTGAACTGGACCCCTGGGCCCCACGAAAAAAAAAATAGGACCCCCTACCAAAGATTTCCTCCGGAATCGCCGGAGGTGGCCATCATTATATGAATGAATATGCTCTAGTTTGAGAAAATGATAGTCTTCGTATTGGCGCCAAAATCTTCACTGAAGAATCCCTGAAGACTCCTTGAAGATTCTTTCTTCAGCTGAATTGGACCCCTGGGCCCCACAAAAAAAAAAAAACAAAAAAGGACCCCTTACCAAAGATTTCCTCCGGAATCGCCGGAGGTGGCCATCATTACATGAATGACTATGCTCTAGTTTGAGAAAATGATAGTCTTCGTATTGGTGCCAAAATCTTTACTGGAGAATCCCTGAAGACTCCTTGAAGATTCTTTCTTCAGATGAACTGGACCCCTGGGCCCCACAAAAAAAAAAAAAAAGGACCCCTTACCAAAGCTTTCCTCCGGAATCACCGGAGGTGGCCATCATTACATGAATGACTATGCTCTAGTTTGAGAAAATGATAGTCTTCGTATTGGCTCCAAAATCTTCACCGAAGAATCCCTGAAGACTATTTGAAGATTCTTTCTTCAGCTGAATTGGACCCCTGGGCCCCCCCAAAAAAAACCAAAAAGGACCCCTTACCAAAGATTTCATCCGGAATCGCCGGAGGTGGCCATCATTACATGAATGACTATGCTCTAGTTTTAGAAAATGATAGTCTTCATATTGGCTCCAGAATCCACACCCAAGATTCCCTGAAGACTCCTTGAAGACTCTTTCTTCAGCAGTATAACAGGTGTCATTTTTCAATTTCAAGGGTAATTTCTACCATTTATATAGCTGGTAGCCATTATGACTATGCTCTAGTTTGAGAAAATGATAGTCTTAGTATTGGCGCCAAAATCTTCACCGAAGAATCCCTGAAGACTCCTTGAAGATTCTTTCTTCAGCTGAATTGGACCCCTGTACCCTCCCCCCCAAAAAAAAGAAAAAAGGACCCCTTACCAAAGATTTCCTCCGGAATCGCCGGAGGTGGCCATCATTACATGAATGACTATGCTCTAGTTTGAGAAAATGATAGTCTTCGTATTGGCGCCAAAATCTTCACCGAAGAATCCCTGAAGACTCCTTGAAGATTCTTTCTTCAGCTGAATTGGACCCCTGGGCCCCACAAAAAAAAACAAAAAAGGACCCCTTACCAAAGATTTCCTTCGGAATCGCCTGAGGTGGCCATTATTACATGAATGACTAAGCTCTAGTTTGAGAAAATGATAGTCTTCGTATTGGCGCCAAAATCTTCACTGAAGAATCCCTGAAGACTCCTTGAAGATTCTTTCTTCAGCTAAATTGGACCCCTGGGCCCAACAAAAAAAAAACAAAAAAGGACCCCTTACCAAAGATTTCCTCCGGAATCGCCGGAGGTGGCCATCATTACACGAATGACTATGCTCTAGTTTGAGAAAATGATAGTCTTCGTATTGGCTCCAAAATATTCACCGAAGAATCCCTGAAGACTCTTTGAAGATTCTTTCTTCAGCTGAATTGGACCCTTGGGCCCCCCCCAAAAAAACCAAAAAGGACCCCTTACCAAAGATTTCCTCCGGAATCGCCGGAGGTGGCCATCATTACATGAATGACTATGCTCTAGTTTTAGAAAATGATAGTCTTCATATTGGCTCCAGAATCCTCACCCAAGGTTCCCTGAAGACTCCTTGAAGACTCTTTCTTCAGCAGTATAACAGGTGCCATTTTTCAATTTCAAGGGTAATTTCTACCATTTATATAGCTGGTAGCCTTTATGACTATGCTCTAGTTTGAGAAAATGATAGTCTTAGTATTGGCGCCAAAATCTTCACCGAAGAATCCCTGAAGACTCCTTGAAGATTCTTTCTTCAGCTGAATTGGACCCCTGTGCCCCCCCCCCCCCAAAAAAAGAAAAAAAGGACCCCTTACCAAAGATTTCCTCCGGAATCGCCGGAGGTGTCCATCATTACATGAATGACTATGCTATAGTTTGAGAAAATGATAGTCTTCGTATTGGCGCCAAAATCTTCACCGAAGAATCCCTGAAGACTCCTTGAAGATTCTTTCTTCAGCTGAACTGGACCCCTGGGCCCCACAAAAAAAACAAAACAAAAAAGGACCCCTTACCAAAGATTTCCTCCGGAATCGCCGGAGGTGGCCATCATTACATGAATGACTATGCTCTAGTTTGAGAAAATGATAGTCTTCGTATTGGCTCCAAAATATTCACTGAAGAATCCCTGAAGACTCTTTGAAGATTCTTTCTTCAGCTGAACTGGACCCCTGGGCCCCACAAAAAAAAAACAAAAAAAGGACCCCTTACCAAAGATTTCCTCCGGAATCGCCTGAGGTGGCCATTATTACATGAATGACTAAGCTCTAGTTTGAGAAAATGATAGTCTTCGTATTGGCGCCAAAATCTTCACTGAAGAATCCCTGAAGACTCCTTGAAGATTCTTTCTTCAGCTAAATTGGACCCCTGGGCCCCACAAAAAAAAACAAAAAATGACCCCTTACTAAAGATTTCCTCCGGAATCGCCGGAGGTGGCCATCATTACATGAATGACTATGCTCTAGTTTGAGAAAATGATAGTCTTCGTATTGGCTCCAAAATCTTCACCGAAGAATCCCTGAAGACTCTTTGAAGATTCTTTCTTCAGCTGAATTGGACCCTTGGGCCCCCCCCAAAAAAAACCAAAAAGGACCCCTTACCAAAGATTTCCTCCGGAATCGCCGGAGGTGGCCATCATTACATGAATGACTATGCTCTAGTTTTAGAAAATGATAGTCTTCATATTGGCTCCAGAATCCTCACCCAAGATTCCCTGAAGACTCCTTGAAGACTCTTTCTTCAGCAGTATAACGGGTGCAATTTTTCAATTTCAAGGGTAATTTCTACCATTTATATAGCTGGTAGCCTTTATGACTATGCTCTAGTTTGAGAAAATGATAGTCTTAGTATTGGCGCCAAAATCTTCACCGAAGAATCCCTGAAGACTCCTTGAAGATTCTTTCTTCAGCTGAATTGGACCCCTGTGCCCCCCCCCCAAAAAAAAAAGAAAAAAGGACCCCTTACCAAAGATTTCCTCCGGAATCGCCGGAGGTGTCCATCATTACATGAATGACTATGCTCTAGTTTGAGAAAATGATAGTCTTCGTATTGGCGCCAAAATCTTCACCGAAGAATCCCTGAAGACTCCTTGAAGATTGTTTCTTCAGCTGAACTGGACCCCTGGGCCCCACAAAAAAAACAAAACAAAAAAGGACCCCTTACCAAAGATTTCCTCCGGAATCGCCGGAGGTGGCCATCATTACATGAATGACTATGCTCTATTTTGAGAAAATGATAGTCTTCGTATTGGCTCCAAAATATTCACTGAAGAATCCCTGATGACTCTTTGAAGATTCTTTCTTCAGCTGAATTGGACCCCTGGGCCCCACAAAAAAAAACAAAAAAGGACCCCTTACCAAAGATTTCCTCCGGAATCGCCTGAGGTGGCCATTATTACATGAATGACTAAGCTCTAGTTTGAGAAAATGATAGTCTTCGTATTGGCGCCAAAATCTTCACTGAAGAATCCCTGAAGACTCCTTGAAGATTCTTTCTTCAGCTAAATTGGACCCCTGGGCCTCACAAAAAAAAAAAAACAAAAAAGGACCCCTTACCAAAGCTTTCCTCAGGAATCACCGGAGGTGGCTATCATTACATGAATGAGTATGCTCTAGTTTGAGAAAATGATAGTCTTCGTATTGGCTCCAAAATCTTCACCGAAGAATCCCTGAAGACTATTTGAAGATTCTTTCTTCAGCTGAATTGGACCCCTGGGCCCCCCCAAAAAAAACCAAAAAGGACCCCTTACCAAAGATTTCCTCCGGAATCGCCGGAGGTGGACATCATTACATGAATGACTATGCTCTACTTTTAGAAAATGATAGTCTTCATATTGGCTCCAGAATCCACACCCAAGATTCCCTGAAGACTCCTTGAAGACTCTTTCTTCAGCAGTATAACAGATGTCATTTTTCAATTTCAAGGGTAATTTCTACCATTTATATAGCTGGTAGCCATTATGACTATGCTCTAGTTTGAGAAAATGATAGTCTTAGTATTGGCGCCAAAATCTTCACCGAAGAATCCCTGAAGACTCCTTGAAGATTCTTTCTTCAGCTGAATTGGACCCCTGTGCCCCCCCCCCCAAAAAAAAGAAAAAAGGACCCCTTACCAAAGATTTCCTCCGGAATCGCCGGAGGTGGCCATCATTACATGAATGACTATGCTCTAGTTTGAGAAAATGATAGTCTTCGTATTGGCGCCAAAATCTTCACCGAGGTTCCCTGAAGACTCCTTAAAGATTCTTTCTTTAGCTGAACTGGACCCCTGGGCCCCACAAAAAAAAACAAAACAAAAAAAGGACCCCTTACCAAAGATTTCCTCCGGAATCGCCGGAGGTGGCCATCATTACATGAATGACTATGCTCTAGTTTGAGAAAATGATAGTCTTCGTATTGGCTCCAAAATCTTCACCGAAGAATCCCTGAAGACTATTTGAAGATTCTTTCTTCAGCTGAATTGGACCCCTGGGCCCCGCCAAAAAAAACCAAAAAGGACCCCTTACCAAAGATTTCCTCTGGAATCGCCGGAGGTGGTCATCATTACATGAATGACTCTGCTCTAGTTTTAGAAAATGATAGTCTTCATATTGGGTCCAGAATCCTCACCCAAGATTCCCTGAAGACTCCTTGAAGACTCTTTCTTCAGCAGTATAACAGGTGTCATTTTTCAATTTCAAGGGTAATTTCTACCATTTATATAGCTGGTAGCCTTTATGACTATGCTCTAGTTTGAGAAAATGATAGTCTTAGTATTGGCGCCAAAATCTTCACCGAAGAATCCCTGAAGACTCATTGAAGATTCTTTCTTCAGCTGAATTGGACCCCTGTGCCCCCCCCCCAAAAAAAAAGAAAAAAGGACCCCTTACCAAAGATTTCCTCCGGAATCGCCGGAGGTGGCCATCATTACATGAATGACTATGCTCTAGTTTGAGAAAATGATAGTCTTCGTATTGGCGCCAAAATTTTCACCGAAGAATCCCTGAAGACTCCTTGAAGATTCTTTCTTCAGCTGAATTGGACCCCTGGGCCCCACAAAAAAAAACAAAAAAGGACCCCTTACCAAAGATTTCCTTCGGAATCGCCTGAGGTGGCCATTATTACATGAATGACTAAGCTCTAGTTTGAGAAAATGATAGTCTTCGTATTGGCGCCAAAATCTTCACTGAAGAATCCCTGAAGACTCCTTGAAGATTCTTTCTTCAGCTAAATTGGACCCCTGGGCCCAACAAAAAAAAAAAAAGAAAAAAGGACCCCTTACCAAAGATTTCCTCCGGAATCGCCGGAGGTGGCCATCATTACATGAATGACTATGCTCTAGTTTGAGAAAATGATAGTCTTCGTATTGGCTCCAAAATCTTCACCGAAGAATCCCTGAAGACTCTTTGAAGATTCTTTCTTCAGCTGAATTGGACCCTTGGGCCCCCCCAAAAAAAACCAAAAAGGACCCCTTACCAAAGATTTCCTCCGTAATCGCCGGAGGTGGCCATCATTACATGAATGACTATGCTCTAGTTTTAGAAAATGATAGTCTTCATATTGGCTCCAGAATCCTCACCCAAGGTTCCCTGAAGACTCCTTGAAGACTCTTTCTTCAGCAGTATAACAGGTGCCATTTTTCAATTTCAAGGGTAATTTCTACCATTTATATAGCTGGTAGCCTTTATGACTATGCTCTAGTTTGAGAAAATGATAGTCTTAGTATTGGCGCCAAAATCTTCACCGAAGAATCCCTGAAGACTCCTTGAAGATTCTTTCTTCAGCTGAATTGGACCCCTGTGCCCCCCCCCAAAAAAAAGAAAAAAGGACCCCTTACCAAAGATTTCCTCCGGAATCGCCGGAGGTGTCCATCATTACATGAATGACTATGCTCTAGTTTGAGAAAATGATAGTCTTCGTATTGGCGCCAAAATCTTCACCGAAGAATCCCTGAAGACTCCTTGAAGATTCTTTCTTCAGCTGAACTGGACCCCTGGGCCCCACAAAAAAAAACAAAACAAAAAAGGACCCCTTACCAAAGATTTCCTCCGGAATCGCCGGAGGTGGCCATCATTACATGAATGACTATGCTCTAGTTTGAGAAAATGATAGTCTTTGTATTGGCTCCAAAATATTCACTGAAGAATCCCTGAAGACTCTTTGAAGATTCTTTCTTCAGCTGAATTGGACCCCTGGGCCCCACAAAAAAAAAAAACAAAAAAAGGACCCCTTACCAAAGATTTCCTCCGGAATCGCCTGAGGTGGCCATTATTACATGAATGACTAAGCTCTAGTTTGAGAAAATGATAGTCTTCGTATTGGCGCCAAAATCTTCACTGAAGAATCCCTGAAGACTCCTTGAAGATTCTTTCTTCAGCTAAATTGGACCCATGGGCCCCACAAAAAAAAACAAAAAAGGACCCCTTACCAAAGATTTCCTCCGGAATCGCCGGAGGTGGCCATCATTACATGAATGACTATGCTCTAGTTTGAGAAAATGATAGTCTTCGTATTGGCTCCAAAATCTTCACCGAAGAATCCCTGAAGACTCTTTGAAGATTCTTTCTTCAGCTGAATTGGACCCTTGGGCCCCCCCCAAAAAAAAACCAAAAAGGACCCCTTACCAAAGATTTCCTCCGGAATCGCCGGAGGTGGCCATCATTACATGAATGACTATGCTCTAGTTTTAGAAAATGATAGTCTTCATATTGGCTCCAGAATCCTCACCCAAGATTCCCTGAAGACTCCTTGAAGACTCTTTCTTCAGCAGTATAACAGGTGCAATTTTTCAATTTCAAGGGTAATTTCTACCATTTATATAGCTGGTAGCCTTTATGACTATGCTCTAGTTTGAGAAAATGATAGTCTTAGTATTGGCGCCAAAATCTTCACCGAAGAATCCCTGAAGACTCCTTGAAGATTCTTTCTTCAGCTGAATTGGACCCCTGTGCCCCCCCCCAAAAAAAAGAAAAAAGGACCCCTTACCAAAGATTTCCTCCGGAATCGCCGGAGGTGTCCATCATTACATGAATGACTATGGTCTAGTTTGAGAAAATGATAGTCTTCGTATTGGCGCCAAAATCTTCACCGAAGAATCCCTGAAGACTCCTTGAAGATTGTTTCTTCAGCTGAACTGGACCCCTGGGCTCCACAAAAAAAACAAAACAAAAAAGGACCCCTTACCAAAGATTTCCTCCGGAATCGCCGGAGGTGGCCATCATTACATGAATGGCTATGCTCTATTTTGAGAAAATGATAGTCTTCGTATTGGCTCCAAAATATTCACTGAAGAATCCCTGATGACTCTTTGAAGATTCTTTCTTCAGCTGAATTGGACCCCTGGGCCCCACAAAAAAAAACAAAAAAGGACCCCTTACCAAAGATTTCCTCCGGAATCGCCTGAGGTGGCCATTATTACATGAATGACTAAGCTCTAGTTTGAGAAAATGATAGTCTTCGTATTGGCGCCAAAATCTTCACTGAAGAATCCCTGAAGACTCCTTGAAGATTCTTTCTTCAGCTAAATTGGACCCCTGGGCCCCACAAAAAAAAACAAAAAAGGACCCCTTACCAAAGATTTCCTCCGGAATCGCCGGAGGTGGCCATCATTACATGAATGACTATGCTCTAGTTTCAGAAAATGATAGTCTTCGTATTGGCTCCAAAATCTTCACCGAAGAATCCCTGAAGACTCTTTGAAGATTCTTTCTTCAGCTGAATTGGACCCTTGGGCCCCCCCAAAAAAAACCAAAAAGGACCCCTTACCAAAGATTTCCTCCGGAATCGCCGGAGGTGGCCATCATTACATGAATGACTATGCTCTAGTTTTAGAAAATGATAGTCTTCATATTGGCTCCAGAATCCTCACCCAAGATTCCCTGAAGACTCCTTGAAGACTCTTTCTTCAGCAGTATAACAGGTGCCATTTTTCAATTTCAAGGGTAATTTCTACCATTTATATAGCTGGTAGCCTTTATGACTATGCTCTAGTTTGAGAAAATGATAGTCTTAGTATTGGCGCCAAAATCTTCACCGAAGAATCCCTGAAGACTCCTTGAAGATTCTTTCTTCAGCTGAATTAGACCCCTGTGCCCCCCCCCCCAAAAAAAGAAAAAAGGACCCCTTACCAAAGATTTCCTCCGGAATCGCCGGAGGTGTCCATCATTACATGAATGACTATGCTCTAGTTTGAGAAAATGATAGTCTTCGTATTGGCGCCAAAATCTTCACCGAAGAATCCCTGAAGACTCCTTGAAGATTGTTTCTTCAGCTGAACTGGACCCCTGGGCCCCACAAAAAAAAAAACAAAACAAAAAAGGACCCCTTACCAAAGATTTCCTCCGGAATCGCCGGAGGTGGCCATCATTACATGAATGACTATGCTCTATTTTGAGAAAATGACAGTCTTCGTATTGGCTCCAAAATATTCACTGAGGAATCCCTGAAGACTCTTTGAAGATTCTTTCTTCAGCTGAATTGGACCCCTGGGCCCCACAAAAAAAAACAAAAAAGGACCTCTTACCAAAGATTTCCTCCGGAATCGCCTGAGGTGGCCATTATTACATGAATGACTAAGCTCTAGTTTGAGAAAATGATAGTCTTCGTATTGGCGCCAAAATCTTCACTGAAGAATCCCTGAAGACTCCTTGAAGATTCTTTCTTCAGATAAATTGGACCCCTGGGCCCCACAAAAAAAAACAAAAAAGGACCCCTTACCAAAGATTTCCTCCGGAATCGCCGGAGGTGGCCATCATTACATGAATGACTATGCTCTAGTTTGAGAAAATGATAGTCTTCGTATTGGCTCCAAAATCTTCACCGAAGAATCCCTGAAGACTCTTTGAAGATTCTTT
This sequence comes from Macrobrachium rosenbergii, assembly GCA_039081455.1. Classification (NCBI taxonomy): domain Eukaryota; kingdom Metazoa; phylum Arthropoda; class Malacostraca; order Decapoda; family Palaemonidae; genus Macrobrachium; species Macrobrachium rosenbergii. Next base: position 63,327,374 of record JANJGK010000010.1, on the reverse strand, counting down.
CTTCAGCTGAATTGGACCCTTGGGCCCCCCCAAAAAAACCAAAAAGGACCCCTTACCAAAGATTTCCTCCGGAATCGCCGGAGGTGGCCATCATTACATGAATGACTATGCTCTAGTTTTAGAAAATGATAGTCTTCATATTGGCTCCAGAATCCTCACCCAAGATTCCCTGAAGACTCCTTGAAGGCTCTTTCTTCAGCAGTATAACAGGTGCCATTTTTCAATTTCAAGGGTAATTTCTACCATTTATATAGCTCGTAGCCTTTATGACTATGCTCTATTTTGAGAAAATGATAGTCTTAGTATTGGCGCCAAAATCTTCACCGAAGAATCCCTGAAGACTCCTTGAAGATTCTTTCTTCAGCTGAACTGGACCCCTGGGCCCCACAAAAAAAAAAAAAAGGTCCCCTTACCAAAGATTTCCTCGGGAATCGCTGGAGGTGGCCATCATTACATGAATGACTATGCTCTAGTTTGAGAAAATTATAGACTTCGTATTGGCGCCAAAATCTTCACCGAAGAATCCCTGAAGACTCCTTGAAGATTCTTTCTTCAGCTGAATTGAACCCCTGCGCCCCACAAAAAAAAAAAACAAAAAAAGACCCCTTACCAAAGATTTCCTCCAGAATCGACGGAGGTAGCCATTATTACATGAATGACTAAGCTCTAGTTTGAGAAAATGATAGTCTTCGTATTGGCGCCAAAATCTTCACCGAAGAATCCTTGAAGAATCCTTGAAGATTATTTCTTCAGATGAACTGGACCCCTGGGCCCCACAAAAAAAAAACAAAAAAGGACCCCTTACCAAAGATTTCTTCCGGAATCGCCGGAGGTGGCCACCATTACATGAATGACTATGCTCTAGTTTGAGAAAATGATAGTCTTCGTATTGGCGCCAAAATCTTCACCGAAGAATCCCTGAATACTCCTTGAAGATTCTTTCTTCAGCTGAACTGGACCCCTGGGCCCCACAAAAAAAAAAAAAAAAAGGACCCCTTACCAAAGATTTCCTCAGGAATCGCCGGAGGTGGCCATCATTACATGAATGACTATGCTCTAGTTTGAGAAAATGATAGTCTTCGTGTTGGCTCCAAAATATTCACCGAAGAATCCCTGAAGACTCCTTGAAGATTCTTTCTTCAGCTGAATTGGACCACTGGGCCCCACAAAAAAAAACAAAAAAGGACCCCTTACCAAAGATTTCCTCCGGAATCGCCGGAGGTGGCCATCATTACATGAATGACTATGCTCTAGTTTGAGAAAATGATAGTCTTCGTATTGGCTCCAAAATCTTCACCGAAGAATCCCTGAAGTCTCTTTGAAGATTCTTTCTTCAGCTGAATTGGACCCCTGGGCCCCACAAAAAAAAAAAAAAAAAAAGGACCCCTTACCAAAGATTTCCTCCGGAATCGCGGGAGGTGGCCATCATTACATGAATGACTATGCTCTAGTTTTAGAAAATGATAGTCTTCATATTGGCTCCAGAATCCTCACCCAAGATTCCCTGAAGACTCCTTGAAGACTTTTTCTTCAGCAGTATAACAGGTGTCATTTTTCAATTTCAAGGGTAATTTCTACCATTTATATAGCTGGTAGCCTTTATGACTATGCTCTAGTTTGAGAAAATGATAGTCTTAGTATTGGCGCCAAAATCTTCACCGAAGAATCCCTGAAGACTCCTTGAAGATTCTTTCTTCAGCTGAATTGGACCCCTGGGCCCCCACAAAAAAAAACAAAAAGGGACCCCTTACCAAAGATTTCCTCCGGAATCGCCGGAGGTGGCCATCATTACATGAATGACTATGCTCTAGTTTGAGAAAATGATAGTCTTCGTATTGGCGCCAAAATCTTCACAGAAGAATCCCTGAAGACTCCTTGAAGATTCTTTCTTCAGCTGAACTGGACCCCTGGGCCCCACGAAAAAAAACAAAAAAGGACCCTTTGCCAAAGATTTCCTCCGGAATTGCAGGAGGTAGCCATCCTTACATGTTTGCCTATGGTCTAGTTTGAGAAAATGATAGTCTTCGTATTGTTGCCAAAATCTTCACTGAAGAATCCCTGAAGACTTCTTGAAGATTCACTCTTCAGCTGAACTGGACCCCTGGGCCCCACAAAAAAAAAAAAAAAAAAAAAGGACCCCTTACCAAAGATTTCCTCCGGAATCGCCGGAGGTGGCCATCATTACATGAATGACTATGCTCTAGTTTGAGAAAATGATAGTCTTCGTATTGGCTCCAAAATCTTCATCGAAGAATCCCTGAAGACTCTTTGAAGATTCTTTCTTCAGCTGAATTGGACCCCTGGGCCCCACAAAAAAAAAGAAAAAAGGACCCCTTACCAAAGATTGCCTCCGGAATCGCCGGAGGTGGCCATCATTACATGAATGACTATGCTCTAGTTTGAGAAAATGATAGTCTTCGTATTGGTGCCAAAATCTTCAACGAAGAATCCCTGAAGAGTCCTTGAAGATTCTTTCTTCAGCTGAACTGGACCCCTGGGCCCCACGAAAAAAAAAAAAGGACCCCTTACCAAAGATTTCCTCCGGAATCGCTGGATGTGGCCATCATTACATGAATGACTATGATCTAGTTTGAGAAAATGATAGACTTCGTATTGGCGCCAAAATCTTCACCGAAGAATCCCTGAAGACTCCTTGAAGATTCTTTCTTCAGCTGAATTGAACCCCTGGGCCCCACAAAAAAAAAACAAAAAAAGACCCCTTACCAAAGATTTCCTCCGGAATCGCCGGAGGTGGCCATTATTACATGAATGACTAAGCTCTAGTTTGAGAAAATGATAGTCTTCGTATTGGCGCCAAAATCTTCACCGAAGAATCCCTGAAGAATCCTTGAAGATTCTTTCTTCAGATGAATTGGACCCCTGGGCCCCACAAACAAAAACAAAAAAGGACCCCTTACCAAAGATTTCCTCCGGAATCGCCGGAGGTGGCCATCATTACATGAATGACTATGCTCTAGTTTGAGAAAATGATAGTCTTTGTATTGGCTCCAAAATCTTCACCAAAGAATCCCTGAATACTCCTTGAAGATTCTTTCTTCAGCTGAACTGGACCCCTGGGCCCCACAAAAAAAAAAAAAAAAAAGAACCCCTTACCAAAGATTTCCTCCGGAATCGCCGGAGGTGGCCATCATTACATGAATGACTATGCTCTAGTTTGAGAAAATGATAGTCTTCGTATTGGCTCCAAAATCTTCACCGAAGAATTCCTGAAGACTCCTTGAAGATTCTTTCTTCAGCTGAATTGGACCCCTGGGCCCCCCCAAAAAAAACAAAAAAGGACCCCTTACCAAATATTTCCTCCGGAATCGCCGGAGGTGGCCATCATTACATGAATGACTATGCTCTAGTTTGAGAAAATGATAGTCTTCGTATTGGCGCAAAATCTTCACCGAAGAATCCCTGAAGACTCCTTGAAGATTCGCTCTTCAGCTGAACTGGACCCCTGGGCCTCACAAAAAAAAAAAAAAAAAAAAAGGACCCCTTACCAAAGATTTCCCCCGGAATCGCCGGAGGTGGCCATCATTACATGAATGACTATGCTCTAGTTTGAGAAAATGATAGTCTTCGTATTGGCTCCAAACTCTTCACCGAAGAATCCCTGAAGACTCTTTGAAGTTTCTTTCTTCAGCTGAATTGGACCCCTGGGCCCCACAAAAAAAAACAAAAAAGGACCCCTTACCAAAGATTTCCTCCGGAATCGCCGGAGCTGGCCATCATTACATGAATGACTATGCTCTAGTTTGAGAAAATGATAGTCTTCGTATTGGTGCCAAAATCTTCAACGAAGAATCCCTGAAGACTCCTTGAAGATTCTTTCTTCAGCTGAACTGGACCCCTGGGCCCCACGAAAAAAAAAAAAGGACCCCTTACCAAAGATTTCCTCCGGAATCGCTGGAGGTGGCCATCATTACATGAATGACTATGATCTAGTTTGAGAAAATGATAGACTTCGTATTGGCGCCAAAATCTTCACCGAAGAATCCCTGAAGACTCCTTGAAAATTCTTTCTTCAGCTGAATTGAACCCCTGGGCCCCACAAAAAAAAACAAAAAAAGACCCCTTACCAAAGATTTCCTCCGGAATCGCCGGAGGTGGCCATTATTACATGAATGACTAAGCTCTAGTTTGAGAAAATGATATTCTTCGTATTGGCGCCAAAATCTTCACCGAAGAATCCCTGAAGAATCCTTGAAGATTCTTTCTTCAGATGAATTGGACCCCTGGGCCCCACAAACAAAAACAAAAAAGGACCCCTTACCAAAGATTTCCTCCGGAATCGCCGGAGGTGGCCATCATTACATGAATGACTATGCTCTAGTTTGAGAAAATGATAGTCTTCGTATTGGCTCCAAAATCTTCACCGAAGAATCCCTGAATACTCCTTGAAGATTCTTTCTTCAGCTGAACTGGACCCCTGGGCCCCACAAAAAAAAAAAAAAAAAATAGGACCCCTTACCAAAGATTTCCTCCGGAATCGCCGGAGGTGGCCAACATTACATGAATGACTATGCTCTAGTTTGAGAAAATGATAGTCTTCGTATTGGCTCCAAAATCTTCACCGAAGAATCCCTGAAGACTCCTTGAAGATTCTTTCTTCAGCTGAATTGGACCCCTGGGCCCCCCCAAGAAAAACAAAAAAGGACCCCTTACCAAATATTTCCTCCAGAATCGCCGGAGGTGGCCATGATTACATGAATGACTATGCTCTAGTTTGAGAAAATGATAGTCTTCGTATTGGCGCAAAATCTTCACCGAAGAATCCCTGAAGACTCCTTGAAGATTCTTTCTTCAGCTGAACTGTACCCCTGGGCCCCACAAAAAAAAAAAAACACAAAAAAGGACCCCTTACCAAAGATTTCCTCCGGAATCGCCGGAGGTGGCCATCATTACATGAATGACTATGCTCTAGTTTGAGAAAATGATAGTCTTCGTATTGGCGCCAAAATCTTCACCGAAGAATCCCTGAAGACTCTTTGAAGATTCTTTCTTCAGCTGAATTGGACCCCTGGGCCCCACAAAAAAAAAAAAAAAAGCATCCCTTACCAAAGATTTCCTCCAGAATCGCTGGAGGTGGCCATCATTACATGAATGACTATGCTCTAGTTTTAGGAAATGATAGTCTTCATATTGGCTCCAGAATCCTCACACAAGATTCCCTGAAGACTCCTTGAAGACTCTTTCTTCAGCAGTATAACAGGTGTCATTTTTCAATTTCAAGGGTAATTTCTACCATTTATATAGCTGGTAGCCTTTATGACTATGCTCTAGTTTGAGAAAATGATAGTCTTAGTAATGGCGCCAAAATCTTCACCAAAGAATCCCTGAAGACTTCTTGAAGATTCTTTCTTCAGCTGAATTGGACCCCTGGGCCCCACAAAAAAAAAAACAAAAAAGGACCCCTTACCAAAGATTTCCTCCGGAATCGCCGGAGGTGGCCATCATTACATGAATGACTATGCTCTAGTTTGAGAAAATGATAGTCTTCGTATTGGCGCCAAAATCTTCACCGAAGAATCCCTGAAGACTCCTTGAAGATTCTTTCTTCAGCTGAACTGGACCCCTGGGCCCCACAAAAAAAACAAAAGAAAAAAGGACCCCTTACCAAAGATTTCCTCCGGAATCGCCGGAGGTGGCCATCATTACATGAATGACTATGCTCTAGTTTGAGAAAATGATAGTCTTCGTATTGGCGCCAAAATCTTCACAAAAGAATCCCTGAAGACTCCTTGAAGATTCTTTCTTCAGCTGAACTGGACCCCTGGGCCATACAAAAAAAAAAAAAAAGGACCCCTTACCAAAGATTTCCTCCGGAATCGCCGGAGGTTGCCATCATTGCATGAATGACTATGCTCTAGTTTGAGAAAAGGATAGTCTTCGTATTGGCTCCAAAATATTCACCGAAGAATCCCTAAAGACTCCTTGAAGATTCTTTCTTCAGCTGAATTGGACCACTGGGCCCCACAAAAAAAAACAAAAAACTAACCCTTACCAAAGATTTCCCCCGGAATCGCCGGAGGTAGCCATCATTACATGAATGACTATGCTCTAGTTTGAGAAAATGATAGTCTTCGTATTGGCGCCAAAATCTTCACAGAAGAATTCCTGAAGACTCCTTGAAGATTCTTTCTTCAGCTGAACTGGACCCCTGGGCCCCACGAAAAAAAAAAAAAAAAAAGGACCCCTTACCAAAGATTTCCTCCGAAATCGCCGTAGGTTGCCATCATTGCATGAATGACTATGCTCTAGTTTGAGAAAATGATAGTCTTCGTATTGGCTCCAAAATATTCACCGAAGAATCCCTAAAGACTCCTTGAAGATTCTTTCTTCAGCTGAATTGGACCACTGGGCCCCACAAAAAATAAAAAACAAAAAAGGACCCCTTACCAAAGATTTCCTCCGGAATCGCCGGAGGTGGCCATCATTACATGAATGACTATGCTCTAGTTTGAGAAAATGATAGTCTTCGTATTGGCGCCATAATCTTCACCGAAGAATTCCTGAAGACTCCTTGAAGATTCTTTCTTCAGCTGAACTGGACCCCTGGGCCCCACGAAAAAAAAAAAGGACCCCCTACCAAAGATTTCCTCCGGAATCGCCGGAGGTGGCCATCATTACATGAATGACTATGCTCTAGTTTGAGAAAATGATAGTCTTCGTATTGGCTCCAAAATATTCACCGAAGAATCCCTGAAGAATCCTTGAAGATTCTTTCTTCAGCTGAATTGGACCACTGGGCCCCACAAAAAAAAAAACGAAAAAGGACCCCTTACCAAAGATTTCCTCCGGAATCGCCGGAGGTGGCCATCATTACATGAAAGACTATGCTCTAGTTTGAGAAAATGATAGTCTTCGTATTGGCGTAAAAATCTTCACCGAAGAATCCCTGAAGACTCCTTGAAGATTCTTTTTTCAGCTAAATTGGACTCCTGGGCCCCACAAAAAAAGAAACAAAAAACTACCCCTTACCAAAGATTTCCTCCGGAATCGCCGAAGGTAGCCATCATTACATGAATGACTATGCTCTAGTTTGAGAAAATGATAGTCTTCGTATTAGCGCAAAATCTTCACCGAAGAATCCCTGAAGACTCCTTGAAGATTCTTTCTTCAGCTGAACTGGACCCCTGGGCCCCACAAAAAAAAAAAAAAAAAAAGGACCCCTTACCAAAGATTTCCTCCGGAATCGCCGGAGGTGGCCATCATTACATGAATGACTATGCTCTAGTTTGAGAAAATGATAGTCTTCGTATTGGCTCCAAAATATTCACCGAAGAATCCCTGAAGACTCCTTGAAGATTCTTTCTTCAGCTGAATTGGACCCCTGGGCCCCACAAAAAAAAACAAAAAAGGACCCCTTACCAAAGATTTCCTCCGGAATCGCCGGAGGTGGCCATCATTACATGAATGACTATGCACTAGTTTGAGAAAATGATAATCTTCGTATTGGCGCCAAAATCTTCACCGAAGAATCCCTGAAGACTCCTCGAAGATTCTTTCTTCAGCTGAACTGGACCCCTGGGCCCCACAAAAAAAAAAAAAAAAAGGACCCCTTACCAAAGATTTCCTCCGGAATTACCGGAGGTGGCCATCATTACATGAATGACTATGCTCTAGTTTGAGAAAATGATAGTCTTCGTATTAGCGCAAAATCTTCACCGAAGAATCCCTGAAGACTCCTTGAAGATTCTTTCTTCAGCTGAACTGGACCCCTGGGCCCCACAAAAAAAAAAAAACAAAAAAGGACCCCTTACCAAAGATTTCCTCCGGAATCGCCGGAGGTGGCCATCATTACATGAATGACTATGCTCTAGTTTGAGAAAACGATAGTCTTCGTATTGGCTCCAAAATCTTCACTGAAGAATCCCTGAAGACTCTTTGAAGATTCTTTCTTCAGCTAAATTGGACCCCTGGGCCCCACAAAAAAAAAAAAAGGACCCCTTACCAAAGATTTCCTCCGGAATCGCCGGAGGTGGCCATCATTACATGAATGGCTATGCTCTAGTTTGAGAAAATGATAGTCTTCGTATTGGCGCCAAAATCTTCACCGAAGAATCCCTGAAGACTCCTTGAAGATTCTTTCTTCAGCTGAACTGGACCCCTGGGCCCCACAAAAAAAAAAACAAAAAACAAAAGAGGACCCCTTACCAAAGATTTCATCCGGAATCACCGGAGGTGGCCATCATTACATGAATGACTATGCTCTAGTTTGAGAAAATGATAGTCTTCGTATTGGCTCCAAAATCTTCACCGAAGAATCCCTGAAGGCTCCTTGAGGATTCTTTCTTCAGCTGAATTGGACCCCTGGGCCCCACAAAAAAAAGAAAAAAGGACACCTTACCAAAGATTTCCTCCGGAATCGCCGGAGGTAGCCATAATTACATGAATGACTATGCTCTAGTTTGAGAAAATGATAGTCTTCGTATTGGCTCCAAAATCTTCACCGAAGAATCCCTGAAGACTCTTTGAAGATTCTTTCTTCAGCTAAATTGGACCCCTGGGCCCCACAAAAAAAAAACAAAAAAGGACCCCTTTCCAGAGATTTCCTCCAGAATCGCCGGAGGTGGCCATCATTACATGAATGACTATGCTCTAGTTTTAGAAAATGATAGTCTTCGTATTGGCTCCAAAACCCTCACCCAAGATTCCCTGAAGACTCCTTAAAGACTCTTTCTTCAGCAGTATAACAGGTGTCATTTTTCAATTTCAAGGGTAATTTCTACCATTTATATAGCTGGTAGCCTTTATGACTATGCTCTAGTTTGAGAAAATGATAGTCTTAGTATTGGCGCCAAAATCTTCACAGAAGAATCCCTGAAGACTCCTTGAAGATTCTTTCTTCAGCTGAATTGGACCCCTGGGCCCCACAAAAAAAAAAAAAAAAAAAGGACCCCTTACCAAAGATTTCCTCCGGAATCGCCGGAGGTAGCCAACATTACATGAATGACTATGCTCTAGTTTGAGAAAATGATAGTCTTCGTATTGGCGCCAAAATCTTCACCGAAGAATCCCTGAAGACTCCTTGAAGATTCTTTCTTCAGCCGAACTGGACCCCTGAGCCCCACAAAAAAAAAAAAGGACCCCTTAACAAAGATTTCCTCCGGAATCGCCGGAGGTGGCCATCATTACATGAATGACTATGCTCTAGTTTGAGAAAATGATAGTCTTCGTATTGGCTCCAAAATCTTCACCGAAGAATCCCTGAAGACTCCTTGAAGATTCTTTCTTCAGCTGAATTGGACCCCTGGGCCCCACAAAAAAAAAACAAAAAAGGACCCCTTACCAAAGATTTCCTCCGGAATTGCCGGAGGTGGCCATCATTACATGAATGACTATGCTCTAGTTTGAGAAAATGATAGTCTTCGTATTGGCTCCAAAATCTTCACTGAAGAATCCCTGAAGACTCTTTGAAGATTCTTTCTTCAGCTGAATTGGACCCCTGGGCCCCACAAAAAAAAAAAAAAAAAAAGGACCCCTTACCAAAGATTTCCTCCGGAATCGCCGGAGGTGTCCATCATTACATGAATGACTATGCTCTAGTTTTAGAAAATGATAGTCTTCGTATTGGCTCCAAAATCCTCACCCAAGATTCCCTGAAGACTCCTTAAAGACTCTTTCTTCAGCAGTATAACAGGTGTCATTTTTCAATTTCAAGGGTAATTTCTACCATTTATATACCTGGTAGCCTTTATTACTATGCTCTAGTTTGAGAAAATGATAGTCTTCGTATTGGCGCCAAAATCTTCACCCAAGAATCCCTGAAGACTCCTTGAAGATTCTTTCTTCAGCTGAATTGGACCCCTGGGCCCCACAAAAAAAAAAAAAAAAAAGGACCCCTTACCAAAGATTTCCTCCGGAATCGCCGGAGGTGGCCATCATTACATGAATGACTATGCTCTAGTTTGAGAAAATGATATTCTTCGTATTGGCGCCAAAATCTTCACCGAAGAATCCCTGAAGACTCCTTGAAGATTCTTTCTTCAGCTGAATTGGACCCCTGGGCCCCACAAAAAAAAAAACAAAAAAGGACCCCTTACCAAAGATTTCCTCCGGAATCGCCGGAGGTGGCCATCATTACATGAATGACTATGCTCTAGTTTGAGAAAATGATAGTCTTCGTATTGGCTCCAAAATCTTCACCGAAGAATCCCTGAAGACTCCTTGAAGATTCTTTCTTCAGCTGAATTGGACCCCTGGGCCCCACAAAAAAAAAAAAAAAAAAGCAAAAAGGAACCCCTTACCAAAGATTTCCTCCGGAATCGCCGGAGGTGGAGATCATTACATGAATGACTAAGCTCTAGTTTGAGAAAATGATAGTCTTCGTATTGGCTCCAAAATCTTCACCGAAGAATCCCTGAAGACTCCTTGAAGATTCTTTCTTCAGCTGAATTGGACCCCTGGGCCCCACAAAAAAAAAAAAAAAAAAAAGGACCCCTTACCAAAGATTTCCTCCGGAATCGCCGGAGGGGGCCATCATTACATGAATGACTATGCTCTAGTTTGAGAAAATGATAGTCTTCGTATTGGCGCAATATCTTCACCGAAGAATCCCTGAAGACTACTTGAAGATTCTTTCTTCAGCTGAACTGGACCCCTGGGCCCCACAAAAAAAAAAAAAAAAAAGGACCCCCTACCAAAGATTTCCTCCGGAATCGCCGGAGGTGGCCATCGTTACATGAATGACTATGCTCTAGTTTGAGAAAATGATAGTCTTCGTATTGGCGCAAAATCTTCACTGAAGAATCCCTGAAGACTCCTTGAAGATTCTTTCTTCAGCTGAATTGGACCCCTGGGCCCCACAATAAAAAAAAAACAAAAAAGGACCCCTTACCAAAGATTTCCTCCGGAATCGCCGGAGGTGGCCATCATTACATAAATGACTATGCTCTAGTTTGAGAAAATGATAGTCTTTGTATTGGCGCAATATCTTCACCGAAGAATCCCTGAAGACTCCTTGAAGATTCTTTCTTCAGCTGAACTGGACCCCTGGGCCCCACAAAAAAAAAAAAAAAAGGACCCCTTACCAAAGATTTCCTCCGGAATCGCCGCAGGTGGCCATCATTACATGAATGACTATGCTCTAGTTTGAGAAAATGATAGTCTTCGTATTGGCTCCAAAATCTTCACTGAAGAATCCCTGAAGACTCCTTGAAGATTCTTTCTTCAGCTGAATTGGACCCCTGGACCCCACAAAAAAAAAAAAAAAAAAGGACCCCTTACCAAAGATTTCCTCCGGAATCGCCGGAGGTGGCCATCATTACATGAATGACTATGCTCTAGTTTGAGAAAATTATAGTCTTCGTATTGGCTCCAAAATCTTCACCGAAGAATCCCTGAAGACTCCTTGAAGATTCTTTCTTCAGCTGAATTGGACCCCTGGGCCCCACAAAAAAAAAACAAAAAAGGACCCCTTACCAAAGATTTCTTCCGGAATCACCGGAGGTGGCCATCATTACATGAATGACTATGCTCTAGTTTGAGAAAATGATAGTCTTCGTATTGGCGCAAAATCTTCACCGAAGAATCCCTGAAGACTCCTTGAAGATTCTTTCTTCAGCTGAATTGGACCCCTGGGCCCCACAAAAAAAAAAAAAAAACAAAAAAGGACCCCTTACCAGAGATTTCCTCCGGAATCGCCGGAGGTGGCCATCATTACATGAATGATTAAGGTCTAGTTTGAGGAAATGATAGTCTTCGTATTGGCGCCAAAATCTTCACAGAAGAATCGCTGAAGACTGCTTGAAGATTCTTTCTTCAGCTGAACTGGACCCCTGGGCCCCACAAAAAAAAAAAAAAAAAAAGGACCCCTTACCAAAGATTTCCTCCGGAATCGCCGGAGGTGGCCATCATTACATGAATTACAATGCTCTAGTTTGAGAAAATGATAGTCTTCGTATTGGCTCCAAAATCTTCACTGAAGAATCCCTGAAGACTCCTTGAAGATTCTTTCTTCAGCTGAATTGGACCCCTGGGCCCCACAAAAAAAAACAAAAAAGGACCCCTTACCAAAGATTTCCTCCGGAATCACCGGAGGTGGCCATCATTACATGAATGACTATGCTCTAATTTGAGAAAATGATAGTCTTCGTATTGGCGCCAAAATCTTCACCGAAGAATCCCTGAAGACTCCATGAAGATTCTTTCTTCAGCTGAACTGGACCCCTGGGCCCCACGAAAAAAAAAAGACCCCCTACCAAAGATTTCCTCCGGAATCGCCGGAGGTGGCCATCATTACATGAATGACTATGCTCTAGTTTGAGAAAATGATAGTCTTCGTATTGACGCCAAAAACTTCACCGAAGAATCCTTGAAGACTCCTTGAAGATTCTTTCTTCAGCTGAACTGGACCCTTGGGCCCCACAAAAAAAAAAAAAGACCCCCTACCAAAGATTTCCTCCGGAATCGCCGGAGGTGGCCATCAGTACATGAATGACTTTGCTCTAGTTTGAGAAAATGATAGTCTTCGTATTGGCGCAATATCTTCACCGAAGAATCCCTGAAGACTCCTTGAAGATTATTTCTTCAGCTGAACTGGACCCCTGGGCCCCACAAAAAAAAAAACAAAAAAGGACCCCCTACCAAAGATTTTCTCCGGAATCGCCGGAGGTGGCCATCATTACATGAATGACTATGCTCTAGTTTGAGAAAATGATAGTCTTCGTATTGGCTCCAAAATCTTCACCGAAGAATCCCTGAAGACTCCTTGAAGATTCTTTCTTCAGCTGAATTGGACCCCTGGGCCCCACAATAAAAAAAAAACAAAAAAGGACCCCTTACCAAAGATTTCCTCCGGAATCGCCGGAGGGGGCCATCATTACATGAATGACTATGCTCTAGTTTGAGAAAATGATAGTCTTCGTATTGGCGCAATATCTTCACCGAAGAATCCCTGAAGACTCCTTGAAGATTCTTTCTTCAGCTGAACTGGACCCCTGGGCCCCACAAAAAAAAACAAAAAAGGACCCCTTACCATAGATTTCCTCCGGAATCGCCGGAGGTGGACATCATTACATGAATGACTATGCTCTAGTTTGAGAAAATGATAGTCTTCGTATTGGCTCCAAAATATTCACCGAAGAATCCCTGAAGACTCCTTGAAGATTCTTTCTTCAGCTGAACTGGACCCCTGAGCCCCACAAAAAAAAAAAAAAAAAAAAAGGACCCCTTACCAAAGATTTCCTCCGGAATCGCCGGAGGTGGCCATCATTACATGAATGACTATGCTCTAGTTTGAGAAAATGATAGTCTTCGTATTGGCTCCAAAATCTTCACCGAAGAATCCCTGAAGACTCCTTGAAGATTCTTTCTTCAGCTGAATTGGGCCCCTGGGCCCCACAAAAAAAAAAAACAAAAAAGGACCCCTTACCAAAGATTTCCTCCGGAATCGCCGGAGGTGGCCATCATTACATGAATGACTATGCTCTAGTTTGAGAAAATGATAGTCTTCGCATTGGCGCCAAAATCTTCACCGAAGAATCCCTGAAGACTCCTTGAAGATTCTTTCTTCAGCTGAAGTGGACCACTGGGCCCCACAAAAAAACAAAACAAAAAAGGACCCATTACCAAAGATTTCCTCCGGAATCGCCGGAGGTGGCCATCATTACATGAATGACTATGCTCTAGTTTGAGAAAATGATAGTCTTCGTATTGGCTCCAAAATCTTCACCGAAGAATCCCTGAAGACTGCTTGAAGATTCTTTCTTCAGCTGAATTGGACCCCTGGGCCCCACAAAAAAAAAAAAAAAGGACCCCTTACCAAAGATTTCCTCCGGAATCGCCGGAGGTGGCCATCATTACATGAATGACTAAGCTCTAGTTTGAGGAAATGATAGTCTTCGTATTGGCGCCAAAATCTTCACCGAAGAATCCCTGAAGACTCCTTGAAGATTCTTTCTTCAGCTGAATTGGACCCCTGGGCCCCACAAAAAAAAAAACAAAAAAGGACCCCTTACCAAAGATATCCTCCGGAATCGCCGGAGGTGGCCATCATTACATGAATGACTATGCTCCAGTTTGAGAAAATGATAGTCTACGTATTGGCGCCAAAATCTTCACCGAAGAATCCCTAAAGACTCCTTGAAGATTCTTTCTTCAGCTGAACTGGACCCCTGGGCCCCACAAAAAAAAAAAAAAAAAAAAAGGACCCCTTACCAAAGATTTCCTCCGGAATCGCCGGAGGTGGCCATCATTACATGAATGACTATGCTCTAGTTTGAGAAAATGATAGTCTTTGTATTGGCGCCAAAATCTTCACCGAAGAATCCCTGAAGACTCTTTGAAGATTCTTTCTTCAGCTGAATTGGACCCCTGGGCCCCACAAAAAAAAAAAGGACCCCTTACCAAAGATTTCCTCCGGAATCGCCGGAGGTGGCCATCATTACATGAATGACTATGCTCTAGTTTTAGAAAATGATAGTCTTCATATTGGCTCCAAAATCATCACCCAAGATTCCCTGAAGACTCCTTGAAGACTCTTTCTTCAGCAGTATAACAAGTGTCATTTTTCAATTTCAAGGGTAATTTCTACCATTTATATAGTTGGTAGCCTTTATGACTATGCTCTAGTTTGAGAAAATGATAGTCTTAGTATTGGCGCCAAAATCTTCACCGAAGAATCCCTGAAGACTCCTTGAAGATTCTTTCTTCAGCTGAATTGGACCCCACCCATGGGCCCCACAAAAAAAAAAAAAAAAAAGGACCCCTTACCAAAGATTTCCTCCGGAATCGCCGGAGGTGGCCATCATTACATGAATGACTATGCTCTAGTTTAAGAAAATGATAGTCTTCGTATTGGCTCCAAAATATTCACTGAAGAATCCCTGAAGACTCCTTGAAGATTCTTTCTTCAGCTGAATTGGACCACTGGGCCCCACAAAAAAAAACAAAAAAGGACCCCTTACCAAAGATTTCCTCCGGAATCGCCGGAGGTTGCCATCATTACATGAATGACTATGCTCTAGTTTGAGAAAATGATAGTCTTCGTATTGGCGCCAAAATCTTCACCGAAGAATCCCTGAAGACTCCTTGAATATTCTTTCTTCAGCTGAATTGGACTCCTGGGCCCCACAAAAAAAAAAAAAAAAACTACCCCTTACCAAAGATTTCCTCCGGAATCGCCAGAGGTAGCCATCATTACATGAATGACTATGCTCTAGTTTGAAAAAATGATAGTCTTCGTATTGGCGCCAAAATCTTCACCAAAGAATCCCTGAAGACTCCTTGAAGATTCTTTCTTCAGCTGAATTGGACCCCTGGGCCCTACAAAAAAAAAAAAAAAAAAAAAAAAAAACTACCAAAGATTTCCTCCGGAATCGCCGGAGGTGGCCATCATTACATGAATGACTATGCTCTAGGTTGAGAAAATGATAGTCTTCGTATTGGCTCCAAAATATTCACCGAAGAATCCCTGAAGACTCCTTGAAGATTCTTTCTTCAGCTGAATTGGACCCCTGGGCCCCACAAAAAAAAAAAAAAAAAAAAAAAAAAAACTACCAAAGATTTCCTCCGGAATCGCCGGAGGTGGCCATCATTACATGAATGACTATGCTCTAGGTTGAGAAAATGATAGTCTTCGTATTGGCTCCAAAATATTCACCGAAGAATCCCTGAAGACTCCTTGAAGATTCTTTCTTCAGCTGAATTGGACCACTGGGCCCCACAAAAAAAAAACAAAAAAGGACCCCTTACCAAAGATTTCCTCCGGAATCGCCGGAGGTGGCCATCATTACATGAATGACTATGCTCTAGTTTGAGAAAATGATAGTCTTCGTATTGGCGCCAAAATCTTCACCGAAGAATCCCTGAAGACTCCTTGAATATTCTTTCTTCAGCTGAATTGGACTCCTGGGCCCCACAAAAAAAAAAAAACTACCCCTTACCAAAGATTTCCTCCAGAATCGCCTGAGGTGGCCATCATTACATGAATGACTATGCTCTAGTTTGAAAAAATGATAGTCTTCGTATTGGCGCCAAAATATTCACCGAAGAATCCCTGAAGACTCCTTGAAGATTCTTTCTTTAGCTGAACTGGACCCCTGGGCCCCACAAAAAAAAAACAAAACAAAAAAGGACCCCTTACCAAAGATTTCCTCCGGAATCACCGGAGGTGGCCATCATTACATGAATGACAATGCTCTAGTTTTAGAAAATGATAGTCTTCATATTGGCTCCAAAATCCTCACCCAAGATTCCCTGAAGACTCCTTGAAGACTCTTTCTTCAGCAGTATAACAGGTGTCATTTTTCAATTTCAAGGGTAATTTCTACCATTTATATAGCTGGTAGCCTTTATGACTATGCTCTAGTTTGAGAAAATGATAGTCTTAGTATTGGCGCCAAAATCTTCACCGAAGAATCCCTGAAGACTCCTTGAAGAAACTTTCTTCAGCTGAATTGGACCCCTGGACCCCACAAAAAAACAAAACAAAAAAGGACCCCTTCCCAAAGATTTCCTCCGGAATCGCCGGAGGTGGCCATCATTACATGAATGACTATGCTCTAGTTTGAGAAAATGATAGTCTTCGTATTGGCGCCAAAATCTTCACCGAAGAATCCCTGAAGACTCCTTGAAGATTCTTTCTTCAGCTGAACTGGACCCCTGGGCCCCACCAAAAAAAAAAAAAAAAGGACCCCTTACCAAAGATTTCCTCCGGAATCGCCGGAGGTGGCCATCATTACATGAATGACTATGCTCTAGTTTGAGAAAATTATGGTCTTCGTATTGGCTCCAAAATATTCACCAAAGAATCCCTGAACACTCCTTGAAGATTCTTTCTTCAGCTGAATTGGACCACTGGGCCCCACAAAAAAAAAAAAAAAAAAAAGGACCCCTTACCAAAGATTTCCTCCGAAATCGCCGGAGGTGGCCATCATTACATGCATGACTAGGCTCTAGTTTGAGGAAATGATGGTCTTCGTATTGGCGCCAAAATCTTCACTGAAGAATCCCTGAAGACTCCTTGAAGATTCTTTCTTCAGCTGAATTGGACCCCTGGGCCCCACAAAAAAAAACAAAAAAGGACCCCTTACCAAAGATTTCCTCCGGAATCGCCGGAGGTGGCCATTATTATATGAATGACTAAGCTCTAGTTTGAGAAAATGATAGTCTTCGTATTGGCGCCAAAATCTTCACCGAAGAATCCCTGAAGACTCCTTGAAGATTCTTTCTTCAGCTGAATTGGACCCCTGGGCCCCACAAAAAAAAACAAAAAAGTACCCCTTACCAAAGATTTCCTCCGGAATCGACGGAGGTGGCCATCATTACATGAATGACTATGCTCTAGTTTGAGATAATGATAGTCTTCGAAGTGGCGCCAAAATCTTCACCGAAGAATCCCTGAAGACTCCTTGAAGAATCTTTCTTCAGCTGAACTGGACCCCTGGGCCACACAAAAAAAAAAAAGGACCCCCTACCAAAGATTTCCTCCGGAATCGCCAGAGGTGGCCATCATTACGTGAATGACTATGCTCTAGTTTGAGAAAATGATAGTCTTCGTATTGGCGCCAAAATCTTCACCGAAGAATCCCTGAAGACTCCTTGAAGATTCTTTCTTCAGCTGAATTGGACCCCTGGGCCCCACAAAAAAAAACAAAAAAGGACCCCTTACCAAAGATTTCCTCCGGAATCGCTGGAGGTGGCCATCATTACATGAATGACTATGCTCTAGTTTGAGAAAATGATAATCTTCGTTTTGGCGCCAAAATCTTCACCGAAGAATCCCTGAAGACTCCTTGAAGATTCTTTCTTCAGCTGAACTGGACCCCTGGGCCCCACAAAAAAAAAACAAAAACAAAAAAGGACCCGTAACCAAAGATTTCCTCCGGAATTGCCGGAGGTGGCCATCATTACATGAATGACTATGCTCTAGTTTGAGAAAATGATAGTCTTCGTGTTGGCGCAAAATCTTCACCGAAGAATCCCTGAAGACTCCTTGAAGATTCTTTCTTCAGCAGAACTGGACCCCTGGGCCCCACAAAAAAAAAAAAAAAAAAAAAGGATCCCTTACCAAAGATTTCCTCCGGAATCGCCGGAGGTGGCCATCATTACATGAATGACTATGCTCTAGTTTCAGAAAATGATAGTCTTCGTATTGGCTCCAAAATCTTCACCGAAGAATCCCTGAAGACTCTTTGAAGATTCTTTCTTCAGCTGAATTGGACCCCTGGGCCCCACAAAAAAAAAAAAATAGGACCCCTTACCAAAGATTTCCTCCGGAATTGCCGGAGGTGGCCATCATTACATGAATGACAATGCTCTAGTTTTAGAAAATGATAGTCTTCATATTGGCTCCAAAATCCTCACCCAAGATTCCCTGAAGACTCCTTGAAGACTCTTTCTTCAGCAGTATAACAGGTGTCATTTTTCAATTTCAATGGTAATTTCTACCATTTATATAGCTGGTAGCCTTTATGACTATGCTCTAGTTTGAGAAAATGATAGTCTTAGTATTGGCGCCAAAATCTTCACCGAAGAATCCCTGAAGACTCCTTGAAGAAACTTTCTTCAGCTGAATTGGACCCCTGGACCCCACAAAAAAACAAAACAAAAAAGGACCCCTTCCCAAAGATTTCCTCCGGAATCGCCGGAGGTGGCCATCATTACATGAATGACAATGCTCTAGTTTGAGAAAATGATAGTCTTCGTATTGGCGCCAAAATCTTCACCGAAGAATCCCTGAAGACTCCTTGAAGATTCTTTCTTCAGCTGAACTGGACCCCTGGGCCCCACCAAAAAAAAAAAAAAAAAGGACCCCTTACCAAAGATTTCCTCCGGAATCGCCGGAGGTGGCCATCATTACATGAATGACTATGCTCTAGTTTGAGAAAATTATGGTCTTCGTATTGGCTCCAAAATATTCACCAAAGAATCCCTGAAGACTCCTTGAAGAAACTTTCTTCAGCTGAATTGGACCCCTGGACCCTACAAAAAAACAAAACAAAAAAGGACCCCTTCCCAAAGATTTCCTCCGGAATCGCCGGAGGTGGCCATCATTACATGAATGACTATGCTCTAGTTTGAGAAAATGATAGTCTTCGTATTGGCGCCAAAATCTTCACCGAAGAATCCCTGAAGACTCCTTGAAGATTCTTTCTTCAGCTGAACTGGACCCCTGGGCCCCACCAAAAAAAAAAAAAAAAGGACCCCTTACCAAAGATTTCCTCCGGAATCGCCGGAGGTGGCCATCATTACATGAATGACTATGCTCTAGTTTGAGAAAATTATGGTCTTCGTATTGGCTCCAAAATATTCACCGAAGAATCCCTGAAGACTCCTTGAAGATTCTTTCTTCAGCTGAATTGGACCACTGGGCCCCACAAAAAAAAAAAACAAAAAAGGACCCCTTACCAAAGATTTCCTCCGGAATCGCCGGAGGTGGCCATCATTACATGCATGACTAGGCTCTAGTTTGAGGAAATGATAGTCTTCGTATTGGCGCCAAAATCTTCACTGAAGAATCCCTGAAGACTCCTTGAAGATTCTTTCTTCAGCTGAATTGGACCCCTGGGCCCCACAAAAAAAAACAAAAAAGGACCCCTTACCAAAGATTTCCTCCGGAATCGCCGGAGGTGGCCATTATTATATGAATGACTAAGCTCTAGTTTGAGAAAATGATAGTCTTCGTATTGGCGCCAAAATCTTCACCGAAGAATCCCTGAAGACTCCTTGAAGATTCTTTCTTCAGCTGAATTGGACCCCTGGGCCCCACAAAAAAAAACAAAAAAGTACCCCTTACCAAAGATTTCCTCCGGAATCGACGGAGGTGGCCATCATTACATGAATGACTATGCTCTAGTTTGAGATAATGATAGTCTTCGTATTGGCGCCAAAATCTTCACCGAAGAATCCCTGAAGACTCCTTGAAGATTCTTTCTTCAGCTGAACTGGACCCCTGGGCCCCACAAAAAAAAAAAGGACCCCCTACCAAAGATTTCCTCCGGAATCGCCAGAGGTGGCCATCATTACGTGAATGACTATGCTCTAGTTTGAGAAAATGATAGTCTTCGTATTGGCGCCAAAATCTTCACCGAAGAATCCCTGAAGACTCCTTGAAGATTCTTTCTTCAGCTGAATTGGACCCCTGGGCCCCACAAAAAAAAAACAAAAAAGGACCCCTTACCAAAGATTTCCTCCGGAATCGCTGGAGGTGGCCATCATTACATGAATGACTATGGTCTAGTTTGAGAAAATGATAATCTTCGTTTTGGCGCCAAAATCTTCACCGAAGAATCCCTGAAGACTCCTTGAAGATTCTTTCTTCAGCTGAACTGGACCCCTGGGCCCCACAAAAAAAAAACAAAAACAAAAAAGGACCCGTAACCAAAGATTTCCTCCGGAATTGCCGGAGGTGGCCATCATTACATGAATGACTATGCTCTAGTTTGAGAAAATGATAGTCTTCGTATTGGCTCCAAAATCTTCACCGAAGAATCCCTGAAGACTCTTTGAAGATTCTTTCTTCAGCTGAACTGGACCCCTGGGCCCCACAAAAAAAAAAAAAAACAAAAAAGGACCCCTTACCAAAGATTTCCTCCGGAATCGCCGGAGGTGGCCATCATTACATGAATGACTATGCTCTAGTTTGAGAAAATGATAGTCTTCGTATTGGCTCCAAAATATTCACCGAAGAATCCCTGAAGACTCCTTGAAGATTCTTTCTTCAGCTGAATTGGACCACTGGGCCCCACAAAAAAAAAAAAAAAATAGGACCCCTTACCAAAGATTTCCTCCAGAATCGCCGGAGGTGGCCATCATTACATGAATGACAAAGCTCTAGTTTGAGAAAATGATAGTCTTTGTATTGGCTCCAAAATCTTCACCGAAGAATCCCTGAAGACTCCTTGAAGATTCTTTCTTCAGCTGAATTGGACCCCTAGGCCCCACAAAAAAAAAAAAACAAAAAAGGACCCCTTACCAAAGACTTCCTCCAGAATCGCCGGAGGTGGCCATCATTACATGAATGACAAAGCTCTAGTTTGAGAAAATGATAGTCTTCGTATTGGCGCCAAAATCTTCACCGAAGAATCCCTGAAGACTCCTTGAAGATTCTTTCTTCAGCTGAACTGGACCCCTGGGCCCCACAAAAAAAAAAGGACCCCCTACCAAAGATTTCTTCCGGAATCGCCTGAGGTGGCCATCATTACATGAATGACTATGCTCTAGTTTGAGAAAATGATAGTCTTCGTATTGGCTCCAAAATCTTCACCGAAGAATCCCTGAAGACTCCTTGAAGATTCTTTCTTCTGCTGAATTGGACCCCTGGGCCCACAAAAAAAAAAAACAAAAAAGGACCCCTTACCAAAGATTTCCTCCGGAATCGCCGGATGTGGCCATGATTACATGAATGACTAAGCTCTAGTTTGAGAAAATGATAGTCTTCTTATTGGCGCCAAAATCTTCACCGAAGAATCCCTGAAGACTTTCTTCAGCTGTATTGGACCCCTGGGCCCCACAAAAAAAAAAAAAAAAAAGGACCCCTTACCAAAGATTTCCTCCGGAATCGCCGGAGGTGGCCATCATTACATGAATGACTATGCTCTAGTTTTAGAAAATGATAGTCTTCATTTTGGCACCAAAATCCTCACCCAAGATTCCCTGAAGACTCCTTGGAGACTCTTTCTTCAGCAGTATAACAGGTGTCATTTTTCAATTTCAAGGGTAATTTCTACCATTTATATAGCTGGTAGCCTTTATGACTATGCTCTAGTTTGAGAAAATGATAGTCTTAGTATTGGCGCCCAAATCTTCACCGAAGAATCCCTGAAGACTCCTTGAAGATTCTTTTTTCAGCTGAATTGGACCCCTGGGCCCCCCCCCCAAAAAAAAGGACCCCTTACCAAAGATTTCCTCCGGAATCGCCGGAGGTGGCCATCATTACATGAATGACTATGCTCTAGTTTGAGAAAATGATAGTGTTCGTATTGGCGCCAAAATCTTCACCGAAGAATCCCTGAAGACTCCTTGAAGATTCTTTCTTCAGCTGAACTGGACCCCTGGGCCCCACGAAAAAAAAATAAAAAGGACCCCCTACCAAAGATTTCCTCCGGAATCGCCGGAGGTGGCCATCATTACATGAATGACTATGCTCTAGTTTGAGAAAATGATAGTCTTTGTATTGGCGCCAAAATCTTCACCGAAGAATCCCTGAAGACTCTTTGAAGATTCTTTCTTCAGCTGAATTGGACCCCTGGGCCCCACAAAAAAAAAACAAAAAAGGACCCCTTACCAAAGATTTCCTCCGGAATCGCCGGAGGTGGCCATCATTACATGAATGACTATGCTCTAGTTTTAGAAAACGATAGTCTTCATATTGGCTCCAAAATCATCACCCAAGATTCCCTGAAGACTCCTTGAAGATTCTTTCTTCAGCTGAATTGGACCCCTGGGCCCCACAAAAAAAAAACAAAAAAGGACCCCTTACCAAAGATTTCCTCCGGAATCGCCGGAGGTGGCCATGATTACATGAATGACTAAGCTCTAGTTTGAGAAAATGATAGTCTTCTTATTGGCGCCAAAATCTTCACCGAAGAATCCCTGAAGACTTTCTTCAGCTGTATTGGACCCCTGGGCCCCACAAAAAAAAAAAAAAAAAGGACCCCTTACCAAAGATTTCCTCCGGAATCGCCGGAGGTGGCCATCATTACATGAATGACTATGCTCTAGTTTTAGAAAATGATAGTCTTCATTTTGGCACCAAAATCCTCACCCAAGATTCCCTGAAGACTCCTTGGAGACTCTTTCTTCAGCAGTATAACAGGTGTCATTTTTCAATTTCAAGGGTAATTTCTACCATTTATATAGTTGGTAGCCTTTATGACTATGCTCTAGTTTGAGAAAATGATAGTCTTCGTATTGGCTCCAAAATATTCACCGAAGAATCCCTGAAGACTCCTTGAAGATTCTTTCTTAAGCTGAATTGGACCACTGGGCCCCACAAAAAAAAACAAAAAAGGACCCCTTACCAAAGATTTCCTCCGGAATCGCCGGAGGTGGCCATCATTACATGAATGACTATGCTCTAGTTTGAGAAAATGATAGTCTTCGTATTGGCGCCAAAATCTTCACCGAAGAATCCCTGAAGACTCCTTGAATATTCTTTCTTCAGCTGAATTGGACTCCTGGGCCCCACAAAAAAAAACAAAAAACTACACCTTACCAAAGATTTCCTCCGGAATCGCCGGAGGTAGCCATCATTACATGAATGACTATGCTCTAGTTTGAGAATATGATAGTCTTCGTATTGGCTCCAAAATCTTCACCGAAGAATCCCTGAAGACTCTTTGAAGATTCTTTCTTCAGCTGAATTGGACCACTGGGCCCCACAAAAAAAAAACAAAAAAGGACCCCTTACCAAAGATTTCCTCCGGAATCGCCGGAGGTGGCCATCATTACATGAATGACTATGCTCTAGTTTGAGAAAATGATAGTCTTCGTATTGGCGCCAAAATCTTCACCGAAGAATCCCTGAAGACTCCTTGAATATTCTTTCTTCAGCTGAATTGGACTCCTGGGCCCCACAAAAAAAAAAAACAAAAAACTACACCTTACCAAAGATTTCCTCCGGAATCGCCGGAGGTAGCCATCATTACATGAATGACTATGCTCTAGTTTGAAAAAATGATAGTCTTCGTATTGGCGCCAAAATCTTCACCGAAGAATCCCTGAAGACTCCTTGAAGATTCTTTCTTCAGTTGAACTGGACTCCTGGGCCCCACAAAAAAAAAAAAAAAAAAACACTACCAAAGATTTCCTCCGGAATCGCCGGAGGTGGCCATCATTACATGAATGACTATGCTCTAGTTTGAGAAAATGATAGTCTTTGTATTGGCTCCAAAATATTCACCGAAGAATCCCTGAACACTCCTTGAAGATTCTTTCTTCAGCTGAATTGGACCACTAGGCCCCACAAAAAAAAAAGAAAAAAGGACACCTTACCAAAGATTTCCTCCAGAATCGCCGGAGGTGGCCATCATTACATGAATGACTATGCTCTAGTTTGAGAAAATGATAGTCTTCGTATTGGCGCCAAAATCTTCACCGAGGAATCCCTGAAGACTCCTTGAAGATTCTTTCTTCAGCTGAACTGGACCCCTGGGCCCCACAAAAAAAAAAAAAAAAAAAAGGACCCCTTACCAAAGATTTCCTCCGGAATCGCCGGAGGTGGCCATCATTACATGAATGACTATGCTCTAGTTTGAGAAAATGATAGTCTTCGTGTTGGCGCAAAATCTTCACCGAAGAATCCCTGAAGACTCCTTGAAGATTCTTTCTTCAGCTGAACTGGACCCCTGGGCCCCAGAAAAAAAAAAAAAGAACCCCTTACCAAAGCTTTCCTCCGGAATCGCCGGAGGTGGCCATCATTACATGAATGACTATGCTCTAGTTTGAGAAAATGATAGTCTTCGTATTGGCTCCAAAATCTTCACCGAAGAATCCCTGAAGACTCTTTGAAGATTCTTTCTTCAGCTGAATTGGACCCCTGGGCCCCCCCAAAAAAAAAACCAAAAAGGACCCCTTACCAAAGATTTCCTCCGGAATCGCCGGAGGTGGCCATCATTACATGAATGACTATGCTCTAGTTTGAGAAAATGATAGTCTTCGTATTGGCGCCAAAATCTTCACCGAAGAATCCCTGAAGACTCCTTGAAGATTCTTTCTTCAGCTGAACTGGACCCCAGGGCCCCACAAAAAAAAAAAAAAAAAGCACCCCTTACCAAAGATTTCCTCCGGAATCGCCGGAGGTGGCCATCATTACATGAATGACTATGCTCTAGTTTGAGAAAATGATAGTCTTCGTATTGGCTCCAAAATATTCACCGAAGAATCCCTGAAGACTCCTTGAAGATTCTTTCTTCAGCTGAATTGGACCACTGGGCCCACAAAAAAAAAAAAAAAAAAAGGACCCCTTACCAAAGATTTCCTCCGGAATCGCCGGAGGTGGCCATCATTACATGAATGACTATGCTCTAGTTTGAGAAAATGATAGTCTTCGTATTGGCTCCAAAATCTTCACCGAAGAATCCCTGAAGACTCTTTGAAGATTCTTTCTTCAGCTGAATTGGACCCCTGGGCCCCCCCAAAAAAAAAACCAAAAAGGACCCCTTACCAAAGATTTCCTCCGAAATCGCCGGAGGTGGCCATCATTACATGAATGACTATGCTCTAGTTTTAGAAAATGATAGTCTTTATATTGGCTCCAGAATCCTCATCCAAGATTCCCTGAAGACTCCTTGAAGACTCTTTCTTCAGCAGTATAACAGGTGTCATTTTTCAATTTCAAGGGTAATTTCTACCATTTATATAGGTTGTAGCCTTTATGACTATGCTCTAGTTTGAGAAAATGATAGTCTTAGTTTTGGCGCCAAAATCTTCACCGAAGAATCCCTGAAGACTCCTTGAAGATTCTTTCTTCAGCTGAATTGGACCCCTGGACCCCACAAAAAAACAAAAAAAAAAGGACCCCTTCCCAAAGATTTCCTCCGGAATCGCCGGAGGTGGCCATCATTACATGAATGACTACGCTCTAGTTTGAGAAAATGATAGTCTTCGTATTGGCGCCAAAATCTTCACCGAAGAATCCCTGAAGACTCCTTGAAGATTCTTTCTTCAGCTGAACTGGACCCCAGGGCCCCACAAAAAAAAAAAAAAACTACCCCTTACCAAAGATTTCCTCCGGAATCGCCGGAGGTAGCCATCATTACATGAATGACTATGCTCTAGTTTGAGAAAATGATAGTCTTCGTATTGGCGCCAAAATCTTCACCGAAGAATCCCTGAAGACTCCTAGAAGATTCTTTCTTCAGCTGAACTGGACCCCTGGGCCCCACAAAAAAAAAAAAAAAAGGACCCGTTACCAAAGATTTCCTCCGGAATCGCCGGAGGTGGCCATCATTACATGAATGACTATGCTCTAGTTTGAGAAAATGATAGTCTTCGTATTGGCTCCAAAATATTCACCGAAGAATCCCTGAAGACTCCTTAAAGATTCTTTCTTCAGCTGAATTGGACCACTGGGCCCCACAAAAAAAAAAACAAAATAGGACCCCTTACCAAAGATTTCCTCCAGAATCGCCGGAGGTGGCCATCATTACATGAATCACTATGCTCTAGTTTGAGAAAATGATAGTCTTCGTATTGGCGCCAAAATCTTCACCGAAGAATCCCTGAAGACTCCTTGAAGATTCTTTCTTCAGCTGAACTGGACCCCTGGGCCCCACAAAAAAAAAAAAAAAAAAAAGGACCCCTTACCAAAGATTTCCTCCGGAATCGCCGGAGGTGGCCATCATTATATGAATGACTATGCTCTAGTTTGAGAAAATGATAGTCTTCGTATTGGCGCCAAAATCTTTACCGAAGAATCCCTGAAGACTCCTTGAAGATTCTTTCTTCAGCTGAACTGGACCCCTGGGCCCCACGAAAAAAAAAGACCCCCTACCAAAGATTTCCTCCGGAATCGCCGGAGGTGGCCATCATTACATGAATGACTATGCTCTAGTTTGAGAAAATGATAGTCTTTGTATTGGCTCCAAAATCTTCACCGAAGAATCCCTGAAGACTCCTTGAAGATTCTTTCTTCAGCTGAATTGGACCCCTGGGCCCCACAAAAAAAAAAAAAAAAAAAAGGACCCCTTACCAAAGATTTCCTCCGGAATCGCCGAAGGTGGCCATCATTACATGAATGACAAAGCTCTAGTTTGAGAAAATGATAGTCTTCGTATTGGCGGCAAAATCTTCACCGAAGAATCCCTGAAGACTCCTTGAAGATTCTTTCTTCAGCTGAACTGGACCCCTGGGCCCCACAAAAGAAAAAAAAAGGACCCCCTACCAAAGATTTCCTCCGGAATCGCCGGAGGTGGCCATCATTACATGAATGACTATGCTCTAGTTTGAGAAAATGATAGTCTAAGTATTGGCTCCAAAATCTTCACCGAAGAATCCCTGAAGACTCCTTGAAGATTCTTTCTTCTGCTGAATTGGACCCCTGGGCCCCACAAAAAAAAAAAAAAAAAAAGGACCCCTTACCAAAGATTTCCTCCGGAATCGCCGGAGGTGGCCATCATTACATGAATGACTATGCTCTAGTTTAAGAAAATGATAGTCTTCGTATTGGCTCCAAAATATTCACTGAAGAATCCCTGAAGACTCCTTGAAGATTCTTTCTTCAGCTGAATTGGACCACTGGGCCCCACAAAAAAAAAACAAAAAAGGACCCCTTACCAAAGATTTCCTCCGGAATCGCCGGAGGTTGCCATCATTACATGAATGACTATGCTCTAGTTTGAGAAAATGATAGTCTTCGTATTGGCTCCAAAATATTCACCGAAGAATCCCTGAAGACTCCTTGAAGATTCTTTCTTCAGCTGAATTGGACCACTGGGCCCCACAAAAAAAAAAAAAAACAAAAAAGGACCCCTTACCAAAGATTTCCTCCGGAATCGCCGGAGGTGGCCATCATTACATGAATGACTATGCTCTAGTTTGAGAAAATGATAGTCTTCGTATTGGCGCTAAAATCTTCACCGAAGAATCCCTGAAGACTCCTTCAATATTCTTTCTTCAGCTGAATTGGACTCCTGGGCCCCACAAAAAAAAAAAACTACCCCTTACCAAAGATTTCCTCCAGAATCGCCTGAGGTGGCCATCATTACATGAATGACTATGGTCTAGTTTGAAAAAATGATAGTCTTCATATTGGCGCCAAAATATTCACCGAAGAATCCCTGAAGACTCCTTGAAGATTCTTTCTTTAGCTGAACTGGACCCCTGGGCCCAAAAAAAAAAAAAAAAAAAAAACACTACCAAAGATTTCCTCCGGAATCGCCGTAGGTGGCCATTATTACATGAATGACTATGCTCTAGTTTGAGAAAATGATAGTCTTCGTATTGGCTCCAAAATATTCACCGAAGAATCCCTGAACACTCCTTGAAGATTCTTTCTTCAGCTGAATTGGACCCCTGGGCCCCACAAAAAAAAACAAAAAAGGACCCCTTACCAAAGATTTCCTCCGGAATCGCCGGAGGTGGCCATCATTACATGAATGACTATGCTCTAGTTTGAGAAAATGATAGTCTTCGTATTGGCTCCAAAATCTTCACCGAGGAATCCCTGAAGACTCCTTGAAGATTCTTTCTTCAGCTGAACTGGACCCCTGGGCCCCACAAAAAAAAAAAAAAAAAGGACCACTTACCAAAGATTTCCTCCGGAATCGCCGGAGGTGGCCATCATTACATGAATGACTATGCTCTAGTTTGAGAAAATGATAGTCTTCGTGTTGGCGCAAAATCTTCACCGAAGAATCCCTGAAGACTCCTTGAAGATTCTTTCTTCAGCAGAACTGGACCCCTGGGCCCCACAAAAAAAAAAAAAAAAAAAGGATCCCTTACCAAAGATTTCCTCCGGAATCGCCGGAGGTGGCCATCATTACATGAATGACTATGCTCTAGTTTGAGAAAATGATAGTCTTCGTATTGGCTCCAAAATCTTCACCGAAGAATCCCTGAAGACTCTTTGAAGATTTTTTCTTCAGCTGAATTGGACCCCTGGGCCCCACAAAAAAAAAAAAAAGGACCCCTTACCAAAGATTTCCTCCGGAATTGCCGGAGGTGGCCATCATTACATGAATGACAATGCTCTAGTTTTAGAAAATGATAGTCTTCATATTGGCTCCAAAATCCTCACCCAAGATTCCCTGAAGACTCCTTGAAGACTCTTTCTTCAGCAGTATAACAGGTGTCATTTTTCAATTTCAAGGGTAATTTCTACTATTTATATAGCTGGTAGCCTTTATGACTATGCTCTAGTTTGAGAAAATGATAGTCTTAGTATTGGCGCCAAAATCTTCACCGAAGAATCCCTGAAGACTCCTTGAAGAAACTTTCTTCAGCTGAATTGGACCCCTGGGCCCCACCAAAAAAAAAAAAACAAAAAAGGACCCCTTCCCAAAGATTTCCTCCGGAATCGCCGGAGGTGGCCATTATTATATGAATGACTAAGCTCTAGTTTGAGAAAATGATAGTCTTCGTATTGGCGCCAAAATCTTCACCGAAGAATCCCTGAAGACTCCTTGAAGATTCTTTCTTCAGCTGAACTGGACCCCTGGGCCCCACCAAAAAAAAAAAAAAAAAGGACCCCTTACCAAAGATTTCCTCCGGAATCGCCGGAGGTGGCCATCATTACATGAATGACTATGCTCTAGTTTGAGAAAATTATGGTCTTCGTATTGGCTCCAAAATATTCACCGAAGAATCCCTGAAGACTCCTTGAAGATTCTTTCTTCAGCTGAATTGGACCACTGGGCCCCACAAAAAAAAAAAAACAAAAAAGGACCCCTTACCAAAGATTTCCTCCGGAATCGCCGGAGGTGGCCATCATTACATGCATGACTAGGCTCTAGTTTGAGGAAATGATAGTCTTCGTATTGGCGCCAAAATCTTCACTGAAGAATCCCTGAAGACTCCTTGAAGATTCTTTCTTCAGCTGAATTGGACCCCTGGGCCCCACAAAAAAAAACAAAAAAGGACCCCTTACCAAAGATTTCCTCCGGAATCGCCGGAGGTGGCCATTATTATATGAATGACTAAGCTCTAGTTTGAGAAAATGATAGTCTTCGTATTGGCGCCAAAATCTTCACCGAAGAATCCCTGAAGACTCCTTGAAGATTCTTTCTTCAGCTGAATTGGACCCCTGGGCCCCACAAAAAAAAACAAAAAAGTACCCTTTACCAAAGATTTCCTCCGGAATCGACGGAGGTGGCCATCATTACATGAATGACTATGCTCTAGTTTGAGATAATGATAGTCTTCGAAGTGGCGCCAAAATCTTCACCGAAGAATCCCTGAAGACTTCTTGAAGATTCTTTCTTCAGCTGAACTGGACCCCTGGGCCACACAAAAAAAAAAAAGGACCCCCTACCAAAGATTTCCTCCGGAATCGCCAGAGGTGGCCATCATTACGTGAATGACTATGCTCTAGTTTGAGAAAATGATAGTCTTCGTATTGGCGCCAAAATCTTCACCGAAGAATCCCTGAAGACTCCTTGAAGATTCTTTCTTCAGCTGAATTGGACCCCTGGGCCCCACAAAAAAAAAACAAAAAAGGACCCCTTACCAAAGATTTCCTCCGGAATCGCTGGAGGTGGCCATCATTACATGAATGACTATGCTCTAGTTTGAGAAAATGATAATCTTCGTTTTGGCGCCAAAATCTTCACCGAAGAATCCCTGAAGACTCCTTGAAGATTCTTTCTTCAGCTGAACTGGACCCCTGGGCCCCACAGAAAAAAAACAAAAACAAAAAAGGACCCGTAACCAAAGATTTCCTCCGGAATTGCCGGAGGTGGCCATCATTACATGAATGACTATGCTCTAGTTTGAGAAAATGATAGTCTTCGTGTTGGCGCAAAATCTTCACCGAAGAATCCCTGAAGACTCCTTGAAGATTCTTTCTTCAGCAGAACTGGACCCCTGGGCCCCACAAAAAAAAAAAAAAAAAAAGGATCCCTTACCAAAGATTTTCTCCGGAATCGCCGGAGGTGGCCATCATTACATGAATGACTATGCTCTAGTTTGAGAAAATGATAGTCTTCGTATTGGCTCCAAAATCTTCACCGAAGAATCCCTGAAGACTCTTTGAAGATTCTTTCTTCAGCTGAATTGGACCCCTGGGCCCCACAAAAAAAAAAAAAAGGACCCCTTACCAAAGATTTCCTCCGGAATTGCCGGAGGTGGCCATCATTACATGAATGACTATGCTCTAGTTTTAGAAAATGATAGTCTTCATATTGGCTCCAAAATCCTCACCCAAGGTTCCCTGAAGACTCCTTGAAGACTCTTTCTTCAGCAGTATAACAGGTGTCATTTTTCAATTTCAAGGGTAATTTCTACCATTTATGTAGCTGGTAGCCTTTATGACTATGCTCTAGTTTGAGAAAATGATAGTCTTAGTATTGGCGCCAAAATCTTCACCGAAGAATCCCTGAAGACTCCTTGAAGAAACTTTCTTCAGCTGAATTGGACCCCTGGACCCCACAAAAAAACAAAACAAAAAAGGACCCCTTCCCAAAGATTTCCTCCGGAATCGCCGGAGGTGGCCATCATTACATGAATGACTATGCTCTAGTTTGAGAAAATGATAGTCTTCGTATTGGCTCCAAAATCTTCACCGAAGAATCCCTGAAGACTCCTTGAAGATTCTTTCTTCAGCTGAACTGGACCCCTGGGCCCCACCAAAAAAAAAAAAAAAAAAGGACCCCTTACCAAAGATTTCCTCCGGAATCGCCGGAGGTGGCCATCATTACATGAATGACTATGCTCTAGTTTGAGAAAATTATGGTCTTCGTATTGGCTCCAAAATATTCACCGAAGAATCCCTGAAGACTCCTTGAAGATTCTTTCTTCAGCTGAATTGGACCACTGGGCCCCACAAAAAAAAAAACAAAAAAGGACCCCTTACCAAAGATTTCCTCCGGAATCGCCGGAGGTGGCCATCATTACATGCATGACTAGGCTCTAGTTTGAGGAAATGATAGTCTTCGTATTGGCGCCAAAATCTTCACTGAAGAATCCCCGAAGACTCCTTGAAGATTCTTTCTTCAGCTGAATTGGACCCCTGGGCCCCACAAAAAAAAACAAAAAAGTACCCCTTACCAAAGATTTCCTCCGGAATCGACGGAGGTGGCCATCATTACATGAATGACTATGCTCTAGTTTGAGATAATGATAGTCTTCGTATTGGCGCCAAAATCTTCACCGAAGAATCCCTGAAGACTCCTTGAAGATTCTTTCTTCAGCTGAACTGGACCCCTGGGCCCCACAAAAAAAAAAAAAGGACCCCCTACCAAAGATTTCCTCCGGAATCGCCAGAGGTGGCCATCATTATGTGAATGACTATGCTCTAGTTTGAGAAAATGATAGTCTTCGTATTGGCGCCAAAATCTTCACCGAAGAATCCCTGAAGACTCCTTGAAGATTCTTTCTTCAGCTGAATTGGACCCCTGGGCCCCACAAAAAAAAACAAAAAAGGACCCCTTACCAAAGATTTCCTCCGGAATCGCTGGAGGTGGCCATCATTACATGAATGACTATGGTCTAGTTTGAGAAAATGATAATCTTCGTTTTGGCGCCAAAATCTTCACCGAAAAATCCCTGAAGACTCCTTGAAGATTCTTTCTTCAGCTGAACTGGACCCCTGGGCCCCACAAAAAAAAACAAAAACATAAAAGGACCCGTAACCAAAGATTTCCTCCGGAATTGCCGGAGGTGGCCATCATTACATGAATGACTATGCTCTAGTTTGAGAAAATGATAGTCTTCGTATTGGCTCCAAAATCTTCACCGAAGAATCCCTGAAGACTCTTTGAAGATTCTTTCTTCAGCTGAACTGGACCCCTGGGCCCCACAAAAAAAAAACAAAACAAAAAAGGACCCCTTACCAAAGATTTCCTCCGGAATCGCCGGAGGTGGCCATCATTACATGAATGACTATGCTCTAGTTTGAGAAAATGATAGTCTTCGTATTGGCTCCAAAATATTCACCGAAGAATCCCTGAAGACTCCTTGAAGATTCTTTCTTCAGCTGAATTGGACCACTGGGCCCCACAAAAAAAAAAACAAAATAGGACCCCTTACCAAAGATTTCCTCCGGAATCGCCGGAGGTGGCCATCATTACATGAATGACAAAGCTCTAGTTTGAGAAAATGATAGTCTTTGTATTGGCTCCAAAATCTTCACCGAAGAATCCCTGAAGACTCCTTGAAGATTCTTTCTTCAGCTGAATTGGACCCCTGGGCCCCACAAAAAAAAAAAACAAAAAAGGACCCCTTACCAAAGATTTCCTCCGGAATCGCCGGAGGTGGCCATCATTACATGAATGACCTGTTATACTGCTGAAGAAAGAGTCTTCAAGGAGTCTTCAGGGAATCTTGGGTGAGGATTTTGGAGCCAATATGAAGACTATCATTTTCTAAAACTAGAG
Source organism: Macrobrachium rosenbergii (assembly GCA_039081455.1). Taxonomy (NCBI): domain Eukaryota; kingdom Metazoa; phylum Arthropoda; class Malacostraca; order Decapoda; family Palaemonidae; genus Macrobrachium; species Macrobrachium rosenbergii. Next base: position 63,294,390 of record JANJGK010000010.1, on the reverse strand, counting down.
CATAGTCATTCATGTAATGATGGCCACCTCCGGCAATTCCGGAGGAAATCTTTGGTAAGGGGTCCTTTTTTTTTTTTTGTGGGGCCCAGGGGTCCAATTCAGCTGAAGAAAGAATCTTCAAAGAGTCTTCAGGGATTCTTCGGTGAAGATTTTGGAGCCAATACGAAGACTATCATTTTCTCAAACTAGAGCATAGTCATTCATGTCATGATGGCCACCTCCGGCGATTCCGGAGGAAATCTTTGGTAAGGGATCCTTTTTTTTTTTTTTTTTTTTGTGGGGCCCAGGGGTCCAGTTCTGCTGAAGAAAGAATCTTCAAGGAGTCTTCAGGGATTCTTCGGTGAAGATTTTGCGCCAACACGAAGACTATCATTTTCTCAAACTAGAGCATAGTCATTCATGTAATGATGGCCACCTCCGGCAATTCCGGAGGAAATCTTTGGTTACGGGTCCTTTTTTGTTTTTGTTTTTTTTCTGTGGGGCCCAGGGGTCCAGTTCAGCTGAAGAAAGAATCTTCAAGGAGTCTTCAGGGATTCTTCGGTGAAGATTTTGGCGCCAAAACGAAGATTATCATTTTCTCAAACTAGAGCATAGTCATTCATGTAATGATGGCCACCTCCAGCGATTCCGGAGGAAATCTTTGGTAAGGGGTCCTTTTTTGTTTTTTTTTTGTGGGGCCCAGGGGTCCAATTCAGCTGAAGAAAGAATCTTCAAGGAGTCTTCAGGGATTCTTCGGTGAAGATTTTGGCGCCAATACGAAGACTATCATTTTCTCAAACTAGAGCATAGTCATTCACGTAATGATGGCCACCTCTGGCGATTCCGGAGGAAATCTTTGGTAGGGGGTCCTTTTTTTTTTTTGTGTGGCCCAGGGGTCCAGTTCAGCTGAAGAAAGAATCTTCAAGGAGTCTTCAGGGATTCTTCGGTGAAGATTTTGGCGCCACTTCGAAGACTATCATTATCTCAAACTAGAGCATAGTCATTCATGTAATGATGGCCACCTCCGTCGATTCCGGAGGAAATCTTTGGTAAGGGGTACTTTTTTGTTTTTTTTTGTGGGGCCCAGGGGTCCAATTCAGCTGAAGAAAGAATCTTCAAGGAGTCTTCAGGGATTCTTCGGTGAAGATTTTGGCGCCAATACGAAGACTATCATTTTCTCAAACTAGAGCTTAGTCATTCATATAATAATGGCCACCTCCGGCGATTCCGGAGGAAATCTTTGGTAAGGGGTCCTTTTTTGTTTTTTTTTGTGGGGCCCAGGGGTCCAATTCAGCTGAAGAAAGAATCTTCAAGGAGTCTTCAGGGATTCTTCAGTGAAGATTTTGGCGCCAATACGAAGACTATCATTTCCTCAAACTAGAGCCTAGTCATGCATGTAATGATGGCCACCTCCGGCGATTCCGGAGGAAATCTTTGGTAAGGGGTCCTTTTTTGTTTTTTTTTTTTTGTGGGGCCCAGTGGTCCAATTCAGCTGAAGAAAGAATCTTCAAGGAGTCTTCAGGGATTCTTCGGTGAATATTTTGGAGCCAATACGAAGACCATAATTTTCTCAAACTAGAGCATAGTCATTCATGTAATGATGGCCACCTCCGGCGATTCCGGAGGAAATCTTTGGTAAGGGGTCCTTTTTTTTTTTTTTTTGGTGGGGCCCAGGGGTCCAGTTCAGCTGAAGAAAGAATCTTCAAGGAGTCTTCAGGGATTCTTCGGTGAAGATTTTGGCGCCAATACGAAGACTATCATTTTCTCAAACTAGAGCTTAGTCATTCATATAATAATGGCCACCTCCGGCGATTCTGGAGGAAATCTTTGGGAAGGGGTCCTTTTTTGTTTTTTTTTTTTGGTGGGGCCCAGGGGTCCAATTCAGCTGAAGAAAGTTTCTTCAAGGAGTCTTCAGGGATTCTTCGGTGAAGATTTTGGCGCCAATACTAAGACTATCATTTTCTCAAACTAGAGCATAGTCATAAAGGCTACCAGCTATATAAATAGTAGAAATTACCCTTGAAATTGAAAAATGACACCTGTTATACTGCTGAAGAAAGAGTCTTCAAGGAGTCTTCAGGGAATCTTGGGTGAGGATTTTGGAGCCAATATGAAGACTATCATTTTCTAAAACTAGAGCATTGTCATTCATGAAATGATGGCCACCTCCGGCAATTCCGGAGGAAATCTTTGGTAAGGGGTCCTTTTTTTTTTTTTTGTGGGGCCCAGGGGTCCAATTCAGCTGAAGAAAGAATCTTCAAAGAGTCTTCAGGGATTCTTCGGTGAAGATTTTGGAGCCAATACGAAGACTATCATTTTCTCAAACTAGAGCATAGTCATTCATGTAATGATGGCCACCTCCGGCGATTCCGGAGGAAATCTTTGGTAAGGGATCCTTTTTTTTTTTTTTTTTTTGTGGGGCCCAGGGGTCCAGTTCTGCTGAAGAAAGAATCTTCAAGGAGTCTTCAGGGATTCTTCGGTGAAGATTTTGCGCCAACACGAAGACTATCATTTTCTCAAACTAGAGCATAGTCATTCATGTAATGATGGCCACCTCCGGCGATTCCGGAGGAAATCTTTGGTAAGGGGTCCTTTTTTTTTTTTTTTTTGTGGGGCCCAGGGGTCCAGTTCAGCTGAAGAAAGAATCTTCAAGGAGTCTTCAGGGATTCCTCGGTGAAGATTTTGGAGCCAATACGAAGACTATCATTTTCTCAAACTAGAGCATAGTCATTCATGTAATGATGGCCACCTCTGGCGATTCCGGAGGAAATCTTTGGTAAGGGGTCCTTTTTTGTTTTTTTTTGTGGGGCCCAGGGGTCCAATTCAGCTGAAGAAAGAATCTTCAAGGAGTGTTCAGGGATTCTTCGGTGAATATTTTGGAGCCAATACGAAGACTATCATTTTCTCAAACTAGAGCATAGTCATTCATGTAATAATGGCCACCTACGGCGATTCCGGAGGAAATCTTTGGTAGTGTTTTTTTTTTTTTTTTTTTTTTTTTGGGCCCAGGGGTCCAGTTCAGCTAAAGAAAGAATCTTCAAGGAGTCTTCAGGGATTCTTCGGTGAATATTTTGGCGCCAATATGAAGACTATCATTTTTTCAAACTAGACCATAGTCATTCATGTAATGATGGCCACCTCAGGCGATTCTGGAGGAAATCTTTGGTAAGGGGTAGTTTTTTTTTTTTGTGGGGCCCAGGAGTCCAATTCAGCTGAAGAAAGAATATTCAAGGAGTCTTCAGGGATTCTTCGGTGAAGATTTTGGCGCCAATACGAAGACTATCATTTTCTCAAACTAGAGCATAGTCATTCATGTAATGATGGCCACCTCCGGCGATTCCGGAGGAAATCTTTGGTAAGGGGTCCTTTTTTGTTTTTTTTTTTTTTTTTGTGGGGCCCAGTGGTCCAATTCAGCTGAAGAAAGAATCTTCAAGGAGTCTTCAGGGATTCTTCGGTGAATATTTTGGAGCCAATACGAAGACTATCATTTTCTCAAACTAGAGCATAGTCATTCATGTAATGATGGCAACCTCCGGCGATTCCGGAGGAAATCTTTGGTAAGGGGTCCTTTTTTGTTTTTTTTTGTGGGGCCCAGTGGTCCAATTCAGCTGAAGAAAGAATCTTCAAGGAGTCTTCAGGGATTCTTCAGTGAATATTTTGGAGCCAATACGAAGACTATCATTTTCTTAAACTAGAGCATAGTCATTCATGTAATGATGGCCACCTCCGGCGATTCCGGAGGAAATCTTTGGTAAGGGGTCCTTTTTTTTTTTTTTTTTTGTGGGGCCCAGGGGTCCAATTCAGCAGAAGAAAGAATCTTCAAGGAGTCTTCAGGGATTCTTCGGTGAAGATTTTGGAGCCAATACTTAGACTATCATTTTCTCAAACTAGAGCATAGTCATTCATGTAATGATGGCCACCTCCGGCGATTCCGGAGGAAATCTTTGGTAGGGGGTCCTTTTTTTTTCTTTTGTGGGGCCCAGGGGTCCAGTTCAGCTGAAGAAAGAATCTTCAAGGAGTCTTCAGGGATTCTTCGGTGAAGATTTTGCCGCCAATACGAAGACTATCATTTTCTCAAACTAGAGCTTTGTCATTCATGTAATGATGGCCACCTTCGGCGATTCCGGAGGAAATCTTTGGTAAGGGGTCCTTTTTTTTTTTTTTTTTTGTGGGGCCCAGGGGTCCAATTCAGCTGAAGAAAGAATCTTCAAGGAGTCTTCAGGGATTCTTCGGTGAAGATTTTGGAGCCAATACAAAGACTATCATTTTCTCAAACTAGAGCATAGTCATTCATGTAATGATGGCCACCTCCGGCGATTCCGGAGGAAATCTTTGGTAGGGGGTCTTTTTTTTTCGTGGGGCCCAGGGGTCCAGTTCAGCTGAAGAAAGAATCTTCAAGGAGTCTTCAGGGATTCTTCGGTAAAGATTTTGGCGCCAATACGAAGACTATCATTTTCTCAAACTAGAGCATAGTCATTCATATAATGATGGCCACCTCCGGCGATTCCGGAGGAAATCTTTGGTAAGGGGTCCTTTTTTTTTTTTTTTTTTTTGTGGGGCCCAGGGGTCCAGTTCAGCTGAAGAAAGAATCTTCAAGGAGTCTTCAGGGATTCTTCGGTGAAGATTTTGGCGCCAATACGAAGACTATCATTTTCTCAAACTAGAGCATAGTGATTCATGTAATGATGGCCACCTCCGGCGATTCTGGAGGAAATCTTTGGTAAGGGGTCCTATTTTGTTTTTTTTTTTGTGGGGCCCAGTGGTCCAATTCAGCTGAAGAAAGAATCTTTAAGGAGTCTTCAGGGATTCACGGTGAATATTTTGGAGCCAATACGAAGACTATCATTTTCTCAAACTAGAGCATAGTCATTCATGTAATGATGGCCACCTCCGGCGATTCCGGAGGAAATCTTTGGTAACGGGTCCTTTTTTTTTTTTTTTTTTTTTTGTGGGGCCCAGGGGTCCAGTTCAGCTGAAGAAAGAATCTTCTAGGAGTCTTCAGGGATTCTTCGGTGAAGATTTTGGCGCCAATACGAAGACTATCATTTTCTCAAACTAGAGCATAGTCATTCATGTAATGATGGCTACCTCCGGCGATTCCGGAGGAAATCTTTGGTAAGGGGTAGTTTTTTTTTTTTTTTTGTGGGGCCCTGGGGTCCAGTTCAGCTGAAGAAAGAATCTTCAAGGAGTCTTCAGGGATTCTTCGGTGAAGATTTTGGCGCCAATACGAAGACTATCATTTTCTCAAACTAGAGCATAGTCATTCATGTAATGATGGCCACCTCCGGCGATTCCGGAGGAAATCTTTGGGAAGGGGTCCTTTTTTTTTTTGTTTTTTTGTGGGGTCCAGGGGTCCAATTCAGCTGAAGAAAGAATCTTCAAGGAGTCTTCAGGGATTCTTCGGTGAAGATTTTGGCGCCAAAACTAAGACTATCATTTTCTCAAACTAGAGCATAGTCATAAAGGCTACAACCTATATAAATGGTAGAAATTACCCTTGAAATTGAAAAATGACACCTGTTATACTGCTGAAGAAAGAGTCTTCAAGGAGTCTTCAGGGAATCTTGGATGAGGATTCTGGAGCCAATATAAAGACTATCATTTTCTAAAACTAGAGCATAGTCATTCATGTAATGATGGCCACCTCCGGCGATTCCGGAGGAAATCTTTGGTAAGGGGTCCTTTTTGGTTTTTTTTTTGGGGGGGGCCCAGGGGTCCAATTCAGCTGAAGAAAGAATCTTCAAAGAGTCTTCAGGGATTCTTCGGTGAAGATTTTGGAGCCAATACGAAGACTATCATTTTCTCAAACTAGAGCATAGTCATTCATGTAATGATGGCCACCTCCGGCGATTCCGGAGGAAATCTTTGGTAAGGGGTCCTTTTTTTTTTTTTTTTTGTGGGCCCAGTGGTCCAATTCAGCTGAAGAAAGAATCTTCAAGGAGTCTTCAGGGATTCTTCGGTGAATATTTTGGAGCCAATACGAAGACTATCATTTTCTCAAACTAGAGCATAGTCATTCATGTAATGATGGCCACCTCCGGCGATTCCGGAGGAAATCTTTGGTAAGGGGTCCTTTTTTTTTTTTTTTTTGTGGGGCCCTGGGGTCCAGTTCAGCTGAAGAAAGAATCTTCAAGGAGTCTTCAGGGATTCTTCGGTGAAGATTTTGGCGCCAATACGAAGACTATCATTTTCTCAAACTAGAGCATAGTCATTCATGTAATGATGGCCACCTCCGGCGATTCCGGAGGAAATCTTTGGGAAGGGGTCCTTTTTTTTTTTGTTTTTTTTGTGGGGTCCAGGGGTCCAATTCAGCTGAAGAAAGAATCTTCAAGGAGTCTTCAGGGATTCTTCATTGAAGATTTTGGCGCCAAAACTAAGACTATCATTTTCTCAAACTAGAGCATAGTCATAAAGGCTACAACCTATATAAATGGTAGAAATTACCCTTGAAATTGAAAAATGACACCTGTTATACTGCTGAAGAAAGAGTCTTCAAGGAGTCTTCAGGGAATCTTGGATGAGGATTCTGGAGCCAATATAAAGACTATCATTTTCTAAAACTAGAGCATAGTCATTCATGTAATGATGGCCACCTCCGGCGATTCCGGAGGAAATCTTTGGTAAGGGGTCCTTTTTGGTTTTTTTTTTGGGGGGGCCCAGGGGTCCAATTCAGCTGAAGAAAGAATCTTCAAAGAGTCTTCAGGGATTCTTCGGTGAAGATTTTGGAGCCAATACGAAGACTATCATTTTCTCAAACTAGAGCATAGTCATTCATGTAATGATGGCCACCTCCGGCGATTCCGGAGGAAAGCTTTGGTAAGGGGTTCTTTTTTTTTTTTCTGGGGCCCAGGGGTCCAGTTCAGCTGAAGAAAGAATCTTCAAGGAGTCTTCAGGGATTCTTCGGTGAAGATTTTGCGCCAACACGAAGACTATCATTTTCTCAAACTAGAGCATAGTCATTCATGTAATGATGGCCACCTCCGGCGATTCCGGAGGAAATCTTTGGTAAGGGGTCCTTTTTTTTTTTTTTTTTTTTGTGGGGCCCAGGGGTCCAGTTCAGCTGAAGAAAGAATCTTCAAGGAGTCTTCAGGGATTCCTCGGTGAAGATTTTGGCGCCAATACGAAGACTATCATTTTCTCAAACTAGAGCATAGTCATTCATGTAATGATGGCCACCTCCGGCGATTCTGGAGGAAATCTTTGGTAAGGTGTCCTTTTTTCTTTTTTTTTTTGTGGGGCCCAGTGGTCCAATTCAGCTGAAGAAAGAATCTTCAAGGAGTGTTCAGGGATTCTTCGGTGAATATTTTGGAGCCAATACAAAGACTATCATTTTCTCAAACTAGAGCATAGTCATTCATGTAATGATGGCCACCTCCCGCGATTCCGGAGGAAATCTTTGGTAGTGTTTTTTTTTTTTTTTTTTGTGGGGCCCAGGAGTCCAGTTCAACTGAAGAAAGAATCTTCAAGGAGTCTTCAGGGATTCTTCGGTGAAGATTTTGGCGCCAATACGAAGACTATCATTTTTTCAAACTAGAGCATAGTCATTCATGTAATGATGGCTACCTCCGGCGATTCCGGAGGAAATCTTTGGTAAGGTGTAGTTTTTTGTTTTTTTTTTTGTGGGGCCCAGGAGTCCAATTCAGCTGAAGAAAGAATCTTCAAAGAGTCTTCAGGGATTCTTCGGTGAAGATTTTGGAGCCAATACGAAGACTATCATTTTCTCAAACTAGAGCATAGTCATTCATGTAATGATGGCTACCTCCGGCGATTCCGGAAGAAATCTTTGGTAAGGTGTAGTTTTTTGTTTTTTTTTGTGGGGCCCAGGAGTCCAATTCAGCTGAAGAAAGAATATTCAAGGAGTCTTCAGGGATTCTTCGGTGAAGATTTTGGCGCCAATACGAAGACTATCATTTTCTCAAACTAGAGCATAGTCATTCATGTAATGATGGCCACCTCCGGCGATTCCGGAGGAAATCTTTGGTAAGGGGTCCTTTTTTGTTTTTTTTTTGTGGGGCCCAGTGGTCCAATTCAGCTTAAGAAAGAATCTTCAAGGAGTCTTCAGGGATTCTTCGGTGAATATTTTGGAGCCAATACGAAGACTATCATTTTCTCAAACTAGAGCATAGTCATAAAGGCTACCAACTATATAAATGGTAGAAATTACCCTTGAAATTGAAAAATGACACCTGTTATACTGCTGAAGAAAGAGTCTCCAAGGAGTCTTCAGGGAATCTTGGGTGAGGATTTTGGTGCCAAAATGAAGACTATCATTTTCTAAAACTAGAGCATAGTCATTCATGTAATGATGGCCACCTCCGGCGATTCCGGAGGAAATCTTTGGTAAGGGGTCCTTTTTTGTTTTTTTTTGTGGGGCCCAGGGGTCCAATTCAGCTGAAGAAAGAATCTTCAAGGAGTCTTCAGGGAATCTTGGGTGATGATTTTGGAGCCAATATGAAGACTATCGTTTTCTAAAACTAGAGCATAGTCATTCATGTAATGATGGCCACCTCCGGCGATTCCGGAGGAAATCTTTGGTAAGGGGTCCTTTTTTGTTTTTTTTTTTGTGGGGCCCAGGGGTCCAATTCAGCTGAAGAAAGAATCTTCAAAGAGTCTTCAGGGATTCTTCGGTGAAGATTTTGGCGCCAATACAAAGACTATCATTTTCTCAAACTAGAGCATAGTCATTCATGTAATGATGGCCACCTCCGGCGATTCCGGAGGAAATCTTTGGTAGGGGGTCCTTTTTATTTTTTTTTCGTGGGGCCCAGGGGTCCAGTTCAGCTGAAGAAAGAATCTTCAAGGAGTCTTCAGGGATTCTTCGGTGAAGATTTTGGCGCCAATACGAACACTATCATTTTCTCAAACTAGAGCATAGTCATTCATGTAATGATGGCCACCTCCGGCGATTCCGGAGGAAATCTTTGGTAAGGGGTCCTTTTTTTTGGGGGGGGGGGGCCCAGGGGTCCAATTCAGCTGAAAAAAGAATCTTCAAGGAGTCTTCAGGGATTCTTCGGTGAAGATTTGGGCGCCAATACTAAGACTATCATTTTCTCAAACTAGAGCATAGTCATAAAGGCTACCAGCTATATAAATGGTAGAAATTACCCTTGAAATTGAAAAATGACACCTGTTATACTGCTGAAGAAAGAGTCTCCAAGGAGTCTTCAGGGAATCTTGGGTGAGGATTTTGGTGCCAAAATGAAGACTATCATTTTCTAAAACTAGAGCATAGTCATTCATGTAATGATGGCCACCTCCGGCGATTCCGGAGGAAATCTTTGGTAAGGGGTCCTTTTTTTTTTTTTTTTTGTGGGGCCCAGGGGTCCAATACAGCTGAAGAAAGTCTTCAGGGATTCTTCGGTGAAGATTTTGGCGCCAATAAGAAGACTATCATTTTCTCAAACTAGAGCTTAGTCATTCATGTAATCATGGCCACATCCGGCGATTCCGGAGGAAATCTTTGGTAAGGGGTCCTTTTTTGTTTTTTTTTTTTGTGGGCCCAGGGGTCCAATTCAGCAGAAGAAAGAATCTTCAAGGAGTCTTCAGGGATTCTTCGGTGAAGATTTTGGAGCCAATACGAAGACTATCATTTTCTCAAACTAGAGCATAGTCATTCAAGTAATGATGGCCACCTCAGGCGATTCCGGAAGAAATCTTTGGTAGGGGGTCCTTTTTTTTTTGTGGGGCCCAGGGGTCCAGTTCAGCTGAAGAAAGAATCTTCAAGGAGTCTTCAGGGATTCTTCGGTGAAGATTTTGGCGCCAATACGAAGACTATCATTTTCTCAAACTAGAGCTTTGTCATTCATGTAATGATGGCCACCTCCGGCGATTCTGGAGGAAATCTTTGGTAAGGGGTCCTTTTTTGTTTTTTTTTTTTTGTGGGGCCCAGGGGTCCAATTCAGCTGAAGAAAGAATCTTCAAGGAGTCTTCAGGGATTCTTCGGTGAAGATTTTGGAGCCAATACAAAGACTATCATTTTCTCAAACTAGAGCTTTGTCATTCATGTAATGATGGCCACCTCCGGCGATTCTGGAGGAAATCTTTGGTAAGGGGTCCTATTTTTTTTTTTTTTTTTGTGGGGCCCAGTGGTCCAATTCAGCTGAAGAAAGAATCTTCAAGGAGTCTTCAGGGATTCTTCGGTGAATATTTTGGAGCCAATACGAAGACTATCATTTTCTCAAACTAGAGCATAGTCATTCATGTAATGATGGCCACCTCCGGCGATTCCGGAGGAAATCTTTGGTAAGGGGTCCTTTTTTGTTTTTTTTTTTTTTTTGTGGGGCCCAGGGGTCCAGTTCAGCTGAAGAAAGAATCTTCAAAGAGTCTTCAGGGATTCTTCGGTGAAGATTTTGGAGCCAATACGAAGACTATCATTTTCTCAAACTAGAGCATAGTCATTCATGCAATGATGGCCACCTCCGGCAATTCCGGAGGAAATCTTTGGTTACGGGTCCTTTTTTGTTTTTGTTTTTTTTTTGTGGGGCCCAGGGGTCCAGTTCAGCTGAAGAAAGAATCTTCAAGGAGTCTTCAGGGATTCTTCGGTGAAGATTTTGGCGCCAAAACGAAGATTATCATTTTCTCAAACTAGACCATAGTCATTCATGTAATGATGGCCACCTCCAGCGATTCCGGAGGAAATCTTTGGTAAGGGGTCCTTTTTTGTTTTTTTTTTGTGGGGCCCAGGGGTCCAATTCAGCTGAAGAAAGAATCTTCAAGGAGTCTTCAGGGATTCTTCGGTGAAGATTTTGGCGCCAATACGAAGACTATCATTTTCTCAAACTAGAGCATAGTCATTCACGTAATGATGGCCACCTCTGGCGATTCCGGAGGAAATCTTTGGTAGGGGGTCCTTTTTTTTTTTTGTGGGGCCCAGGGGTCCAGTTCAGCTGAAGAAAGAATCTTCAAGTAGTCTTCAGGGATTCTTCGGTGAAGATTTTGGCGCCAATACGAAGACTATCATTATCTCAAACTAGAGCATAGTCATTCATGTAATGATGGCCACCTCCGTCGATTCCGGAGGAAATCTTTGGTAAGGGGTACTTTTTTGTTTTTTTTTGTGGGGCCCAGGGGTCCAATTCAGCTGAAGAAAGAATCTTCAAGGAGTCTTCAGGGATTCTTCGGTGAAGATTTTGGCGCCAATACGAAGACTATCATTTTCTCAAACTAGAGCTTAGTCATTCATATAATAATGGCCACCTCCGGCGATTCCGGAGGAAATCTTTGGTAAGGGGTCCTTTTTTGTTTTTTTTTGTGGGGCCCAGGGGTCCAATTCAGCTGAAGAAAGAATCTTCAAGGAGTCTTCAGGGATTCTTCAGTGAAGATTTTGGCGCCAATACGAAGACTATCATTTCCTCAAACTAGAGCCTAGTCATGCATGTAATGATGGCCACCTCCGGCGATTCCGGAGGAAATCTTTGGTAAGGGGTCCTTTTTTGTTTTTTTTTTTTGTGGGGCCCAGTGGTCCAATTCAGCTGAAGAAAGAATCTTCAAGGAGTCTTCAGGGATTCTTCGGTGAATATTTTGGAGCCAATACGAAGACCATAATTTTCTCAAACTAGAGCATAGTCATTCATGTAATGATGGCCACCTCCGGCGATTCCGGAGGAAATCTTTGGTAAGGGGTCCTTTTTTTTTTTTTTTTTGGTGGGGCCCAGGGGTCCAGTTCAGCTGAAGAAAGAATCTTCAAGGAGTCTTCAGGGATTCTTCGGTGAAGATTTTGGCGCCAATACGAAGACTATCATTTTCTCAAACTAGAGCATAGTCATTCATGTAATGATGGCCACCTCCGGCGATTCCGGAGGAAATCTTTGGGAAGGGGTCCTTTTTTGTTTTGTTTTTTTGTAGGGTCCAGGGGTCCAATTCAGCTGAAGAAAGTTTCTTCAAGGAGTCTTCAGGGATTCTTTGGTGAATATTTTGGAGCCAATACGAAGACCATAATTTTCTCAAACTAGAGCATAGTCATTCATGTAATGATGGCCACCTCCGGCGATTCCGGAGGAAATCTTTGGTAAGGGGTCCTTTTTTTTTTTTTTTTTGGTGGGGCCCAGGGGTCCAGTTCAGCTGAAGAAAGAATCTTCAAGGAGTCTTCAGGGATTCTTCGGTGAAGATTTTGGCGCCAATACGAAGACTATCATTTTCTCAAACTAGAGCATAGTCATTCATGTAATGATGGCCACCTCCGGCGATTCCGGAGGAAATCTTTGGGAAGGGGTCCTTTTTTGTTTTGTTTTTTTGTGGGGTCCAGGGGTCCAATTCAGCTGAAGAAAGTTTCTTCAAGGAGTCTTCAGGGATTCTTCGGTGAAGATTTTGGCGCCAATACTAAGACTATCATTTTCTCAAACTAGAGCATAGTCATAAAGGCTACCAGCTATATAAATGGTAGAAATTACCCTTGAAATTGAAAAATGACACCTGTTATACTGCTGAAGAAAGAGTCTTCAAGGAGTCTTCAGGGAATCTTGGGTGAGGATTTTGGAGCCAATATGAAGACTATCATTTTCTAAAACTAGAGCATTGTCATTCATGTAATGATGGCCACCTCCGGCAATTCCGGAGGAAATCTTTGGTAAGGGGTCCTTTTTTTTTTTTTTGTGGGGCCCAGGGGTCCAATTCAGCTGAAGAAAGAATCTTCAAAGAGTCTTCAGGGATTCTTCGGTGAAGATTTTGGAGCCAATACGAAGACTATCATTTTCTCAAACTAGAGCATAGTCATTCATGTAATGATGGCCACCTCCGGCGATTCCGGAGGAAATCTTTGGTAAGGGATCCTTTTTTTTTTTTTTTTTTGTGGGGCCCAGGGGTCCAGTTCTGCTGAAGAAAGAATCTTCAAGGAGTCTTCAGGGATTCTTCGGTGAAGATTTTGCGCCAACACGAAGACTATCATTTTCTCAAACTAGAGCATAGTCATTCATGTAATGATGGCCACCTCCGGCGATTCCGGAGGAAATCTTTGGTAAGGGGTCCTTTTTTTTTTTTTTTTTGTGGGGCCCAGGGGTCCAGTTCAGCTGAAGAAAGAATCTTCAAGGAGTCTTCAGGGATTCCTCGGTGAAGATTTTGGCGCCAATACGAAGACTATCATTTTCTCAAACTAGAGCATAGTCATTCATGTAATGATGGCCACCTCCGGCGATTCCGGAGGAAATCTTTGGTAAGGGGTCCTTTTTTGTTTTTTTTTGTGGGGCCCAGGGGTCCAATTCAGCTGAAGAAAGAATCTTCAAGGAGTGTTCAGGGATTCTTCGGTAAATATTTTGGAGCCAATACGAAGACTATCATTTTCTCAAACTAGAGCATAGTCATTCATGTAATAATGGCCACCTACGGCGATTCCGGAGGAAATCTTTGGTAGTGTTTTTTTTTTTTTTTTTTTTTTTTTTGTGGGGACCAGGGGTCCAATTCAGCTGAAGAAAGAATCTTCAAGGAGTCTTCAGGGATTCTTCGGTGAATATTTTGGAGCCAATACGAAGACTATCATTTTCTCAAACTAGAGCATAGTCATTCATGTAATGATGGCCACCTCCGGCGATTCCGGAGGAAATCTTTGGTAAGGGATCCTTTTTTTTTTTTTTTTTTTGTGGGGCCCAGGGGTCCAGTTCTGCTGAAGAAAGAATCTTCAAGGAGTCTTCAGGGATTCTTCGGTGAAGATTTTGGCGCCAATACGAAGACTATCATTTTCTCAAACTAGAGCGTAGTCATTCATGTAATGATGGCCACCTCTGGCGATTCCGCGGAGGAAATCTTTGGTAAGGGGTCCTTTTTTGTTTTTTTTTGTGGGGCCCAGTGGTCCAATTCAGCTGAAGAAAGAATCTTCAAGGAGTGTTCAGGGATTCTTCGGTGAATATTTTGGAGCCAATACGAAGACTATCATTTTCTCAAACTCGAGCATAGTCATTCATGTAATGATGGCCACCTCCGGCGATTCCGGAGGAAATCTTTGGTAGTGTTTTTTTTTTTTTTTTTTTTTTTTTTTTTGTGGGGCCCAGGGGTCCAGTTCAGCTGAAGAAAGAATCTTCAAGGAGTCTTCAGGGATTCTTCGGTGAAGATTTTGGCGCCAATACAAAGACTATCATTTTTTCAAACTAGAGCATAGTCATTCATGTAATGATGGCCACCTCCGGCGATTCCGGAGGAAATCTTTGGGAAGGGGTCGTTTTTTGTTTTGTTTTTTTGTGGGGTCCAGGGGTCCAATTCAGCTGAAGAAAGAATCTTCAAGGAGTCTTCAGGGATTCTTCGGTGAAGATTTTGGCGCCAATACGAAGACTATCATTTTTTCAAACTAGAGCATAGTCATTCATGTAATGATGGCCACCTCCGGCGATTCCGGAGGAAATCTTTGGGAAGGGGTCGTTTTTTGTTTTGTTTTTTTGTGGGGTCCAGGGCAATTCAGCTGAAGAAAGAATCTTCAAGGAGTCTTCAGGGATTCTTCGGTGAAGATTTTGGCGCCAATACTAAGACTATCATTTTCTCAAACTAGAGCATAGTCATAAAGGCTACCAGCTATATAAATGGTAGAAATTACCCTTGAAATTGAAAAATGACACTTGTTATACTGCTGAAGAAAGAGTCTTCAAGGAGTCTTCAGGGAATCTTGGGTGAGGATTCTGGAGCCAATATGAAGACTATCATTTTCTAAAACTAGAGCATTGTCATTCATGTAATGATGGCCACCTCCGGCGATTCCGGAGGAAATCTTTGGTAAGGGGTCCTTTTTTTTTTTTTTTTGTGGGGCCCAGGGGTCCAATTCAGCTGAAGAAAGAATCTTCAAAGAGTCTTCAGGGATTCTTCGGTGAAGATTTTGGAGCCAATACGAAGACTATCATTTTCTCAAACTAGAGCATAGTCATTCATGTAATGATGGCCACCTCCAGCGATTCCGGAGGAAATCATTGTTAAGGGGTCCCTTTTTTTTTTTTTTTTTTTTTGTGGGGCCCAGGGGTCCAGTTCAGCTGAAGAAAGAATCTTCAAGGAGTCTTCAGGGATTCTTCGGTGAAGATTTTGCGCCAACACAAAGACTATCATTTTCTCAAACTAGAGCATAGTCATTCATGTAATGATGGCCACCTCCCGCGATTCCGGAGGAAATCTTTGGTAAGGGGTCCTTTTTTTTTTTTTTTTTTGTGGGGCCCAGGGGTCCAGTTCAGCTGAAGAAAGAATCTTCAAGGAGTCTTCAGGGATTCCTCGGTGAAGATTTTGGCGCCAATACGAAGACTATCATTTTCTCAAACTAGAGCATAGTCATTCATGTAATGATGGCCACCTTCAGCGATTCCGGAGGAAATCTTTGGTAAGGGGCCCTTTTTTGTTTTTTTTTGTGGGGCCCAGTGGTCCAATTCAGCTGAAGAAAGAATCTTCAAGGAGTGTTCAGGGATTTTTCGGTGAAGATTTTGGCTCCAATACGAAGACTATCATTTTCTCAAACTAGAGCATAGTCATTCATGTAATGATGGCCACCTCCGGCTATTCCGGAGGAAATCTTTGGTAGTGTTTTTTTTTTTTTTTTTGTGGGGCCCAGGGGTCCAATTCAGCTGAAGAAAGAATCTTCAAGGAGTCTTCAGGGATTCTTCGGTGAAGATTTTGGCGCCAATACGAAGACTATCATTTTCTCAAAGTAGAGCGTAGTCATTCATGTAATGATGGCCACCTCCGGCGATTCCGGAGGAAATCTTTGGTAAGGGGTCCTTTTTTGTTTTCTTTTTGTGGGGCCCAGGGACCCAATTCAGCTGAAGAAAGAATCTTCAAGGAGTCTTCAGGGATTCTTCGGTGAAGATTTTGGCGCCAATACGAAGACTATCATTTTCTCAAACTAGAGCATAGTCATTCATGTAATGATGGCCACCTCCGGCGATTCCGGAGGAAATCTTTGGGAAGGGGTGCTTTTTTGTTTTGTTTTTTTGTGGGGTCCAGGGGTCCAATTCAGCTGAAGAAAGAATCTTCAAGGAGTCTTCAGGGATTATTCGGTGAAGATTTTGGCGCCAATACTAAGACTATCATTTTCTCAAACTAGAGCATAGTCTTAAAGGCTACCAGCTATATAAATGGTAGAAATTACCCTTGAAATTGAAAAATGACACCTGCTATACTGCTGAAGAAAGAGTCTTCAAGGAGTCTTCAGGGAATCTTGGGTGAGGATTCTGGAGCCAATATGAAGACTATCATTTTCTAAAATTAGAGCATTGTCATTCATGTAATGATGGCCACCTCCGGCGATTCCGGAGGAAATCTTTGGTAATGGGTCTTTTTTTTTTTTTTTTGTGGGGCCCAGGGGTCCAATTCAGCTGAAGAAAGAATCTTCAAAGAGTCTTCAGGGATTCTTCGGTGAAGATTTTGGAGCCAATACGAAGACTATCATTTTCTCAAACTAGAGCATAGTCATTCATGTAATGATGGCCACCTCCGGCGATTCCGGAGGAAATCATTGGTAAGGGGTCCTTTTTTTTTTTTTTTTTGTGGGGCCCAGGGGTCCAGTTCAGCTGAAGAAAGAATCTTCAAGGAGTCTTCAAGGATTCTTCGGTGAAGATTTTGCGCCAACACGAAGACTATCATTTTCTCAAACTAGAGCTTAGTCATTCATGTAATTATGGCCACCTCCGGCGATTCCGGAGGAAATCTTTGGTAAGGGGTCCTTTTTTTTTTTTTTTTGTGGGGCCCAGGGGTCCAGTTCAGCTGAAGAAAGAATCTTCAAGGAGTCTTCAGGGATTCCTCGGTGAAGATCTTGGCGCCAATACGAAGACTATCATTTTCTCAAACTAGAGCATAGTCATTCATGTAATGATGGCCACCTTCGGCGATTCCGGAGGAAATCTTTGGTAAGGGGTCCTTTTTTGTTTTTTTTTTGTGGGGCCCAGTGGTCCAATTCAGCTGAAGAAAGAATCTTCAAGGAGTGTTCAGGGATTCTTCGGTGAATATTTTGGAGCCAATTCGAAGACTATCATTTTCTCAAACTAGAGCATAGTCATTCATGTATTGATGGCCACCTCCGGCGATTCCGGAGGAAATAATTGGTAGTGTTTTTTTTTTTTTTTTTTTTTTTTTGTGGGGCCCAGGGGTCCAATTCAGCTGAAGAAAGAATCTTCAAGGAGTCTTCAGGGAATCTTCGGTGAAGATTTTGGCGCCAATACGAAGACTATCATTTTTTCAAACTAGAGCATAGTCATTCATGTAATGATGGCCACCTCCGGCGATTCCGGAGGAAATCTTTGGTAAGGGGTAGTTTTTTTTGTGGGGCCCAGGAGTCCAATTAAGCTGAAGAAAGAATCTTCAAGGAGTCTTCAGGGATTCTTCGGTGAAGATTTTGGCGCCAATACGAAGACTATCATTTTCTCAAACTAGAGCGTAGTCATTCATGTAATGATGGCCACCTCCGGCGATTCCGGAGGAAATCTTTGGTAAGGGGTCCTTTTTTGTTTTTTTTTGTGGGGCCTAGTGGTCCAATTCAGCTGAAGAAAGAATCTTCAAGGAGTCTTCAGGGATTCTTCGGTGAAGATTTTGGCGCCAATACGAAGACTATCATTTTCTCAAACTAGAGCATAGTCATACATGTAATGATGGCCACCTCCGGCGATTCCGGAGGAAATCTTTGGGAAGGGGTGCTTTTTTGTTTTGTTTTTTTGTGGGGTCCAGGGGTCCAATTCAGCTGAAGAAAGAATCTTCAATGAGTCTTCAGGGATTCTTCGGTGAAGATTTTGGCGCCAATACGAAGACAATCATTTTTTCAAACTAGAGCATAGTCATTCATGTAATGATGGCCACCTCCGGCGATTCCGGAGGAAATCTTTGGGAAGGGGGTCGTTTTTTGTTTTGTTTTTTTGTGGGGGTCCAGGGGTCCAATTCAGCTGAAGAAAGAATCTTCAAGGAGTCTTTAGGGATTCTTCGGTGAAGATTTTGGCGCCAATACGAAGACAATCATTTTTTCAAACTAGAGCATAGTCATTCATGTAATGATGGCCACCTCCGGCGATTCCGGAGGAAATCTTTGGGAAGGGGTCGTTTTTTGTTTTGTTTTTTTGTGGGGTCCAGGGGTCCAATTCAGCTGAAGAAAGAGTCTACAAGGAGTCTTCAGGGAATCTTGGGTGAGGATTCTGGAGCCAATATGAAGACTATCATTTTCTGAAAGTAGAGCATAGTCATTCATGTAATGATGGCCACCTCCGGCGATTCCGGAGGAAATCTTTGGTAAGGGGTCCTTTTTTTTTTTTTTTGTGGGGCCCAGGGGTCCAATTCAGCTGAAGAAAGAATCTTCAAAGAGTCTTCAGGGATTCTTCGGTGAAGATTTTGGAGCCAATACGAAGACTATCATTTTCTCAAAGTAGAGCATAGTCATTCATGTAATGATGGCCACCTCCGGCGATTCCGGAGGAAATCTTTGGTAAGGGGTCCTTTTTTTTTTTTTTTTTTTTGTGGGGCCCAGGGGTCCAGTTCAGCTGAAGAAAGAGTCTTCAAGGAGTCTTCAGGGATTCTTCGGTGAAGATTTTGCGCCAACACGAAGACTATCATTTTCTCAAACTAGAGCATAGTCATTCATGTAATGATGGCCACCTCCGGCGATTCCGGAGGAAATCTTTGGTAAGGGTTCCTTTATTTATTTTTTTTTTTTTTGTGGGGCCCAGAGGTCCAGTTCAGCTGAAGAAAGAATCTTCAAGGAGTCTTCAGGGATTCCTCGGTGAAGATTTTGGCGCCAATACGAAGACTATCATTTTCTCAAACTAGAGCGTAGTCATTCATGTAATGATGGCCACCTCTGGCGATTCCGGAGGAAATCTTTGGTAAGGGGTCCTTTTTTGTTTTTTTTGTGGGGCCCAGTGGTCCAATTCAGCTGAAGAAAGAATCTTCAAAGAGTCTTCAGGGATTCTTCGGTGAATATTTTGGAGCCAATACGAAGACTATCATTTTCTCAAACTAGAGCATAGTCATTCATGTAATGATGGCCACCTCCGGCGATTCCGGAGGAAATCTTTGGTAAGGGGTCCTTTTTGGTTTTTTTTTGGGGGGGGGCCCAGGGGTCCAATTCAGCTGAAGAAAGAATCTTCAAAGAGTCTTCAGGGATTCTTCGGTGAAGATTTTGGAGCCAATACGAAGACTATCATTTTCTCAAACTAGAGCATAGTCATTCATGTAATGATGGCCACCTCCGGCGATTCCGGAGGAAATCTTTGGTAAGGGGTCCTTTTTTTTTTTTTTTTTTGTGGGCCCAGTGGTCCAATTCAGCTGAAGAAAGAATCTTCAAGGAGTCTTCAGGGATTCTTCGGTGAATATTTTGGAGCCAATACGAAGACTATCATTTTCTCAAACTAGAGCATAGTCATTCATGTAATGATGGCCACCTCCGGCGATTCCGGAGGAAATCTTTGGTAAGGGGTCCTTTTTTTTTTTTTTTTTTGTGGGGCCCTGGGGTCCAGTTCAGCTGAAGAAAGAATCTTCAAGGAGTCTTCAGGGATTCTTCGGTGAAGATTTTGGCGCCAATACGAAGACTATCATTTTCTCAAACTAGAGCATAGTCATTCATGTAATGATGGCCACCTCCGGCGATTCCGGAGGAAATCTTTGGGAAGGGGTCCTTTTTTTTTTTGTTTTTTTGTGGGGTCCAGGGGTCCAATTCAGCTGAAGAAAGAATCTTCAAGGAGTCTTCAGGGATTCTTCATTGAAGATTTTGGCGCCAAAACTAAGACTATCATTTTCTCAAACTAGAGCATAGTCATAAAGGCTACAACCTATATAAATGGTAGAAATTACCCTTGAAATTGAAAAATGACACCTGTTATACTGCTGAAGAAAGAGTCTTCAAGGAGTCTTCAGGGAATCTTGGATGAGGATTCTGGAGCCAATATAAAGACTATCATTTTCTAAAACTAGAGCATAGTCATTCATGTAATGATGGCCACCTCCGGCGATTCCGGAGGAAATCTTTGGTAAGGGGTCCTTTTTGGTTTTTTTTTTGGGGGGGCCCAGGGGTCCAATTCAGCTGAAGAAAGAATCTTCAAAGAGTCTTCAGGGATTCTTCGGTGAAGATTTTGGAGCCAATACGAAGACTATCATTTTCTCAAACTAGAGCATAGTCATTCATGTAATGATGGCCACCTCCGGCGATTCCGGAGGAAAGCTTTGGTAAGGGGTTCTTTTTTTTTTTTTCTGGGGCCCAGGGGTCCAGTTCAGCTGAAGAAAGAATCTTCAAGGAGTCTTCAGGGATTCTTCGGTGAAGATTTTGCGCCAACACGAAGACTATCATTTTCTCAAACTAGAGCATAGTCATTCATGTAATGATGGCCACCTCCGGCGATTCCGGAGGAAATCTTTGGTAAGGGGTCCTTTTTTTTTTTTTTTTTTTTGTGGGGCCCAGGGGTCCAGTTCAGCTGAAGAAAGAATCTTCAAGGAGTCTTCAGGGATTCCTCGGTGAAGATTTTGGCGCCAATACGAAGACTATCATTTTCTCAAACTAGAGCATAGTCATTCATGTAATGATGGCCACCTCCGGCGATTCTGGAGGAAATCTTTGGTAAGGTGTCCTTTTTTCTTTTTTTTTTTGTGGGGCCCAGTGGTCCAATTCAGCTGAAGAAAGAATCTTCAAGGAGTGTTCAGGGATTCTTCGGTGAATATTTTGGAGCCAATACAAAGACTATCATTTTCTCAAACTAGAGCATAGTCATTCATGTAATGATGGCCACCTCCCGCGATTCCGGAGGAAATCTTTGGTAGTGTTTTTTTTTTTTTTTTTTGTGGGGCCCAGGAGTCCAGTTCAACTGAAGAAAGAATCTTCAAGGAGTCTTCAGGGATTCTTCGGTGAAGATTTTGGCGCCAATACGAAGACTATCATTTTTTCAAACTAGAGCATAGTCATTCATGTAATGATGGCTACCTCCGGCGATTCCGGAGGAAATCTTTGGTAAGGTGTAGTTTTTTGTTTTTTTTTTTGTGGGGCCCAGGAGTCCAATTCAGCTGAAGAAAGAATCTTCAAAGAGTCTTCAGGGATTCTTCGGTGAAGATTTTGGAGCCAATACGAAGACTATCATTTTCTCAAACTAGAGCATAGTCATTCATGTAATGATGGCTACCTCCGGCGATTCCGGAAGAAATCTTTGGTAAGGTGTAGTTTTTTGTTTTTTTTTGTGGGGCCCAGGAGTCCAATTCAGCTGAAGAAAGAATATTCAAGGAGTCTTCAGGGATTCTTCGGTGAAGATTTTGGCGCCAATACGAAGACTATCATTTTCTCAAACTAGAGCATAGTCATTCATGTAATGATGGCCACCTCCGGCGATTCCGGAGGAAATCTTTGGTAAGGGGTCCTTTTTTGTTTTTTTTTTGTGGGGCCCAGTGGTCCAATTCAGCTTAAGAAAGAATCTTCAAGGAGTCTTCAGGGATTCTTCGGTGAATATTTTGGAGCCAATACGAAGACTATCATTTTCTCAAACTAGAGCATAGTCATAAAGGCTACCAACTATATAAATGGTAGAAATTACCCTTGAAATTGAAAAATGACACCTGTTATACTGCTGAAGAAAGAGTCTCCAAGGAGTCTTCAGGGAATCTTGGGTGAGGATTTTGGTGCCAAAATGAAGACTATCATTTTCTAAAACTAGAGCATAGTCATTCATGTAATGATGGCCACCTCCGGCGATTCCGGAGGAAATCTTTGGTAAGGGGTCCTTTTTTGTTTTTTTTTGTGGGGCCCAGGGGTCCAATTCAGCTGAAGAAAGAATCTTCAAGGAGTCTTCAGGGAATCTTGGGTGATGATTTTGGAGCCAATATGAAGACTATCGTTTTCTAAAACTAGAGCATAGTCATTCATGTAATGATGGCCACCTCCGGCGATTCCGGAGGAAATCTTTGGTAAGGGGTCCTTTTTTGTTTTTTTTTTTGTGGGGCCCAGGGGTCCAATTCAGCTGAAGAAAGAATCTTCAAAGAGTCTTCAGGGATTCTTCGGTGAAGATTTTGGCGCCAATACAAAGACTATCATTTTCTCAAACTAGAGCATAGTCATTCATGTAATGATGGCCACCTCCGGCGATTCCGGAGGAAATCTTTGGTAGGGGGTCCTTTTTATTTTTTTTTCGTGGGGCCCAGGGGTCCAGTTCAGCTGAAGAAAGAATCTTCAAGGAGTCTTCAGGGATTCTTCGGTGAAGATTTTGGCGCCAATACGAACACTATCATTTTCTCAAACTAGAGCATAGTCATTCATGTAATGATGGCCACCTCCGGCGATTCCGGAGGAAATCTTTGGTAAGGGGTCCTTTTTTTTTGGGGGGGGGGGGCCCAGGGGTCCAATTCAGCTGAAAAAAGAATCTTCAAGGAGTCTTCAGGGATTCTTCGGTGAAGATTTGGGCGCCAATAATAAGACTATCATTTTCTCAAACTAGAGCATAGTCATAAAGGCTACCAGCTATATAAATGGTAGAAATTACCCTTGAAATTGAAAAATGACACCTGTTATACTGCTGAAGAAAGAGTCTCCAAGGAGTCTTCAGGGAATCTTGGGTGAGGATTTTGGTGCCAAAATGAAGACTATCATTTTCTAAAACTAGAGCATAGTCATTCATGTAATGATGGCCACCTCCGGCGATTCCGGAGGAAATCTTTGGTAAGGGGTCCTTTTTTTTTTTTTTTTTGTGGGGCCCAGGGGTCCAATACAGCTGAAGAAAGTCTTCAGGGATTCTTCGGTGAAGATTTTGGCGCCAATAAGAAGACTATCATTTTCTCAAACTAGAGCTTAGTCATTCATGTAATCATGGCCACATCCGGCGATTCCGGAGGAAATCTTTGGTAAGGGGTCCTTTTTTGTTTTTTTTTTTTGTGGGCCCAGGGGTCCAATTCAGCAGAAGAAAGAATCTTCAAGGAGTCTTCAGGGATTCTTCGGTGAAGATTTTGGAGCCAATACGAAGACTATCATTTTCTCAAACTAGAGCATAGTCATTCAAGTAATGATGGCCACCTCAGGCGATTCCGGAAGAAATCTTTGGTAGGGGGTCCTTTTTTTTTTGTGGGGCCCAGGGGTCCAGTTCAGCTGAAGAAAGAATCTTCAAGGAGTCTTCAGGGATTCTTCGGTGAAGATTTTGGCGCCAATACGAAGACTATCATTTTCTCAAACTAGAGCTTTGTCATTCATGTAATGATGGCCACCTCCGGCGATTCTGGAGGAAATCTTTGGTAAGGGGTCCTTTTTTGTTTTTTTTTTTTTGTGGGGCCCAGGGGTCCAATTCAGCTGAAGAAAGAATCTTCAAGGAGTCTTCAGGGATTCTTCGGTGAAGATTTTGGAGCCAATACAAAGACTATCATTTTCTCAAACTAGAGCTTTGTCATTCATGTAATGATGGCCACCTCCGGCGATTCTGGAGGAAATCTTTGGTAAGGGGTCCTATTTTTTTTTTTTTTTTTGTGGGGCCCAGTGGTCCAATTCAGCTGAAGAAAGAATCTTCAAGGAGTCTTCAGGGATTCTTCGGTGAATATTTTGGAGCCAATACGAAGACTATCATTTTCTCAAACTAGAGCATAGTCATTCATGTAATGATGGCCACCTCCGGCGATTCCGGAGGAAATCTTTGGTAAGGGGTCCTTTTTTGTTTTTTTTTTTTTTTGTGGGGCCCAGGGGTCCAGTTCAGCTGAAGAAAGAATCTTCAAAGAGTCTTCAGGGATTCTTCGGTGAAGATTTTGGAGCCAATACGAAGACTATCATTTTCTCAAACTAGAGCATAGTCATTCATGCAATGATGGCCACCTCCGGCAATTCCGGAGGAAATCTTTGGTTACGGGTCCTTTTTTGTTTTTGTTTTTTTTTTTGTGGGGCCCAGGGGTCCAGTTCAGCTGAAGAAAGAATCTTCAAGGAGTCTTCAGGGATTCTTCGGTGAAGATTTTGGCGCCAAAACGAAGATTATCATTTTCTCAAACTAGACCATAGTCATTCATGTAATGATGGCCACCTCCAGCGATTCCGGAGGAAATCTTTGGTAAGGGGTCCTTTTTTGTTTTTTTTTTGTGGGGCCCAGGGGTCCAATTCAGCTGAAGAAAGAATCTTCAAGGAGTCTTCAGGGATTCTTCGGTGAAGATTTTGGCGCCAATACGAAGACTATCATTTTCTCAAACTAGAGCATAGTCATTCACGTAATGATGGCCACCTCTGGCGATTCCGGAGGAAATCTTTGGTAGGGGGTCCTTTTTTTTTTTTGTGGGGCCCAGGGGTCCAGTTCAGCTGAAGAAAGAATCTTCAAGTAGTCTTCAGGGATTCTTCGGTGAAGATTTTGGCGCCAATACGAAGACTATCATTATCTCAAACTAGAGCATAGTCATTCATGTAATGATGGCCACCTCCGTCGATTCCGGAGGAAATCTTTGGTAAGGGGTACTTTTTTGTTTTTTTTTGTGGGGCCCAGGGGTCCAATTCAGCTGAAGAAAGAATCTTCAAGGAGTCTTCAGGGATTCTTCGGTGAAGATTTTGGCGCCAATACGAAGACTATCATTTTCTCAAACTAGAGCTTAGTCATTCATATAATAATGGCCACCTCCGGCGATTCCGGAGGAAATCTTTGGTAAGGGGTCCTTTTTTGTTTTTTTTTGTGGGGCCCAGGGGTCCAATTCAGCTGAAGAAAGAATCTTCAAGGAGTCTTCAGGGATTCTTCAGTGAAGATTTTGGCGCCAATACGAAGACTATCATTTCCTCAAACTAGAGCCTAGTCATGCATGTAATGATGGCCACCTCCGGCGATTCCGGAGGAAATCTTTGGTAAGGGGTCCTTTTTTGTTTTTTTTTTTTGTGGGGCCCAGTGGTCCAATTCAGCTGAAGAAAGAATCTTCAAGGAGTCTTCAGGGATTCTTCGGTGAATATTTTGGAGCCAATACGAAGACCATAATTTTCTCAAACTAGAGCATAGTCATTCATGTAATGATGGCCACCTCCGGCGATTCCGGAGGAAATCTTTGGTAAGGGGTCCTTTTTTTTTTTTTTTTTGGTGGGGCCCAGGGGTCCAGTTCAGCTGAAGAAAGAATCTTCAAGGAGTCTTCAGGGATTCTTCGGTGAAGATTTTGGCGCCAATACGAAGACTATCATTTTCTCAAACTAGAGCATAGTCATTCATGTAATGATGGCCACCTCCGGCGATTCCGGAGGAAATCTTTGGGAAGGGGTCCTTTTTTGTTTTGTTTTTTTGTAGGGTCCAGGGGTCCAATTCAGCTGAAGAAAGTTTCTTCAAGGAGTCTTCAGGGATTCTTTGGTGAATATTTTGGAGCCAATACGAAGACCATAATTTTCTCAAACTAGAGCATAGTCATTCATGTAATGATGGCCACCTCCGGCGATTCCGGAGGAAATCTTTGGTAAGGGGTCCTTTTTTTTTTTTTTTTTGGTGGGGCCCAGGGGTCCAGTTCAGCTGAAGAAAGAATCTTCAAGGAGTCTTCAGGGATTCTTCGGTGAAGATTTTGGCGCCAATACGAAGACTATCATTTTCTCAAACTAGAGCATAGTCATTCATGTAATGATGGCCACCTCCGGCGATTCCGGAGGAAATCTTTGGGAAGGGGTCCTTTTTTGTTTTGTTTTTTTGTGGGGTCCAGGGGTCCAATTCAGCTGAAGAAAGTTTCTTCAAGGAGTCTTCAGGGATTCTTCGGTGAAGATTTTGGCGCCAATACTAAGACTATCATTTTCTCAAACTAGAGCATAGTCATAAAGGCTACCAGCTATATAAATGGTAGAAATTACCCTTGAAATTGAAAAATGACACCTGTTATACTGCTGAAGAAAGAGTCTTCAAGGAGTCTTCAGGGAATCTTGGGTGAGGATTTTGGAGCCAATATGAAGACTATCATTTTCTAAAACTAGAGCATTGTCATTCATGTAATGATGGCCACCTCCGGCAATTCCGGAGGAAATCTTTGGTAAGGGGTCCTTTTTTTTTTTTTTGTGGGGCCCAGGGGTCCAATTCAGCTGAAGAAAGAATCTTCAAAGAGTCTTCAGGGATTCTTCGGTGAAGATTTTGGAGCCAATACGAAGACTATCATTTTCTCAAACTAGAGCATAGTCATTCATGTAATGATGGCCACCTCCGGCGATTCCGGAGGAAATCTTTGGTAAGGGATCCTTTTTTTTTTTTTTTTTTGTGGGGCCCAGGGGTCCAGTTCTGCTGAAGAAAGAATCTTCAAGGAGTCTTCAGGGATTCTTCGGTGAAGATTTTGCGCCAACACGAAGACTATCATTTTCTCAAACTAGAGCATAGTCATTCATGTAATGATGGCCACCTCCGGCGATTCCGGAGGAAATCTTTGGTAAGGGGTCCTTTTT
This sequence comes from Macrobrachium rosenbergii, assembly GCA_039081455.1. Lineage (NCBI taxonomy): Eukaryota > Metazoa > Arthropoda > Malacostraca > Decapoda > Palaemonidae > Macrobrachium > Macrobrachium rosenbergii. The sequence continues at coordinate 63,268,160 of JANJGK010000010.1, read as the reverse complement.
TTTTTTTTTTTTGTGGGGCCCAGGGGTCCAGTTCAGCTGAAGAAAGAATCTTCAAGGAGTCTTCAGGGATTCCTCGGTGAAGATTTTGGCGCCAATACGAAGACTATCATTTTCTCAAACTAGAGCATAGTCATTCATGTAATGATGGCCACCTCCGGCGATTCCGGAGGAAATCTTTGGTAAGGGGTCCTTTTTTGTTTTTTTTTGTGGGGCCCAGGGGTCCAATTCAGCTGAAGAAAGAATCTTCAAGGAGTGTTCAGGGATTCTTCGGTAAATATTTTGGAGCCAATACGAAGACTATCATTTTCTCAAACTAGAGCATAGTCATTCATGTAATAATGGCCACCTACGGCGATTCCGGAGGAAATCTTTGGTAGTGTTTTTTTTTTTTTTTTTTTTTTTTTTGTGGGGACCAGGGGTCCAATTCAGCTGAAGAAAGAATCTTCAAGGAGTCTTCAGGGATTCTTCGGTGAATATTTTGGAGCCAATACGAAGACTATCATTTTCTCAAACTAGAGCATAGTCATTCATGTAATGATGGCCACCTCCGGCGATTCCGGAGGAAATCTTTGGTAAGGGATCCTTTTTTTTTTTTTTTTTTTGTGGGGCCCAGGGGTCCAGTTCTGCTGAAGAAAGAATCTTCAAGGAGTCTTCAGGGATTCTTCGGTGAAGATTTTGGCGCCAATACGAAGACTATCATTTTCTCAAACTAGAGCGTAGTCATTCATGTAATGATGGCCACCTCTGGCGATTCCGGAGGAAATCTTTGGTAAGGGGTCCTTTTTTGTTTTTTTTTGTGGGGCCCAGTGGTCCAATTCAGCTGAAGAAAGAATCTTCAAGGAGTGTTCAGGGATTCTTCGGTGAATATTTTGGAGCCAATACGAAGACTATCATTTTCTCAAACTCGAGCATAGTCATTCATGTAATGATGGCCACCTCCGGCGATTCCGGAGGAAATCTTTGGTAGTGTTTTTTTTTTTTTTTTTTTTTTTTTTTTTTTGTGGGGCCCAGGGGTCCAGTTCAGCTGAAGAAAGAATCTTCAAGGAGTCTTCAGGGATTCTTCGGTGAAGATTTTGGCGCCAATACAAAGACTATCATTTTTTCAAACTAGAGCATAGTCATTCATGTAATGATGGCCACCTCCGGCGATTCCGGAGGAAATCTTTGGGAAGGGGTCGTTTTTTGTTTTGTTTTTTTGTGGGGTCCAGGGGTCCAATTCAGCTGAAGAAAGAATCTTCAAGGAGTCTTCAGGGATTCTTCGGTGAAGATTTTGGCGCCAATACGAAGACTATCATTTTTTCAAACTAGAGCATAGTCATTCATGTAATGATGGCCACCTCCGGCGATTCCGGAGGAAATCTTTGGGAAGGGGTCGTTTTTTGTTTTGTTTTTTTGTGGGGTCCAGGGGTCCAATTCAGCTGAAGAAAGAATCTTCAAGGAGTCTTCAGGGATTCTTCGGTGAAGATTTTGGCGCCAATACTAAGACTATCATTTTCTCAAACTAGAGCATAGTCATAAAGGCTACCAGCTATATAAATGGTAGAAATTACCCTTGAAATTGAAAAATGACACTTGTTATACTGCTGAAGAAAGAGTCTTCAAGGAGTCTTCAGGGAATCTTGGGTGAGGATTCTGGAGCCAATATGAAGACTATCATTTTCTAAAACTAGAGCATTGTCATTCATGTAATGATGGCCACCTCCGGCGATTCCGGAGGAAATCTTTGGTAAGGGGTCCTTTTTTTTTTTTTTTTGTGGGGCCCAGGGGTCCAATTCAGCTGAAGAAAGAATCTTCAAAGAGTCTTCAGGGATTCTTCGGTGAAGATTTTGGAGCCAATACGAAGACTATCATTTTCTCAAACTAGAGCATAGTCATTCATGTAATGATGGCCACCTCCAGCGATTCCGGAGGAAATCATTGTTAAGGGGTCCCTTTTTTTTTTTTTTTTTTTGTGGGGCCCAGGGGTCCAGTTCAGCTGAAGAAAGAATCTTCAAGGAGTCTTCAGGGATTCTTCGGTGAAGATTTTGCGCCAACACAAAGACTATCATTTTCTCAAACTAGAGCATAGTCATTCATGTAATGATGGCCACCTCCCGCGATTCCGGAGGAAATCTTTGGTAAGGGGTCCTTTTTTTTTTTTTTTTTGTGGGGCCCAGGGGTCCAGTTCAGCTGAAGAAAGAATCTTCAAGGAGTCTTCAGGGATTCCTCGGTGAAGATTTTGGCGCCAATACGAAGACTATCATTTTCTCAAACTAGAGCATAGTCATTCATGTAATGATGGCCACCTTCAGCGATTCCGGAGGAAATCTTTGGTAAGGGGCCCTTTTTTGTTTTTTTTTGTGGGGCCCAGTGGTCCAATTCAGCTGAAGAAAGAATCTTCAAGGAGTGTTCAGGGATTTTTCGGTGAAGATTTTGGCTCCAATACGAAGACTATCATTTTCTCAAACTAGAGCATAGTCATTCATGTAATGATGGCCACCTCCGGCTATTCCGGAGGAAATCTTTGGTAGTGTTTTTTTTTTTTTTTTTGTGGGGCCCAGGGGTCCAATTCAGCTGAAGAAAGAATCTTCAAGGAGTCTTCAGGGATTCTTCGGTGAAGATTTTGGCGCCAATACGAAGACTATCATTTTCTCAAAGTAGAGCGTAGTCATTCATGTAATGATGGCCACCTCCGGCGATTCCGGAGGAAATCTTTGGTAAGGGGTCCTTTTTTGTTTTCTTTTTGTGGGGCCCAGGGACCCAATTCAGCTGAAGAAAGAATCTTCAAGGAGTCTTCAGGGATTCTTCGGTGAAGATTTTGGCGCCAATACGAAGACTATCATTTTCTCAAACTAGAGCATAGTCATTCATGTAATGATGGCCACCTCCGGCGATTCCGGAGGAAATCTTTGGGAAGGGGTGCTTTTTTGTTTTGTTTTTTTGTGGGGTCCAGGGGTCCAATTCAGCTGAAGAAAGAATCTTCAAGGAGTCTTCAGGGATTATTCGGTGAAGATTTTGGCGCCAATACTAAGACTATCATTTTCTCAAACTAGAGCATAGTCTTAAAGGCTACCAGCTATATAAATGGTAGAAATTACCCTTGAAATTGAAAAATGACACCTGCTATACTGCTGAAGAAAGAGTCTTCAAGGAGTCTTCAGGGAATCTTGGGTGAGGATTCTGGAGCCAATATGAAGACTATCATTTTCTAAAATTAGAGCATTGTCATTCATGTAATGATGGCCACCTCCGGCGATTCCGGAGGAAATCTTTGGTAATGGGTCTTTTTTTTTTTTTTTTGTGGGGCCCAGGGGTCCAATTCAGCTGAAGAAAGAATCTTCAAAGAGTCTTCAGGGATTCTTCGGTGAAGATTTTGGAGCCAATACGAAGACTATCATTTTCTCAAACTAGAGCATAGTCATTCATGTAATGATGGCCACCTCCGGCGATTCCGGAGGAAATCATTGGTAAGGGGTCCTTTTTTTTTTTTTTTTTTGTGGGGCCCAGGGGTCCAGTTCAGCTGAAGAAAGAATCTTCAAGGAGTCTTCAAGGATTCTTCGGTGAAGATTTTGCGCCAACACGAAGACTATCATTTTCTCAAACTAGAGCTTAGTCATTCATGTAATTATGGCCACCTCCGGCGATTCCGGAGGAAATCTTTGGTAAGGGGTCCTTTTTTTTTTTTTTTTGTGGGGCCCAGGGGTCCAGTTCAGCTGAAGAAAGAATCTTCAAGGAGTCTTCAGGGATTCCTCGGTGAAGATCTTGGCGCCAATACGAAGACTATCATTTTCTCAAACTAGAGCATAGTCATTCATGTAATGATGGCCACCTTCGGCGATTCCGGAGGAAATCTTTGGTAAGGGGTCCTTTTTTGTTTTTTTTTTGTGGGGCCCAGTGGTCCAATTCAGCTGAAGAAAGAATCTTCAAGGAGTGTTCAGGGATTCTTCGGTGAATATTTTGGAGCCAATTCGAAGACTATCATTTTCTCAAACTAGAGCATAGTCATTCATGTATTGATGGCCACCTCCGGCGATTCCGGAGGAAATAATTGGTAGTGTTTTTTTTTTTTTTTTTTTTTTTTTGTGGGGCCCAGGGGTCCAATTCAGCTGAAGAAAGAATCTTCAAGGAGTCTTCAGGGAATCTTCGGTGAAGATTTTGGCGCCAATACGAAGACTATCATTTTTTCAAACTAGAGCATAGTCATTCATGTAATGATGGCCACCTCCGGCGATTCCGGAGGAAATCTTTGGTAAGGGGTAGTTTTTTTTGTGGGGCCCAGGAGTCCAATTAAGCTGAAGAAAGAATCTTCAAGGAGTCTTCAGGGATTCTTCGGTGAAGATTTTGGCGCCAATACGAAGACTATCATTTTCTCAAACTAGAGCGTAGTCATTCATGTAATGATGGCCACCTCCGGCGATTCCGGAGGAAATCTTTGGTAAGGGGTCCTTTTTTGTTTTTTTTTGTGGGGCCTAGTGGTCCAATTCAGCTGAAGAAAGAATCTTCAAGGAGTCTTCAGGGATTCTTCGGTGAAGATTTTGGCGCCAATACGAAGACTATCATTTTCTCAAACTAGAGCATAGTCATACATGTAATGATGGCCACCTCCGGCGATTCCGGAGGAAATCTTTGGGAAGGGGTGCTTTTTTGTTTTGTTTTTTTGTGGGGTCCAGGGGTCCAATTCAGCTGAAGAAAGAATCTTCAATGAGTCTTCAGGGATTCTTCGGTGAAGATTTTGGCGCCAATACGAAGACAATCATTTTTTCAAACTAGAGCATAGTCATTCATGTAATGATGGCCACCTCCGGCGATTCCGGAGGAAATCTTTGGGAAGGGGTCGTTTTTTGTTTTGTTTTTTTGTGGGGTCCAGGGGTCCAATTCAGCTGAAGAAAGAATCTTCAAGGAGTCTTTAGGGATTCTTCGGTGAAGATTTTGGCGCCAATACGAAGACAATCATTTTTTCAAACTAGAGCATAGTCATTCATGTAATGATGGCCACCTCCGGCGATTCCGGAGGAAATCTTTGGGAAGGGGTCGTTTTTTGTTTTGTTTTTTTGTGGGGTCCAGGGGTCCAATTCAGCTGAAGAAAGAGTCTACAAGGAGTCTTCAGGGAATCTTGGGTGAGGATTCTGGAGCCAATATGAAGACTATCATTTTCTGAAAGTAGAGCATAGTCATTCATGTAATGATGGCCACCTCCGGCGATTCCGGAGGAAATCTTTGGTAAGGGGTCCTTTTTTTTTTTTTTTTGTGGGGCCCAGGGGTCCAATTCAGCTGAAGAAAGAATCTTCAAAGAGTCTTCAGGGATTCTTCGGTGAAGATTTTGGAGCCAATACGAAGACTATCATTTTCTCAAAGTAGAGCATAGTCATTCATGTAATGATGGCCACCTCCGGCGATTCCGGAGGAAATCTTTGGTAAGGGGTCCTTTTTTTTTTTTTTTTTTTGTGGGGCCCAGGGGTCCAGTTCAGCTGAAGAAAGAGTCTTCAAGGAGTCTTCAGGGATTCTTCGGTGAAGATTTTGCGCCAACACGAAGACTATCATTTTCTCAAACTAGAGCATAGTCATTCATGTAATGATGGCCACCTCCGGCGATTCCGGAGGAAATCTTTGGTAAGGGTTCCTTTATTTATTTTTTTTTTTTTGTGGGGCCCAGAGGTCCAGTTCAGCTGAAGAAAGAATCTTCAAGGAGTCTTCAGGGATTCCTCGGTGAAGATTTTGGCGCCAATACGAAGACTATCATTTTCTCAAACTAGAGCGTAGTCATTCATGTAATGATGGCCACCTCCGGCGATTCCGGAGGAAATCTTTGGTAAGGGGTCCTTTTTTGTTTTTTTTGTGGGGCCCAGTGGTCCAATTCAGCTGAAGAAAGAATCTTCAAAGAGTCTTCAGGGATTCTTCGGTGAATATTTTGGAGCCAATACGAAGACTATCATTTTCTCAAACTAGAGCATAGTCATTCATGTAATGATGGCCACCTCCGGCGATTCCGGAGGAAATCTTTGGTAGTGTTTTTTTTTTTTTTTTTTTTTTTTTTTTTGTGGGGCCCAGGGGTCCAGTTCAGCTGAAGAAAGAATCTTCAAGGAGTCTTCAGGGATTCTTCGGTGAATATTTTGAAGCCAATACGAAGACTATCATTTTCTCAAACTAGAGCATAGTCATTCATGTAATGATGGCCACCTCCGGCGATTCCGGAGGAAATCTTTGGTAGTGTTTTTTTTTTTTTTTTTTTTTTTTTTTGTGGGGCCCAGGGGTCCAGTTCAGCTGAAGAAAGAATCTTCAAGGAGTCTTCAGGGATTCTTCGGTGAAGATTTTGGCGCCAATACGAAGACTATCATTTTTTCAAACTAGAGCATAGTCATTCATGTAATGATGGCTACCTCCGGCGATTCCGGAGGAAATCTTTGGTAAGGGGTAGTTTTTTGTTTTTTTTTGTGGGGTCCAGGAGTCCAATTCAGCTGAAGAAAGAATATTCAAGGAGTCTTCAGGGATTCTTCGGTGAAGATTTTGGCGCCAATACGAAGACTATCATTTTCTCAAACTAGAGCATAGTCATTCATGTAATGATGGCCACCTCCGGCGATTCCGGAGGAAATCTTTGGTAAGGGGTCCTTTTTTGTTTTTTTTTTGGGGGGCCCAGTGGTCCAATTCAGCTGAAGAAAGAATCTTCAAAGAGTCTTCAGGGATTCTTCGGTGAATATTTTGGAGCCAATACGAAGTCTATCATTTTCTCAAACTAGGGCATAGTCATTCATGTAATGATGGCCACCTCCGGCGATTCCGGAGGAAATCTTTGGTAGTGTTTTTTTTTTTTTTTTTTTTTTTTTTGTGGGGCCCAGGGGTCCAGTTCAGCTGAAGAAAGAATCTTCAAGGAGTCTTCAGGGATTCTTTGGTGAAGATTCTGGTGCCAATACGAAGACTATTATTTTTTCAAACTAGAGCATAGTCATTCATGTAATGATGGACACCTCCGGCGATTCCGGAGGAAATCTTTGGTAAGGGGTAGTTTTTTGTTTTTTTTTTTTTTGGGCCCAAGAGTCCAATTCAGCTGAAGAAAGAATATTCAAGGAGTCTTCAGGGATTCTTCGGTGAAGATTTTGGCGCCAATACGAAGACTATCATTTTCTCAAACTAGAGCATAGTCATTCATGTAATGATGGCCACCTCCGGCGATTCCGGAGGAAATCTTTGGTAAGGGGTCCTTTTTTGTTTTTTTTTGTGGGGGCCAGTGGTCCAATTCAGCTGAAGAAAGAATCTTCAAGGAGTCTTCAGGGATTCTTCAGTGAATATTTTGGAGCCAATACGAAGACTATCATTTTCTCAAACTAGAGCATAGTCATTCATGTAATGATGGCCACCTCCGGCGATTCCGGAGGAAATCTTTGGTAAGGGGTCCTTTTTTTTTTTTTTTTTTTTGTGGGGCCCAGGGGTCCAGTTCAGCTGAAGAAAGAATCTTCAAGGAGTCTTCAGGGATCCTTCGGTGAAGATTTTGGCGCCAATACGAAGACTATCATTTTCTCAAACTAGAGCATAGTCATTCATGTAATGATGGACACCTCCGGCGATTCCGGAGGAAATCTTTGGTAAGGGGTCCTTTTTTCATTTTTTGGGGGGGGGGGCACAGGGGTCCAATTCAGCTGAAGAAAGTATCTTCAAAGAGTCTTCAGGGATTCTTCGGTGAAGATTTTGGCGCCAATACTAAGACTATCATTTTCTCAAACTAGAGCATAGTCATAAAGGCTACCAGCTATATAAATGGTAGAAATTACCCTTGAAATTGAAAAATGACACCAGTTATACTGCTGAAGAAAGAGACTTCAAGGAGTCTTCAGGGAATCTTGGGTGAGGATTTTGGAGCCAATATGAAGACTATCATTTTCTAAAACTAGAGCATAGTCATTCATGTAATGATGGCCACCTCCGGCGATTCCGGAGGAAATCTTTGGTAAGGGGTCCTTTTTTGTTTTTTTTTGGGGGGGCCCAGGGGTCCAATTCTGCTGAAGAAAGAATCTTCAAAGAGTCTTCAGGGATTCTTCTGTGAAGATTTTGGAGCCAATACGAAGACTATCATTTTCTCAAACTAGAGCATAGTCATTGATGTAATGGTGGCCACCTCCGGCGATTACGGAGGAAATCTTTGGTAAGGGGTCCTTTTTTTTTTTTTTTTTTTTTTTGTCGGGCCCAGGGGTCCAGTTCAGCTGAAGAAAGAATCTTCAAGGAGTCTTCAGGGATTCTTCAGTGAAGATTTTGGCACAAATACGAAGACTATCATTTTCTCAAACTAGAGCATAGTCATTCATGTAATGATGGCTACCTCCTGCGATTCCGGATGAAATCTTTGGTAAGGGGTCCTTTTTTTTTTTTTTTTTTTGTGTGGCCCAGGGGTCCAGTTCAGCTGAAGAAAGAATCTTCAAGGAGTCTTCAGGGATTCCTCGGTGAAGATTTTGGCGCCAATACGAAGACTATCATTTTCTCAAACTAGAGCATAGTCATTCATGTAATGATGGCCACCTCCGGCGATTCCGGAGGAAATCTTTTGTAAGGGGTCCTTTTTTTTTTTTTTTTTTTTTGTGGGTCCCAGGGGTCCAGTTCAGCTGAAGAAAGAATCTTCAAGGAGTCTTCAGGGATTCTTCGGTGAAGATTTTGGCGCCAATACGAAGACTATCATTTTCTCAAACTAGAGCATAGTCATTCATGTAATGATGGCTACCTCCGGCGATTCCGGAGGAAATCTTTGGTAAGGGGTAGTTTATTGTTTTTTTTTGTGGGGCCCAGGAGTCCAATTCAGCTGAAGAAAGAATATTCAAGGAGCCTTCAGGGATTCTTCGGTGAAGATTTTGGCGCCAATACGAAGACTATCATTTTCTCAAACTAGTGCTTAGTCATTCATGTAATGATGGCCACCTCCAGCGATTCCGGAGGAAATCTTTGGTAAGGGGTCCTTTTTAGCTTTGTTTTTTTTGTGGGGCCCAGGGGTCCAGTTCAGCTGAAGAAAGAATCTTCAAGGAGTCTTCAGGGATTCTTCGGTGAAGATTTTGGTGCCAATACGAAGACTATAATTTTCTCAAACTACAGCATAGTCATTCATGTGATGATGGCCACCTCCGGCGATTCCGGAGGAAATCTTTGGTAAGGGGTCCTTTTTTCTTTTGTTTTTTTTGTGGGGTCCAGGGGTCCAGTTCAGCTGAAGAAAGAATCTTCGAGGAGTCTTCAGGGATTCTTCGGTGAAGATTTTGGCGCCAATACTAAGACTATCATTTTCTCAAACTAGAGCATAGTCATAAAGGCTACCAGCTATATAAATGGTAGAAATTACCCTTGAAATTGAAAAATGACACCTGTTATACTGCTGAAGAAAGAGTCTTCAAGGAGTCTTCAGGGAATCTTGGGTGAGGATTCTGGAGCCAATATGAAGACTATCATTTTCTAAAACTAGAGCACAGTCATTCATGTAATGATGGCCACCTCCGGCGATTACGGAGGAAATCTTTGGTAAGGGGTCCTTTTTTGTTTTTTTTTTGGGGGGGCCCAGGGGTCCAATTCAGCTGAAGAAAGAATCTTCAAAGAGTCTTCAGGGATTCTTCGGTGAAGATTTTGGAGCCAATACGAAGACTATCATTTTCTCAAACTAGAGCATAGTCATTCATGTAATGATGGTCACCTCCGGCGATTCCGGAGGAAATCTTTGGTAAGGGGTCCTTTTTTCTTTTTTTTTTTTTTGTTGGGCCCAGGGGTCCAGTTCAGCTGAAGAAAGAATCTTCAAGGAGTCTTCAGGGATTCTTAGGTGAAGATTTTGCGCCAATACGAAGACTATAATTTTCTCAAACTAGAGCATAGTCATTCATGTAATGATGGCCACCTCCGGCGATTCCGGAGGAAATCTTTGGTAAGGGGTCCGTTTTTGTTTTTTTTGGGGGGGGGGGGGGCCCAGGGGTCCAATTCAGCTTAAGAAAGAATCTTCAAAGAGTCTTCAGGGATTCTTCGGTGAAGATTTTGGAGCCAATACGAAGACTATCATTTTCTCAAACTAGAGCATAGTCATTCATGTAATGATGGCCACCTCCGGCGATTCCGGAGGAAATCTTTGGTAAGGGGTCCTTTTTTTTTTTTTTCTTTGTGGGGCCCAGTGGTCCAGTTCAGCTGAAGAAAGAATCTTCAAGGAGTCTTCAGGGATTCTTCAGTGAAGATTTTGGCACCAATACGAAGACTATCATTTTCTCAAACTAGAGCATAGTCATTCATGTAATGATGGCTACCTCCTGCGATTCCGGAGGAAATCTTTGGTAAGGGGTCCTTTTTTTTTTTTTTTTTGTGGGGCCCAGGGGTCCAGTTCAGCTGAAGAAAGAATCTTCAAGGAGTCTTCAGGGATTCTTCGGTGAAGATTTTGCGCCAACACGAAGACTATCATTTTCTCAAACTAGAGCATAGTCATTCATGTAATGATGGCCACCTCCGGCGATTCCGGAGGAAATCTTTGGTAAGGGGTCCTTTTTTTTTTTTTTTTTTTGTGGGGCCCAGGGGTCCAGTTCAGCTGAAGAAAGAATCTTCAAGGAGTCTTCAGGGATTCCTCGGTGAAGATTTTGGCGCCAATACGAAGACTATCATTTTCTCAAACTAGAGCATAGTCATTCATGTAATGATGGCCACCTTCGGCGATTCCGGAGGAAATCTTTGGTAAGGGGACCTTTTTTGTTTTTTTTTGTGGGGCCCAGTGGTCCAATTCAGCTGAAGAAAGAATCTTCAAGGAGTGTTCAGGGATTCTTCGGTGAATATTTTGGAGCCAATTCGAAGACTATCATTTTCTCAAACTAGAGCATAGTCATTCATGTAATGATGGCCACCTCCGGCGATTCCGGAGGAAATCTTTGGTAGTGTTTTTTTTTTTTTTTTTTTTTTTGTGGGGCCCAGGGGTCCAATTCAGCTGAAGAAAGAATCTTCAAGGAGTCTTCAGGGATTCTTCGGTGAAGATTTTGGCGCCAATACGAAGACTATCATTTTTTCAAACTAGAGCATAGTCATTCATGTAATGATGGCCACCTCAGGCGATTCCGGAGGAAATCTTTGGTAAGGGGTAGTTTTTTTTTTTTTTTTGTGGGGCCCAGGAGTCCAATTCAGCTGAAGAAAGAATCTTCAAGGAGTCTTCAGGGATTCTTCGGTGAAGATTTTGGCGCCAATACGAAGACTATCATTTTCTCAAACTAGAGCGTAGTCATTCATGTAATGATGGCCACCTCCGGCGATTCCGGAGGAAATCTTTGGTAAGGGGTCCTTTTTTGTTTTTTTTTTGTGGGGCCTAGTGGTCCAATTCAGCTGAAGAAAGAATCTTCAAGGAGTCTTCAGGGATTCTTCGGTGAAGATTTTGGCGCCAATACGAAGACTATCATTTTCTCAAACTAGAGCATAGTCATTCATGTAATGGTGGCCACCTCCGGCGATTCCGGAGGAAATCTTTGGGAAGGGGTGCTTTTTTGTTTTGTTTTTTTGTGGGGTCCAGGGGTCCAATTCAGCTGAAGAAAGAATCTTCAAGGAGTCTTCAGGGATTCTTCGGTGAAGATTTTGGCGCCAATACTAAGACTATCATTTTCTCAAAGTAGAGCATAGTCATAAAGGCTATCAGCTATATAAATGGTAGAAATTACCCTTGAAATTGAAAAATGACACCTGTTATACTGCTGAAGAAAGAGTCTACAAGGAGTCTTCAGGGAATCTTGGGTGAGGATTCTGGAGCCAATATGAAGACTATCGTTTTCTAAAAGTAGAGCATAGTCATTCATGTAATGATGGCCACCTCCGGCGATTCCGGAGGAAATCTTTGGTAAGGGGTCCTTTTTTTTTTTTTTTTGTGGGGCCCAGGGGTCCAATTCAGCTGAAGAAAGAATCTTCAAAGAGTCTTCAGGGATTCTTCGGTGAAGATTTTGGAGCCAATACGAAGACTATCATTTTCTCAAAGTAGAGCATAGTCATTCATGTAATGATGGCCACCTCCGGCGATTCCGGAGGAAATCTTTGGTAAGGGGTCCTTTTTTTTTTTTTTTTTTTTGTGGGGCCCAGGGGTCCAGTTCAGCTGAAGAAAGAATCTTCAAGGAGTCTTCAGGGATTCTTCGGTGAAGATTTTGCGCCAACACGAAGACTATCATTTTCTCAAACTAGAGCATAGTCATTCATGTAATGATGGCCACCTCCGGCGATTCCGGAGGAAATCTTTGGTAAGGGGTCCTTTATTTATTTTTTTTTTTTTGTGGGGCCCAGAGGTCCAGTTCAGCTGAAGAAAGAATCTTCAAGGAGTCTTCAGGGATTCCTCGGTGAAGATTTTGGCGCCAATACGAAGACTATCATTTTCTCAAACTAGAGCGTAGTCATTCATGTAATGATGGCCACCTCCGGCTATTCCGGAGGAAATCTTTGGTAAGGGGTCCTTTTTTGTTTTTTTTGTGGGGCCTAGTAGTCCAATTCAGCTGAAGAAAGAATCTTCAAGGAGTGTTCAGGGATTCTTCGGTGAATATTTTGGAGCCAATACGAAGACTATCATTTTCTCAAACTAGAGCATAGTCATTCATGTAATGATGGCCACCTCCGGCGATTCCGGAGGAAATCTTTGGTAGTGTTTTTTTTTTTTTTTTTTTGGGGGGGGGGCCCAGGGGTCCAGTTCAGCTGAAGAAAGAATCTTCAAGGAGTCTTCAGGGATTCTTTGGTGAAGATTCTGGCGCCAATACGAAGACTATTATTTTTTCAAACTAGAGCATAGTCATTCATGTAATGATGGACACCTCCGGCGATTCCGGAGGAAATCTTTGGTAAGGGGTAGTTTTTTGTTTTTTTTTTGTGGGGCCCAGGAGTCCAATTCAGCTGAAGAAAGAATATTCAAGGAGTCTTTAGGGATTCTTCGGTGAAGATTTTGGCGCCAACACGAAGACTATCATTTTCTCAAACTAGAGCATAGTCATTCATGTAATGATGGGCACCTCCGGCGATTCCGGAGGAAATCTTTGGTAAGGGGTCCTTTTTTGTTTTTTTTGTGGGGCCCAGTGGTCCAATTCAGCTGAAGAAAGAATCTTCAAGGAGTCTTCAGGGATTCTTCAGTGAATATTTTGGAGCCAATACGAAGACTATCATTTTCTCAAACTAGAGCATAGTCATTCATGTAATGATGGCCACCTCCGGCGATTCCGGAGGAAATCTTTGGTAAGGGGTCCTTTTTTGTTTTGTTTTTTTTTTGTGGGGCCCAGGGGTCCAGTTCAGCTGAAGAAAGAATCTTCAAGGAGTCTTCAGGGATTCTTCGGTGAAGATTTTGGCGCCAATACGAAGACTATCATTTTCTCAAACTAGAGCATAGTCATTCATGTAATGATGGACACCTCCGGCGATTCCGGAGGAAATCTTTGGTAAGGGGTTCTTTTTTCTTTTTTTTTTGGGGGGGGGGGCACAGGGGTCCAATTCAGCTGAGGAAAGTATTTTCAAAGAGTCTTCAGGGATTCTTCGGTGAAGATTTTGGCGCCAATACTAAGACTATCATTTTCTCAAACTAGAGCATAGTCATAAAGGCTACCAGCTATATAAATGGTAGAAATTACCCTTGAAATTGAAAAATGACACCAGTTATACTGCTGAAGAAAGAGACTTCAAGGAGTCTTCAGGGAATCTTGGGTGAGGATTTTAGAGCCAATATGAAGACTTTCATTTTCTAAAACTAGAGCATAGTCATTCATGTAATGATGGCCACCTCCGGCGATTCCGGAGGAAATCTTTGGTAAGGGGTCCTTTTTTGTTTTTTTTTGGGGGGGCCCAGGGGTCCAATTCAGCTGAAGAAAGAATCTTCAAAGAGTCTTCAGGGATTCTTCGGTGAAGATTTTGGAGCTAATACGAAGACTATCATTTTCTCAAACTAGAGCATAGTCATTCATGTAATGATGGCCACCTCCGGCGATTACGGAGGAAATCTTTGGTAAGGGGTCCTTTTTTTTTTTTTTTTGTGGGGCCCAGGGGTCCAGTTCAGCTGAAGAAAGAATCTTCAAGGAGTCTTCAGGGATTCTTCAGTGAAGATTTTGGCACAAATACGAAGACTATCATTTTCTCAAACTAGAGCATAGTCATTCATGTAATGATGGCTACCTCCTGCGATTCCGGATGAAATCTTTGGTAAGGGGTCCTTTTTTTTTTTTTTTTTGTGGGGCCCAGGGGTCCAGTTCAGCTGAAGAAAGAATCTTCAAGGAGTCTTCAGGGATTCCTCGGTGAAGATTTTGGCGCCAATACGAAGACTATCATTTTCTCAAACTAGAGCATAGTCATTCATGTAATGTTGGCCACCTCCGGTGATTCCGGAGGAAATCTTTGGTAAGGGGTCCTTTTCTTTTTTTTTTTCTTTTTTTGTGGGGCCCAGGGGTCCAGTTCAGCTGAAGAAAGAATCTTCAAGGAGTCTTCAGGGATTCTTCGGTGAAGATTTTGGCGCCAATACGAAGACTATCATTTTCTCAAACTAGAGCATAGTCATTCATGTAATGATGGCTACCTCCGGCGATTCCGGAGGAAATCTTTGGTAAGGGGTAGTTTATTGTTTTTTTTTGTGGGGCCCAGGAGTCCAATTCAGCTGAAGAAAGAATATTCAAGGAGTCTTCAGGGATTCTTCGGTGAAGATTTTGGCGCCAATACGAAGACTATCATTTTCTCAAACTAGAGCTTAGTCATTCATGTAATGATGGCCACCTCCAGCGATTCCGGAGGAAATCTTTGGTAAGGGGTCCTTTTTAGTTTTGTTTTTTTTTTGTGGGGCCCAGGGGTCCAGTTCAGCTGAAGAAAGAATCTTCAAGGAGTCTTCAGGGATTCTTCGGTGAAGATTTTGGCGCCAATACGAAGACTATAATTTTCTCAAACTAGAGCATAGTCATTCATGTAATGATGGCTACCTCCGGCGATTCCGGAGGAAATCTTTGGTTAGGGGTATGTTTTTGTTTTTTTTTGTGGGGCCCAGGAGTCCAATTCAGCTGAAGAAAGAATATTCAAGGAGTCTTCAGGTATTCTTCGGTGAAGATTTTGCGCCAATACGAAGACTATAATTTTCTCAAACTACAGCATAGTCATTCATGTAATGATGGCCACCTCCGGCGATTCCGGAGGAAATCTTTGGTAAGGGGCCCTTTTTTCTTTTGTTTTTTTTGTGGGGTCCAGGGGTCCAGTTCAGCTGAAGAAAGAATCTTCGAGGAGTCTTCAGGGATTCTTCGGTGAAGATTTTGGTGCCAATACGAAGACTATCATTTTCTCAAACTAGAGCATAGTCATTCATGTAATGATGGCCACCTCCGGCGATTCCGGAGGAAATCTTTGATAAGGGGTCCTTTTTTGTTTTTTTTTTTTTGTGGGGCCCAGGGGTCCAATTCAGCTGAAGAAAGAATCTTCAAGGAGTCTTCAGGGATTCTTCGGTAAAGATTTTGGCGCCAATACTAAGACTATCATTTTCTCAAACTAGAGCATAGTCATAGAGGCTACCAGCTATATAAATGGTAGAAATTACCCTTGAAATTGAAAAATGACACCTGTTATACTGCTGAAGAAAGAGTCTTCAAGGAGTCTTCAGGGAATCTTGGGTGAGGATTCTGAAGCCAATATGAAGAATATCATTTTCTAAAACTAGAGCATAGTCATTCATGTAATGATGGCCACCTCCGGCGATTACGGAGGAAATCTTTGGTAAGGGGTCCTTTTTTGTTTTTTTTGGGGGGGGCCCAGGGGTCCAATTCAGCTGAAGAAAGAATCTTCAAAGAGTCTTCAGGGATTCTTCGGTGAAGATTTTGGAGCCAATACGAAGACTATCATTTTCTCAAACTAGAGCATAGTCATTCATGTAATGATGGTCACCTCCGGCAATTCCGGAGGAAATCTTTGGTAAGGGGTCCTTTTTTCTTTTTTTTTTTTTTTGTTGGGCCCAGGGGTCCAGTTCAGCTGAAGAAAGAATCTTCAAGGAGTCTTCAGGGATTCTTAGGTGAAGATTTTGCGCCAATACGAAGACTATCATTTTCTCAAACTAGAGCATAGTCATTCATGTAATGATGGCCACCTCCGGCGATTCCGGAGGAAATCTTTGGTAAGGGGTCCTTTTTTGTTTTTTAGGGGGCGGGGCCCAGGGGTCCAATTCAGCTGAAGAAAGAATCTTCAAAGAGTCTTCAGGGATTCTTCGGTGAAGATTTTGGAGCCAATACGAAGACTATCATTTTCTCAAACTAGAGCATAGTCATTCATGTAATGATGGCTACCTCCGGCGATTCCAGAGGAAATCTTTGGTAAGGGGTCCTTTTTTTTTTTTTTGTGGGGCCCAGGGGTCCAGTTCAGCTGAAGAAAGAATCTTCAAGGAGTCTTCAGGGATTCTTCAGTGAAGATTTTGGCATTAATACGAAGACTATCATTTTCTCAAACTAGAGCATAGTCATTCATGTAATGATGGCTACCTCCTGCAATTCCGGAGGAAATCTTTGGTAAGGGGTCCTTTTTTGTTTTTTTTTGTGGGGCCCAGGGGTCCAATTCAGTTGAAGAAAATATCTTCAAGGAGTCTTCAGGGATTCTTCGGTGAAGATTTTGGCGCCAATACGAAGACTATCATTTTCTCAAACTAGAGCATAGTCATTCATGTAATGATGGCCACCTCCGGCGATTCCGGAGGAAATCTATGGTAAGGGGTCCTTTTTTGTTTTTTTTTGTGGGGCCCAGGGGTCCAATTCAGCTGAAGAAAGAATCTTCAAGGAGTCTTCAGGGATTCTTCGGTGAAGATTTTGGAGCCAATACGAAGACTATCATTTTCTCAAACTAGAGCATAGTCATTCATGTAATGATGGCCACCTCCGGCGATTCCGGAGGAAATCTTTGGTAGGGGGTCTTTTTTTTTTTCGTGGGGCACAGGGGTCCAGTTCAGCTGAAGAAAGAATCTTCAAGGAGTCTTCAGGGATTCTTCGGTGAAGATTTTGGCGCCAATACGAAGACTATCATTTTCTCAAACTAGATCATAGTCATTCATGTAATGATAGCCACATCGGGCGATTCCGGAGGAAATCTTTGGTAAGGAGTCCTTTTTTGTGTTTTTTTTTTTTTTTGTGGGGCCCGGGGGTCCAATTAAGCTGAAGAAAGAATCTTCAAGGAGTCTTCAGGGATTCTTCGGTGAAGATTTTGCGCCAATACTTAGACTAACATTTTCTCAAACTAGAGCATAGTCATAAAGGCTACCAGCTATATAAATGGTAGAAATTACCCTTGAAATTGAAAAATGACACCTGTTATACTGCTGAAGAAAGAGTCTTCAAGGAGTCTTCAGGGAATCTTGGGTGAGGATTTTGGAGCCAATACGAAGACTATCATTTTCTAAAACTAGAGCATAGTCATTCATGTAATGATGGACACCTCCGGCGATTCTGGAGGAAATCTTTGGTAAGGGGTCCTTTTTTTTTTTTTTTTTTTTTTGTGGGGCCCAGGGGTCCAATTCAGCTGAAGAAAGAATCTTCAAAGAGTCTTCAGGGATTCTTCGGTGAAGATTTTGGAGCCAATACGAAGACTATCATTTTCTCAAACTAGAGCATAGTCATTCATGTAATGATGGCCACCTCCGGTGATTCCGGAGGAAATATTTGGTAAGGGGTCCTTTTTTTTTTTTTTTATTTGTGGGGCCCAGGGGTCCAGTTCAGCTGAAGAAAGAATCTTCAAGGAGTCTTCAGGGATTCTTCAGTGAAGATTTTGCACCAATACGAAGACTATCATTTTCTCAAACTAGAGCATAGTCATTCATGTAATGATGGCCACCTCCGGCGATTCCGAAGGAAATCTTTGGTAAGGGGTCCTTTTTTGTTTTTTTTTTTTTTTTTGTGGGGCCCAAGGGTAAAATTCAGCTGAAGAAAGAATCTTCAAGGAGTCTTCAGGGATTCTTCGGTGAAGATTTTGAGCCAATACGAAGACTATCATTTTCTCAAACTAGAGCATAGTCATTCATGTAATGATGGCCACCTCCGGCGATTCCGGAGGAAATCTTTGGTAAGGGGTCCTTTTTTTTTTTTTTTGTGGGGCCCAGGGGTCCAATTCAACTGAAGAAAGAATCTTCAAGGAGTCTTCAGGGATTCTTCGGTGAAGATTTTGGCGCCAATACGAAGACTATCATTTTCTCAAACTAGAGCATAGTCATTCATGTAATGATGGCCACCTCCGGCGATTCCGGAGGAAATCTTTGGTAAGGGGTCCTTTTTTTTTTTTTGTGGGGCCCAGGGGTCCAGTTCAGCTGAAGAAAGAATCTTCAAGGAGTCTTCAGGGATTCTTCGGTGAAGATTTTGGCGCCAATACGAAGACTATCATTTTCTCAAACTAGAGCATAGTCATTCATGTAATGATGGCCACCTCCGGCGATTCCGGAGGAAATCTTTGGAAAGGGGTACTTTTTTGTTTTTTTTTGTGGGACCCAGGGGTCCAATTCAGCTGAAAAAAGAATCTTCAAGGAGTCTTCAGGGATTCTTCGGTGAAGATTTTGGCGCCAATACGAAGACTATCATTTCCTCAAACTAGAGCTTAGTCATTCATGTAATGATGGCCACCTGCGGCGATTCCGGAGGAAATCTTTGGTAAGGGGTCCCTTTTTTTTTTTTTTTTTTTTTTGTGGGGCCCAGGGGTCCAATTCAGCTGAAGAAAGAATCTTCAAGCAGTCTTCAGGGATTCTTCGGTGAAGATTTTGGAGCCAATACGAAGACTATCATTTTCTCAAACTAGAGCATAGTCATTCATGTAATGATGGCCACCACCGGCGATTCCGGAGGAAATCTTTGGTAAGGGGTCCTTTTTTTTTTTTTTTTTTTTGTGGGGCCCAGGGGTCCAATTCAGCTGAAGAAAGAATCTTCAAGCAGTCTTCAGGGATTCTTCGGTGAAGATTTTGGAGCCAATACGAAGACTATCATTTTCTCAAACTAGAGCATAGTCATTCATGTAATGATGGCCACCTCCGGCGATTCCGGAGGAAATCTTTGGTAAGGGGTCCTTTTTTGTTTTTTTTTTTTTGTGGGGCCCAGGGGTCCAATTCAGCTGAAAAAAGAATCTTCAAGGAGTCTTCAGGGATTCTTCGGTGAAGATTTTGCGCCAATACGAAGACTATCATTTTCTCAAACTAGAGCATAGTCATTCATGTAATGATGGCCACCTCCGGCGATTCCGGAGGAAATCTTTGGTAAGGGGTCCTTTTTTTTTTTTTTTTTTTTGTGGGGCCCAGGGGTCCAATTCAGCTGAAGAAAGAATCTTCAAGCAGTCTTCAGGGATTCTTCGGTGAAGATTTTGGAGCCAATACGAAGACTATCATTTTCTCAAACTAGAGCATAGTCATTCATGTAATGATGGCCACCTCCGGCAATTCCGGAGGAAATCTTAGGTAAGGGGTCCTTTTTTTTTTTTTTTTTTTTGTAGGGCCCAGTGGTCCAGTTCAGCTGAAGAAAGAATCTTCAAGGAGTCTTTAGGGATTCTTCGGTGAAGATTTTGGCGCCAATACGAAGACTATCATTTTCTCAAACTAGAGCATAGTCATTCATGTAATGATGGCCACCTCCGGCGATTCCGGAGGAAATCTTTGGTAAGGGGTCCTTTTTTGTTTTTTTTTTTCGTGGGGCCCAGGGGTCCAATTCAGCTGAAGAAAGAATCTTCAAGGAGTCTTCAGGGATTCTTCGGTGAAGATTTTGGAGCCAATACGAAGACTATCTTTTTCTCAAACTAGAGCATATTCATTCATGTAATGATGGCCACCTCCGGCGATTCCGGAGGAAATCTTTGGTAAGGGGTCCTTTTTTTTTTTTTTTTTTTTGTGGGGCTCAGGGGTCCAGTTCAGCTGAAGAAAGAATCTTCAAGGAGTCTTCAGGGATTCTTCGGTGAAGATTTTGGCGCCAATACGAAGACTATCATTTTCTCAAACTAGAGCATAGTCATTCATGTAATGATGGCCACGTCCGGCGATTCCGGAGGAAATCTTTGGTAGGGGGTCTTTTTTTTTTTTCGTGGATCCCAGGGGTCCAGTTCAGCTGAAGAAAGAATCTTCAAGGAGTCTTCAGGGATTCTTCGGTGAAGATTTTGGCTCCAATACGAAGACTATCATTTTCTCAAACTAGAGCATAGTCATTCATGTAATGATGGCCACCTCCGGTGATTCCGGAGGAAATCTTTGGTAAGGGGTCCTTTTTTGTTTTTTTTTGTGGGGCCCAGGGGTCCAATTCAGCTGAAGAAAGAATCTTCAAGGAGTCTTCAGGGATTTTTCAGTGAAGATATTGCGCCAATACGAAGACTATCATTTTCTCAAACTAGAGCATAGTCATTCATGTAATGATGGCCACCTCCGGCGATTCCGGAGGAAATCTTTGGTAAGGGGTCCTTTTTTCTTTTTTTTTTGTGGGGCCCAGGGGTCCAATTCAGCTGAAGAAAGAATCTTCAAGGAGTCTTCAGGGATTCTTCGGTGAAGATTTTGGAGTCATTACGAAGACTATCATTTTCTCAAACTAGAGCTTAGTCATTCATGTAATGATCTCCACCTCCGGCGATTCCGGAGGAAATCTTTCGTAAGGGGTTCGTTTTTTTTTTTTTTTTTTTTTGTGGGGCCCAGGGGTCCAATTCAGCTGAAGAAAGAATCTTCAAGGAGTCTTCAGGGATTCTTCGGTGAAGATTTTGTAGCCAATACGAAGACTATCATTTTCTCAAACTAGAGCATAGTCATTCATGTAATGATGGCCACCTCCGGCGATTCCGGAGGAAATCTTTGGTAGGGGGTCCTTTTTTTTTTCGTGGGGCCCAGGGGTCCAGTTCAGCTGAAGAAAGAATCTTCAAGGAGTCTTCAGGGATTCTTCGGTGAAGATTTTGGGGCCAATACGAAGACTATCATTTTCTCAAACTAGAGCATAGTCATTCATGTAATGATGGCCACCTCCGGCGATTCCGGAGGAAATCTTTGGTAAGGGTTCCTTTTTTTTTTTTTTTTTTTTGTGGGGCCCAGGGGTTCAGTTCAGCTGAAGAAAGAATCTTGAAGGAGTCTTCAGGGATTCTTCGGTGAAGATTTTCCGGCCAATACTAAGACTATCATTTTCTCAAACTAGAGCATAGTCATAAAGGCTACCAGCTATATAAATGGAAGAAATTACCCTTGAAATCGAAAAATGACACCTGTTATACTGCTGAAGAAAGAGTGTTCAAGGAGTCTTCAGGGAATCTTGGGTGAGGATTTTGGAGCCAATACGAAGACTATCAATTTCTAAAACTAGAGCATAGTCATTCATGTAATGATGGACACCTCCGGCGATTCCGGAGGAAATCTTTGGTATGGGGTCCTTTTTTTTTTTTTGTGGGGCCCAGGGGTCCAATTCTGCTGAAGAAAGAATCTTCAAAGAGTCTTCAGGGATTCTTCGGTGAAGATTTTGGAGCCAATACGAAGACTATCATTTTCTCAAACTAGAGCATAGTCATCCATGTAATGATGGCCACCTCCGGCGATTCCGGAGGAACTCTTTGGTAAGGGGTCCTTTTTTGTTTTTTTTTGTGGGGCCCAGGGGTCCAATTCAGCTGAAGAAAGAATCTTCAAGGAGTCTTCAGGGATTCTTCGGTGAAGATTTTGGAGCCAATACGAAGACTATCATTTTCTCAAACTAGAGCATAGTCATTCATGTAATGATGGCCACCTCCGGTGATTCCAGAGGAAATCTATGGTAAGGGGTCCTTTTTTGTTTTTTTTTTTTTGTGGGGCCCAGGGGTCCAATTCAGCTGAAGAAAGAATCTTCAAGGAGTCTTCAGGGATTCTTCGGTGAAGATTTTGGAGCCAATACGAAGACTATCATTTTCTCAAACTAGAGCATAGTCATTCATGTAATGATGGCAACCTCCAGCGATTCCGGAGGAAATCTTTGGTAGGGGGTCTTTTTTTTTTTTTCGTGGGGCCCAGGGGTCCAGTTCAGCTGAAGAAAGAATCTTCAAGGAGTCTTCAGGGATTCTTCTGTGAAGATTTTGGCGCCAATACGAAGACTATCATTTTCTCAAACTAGAGCATAGTCATTCATGTAATGATGGCCACCTCCGGCGATTCCGGAGGAAATCTTTGGTAAGGGGTACTTTTTTGGTTTTTTTTTGTGGGGCCCAGGGGTCCAATTCAGCTGAAGAAAGAATCTTCAAGGAGTCTTCAGGGATTCTTCGGTGAATATTTTGGCGCCAATACGAAGACTATCATTTCCTCAAACTAGAGCTTAGTCATTCATGTAATGATGGCCACCTGCGGCAAATTCCGGAGGAAATCTTTGGTAAGGGGTCCTTTTTTTTTTTTTTTTTGTGGGGCCCAGGGGTCCAATTCAGCTGAAGAAAGAATCTTCAAGGAGTCTTCAGGGATTCTTCGGTGAAGATTTTGCGCCAATACGAAGACTATCATTTTCTCAAACTAGAGCATAGTCATTCATGTAATGATGGCCACCTCCGGCGATTCCGGAGGAAATCTTTGGTAAGAGGTCCTTTTTTGTTTTTTTTTTTTGTGGTGCCCAGGGGTCCAATTCAGCTGAAGAAAGAATCTTCAAGCAGTCTTCAGGGATTCTTCGGTGAAGATTTTGGAGCCAATACAAAGACTATCATTTTCTCAAACTAGAGCATAGTCATTCATGTACTGATGGCCACCTCCGGAGATTCCGGAGGAAATCTTTGGTAAGGGGTCCTTTTTTGTTTTTTTTTTTTTTGTGGGGCCCAGTGGTCCAGTTCAGCTGAAGAAAGAATCTTCAAGGAGTCTTTAGGGATTCTTCGGTGAAGATTTTGGCGCCAATACGAAGACTATAATTTTCTCAAACTAGAGCATAGTCATTCATGTAATGATGGCCACCTCCGGCGATTCCGGAGGAAATCTTTGGTTAAGGGGTCCTTTTTTTTTTTTTTGTGGGGCCCAGGGGTCCAATTCAGCTGAAGAAAGAATCTTCAAGGAGTCTTCAGGGATTCTTCGGTGAAGATTTTGGAGCCAATACGAAGACTATCTTTTTCTCAAACTAGAGCATATTCATTCATGTAATGATGGCCACCTCCGGCGATTCCGGAGGAAATCTTTGGTAAGGGGTCCTTTTTTGTTTTTTTTGTTTTTTTGTGGGGCTCAGGGGTCCAGTTCAGCTGAAGAAAGAATCTTCAAGGAGTCTTCAGGGATTCTTCGGTGAAGATTTTGGCGCCAATACGAAGACTATAATTTTCTCAAACTAGAGCATAGTCATTCATGTAATGATGGCCACCTCCGGCGATTCCGGAGGAAATCTATGGTAAGGGGTCCTTTTTTGTTTTTTTGTGGGGCCCAGTGGTCCAGTTCAGCTGAAGAAAGAATCTTCAAGGAGCCTTCAGGGATTCTTCGGTGAAGATTTTGGAGGCAATACAAAGACTATCATTTTCTCAAACTAGAGCATAGTCATTCATGTAATGATGGCCACCTCCGGCGATTCTGGAGGAAATCTTTGGTAGGGGGTCTTTTTTTTTTTTCGTGGATCCCAGGGGTCCAGTTCAGCTGAAGAAAGAATCTTCAAGGAGTCTTCAGGGATTCTTCGGTGAAGATTTTGGCGCCAATACGAAGACTATCATTTTCTCAAACTAGAGCATAGTCATTCATGTAATGATGGCCACCTCCGGTGATTCCGGAGGAAATCTTTGGTAAGGGGTCCTTTTTTGTTTTTTTTTGTGGGGCCCAGGGGTCCAATTCAGCTGAAGAAAGAATCTTCAAGGAGTCTTCAGGGATTCTTCAGTGAAGATTTTGGAGCCAATACAAAGACTATCATTTTCTCAAACTAGAGCATAGTCATTCATGTAATGATGGCCACCTCCGGCGATTCCGGAGGAAATCTTTGGTAAGGGGTCCTTTTTTTTTTTGTGGGGCCCAGGGGTCCAGTTCAGCTGAAGAAAGAATCTTCAAGGAGTCTTCAGGGATTCTTCGGTGAAGATATTGCGCCAATACGAAGACTATCATTTTCTCAAACTAGAGCATAGTCATTCATGTAATGATGGCCACCTCCGGCGATTCCGGAGGAAATCTTTGGTAAGGGGTCCTTTTTTCTTTTTTTTTTTCTGGGGCCCAGGGGTCCAATTCAGCTGAAGAAAGAATCTTCAAGGATTCTTCAGGGATTCTTCGGTGAAGATTTTGGAGTCAATACGAAGACTATCATTTTCTCAAACTAGAGCTTAGTCATTCATGTAATGATCTCCACCTCCGGCGATTCCGGAGGAAATCTTTCGTAAGGGGTTCGTTTTTTTTTTTTTTTTTGTGGGGCCCAGGGGTCCAATTCAGCTGAAGAAAGAATCTTCAAGGAGTCTTCAAGGATTCTTCGGTGAAGATTTTGGAGCCAATACGAAGACTATCATTTTCTCAAACTAGAGCATAGTCATTCATGTAATGATGGCCACCTCCGGCGATTCCGGAGGAAATCTTTGGTAGGGGTCCTTTTTTTTTTCGTGGGGCCCAGGGGTCCAGTTCAGCTGAAGAAAGAATCTTCAAGGAGTCTTCAGGGATTCTTCGGTGAAGATTTTGGCGCCAATACGAAGACTATCATTTTCTCAAACTAGAGCATAGTCATTCATGTAATGATGGCCACCTCCGGCGATTCCGGAGGAAATCTTTGGTAAGGGTTCCTTTTTTTTTTTTTTTTTTTTGTGGGGCCCAGGGGTTCAGTTCAGCTGAAGAAAGAATCTTCAAGGAGTCTTCAGGGATTCTTCGGTGAAGATTTTGGCACCAATATTAAGACTCTCATTTTCTCAAACTAGAGCATAGTCATAAAGGCTACCAGCTATATAAATGGAAGAAATTACCCTTGAAATCGAAAAATGACACCTGTTATACTGCTGAAGAAAGAGTCTTCAAGGAGTCTTCAGGGAATCTTGGGTGAGGATTTTGGAGCCAATACGAAGACTATCATTTTCTAAAACTAGAGCATAGTCATTCATGTAATGATGGACACCTCCGGCGATTCCGGAGGAAATCTTTGGTAAGGGGTCCTTTTTTGTTTTTTTTTTTGTGGGGCCCAGGGGTCCAATTCTGCTGAAGAAAGAATCTTCAAAGAGTCTTCAGGGATTCTTCGGTGAAGATTTTGGAACCAATACGAAGACTATCATTTTCTCAAACTAGAGCATAGTCATTCATGTAATGATGGCCACCTCCGGCGATTCCGGAGGAACTCTTAGGTAAGGGGTCCTTTTTTTTTTTTTTTTTTTTGTGGGGCCCAGGGGTCCAATTCAGCTGAAGAAAGAATCTTCAAGGAGTCTTCAGGGATTCTTCGGTGAAGATTTTGGAGACAATACGAAGACTATCATTTTCTCAAACTAGAGCATAGTCAGTCATGTAATGATGGCCACCTCCGGCGATTCCGGAGGAAATCTTTGGTAAGGGGTCCTTGTTTGTTTTTGTTTTTTTTTTTGTGGGGCTCAGGGGTCCAGTTCAGCTGAAGAAAGAATCTTCAAGGAGTCTTCAGGGATTCTTCGGTGAAGATTTTGGAGCCAATACGAAGACTATCATTTTCTCAAACTAGAGCATAGTCATTCATGTAATGATGGCCACCTCCGGCGATTCCATAGGAAATCTATGGTAAGGGGTCCTTTTTTGTTTTTTTTTTGTGGGGCCCAGGGGTCCAATTCAGCTGAAGAAAGAATCTTCAAGGAGTCTTCAGGGATTCTTCGGTGAAGATTTTGGCGCCAATACGAAGACTATCATTTTCTCAAACTAGAGCATAGTCATTCATGTAATGATGGCAACCTCCAGCGATTCCGGAGGAAATCTTTGGTAGGGGGTCTTTTTTTTTTTCGTGGGGCCCAGGGGTCCAGTTCAGCTGAAGAAAGAATCTTCAAGGAGTCTTCAGGGATTCTTCGGTGAAGATATTGCGCCAATACGAAGACTATCATTTTCTCAAAATAGAGCATAGTCATTCATGTAATGATGGCCACCTCCGGCGATTCCGGAGGAAATCTTTGGTAAGGGGTCCTTTTTTTTTTTTTTTTTTTTGTGGGGCCCAGGGGTCCAATTAAGCTGAAGAAAGAATAATCAAGGAGTCTTCAGGGATTCTTCGGTGAAGATTTTGCGCCAATACTAAGACTATCATTTTCTCAAACTAGAGCATAGTCATAAAGGCTACCAGCTATATAAATGGTAGAAATTACCCTTGAAATTGAAAAATGACACCTGTTATACTGCTGAAGAAAGAGTCTTCAAGGAGTCTTCAGGGAATCTTGGGTGAGGATTTTGGAGCCAATATGAAGACTATCATTTTCTAAAACTAGAGCATAGTCATTCATGTAATGATGGCCAACTCCGGCGATTCCGAAGGAAATCTTTGGTAAGGGGTCCTTTTTTGTTTTTTTTGTGGGGCCCAGGGGTCCAATTCAGCTGAAGAAAGAATCTTCAGAGTCTTCAGGGATTCTTCGGTGAAGATTTTGGAGCCAATACGAAGACTATCATTTTCTCAAACTAGAGCATAGTCATTCATGTAATGATGGCCACCTCCGGCGATTCCGGAGGAAATATTTGGTAAGGGGTCTTTTTTTTTTTTTATTTGTGGGGCCCAGGGGTCCAGTTCAGCTGAAGAAAGAATCTTCAAGGAGTCTTCAGGGATTCTTCAGTGAAGATTTTGCACCAATACGAAGACTATCATTTTCTCAAACTAGAGCATAGTCATTCATGTAATGATGGCCACCTCCGGCGATTCCGGAGGAAATCTTTGGTAAGGGGTCCTTTTTTTTTTTTTTTTTTGTGGGGCCTAGGGGTCCAATTCAGCTGAAGAAAGAATCTTCAAGCAGTCTTCAGGGATTCTTCGGTGAAGATTTTGGAGCCAATACGATGACTATCATTTTCTCAAACTAGAGCATAGTCATTCATGAAATGATGGCCACCTCCGGCGATTCCGGAGGAAATCTTTGGTTAGGGGTCCTTTTTTTTTTTTTTTTTTTTTTTGTGGGGCCCAGGGGTCCAGTTCAGCTGAAGAAAGAATCTTCAAGGAGTCTTCACGGATTCTTCGGTGAAGATTTTGGCGCCAATACGAAGACTATCATTTTCTCAAACTAGAGCATAGTCATTCATGTAATGATGGCCACCTCCGGCGATTCTGGAGGAAATCTTTGGTAAGGGGTCCTTTTTTGTTTTTTTTTTGTGGGGCCCAGGGGTCCAATTCAGCTGAAGAAAGATCTTCAAGGAGTCTTCAGGGATTCCTCGGTGAAGATTTTGGAGCCAATACGAAGACTATCATTTCCTCAAACTAGAGCTTAGTCATTCATGTAATGATGGCCACCTCCGGCGATTCCGGAGGAAATCTTTGGTAAGGGGTCCTTTTTTTTTTTTTTTTTTTTGTGGGGCCCAGGGGTCCAATTCAGCTGAAGAAAGAATCTTCAAGCAGTCTTCAGGGATTCTTCGGTGAAGATTTTGGAGCCAATACGAAGACTATCATTTTCTCAAACTAGAGCATAGTCATTCATGTAATGATGGCCACCTCCGGCGATTCCGGAGGAAATCTTTGGTAAGGGGTCCTTTTTTGTTTTGTTTTTTTGTGGGGCCCAGTGGTCCAGTTCAGCTGAAGAAAGAATCTTCAAGGAGTCTTCAGGGATTCTTCGGTGAAGATTTTGGCGCCAATGCGAAGACTATCATTTTCTCAAACTAGAGCATAGTCATTCATGTAATGATGGCCACCTCCGGCGATTCCGGAGGAAATCTTTGGTAAGGGGTCCTTTTTTTTTTTTTTTTTTTGTGGGGCCCAGGGGTCCAATTCAGCTGAAGAAAGAATCTTCAAGGAGTCTTCAGGGATTCTTCGGTGAAGATTTTGGAGCCAATACGAAGACTATCATTTTCTCAAACTAGAGCATAGTCATTCATGTAATGATGGCCACCTCCGGCGATTCCGGAGGAAATCTTTGGTAAGGGGTCCTTTTTTTTTTTTTTTTTTTTTTTTGTGGGGCTCAGGGGTCCAGTTCAGCTGAAGAAAGAATCTTCAAGGAGTCTTCAGGGATTCTTCGGTGAAGATTTTGGCGCCAATACGAAGACTATCATTTTCTAAAACTAGAGCATAGTCATTCATGTAATGATGGCCACCTCCGGCGATTCCGGAGGAAATCTATGGTAAGGGGTCCTTTTTTGTTTTTTTTTTGTGGGGCCCAGGGGTCCAATTCAGCTGAAGAAAGAATCTTCAAGGAGTCTTCAGGGATTCTTCGGTGAAGATTTTGGCGCCAATACGAAGACTATCATTTTCTCAAACTAGAGCATAGTCATTCATGTAATGATGGCCACCTCCGGCGATTCCAGAGGAAATCTTTGGTAAGGGGTACTTTTTTGTTTTTTTTTTGTGGGACCCAGGGGTCCAATTCAGCTGAAGAAAGAATCTTCAAGGAGTCTTCAGGGATTCTTCGGTGAAGATTTTGGCGCCAATACGAAGACTATCATTTCCTCAAACTAGAGCTTAGTCATTCATGTAATGATGGCCACCTGCGGCGATTCCGGAGGAAATCTTTGGTAAGGGGTCCTTTTTTTTTTTTTTTTTGTGGGGCCCAGGGTCCAATTCAGCTGAAGAAAGAATCTTCAAGCAGTCTTCAGGGATTCTTCGGTGAAGATTTTGGAGCCAATACGAAGACTATCATTTTCTCAAACTAGAGCATAGTCATTCATGTAATGATGGCCACCTCCGGCGATTCCGGAGGAAATCTTTGGTAAGGGGTCGTTTTTTTTTTTTTTTTTTTTGTGGGGCCCAGGGGTCCAATTCAGCTGAAGAAAGAATCTTCAAGCAGTCTTCAGGGATTCTTCGGTGAAGATTTTGGAGCCAATACGAAGACTATCATTTTCTCAAACTAGAGCATAGTCATTCATGCAATGATGGCCACCTCCGGCGATTCCGGAGGATATCTTTGGTAAGGGGTCCTTTTTTGTTTTTTTTTTTGTGGGGCCCAGGGGTCCAATTCAGCTGAAGAAAGAATCTTCAAGGAGTCTTCAGGGATTCTTCGGTGAAGATTTCGCGCCAATACGAAGACTATCATTTTCTCAAACTAGAGCATAGTCATTCATGTAATGCTGGCCACCTCCGGCGATTCCGGAGGAAATCTTTGGTAAGGGGTCCTTTTTTTTTTTTTTTTTTTTTTGTGGGGCCCAGGGGTCCAATTCAGCTGAAGAAAGAATCTTCAAGCAGTCTTCAGGGATTCTTCGGTGAAGATTTTGGAGCCAATACGAAGACTATCATTTTCTCAAACTAGAGCATAGTCATTCATGTAATGATGGCCACCTCCGGCGATTCCGGAGGAAATCTTTGGTAAGGGGTCCTTTTTTTTTTTTTTTTTTGTAGGGCCCAGTGGTCCAGTTCAGCTGAAGAAAGAATCTTCAAGGAGTCTTTAGGGATTCTTTGGTGAAGATTTTGGCGCCAATACGAAGACTATCATTTTCTCAAACTAGAGCATAGTCATTCATGTAATGATGGCCACCTCCGGCGATTCCGGAGGAAATCTTTGGTAAGTGGTCCTTTTTTGTTTTTTTTTTTGTGGGGCCCAGGGGTCCAATTCAGCTGAAGAAAGAATCTTCAAGGAGTCTTCAGGGATTCTTCGGTGAAGATTTTGGAGCCAATACGAAGACTATCTTTTTCTCAAACTAGAGCATATTCATTCATGTAATGATGGCCACCTCCGGCGATTCCGGAGGAAATCTTTGGTAAGGGGTCCTTTTTTGTTTTTTTTTTTTTTTGTGGGGCTCAGGGGTCCAGTTCAGCTGAAGAAAGAATCTTCAAGGAGTCTTCAGGGATTCTTTGGTGAAGATTTTGGCGCCAATACGAAGACTATCATTTTCTCAAACTAGAGCATAGTCATTCATGTAATGGTGGCCACCTCCGGTGATTCCGGAGGAAATATTTGGTAAGGGGTCCTTTTTTGTTTTTTTTTGGGGAGCCCAGGGGTCAAATTCAGCTGAAGAAAGAATCTTCAAGGAGTCTT
The DNA here is from genome assembly GCA_039081455.1 of Macrobrachium rosenbergii. Taxonomy (NCBI): domain Eukaryota; kingdom Metazoa; phylum Arthropoda; class Malacostraca; order Decapoda; family Palaemonidae; genus Macrobrachium; species Macrobrachium rosenbergii. Next base: position 63,238,268 of record JANJGK010000010.1, on the reverse strand, counting down.
TAGGGATTCTTCAGTGAAGATTTTGGAGCCAATACGAAGACTATCATTTTCTCAAACTAGAGCATATTCATTCATGTAATGATGGCCACCTCCGGCGATTCCGGAGGAAATCTTTGGTAAGGGGTCCTTTTTTTTTTTTTGTGGGGCCCAGGGGTCCAATTCAGCTGAAGAAAGAATCTTCAAGGAGTCTTCAGGGATTCTTCGGTGAAGATATTGCGCCAATAGGAAGACTATCATTTTCTCAAACTAGAGCATAGTCATTCATGTAATAATGGCCACCTCTGGCGATTCCGGAGGAAATCTTTGGTAAGGGGTCCTTTTTTCTTTTTTTTTTGTGGGGCCCAGGGGTCCAATTCAGCTGAAGAAAGAATCTTCAAGGAGTCTTCAGGGATTCTTCGGTGAAGATTTTGGAGTCAATACGAAGACTATCATTTTCTCAAACTAGAGCTTAGTCATTCATGTAATGATCTCCACCTCCGGCGATTCCGGAGGAAATCTTTCGTAAGGGGTTCGTTTTTTTTTTTTTTTTTTTTTGTGGGGCCCAGGGGTCCAATTCAGCTGAAGAAAGAATCTTCAAGGAGTCTTCAGGGATTCTTTGGTGAAGATTTTGGAGCCAATACGAAGACTATCATTTTCTCAAACTAGAGCATAGTCATTCATGTAATGATGGCCACCTCCGGCGATTCCGGAGGAAATCTTTGGTAGGGGGTCCTTTTTTTTTTCGTGGGGCCCAGGGGTCCAGTTCAGCTGAAGAAAGAATCTTCAAGGAGTCTTCAGGGATTCTTCGGTGAAGATTTTGGCGCCAATACGAAGACTATCATTTTCTCAAACTAGAGCATAGTCATTCATGTAATGATGGCCACCTCCGGCGATTCCGGAGGAAATCTTTGGTAAGGGTTCCTTTTTTTTTTTTTTTTTTTTGTGGGGCCCAGGGGTTCAGTTCAGCTGAAGAAAGAATCTTGAAGGAGTCTTCAGGGATTCTTCGGTGAAGATTTTGGCGCCAATACTAAGACTATCATTTTCTCAAACTAGAGCATAGTCATAAAGGCTACCAGCTATATAAATGGAAGAAATTACCCTTGAAATTGAAAAATGACACCTGTTATACTGCTGAAGAAAGAGTCTTCAAGGAGTCTTCAGGGAATCTTGGGTGAGGATTTTGGAGCTAATACGAAGACTATCATTTTCTAAAACTAGAGCATAGTCATTCATGTAATGATGGACACCTCCGGCGATTCCGGAAGAAATCTTTGGTAAGGGGTCCTTTTTTGTTTTTTTTTTTTTGTGGGGCCCAGGGGTCCAATTCAGCTGAAGAAAGAATCTTCAAAGAGTCTTCAGGGATTCTTCGGTGAAGATTTTGGAGCCAATACGAAGACTATCATTTTCTCAAACTAGAGCATAGTCATTCATGTAATGATGGCCACCTCCGGTGATTCCGGAGGAAATATTTGGTAAGGGGTCCTTTTTTTTTTTTATTTGTGGGGCCCAGGGGTCCAGTTCAGCTGAAGAAAGAATCTTCAAGGAGTCTTCAGGGATTCTTCAGTGAAGGTTTTGCACCAATACGAAGACTATCATTTTCTCAAACTAGAGCATAGTCATTCATGTAATGATGGCCACCTCCGGCGATTCCGGAGGAAATCTTTGGTAAGGGGTCCTTTTTTGTTTTTTTTTTTTGTGGGGCCCAAGGGTCCAATTCAGCTGCAGAAAGAATCTTCAAGGAGTCTTCAGGGATTCTTCGGTGAAGATTTTGAGCCAATACGAAGACTATCATTTTCTCAAACTAGAGCATAGTCATTCATGTAATGATGGCCACCTCCGGCGATTCCGGAGGAAATCTTTGGTAAGGGTTCCTTTTTTGTTTTTGTTTTTTTTTGTGGGGCTCAGGGGTCCAGTTCAGCTGAAGAAAGAATCTTCAAGGAGTCTTCAGGGATTTTTCGGTGAAGATTTTGGCGCCAAGACGAAGACTATCATTTTCTCAAACTAGAGCATAGTCATTCATGTAATGGTGGCCACCTCCGGCGATTCCGGAGGAAATCTTTGGTAAGGGGTACTTTTTTGTTTTTTTTTTTTTGTGGGGCCCAGGGGTCCAATTCAGGGATTCTTCGGTGAAGATTTTGGCGCCAATACGAAGACTATCATTTCCTCAAACTAGTGCTTAGTCATTCATGTAATGATGGCCACCTGCGGCAAATTCCGGAGGAAATCTTTGGTAAGGGGTCCTTTTTTTTTTTTTTTTTTTTTGTGGGGCCCAGGGGTCCAATTCAGCTGAAGAAAGAATCTTCAAGGAGTCTTCAGGGATTCTTCGGTGAAGATTTTGCGCCAATACGAAGACTATCATTTTCTCAAACTAGAGCATAGTCATTCATGTAATGATGGCCACCTCCGGCGATTCCGGAGGAAATCTTTGGTAAGGGGTCCTTTTTTTTTTTTTTTTTTTTTTTGTGGTGCCCAGGGGTCCAATTCAGCTGAAGAAAGAATCTTCAAGCAGTCTTCAGGGATTCTTCAGTGAAGATTTTGGAGCCAATACAAAGACTATCATTTTCTCAAACTAGAGCAAAGTCATTCATGTAATGATGGCCACCTCCGGCGATTCCGGAGGAAATCTTTGGTAAGGGGTCCTTTTTTGTTTTTTTTTTTTGTGGGGCCCAGTGGTCCAGTTCAGCTGAAGAAAGAATCTTCAAGGAGTCTTTAGGGATTCTTCGGTGAAGATTTTGGCGCCAATACGAAGACTATAATTTTCTCAAACTAGAGCATAGTCATTCATGTAATGATGGCCACCTCCGGCGATTCCGGAGGAAATCTTTGGTAAGGGGTCCTTTTTTGTTTTTTTTTTTTTTTGTGGGGCCCAGGGGTCCAATTCAGCTGAAGAAAGAATCTTCAAGGAGTCTTCAGGGATTCTTCGGTGAAGATTTTGGAGCCAATACGAAGACTATCTTTTTCTCAAACTAGAGCATATTCATTCATGTAATGATGGCCACCTCCGGCGATTCCGGAGGAAATCTTTGGTAAGGGGTCCTTTTTTTTTTTTTTTTTTTTTTTTGTGGGGCTCAGGGGTCCAGTTCAGCTGAAGAAAGAATCTTCAAGGAGTCTTCAGGGATTCTTCGGTGAAGATTTTGGCGCCAATACGAAGACTATCATTTTCTCAAACTAGAGCATAGTCATTCATGTAATGATGGCCACCTCCGGTGATTCCGGAGGAAATATTTGGTAAGGGGTCCTTTTTTTTTTTTATTTGTGGGGCCCAGGGGTCCAGTTCAGCTGAAGAAAGAATCTTGAAGGAGTCTTCAGGGATTCTTCAGTGAAGATTTTGCACCAATACGAAGACTATCATTTTCTCAAACTAGAGCATAGTCATTCATGTAATGATGGCCACCTCCGGCGATTCCGGAGGAAATCTTTGGTAAGTGGTCCTTTTTTGTTTTTTTTGGGGGGGGGCCCAGTGGTCCAATTCAGCTGAAGAAAGAATCTTCAAGGAGTCTTCAGGGATTCTTCGGTGAAGATTTTGGCGCCAATACGAAGACTATCATTTTCTCAAACTAGAGCATAGTCATTCATGTAATGATGGCCACCTCCGGCGATTCCGGAGGAAATCTTTGGTAAGGGTTCCTTTTTTTTTTTTTTTTTTGTGGGGCCCAGGGGTTCAGTTCAGCTGAAGAAAGAATCTTGAAGGAGTCTTCAGGGATTCTTCGGTGAAGATTTTGGCGCCAATACTAAGACTATCATTTTCTCAAACTAGAGCATAGTCATAAAGGCTACCATCTATATAAATGGAAGAAATTACCCTTGAAATCGAAAAATGACACCTGTTATACTGCTGAAGAAAGAGTCTTCAAGGAGTCTTCAGGGAATCTTGGGTGAGGATTTTGGAGCCAATACGAAGACTATTAATTTCTAAAACTAGAGCATAGTCATTCATGTAATGATGGACACCTCCGGCGATTCCGGAGGAAATCTTTGTAAGGGGTCCTTTTTTTTTTTTTTGTGGGGCCCAGGGGTCCAATTCTGCTGAAGAAAGAATCTTCAAAGAGTCTTCAGGGATTCTTCGGTGAAGATTTTGAGCCAATACGAAGACTATCATTTTCTCAAACTAGAGCATAGTCATTCATGTAATGATGGCCACCTCTGGCGATTCCGGAGGAAATCTTTGGTAAGGGTTCCTTTTTTTTTTTTGTTTTTTTTGTGGGGCTCAGGGGTCCAGTTCAGCTGAAGAAAGAATCTTCAAGGAGTCTTCAGGGATTTTTCGGTGAAGATTTTGGCGCCAAGACGAAGACTATCATTTTCTCAAACTAGAGCATAGTCATTCATGTAATGGTGGCCACCTCCGGCGATTCCGGAGGAAATCTTTGGTAAGGGGTACTTTTTTGTTTTTTTTTTTGTGGGGCCCAGGGGTCCAATTCAGCTGAAGATAGAATCTTCAAGGAGTCTTCAGGGATTCTTCGGTGAAGATTTTGGCGCCAATACGAAGACTATCATTTCCTCAAACTAGTGCTCAGTCATTCATGTAATGATGGCCACCTGCGGCAAATTCCGGAGGAAATCTTTGGTAAGGGGTCCTTTTTTTTTTTTTTTTTTTTTTTGTGGGGCCCAGGGGTCCAATTCAGCTGAAGAAAGAATCTTCAAGGAGTCTTCAGGGATTCTTCGGTGAAGATTTTGCGCCAATACGAAGACTATCATTTTCTCAAACTAGAGCATAGTCATTCATGTAATGATGGCCACCTCCGGCGATTCCGGAGGAAATCTTTGGTAAGGGGTCCTTTTTTTTTTTTTTTTTTTTTGTGGTGCCCAGGGGTCCAATTCAGCTGAAGAAAGAATCTTCAAGGAGTCTTCAGGGATTCTTCGGTGAAGATTTTGGAGCCAATACAAAGACTATCATTTTCTCAAACTAGAGCATAGTCATTCATGTAATGATGGCCACCTCCGGCGATTCCGGAGGAAATCTTTGGTAAGGGGTCCTTTTTTGTTTTTTTTTTTTTTTGTGGGGCCCAGTGGTCCAGTTCAGCTGAAGAAAGAATCTTCAAGGAGTCTTTAGGGATTCTTCGGTGAAGATTTTGGCGCCAATACGAAGACTATAATTTTCTCAAACTAGAGCATAGTCATTCATGTAATGATGGCCACCTCCGGCGATTCCGGAGGAAATCTTTGGTAAGGGGTCCTTTTTTGTTTTTTTTTTTTGTGGGGCCCAGGGGTCCAATTCAGCTGAAGAAAGAATCTTCAAGGAGTCTTCAGGGATTCTTCGGTGAAGATTTTGGAGCCAATACGAAGACTATCTTTTTCTCAAACTAGAGCATATTCATTCATGTAATGATGGCCACCTCCGGCGATTCCGGAGGAAATCTTTGGTAAGGGGTCCTTTTTTTTTTTTTTTTTTTTTGTGGGGCTCAGGGGTCCAGTTCAGCTGAAGAAAGAATCTTCAAGGAGTCTTCAGGGATTCTTCGGTGAAGATTTTGGCGCCAATACGAAGACTATCATTTTCTCAAACTAGAGCATAGTCATTCATGTAATGATGGCCACCTCCGGTGATTCCGGAGGAAATATTTGGTAAGGGGTCCTTTTTTTTTTTTATTTGTGGGGCCCAGGGGTCCAGTTCAGCTGAAGAAAGAATCTTGAAGGAGTCTTCAGGGATTCTTCAGTGAAGATTTTGCACCAATACGAAGACTATCATTTTCTCAAACTAGAGCATAGTCATTCATGTAATGATGGCCACCTCCGGCGATTCCGGAGGAAATCTTTGGTAAGTGGTCCTTTTTTGTTTTTTTTTGGGGGGGGCCCAGTGGTCCAATTCAGCTGAAGAAAGAATCTTCAAGGAGTCTTCAGGGATTCTTCGGTGAAGATTTTGGCGCCAATACGAAGACTATCATTTTCTCAAACTAGAGCATAGTCATTCATGTAATGATGGCCACCTCCGGCGATTCCGGAGGAAATCTTTGGTAAGGGTTCCTTTTTTTTTTTTTTTTTTTGTGGGGCCCAGGGGTTCAGTTCAGCTGAAGAAAGAATCTTGAAGGAGTCTTCAGGGATTCTTCGGTGAAGATTTTGGCGCCAATACTAAGACTATCATTTTCTCAAACTAGAGCATAGTCATAAAGGCTACCAGCTATATAAATGGAAGAAATTACCCTTGAAATCGAAAAATGACACCTGTTATACTGCTGAAGAAAGAGTCTTCAAGGAGTCTTCAGGGAATCTTGGGTGAGGATTTTGGAGCCAATACGAAGACTATTAATTTCTAAAACTAGAGCATAGTCATTCATGTAATGATAGACACCTCCGGCGATTCCGGAGGAAATCTTTGTAAGGGGTCCTTTTTTTTTTTTGTGGGGCCCAGGGGTCCAATTCTGCTGAAGAAAGAATCTTCAAAGAGTCTCCAGGGATTCTTCGGTGAAGATTTTGGAGCCAATACGAAGACTATCATTTTCTCAAACTAGAGCATAGTCATTCATGTAATGATGGCCACCTCCGGCGATTCCGGAGGAACTCTTTGGTAAGGGGTCCTTTTTTGTTTTTTTTTTGTGGGGCCCAGGGGTCCAGTTCAGCTGAAGAAAGAATCTTCAAGGAGTCTTCAGGGATTCTTCGGTGAAGATTTTGGAGCCAATACGAAGACTATCATTTTCTCAAACTAGAGCATAGTCATTCATGTAATGATGGCCACCTCCGGCGATTCCAGAGGAAATCTATGGTAAGGGGTCCTTTTTTGTTTTTTTTTTGTGGGGCCCAGGGGTGCAATTCAGCTGAAGAAAAAATCTTCAAGGAGTCTTCAGGGATTCTTCGGTGAAGTTTTTGGAGCCAATACAAAGACTATCATTTTCTCAAACTAGAGCATAGTCATTCATGTAATGATGGCAACCTCCAGCGATTCCGGAGGAAATCTTTGGTAGGGGGTCTTTTTTTTTTTTCGTGGGGCCCAGGGGTCCAGTTCAGTTGAAGAAAGAATCTTCAAGGAGTCTTCAGGGATTCTTCGGTGAAGATTTTGGCGCCAATACGAAGACTATCATTTTCTCAAACTAGAGCATAGTCATTCATGTAATGATGGCCACCTCCGGCGATTCCGGAGGAAATCTTTGGTAAGGGGTCCTTTTTTGTGTTTTTTTTTTTTTGTGGGGCCCAGGGGTCCAATTAAGCTGAAGAAAGAATCTTCAAGGAGTCTTCAGGGATTCTTCGGTGAAGATTTTGCGCCAATACTAAGACTATCATTTTCTCAAACTAGAGCATAGTCATAAAGGCTACCAGCTATATAAATGGTAGAAATTACCCTTGAAATTGAAAAATGACACCTGTTATACTGCTGAAGAAAGAGTCTTCAAGGAGTCTTCAGGGAATCTTGGGTGAGGATTTTGGAGCCAATACGAAGACTATCATTTTCTAAAACTAGAGCATAGTCATTCATGTAATGATGGACACCTCCGGCGATTCCGGAGGAAATCTTTGGTAAGGGGTCCTTTTTTGTTTTTTTTTTTTGTGGGGCCCAGGGGTCCAATTCAGCTGAAGAAAGAATCTTCAAAGAGTCTTCAGGGATTCTTCGGTGAAGATTTTGGAGCCAATACGAAGACTATCATTTTCTCAAACTAGAGCATAGTCATTCATGTAATGATGGCCACCTCCGGTGATTACGGAGGAAATATTTGGTAAGGGGTCCTTTTTTTTTTTTATTTGTGGGGCCCAGGGGTCCAGTTCAGCTGAAAAAAAAATCTTCAAGGACTCTTCAGGGATTCTTCAGTGAAGATTTTGCACCAATACAAAGACTATCATTTTCTCAAACTAGAGCATAGTCATTCATGTAATGATGGCCACCTCCGGCGATTCCGGAGGAAATCTTTGGTAAGGGGTCCTTTTTTTTTTTTTTTTTGTGGGGCCCAAGGGTCCAATTCAGCTGCAGAAAGAATCTTCAAGGAGTCTTCAGGGATTCTTCGGTGAAGATTTTGAGCCAATACGAAGACTATAATTTTCTCAAACTAGAGCATAGTCAAACATGTAATGATGGCCACCTCCGGCGATTCCTGAGGAAATCTTTGGTAAGGGGTCCTTTTTTTTTTTTTTTTTTTGTGGGGCCCAGGGGTCCAGTTCAGCTGAAGAAAGAATCTTCAAGGAGTCTTCAGGGATTTTTCGGTGAAGATTTTGGCGCCAATACGGAGACTATCATTTTCTCAAACTAGAGCATAGTCATTCATGTAATGATGGCCACCTCCGGCGATTCCGGAGGAAATCTTTGGTAAGGGGTACTTTTTTGTTTTTTTTTTGTGGGGCCCAGGGGTCCAATTCAGCTGAAGAAAGAATCTTCAAGGAGTCTTCAGGGAATCTTCGGTGAAGATTTTGGCGCCAATACGAAGACTATCATTTCCTCAAACTAGAGCTTAGTCATTCATGTAATGATGGCCACCTGCGACAAATTCTGGAGGAAATCTTTGGTAAGGGGTCCTTTTTTTTTTTTTTTTTTTTTGTGGGGCCCAGGGGTCCAATTCAGCTGAAGAAAGAATCTTCAAGGAGTCTTCAGGGATTCTTCGGTGAAGATTTTGCGCCAATACGAAGACTATCATTTTCTCAAACTAGAGCATAGTCAAACATGTAATGATGGCCACCTCCGGCGATTCCGGAGGAAATCTTTGGTAAGGGGTCCTTTTTTTTTTTTTTTTTTTTTTGTGGTGCCCAGGGGTCCAATTCAGCTGAAGAAAGAATCTTCAAGCAGTCTTCAGGGATTCTTCGGTGAAGATTTTGGAGCCAATACAAAGACTATCATTTTCTCAAACTAGAGCATAGACATTCATGTAATGATGGCCACCTCCGGCGATTCCGGAGGAAATCTTTGGTAAGGGGTCCTTTTTTTTTTTTTTTTTTTGTGGGGCCCAGTGGTCCAGTTCAGCTGAAGAAAGAATTTTCAAGGAGTCTTTAGGGATTCTTCGGTGAAGATTTTGGCGCCAATACGAAGACTATAATTTTCTCAAACTAGAGCATAGTCATTCATGTAATGATGGCCACCTCCGGCGATTCCGGAGGAAATCTTTGGTAAGGGGTCCTTTTTTGTTTTTTTTTTTTGTGGGGCCCAGGGGTCCAATTCAGCTGAAGAAAGAATTTTCAAGGAGTCTTCAGGGATTCTTCGGTGAAGATTTTGGAGCCAATACGAAGACTATCTTTTTCTCAAACTAGAGCATATTCATTCATGTAATGATGGCCACCTCCGGTGATTCCGGAGGAAATCTTTGGTAAGGGGTCTTTTTTTTTTTTTTTTTTTTGTGGGGCTCAGGGGTCCAGTTCAGCTGAAGAAAGAATCTTCAAGGAGTCTTCAGGGATTCTTCGGTGAAGATTTTGGCGCCAATACGAAGACTATCATTTTCTCAAACTAGAGCATAGTCATTCATGTAATGATGGCCACCTCCGGCGATTCCGGAGGAATTCTATGGTAAGGGGTCCTTTTTTGTTTTTTTTTGTGGGGCCCAGGGGTCCAGTTCAGCTGAAGAAAGAATCTTCAAGGAGCCTTCAGGGATTCTTCGGTGAAGATTTTGGAGGCAATACAAAGACTATCATTTTCTCAAACTAGAGCATAGTCATTCATGTAATGATGGCCACCTCCGGCGATTCCGGAGGAAATCTTTGGTAGGGGGTCTTTTTTTTTTTCGTGGATCCCAGGGGTCCAGTTCAGCTGAAGAAAGAATCTTCAAGGAGTCTTCAGGGATTCTTCGGTGAAGATTTTGGCGCCAATACGAAGACTATCATTTTCTCAAACTAGAGCATAGTCATTCATGTAATGATGGCCACCTCCGGTGATTCCGGAGGAAATCTTTGGTAAGGGGTCCTTTTTTGTTTTTTTTTGTGGGGCCCAGGGGTCCAATTCAGCTGAAGAAAGAATCTTCAAGGAGTCTTCAGGGATTCTTCAGTGAAGATTTTGGAGCCAATACGAAGACTATCATTTTCTCAAACTAGAGCATAGTCATTCATGTAATGATGGCCACCTCCGGCGATTCCGGAGGAAATCTTTGGTAAGGGGTCCTTTTTTTTTTTTGTGGGGCCCAGGGGTCCAGTTCAGCTGAAGAAAGAATCTTCAAGGAGTCTTCAGGGATTCTTCGGTGAAGATATTGCGCCAATACGAAGACTATCATTTTCTCAAACTAGAGCATAGTCATTCATGTAATGATGGCCACCTCCGGCGATTCCGGAGGAAATCTTTGGTAAGGGGTCCTTTTTTCTTTTTTTTTTTGTGGGGCCCAGGGGTCCAATTCAGCTGAAGAAAGAATCTTCAAGGAGTCTTCAGGGATTCTTCGGTGAAGATTTTGGAGTCAATACGAAGACTATCATTTTCTCAAACTAGAGCTTAGTCATTCATTTAATGATCTCCACCTCCGGCGATTCCGGAGGAAATCTTTCGTAAGGGGTTCGTTTTTGTTTTTTTTTTTTGTGGGCCCAGGGGTCCAATTCAGCTGAAGAAAGAATCTTCAAGGAGTCTTCAGGGATTCTTCGGTGAAGATTTTGGAGCCAATACGAAGACTATCATTTTCTCAAACTAGAACATAGTCATTCATGTAATGATGGCCACCTCCGGCGATTCCGGAGGAAATCTTTGGTAGGGGGTCCTTTTTTTTTTTTCGTGGGGCCCAGGGGTCCAGTTCAGCTGAAGAAAGAATCTTCAAGGAGTCTTCAGGGATTCTTCGGTGAAGATTTTGGCGCCAATACGAAGACTATCATTTTCTCAAACTAGAACATAGTCATTCATGTAATGATGGCCACCTCCGGCGATTCCGGAGGAAATCTTTCGTAAGGGTTCCTTTTTTTTTTTTTTTTTTGTGGGGCCCAGGGGTTCAGTTCAGCTGAAGAAAGAATCTTCAAGGAGTCTTCAGGGATTCTTCGGTGAAGATTTTGGCGCCAATATTAAGACTCTCATTTTCTCAAACTAGAGCATAGTCATAAAGGCTACCAGCTATATAAATGGAAGAAATTACCCTTGAAATCGAAAAATGACACCTGTTATACTGCTGAAGAAAGAGTCTTCAAGCAGTCTTCAGGGAATCTTGGGTGAGGATTTTGGAGCCAATACGAAGACTATCATTTTCTAAAACTAGAGCATAGTCATTCATGTAATGATGGACACCTCCGGCGATTCCGGAGGAAATCTTTGGTAAGGGGTCCTTTTTTGTTTTTTTTTTTTGTGGGGCCCAGGGGTCCAATTCTGCTGAAGAAAGAATCTTCAAAGAGTCTTCAGGGATTCTTCGGTGAAGATTTTGGAGCCAATACGAAGACTATCATTTTCTCAAACTAGAGCATAGTCATTCATGTAATGATGGCCACCTCCGGCGATTCCGGAGGAACTCTTTGGTAAGGGGTCCTTTTTTGTTTTTTTTTTTGTGGGGCCCAGGGGTCCAATTCAGCTGAAGAAAGAATCTTCAAGGAGTCTTCAGGGATTCTTCGGTGAAGATTTTGGAGCCAATACGAAGACTATCATTTTCTCAAACTAGAGCATAGTCATTCATGTAATGATGGCCACCTCCGGCGATTCCGGAGGAACTCTTTGGTAAGGGGTCCTTTTTTGTTTTTTTTTTTGTGGGGCCTAGGGGTCCAATTCAGCTGAAGAAAGAATCTTCAAGGAGTCTTCAGGGATTCTTCGGTGAAGATTTTGGAGCCAATACGAAGACTATCATTTTATCAAACTAGAGCATAGTCAGTCATGTAATGATGGCCACCTCCGGCGATTCCGGAGGAAATCTTTGGTAAGGGTTCCTTTTTTGTTTTTGTTTTTTTTGTGGGGCTCAGGGGTCCAGTTCAGCTGAAGAAAGAATCTTCAAGGAGTCTTCAGGGATTCTTCGGTGAAGATTTTGGAGCCAATACGAAGACTATCATTTTCTCAAACTAGAGCATAGTCATTCATGTAATGATGGCCACCTCCGGCGATTCCAGAGGAAATCTATGGTAAGGGGTCCTTTTTTGTTTTTTTTTTTGTGGGGCCCAGGGGTCCAATTCAGCTGAAGAAAGAATCTTCAAGGAGTCTTCAGGGATTCTTCGCTGAAGATTTTGGAGCCAATACGAAGACTATCATTTTCTCAAACTAGAGCATAGTCATTCATGTAATGATGGCAACCTCCAGCGATTCCGGAGGAAATCTTTGGTAGGGGGTCTTTTGTTTTTTTTTTCGTGGGGCCCAGGGGTCCAGTTCAGCTGAAGAAAGAATCTTCAAGGAGTCTTCAGGGATTCTTCGGTGAAGATATTGCGCCAATACGAAGACTATCATTTTCTCAAACTAGAGCATAGTCATTCATGTAATGATGGCCACTTCCGGCGATTCCGGAGGAAATGTTTGGTAAGGGGTCCTTTTTTTTTTTTTTTTTTTTGTGGGGCCCAGGGGCCCAATTAAGCTGAAGAAAGAATCTTCAAGGAGTCTTCAGGGATTCTTCGGTGAAGATTTTGCGCCAATACTAAGACTATCATTTTCTCAAATTAGAGCATAGTCATAAAGGCTACCAGCTATATAAATGGTAGAAATTACCCTTGAAATTGAAAAATGACACCTGTTATACTGCTGAAGAAAGAGTCTTCAAGGAGTCTTCAGGGAATCTTGGGTGAGGATTTTGGAGCCACTATGAAGACTATCATTTTCTAAAACTAGAGCATAGTCATTCATGTAATGATGGCCACCTCCGGCGATTCCGAAGGAAATCTTTGGTAAGGGGTCCTTTTTTGTTTTTTTTGTGGGGCCCAGGGGTCCAATTCAGCTGAAGAAAGAATCTTCAAAGAGTCTTCAGGGATTCTTCAGTGAAGATTTTGGAGCCAATACGAAGACTATCATTTTCTCAAACTAGAGCATAGTCATTCATGTAATGATGGCCACCTCCGGCGATTCCGGAGGAAATATTTGGTAAGGGGTCCTTTTTTTTTATTATTTGTGGGGCCCAGGGGTCCAGTTCAGCTGAAGAAAGAATCTTCAAGGAGTCTTCAGGGATTCTTCAGTGAAGATTTTGCACCAATACGAAGACTATCATTTTCTCAAACTAGAGCAAAGTCATTCATGTAATGATGGCCACCTCCGGCGATTCCGGAGGAAATCTTTGGTAAGGGGTCCTTTTTTTTTTTTTTTTTTGTGGGGCCCAGGGGTCCAATTCAGCTGAAGAAAGAATCTTCAAGGAGTCTTCAGGGATTCTTCGGTGAAGATTTTGGAGCCAATACGAAGACTATCATTTTCTCAAACTAGAGCATAGTCATTCATGTAATGATGGCCACCTCCGGCGATTCCGGAGGAAATATTTGGTAAGGGGTCCTTTTTTTTTTTTTTATTTGTGGGGCCCAGGGGTCCAGTTCAGCTGAAGAAAGAATCTTCAAGGAGTCTTCAGGGATTCTTCAGTGAAGATTTTGCGCCAATACAAAGACTATCATTTTCTCAAACTAGAGCATAGTCATTCATGTAATGATGGCCACCTCCGGCGATTCCAGAGGAAATCTTTGGTAAGGGGTCCTTTTTTGTTTTTTTTTGTGGGGCCCAGGGGTCCAATTCAGCTGAAGAAAGAATCTTCAAGGAGTCTTCAGGGATTCTTTGGTGAAGATTTTGGAGCCAATACGAAGACTATCATTTTCTCAAACTAGAGCATAGTCATTCATGTAATGATGGCCACCTCCGGCGATTCCGGAGGAAATCTTTGGTAAGGGGTCCTTTTTTTTTTTTTTTTGTGGGGCCCAGGGGTCCAGTTCAGCTGAAGAAAGAATCTTCAAGGAGTCTTCAGGGATTCTTCAGTGAAGATTTTGCACCAATACGAAGACTATCATTTTCTCAAACTAGAGCATAGTCATTCATGTAATGATGGCCACCTACGGCGATTCCGGAGGAAATCTTTGGTAAGGGGTCCTTTTTTGTTTTTTTTTTTTGTGGGGCCCAGGGGTCCAATTCAGCTGAAGAAAGAATCTTCAAGGAGTCTTCAGGTATTCTTCGGTGAAGATTTTGGAGCCAATACGAAGACTATCATTTTCTCAAACTAGAGCATAGTCATTCATGTAATGATGGCCACCTCCGGCAATTCCGGAGGAAATCTTTGGTAAGGGGTCCTTTTTTGTTCTTTTTTTGTGGGGCCCAGGGGTCCAATTCAGCTGAAGAAAGAATCTTCAAGGAGTCTTCAGGGATTCTTCGGTGAAGATTTTGGCGCCAATACGAAGACTATCATTTTCTCAAACTAGAGCATAGTCATTCATGTAATGATGGCCACCTCTGGCAATTCCGGAGGAAATCTTTGGTAAGGGGTCCTTTTTTTTCTTTTTTTTTTTGTGGGGCCCAGGGGTCCAGTTCAGCTGAAGAAAGAATCTTCAAGGAGTCTTCAGGGATTCTTCGGTGAAGATTTTGGCGCCAATACGAAGACTATCATTTTCTCAAACTAGAGCATAGTCATTCATATAATGATGGCCACCTCCGGCGATTCCGGAGGAAATCTTTGGTAAGGGGTACTTTTTTTTTTTTTTTGTGGGGCGCAGGGGTCCAATTCAGCTGAAGAAAGAATCTTCAAGGAGTCTTCAGGGATTCTTCCGTGAAGATTTTGGCGCCAATACAAAGACTATCATTTCCTCAAACTAGAGCATAGTCATTCATGTAATGATGGCCACCTCCGGCGATTCCGGAGGAAATCTTTGGTAAGGGGTCCTTTTTTTTTTTTTTTTTTTTTTGTGGGGCCCAGGGGTCCAATTCAGCTGAAGAAAGAATCTTCAAGGAGTCTTCAGGGATTCTTCTGTGAAGATTTTGCGCCAATACGAAGACTATCATTTTCTCAAACTAGAGCATAGTCATTCATGTAATGATGGCCACCTCCGGCGATTCCGGAGGAAATCTTTGGTAAGGGGTCCTTTTTTGTTTTTTTTTTGTGGGGCCCAGGGGTCCAATTCAGCTGAAGAAAGAATCTTCAAGCAGTCTTCAGGGATTCTTCGGTGAAGATTTTGGAGCCAATACGAAGACTATCATTTTCTCAAACTACAGCATAGTCATTCATGTAATGATGGCCACCTCCGGCGATTCCGGAGGAAATCTTTGGTAAGGGGTCCTTTTTTTTTTTGTTTTTTTTTTTGTAGGGCCGAGGGGTCCAATTCAGCTGAAGAAAGAATCTTCAAGGAGTCTTCAGGGATTCTTCGGTGAAGATTTTGGAGCCAATACGAAGACTATCATTTTCTCAAACTAGAGCATAGTCATTCATGTAATGATGGCCACCTCCGGCGATTCCGGAGGAAATCTTTGGTAAGGGGTCCTTTTTTGTTTTTTTTTTTATTTGTGGGGCTCAGGGGTCCAGTTCAGCTGAAGAAAGAATCTTCAAGGAGTCTTCAGCGATTCTTCGGTGAAGATTTTGGCGCCAATACGAACACTATCATTTTCTCAAACTAGAGCATAGTCATTCATGTAATGATGCCCACCTCCGGCGATTCCGGAGGAAATCTATGGTAAGGGGTCCTTTTTTGTTTTTTTTTTGTGGGTCCCAGGGGTCCAATTCAGCTGAAGAAAGAATCTTCAAGGAGTCTTCAGGGATTCTTCGGTGAAGATTTTGGAGCCAATACGAAGACTATCATTTTCTCAAACTAGAGCATAGTCATTCATGTAATGATGGCCACCTCCGGCGATTCCGGAGGAAATCTTTGGTAGGGGGTCTTTTTTTTTTCGTGGGGCCCAGGGGTCCAGTTCAGGTGAAGAAAGAATCTTCAAGGAGTCTTCAGGGATTCTTCGGTGAAGATTTTGGCGCCAATACGAAGACTATCATTTTCTCAAACTAGAGCATAGTCATTCATGTAATGATGGCCACCTCCGGTGATTCCGGAGGAAATCTTTGGTAAGGGGTCCTTTTTTGTTTTTTTTTTGTGGGGCCCAGGGGTCCAATTCAGCTGAAGAAAGAATCTTCAAGGAGTCTTCAGGGATTCTTCAGTGAAGATTTTGGAGCCAATACGAAGACTATCATTTTCTCAAACTAGAGCATAGTCATTCATGTAATGATGGCCACCTCCGGCGATTCCGGAGGAAATCTTTGGTAAGGGGTCTTTTTTTTTTTTTTGTGGGTCCCAGGGGTCCAGTTCAGCTGAAGAAAGAATCTTCAAGCAGTCTTCAGGGATTCTTCTGTGAAGATTTTAGCGCCAATACGAAGACTATCATTTCCTCAAACTAGAGCTTAATCATTCATGTAATGATGGCCACCTCCGGCGATTCCGGAGGAAATCTCTGGTAAGGGGTCCTTTTTTTTTTTTTTTTTTGTGGGGCCCAGGGGTCCAATTCAGCTGAAGAAAGAATCTTCAAGGAGTCTTCAGGGATTCTTCGGTGAAGATTTTGCGCCAATACGAAGACTATAATTTTCTCAAACTAGAGCATAGTCATTCATGTAATGATGGCCACCTCCGGTGATTCCGGAGGAAATCTTTGGTAAGGGGTCCTTTTTTGTTTTTTTTTGTGGGACCCAGGGGTCCAATTCAGCTGAAGAAAGAATCTTCAAGGAGTCTTCAGGGATTCTTCGGTGAAGATTTTGGAGCCAATACGAAGACTATCATTTTCTCAAACTAGAGCAGAGTCATTCATGTAATGATGGCCACCTCCGGCGATTCCGGAGGAAATCTTTGGTAAGGGGTCCTTTTTTGTTTTTTTTTTTTGTGGGGCCCAGGGGTCCAATTCAGCTGAAGAAAGAATCTTCAAGGAGTCTTCAGGGATTCTTCAGTGAAGATTTTGGAGCCAATACGAAGACTATCATTTTCTCAAACTAGAGCATAGTCATTCATGTAATGATGGCCACCTGCGGCGATTCCGGAGGAAATCTTTGGTAAGGGGTCCTATTTTTTTTTTTTTTTGTGGGGCCCAGGGGTCCAGTTCAGCTGAAGAAAGAATCTTCAAGGAGTCTTCAGGGATTCTTCGGTGAAGATATTGCGCCAATACAAAGACTATCATTTTCTCAAACTAGAGCATAGACATTTATGTAATGATGGCCACCTCCGGCGATTCCGGAGGAAATCTTTGGTAAGGGGTCCTTTTTTGTTTTTTTTTTTATTGTGGGGCCCAGGGGTCCAATTCAGCTGAAGAAAGAATCTTCAAGGAGTCTTCAGGGATTCTTCAGTGAAGATTTTGCGCCAATACGAAGACTATCATTTCCTCAAACTAGAGCATAGTCATTCATGTAACGATGGACACCTCCGGCGATTCCGGAGGAAATCTTTGGTAAGGGGTCCTTTTTTTTTTTCTTTTTTTTTTGTGGGGCCCAGGGGTCCAGTTCAGCTGAAGAAAGAATCTTCAAGGAGTCTTCAGGGGTTCTTCGGTGAAGATATTGCGCCAATACGAAGACTATCATTTTCTCAAACTAGAGCATAGTCATTCATGTAATGATGGCCACTTCCGGCGATTCCGGAGGAAATCTTTGGTAAGGGGTCCTTTTTTTTTTTTTTTTTTTTGTGGGGCCCAGGGGTCCAATTCAGCTGAAGAAAGAATCTTCAAGGAGTCTTCAGGGATTCTTCGGTGAAGATTTTGGCGCCAATACTAAGACTATCATTTTCTCAAACTAGAGCACAGTCATAAAGGCTACCAGCTATATAAATGGTAGAAATTACCCTTGAAATTGAAAAATGACACCTGTTATACTGCTGAAGAAAGAGTCTTTAAGGAGTCTTCAGGTAATCTTGGGTGAGGATTTTGGAGCCAATACGAAGACTATCATTTTCTAAAACTAGAGCATAGTCATTCATGTAATGATGGACACCTCCGGCGATTCCGGAGGAAATCTTTGGTAAGGGGTCCTTTTTTTTTTTTTTTTTTTGTGGGGCCCAGGGGTCCAATTCAGCTGAAGAAAGAATCTTCAAAGAGTCTTCAGGGATTCTTCAGTGAAGATTTTGGAGCCAATACGAAGACTATCATTTTCTCAAACTAGAGCATAGTCATTCATGTAATGATGGCCACCTCCGGCGATTCCGGAGGAAATCTTTGGTAAGGGGTCCTTTTTTGTTTTTTTTTTTGTGGGGCCCAGGGGTCCAATTCAGCTGAAGAAAGAATCTTCAAAGAGTCTTCAGGGATTCTTCGGTGAAGATTTTGCGCCAACACGAAGACTATCATTTTCTCAAACTAGAGCATAGTCATTCATGTAATGATGGCCACCTCCGGCGATTCCGGAGGAAATCTTTGGTAAGGGGTCCTTTTTTTTTTTTTTTTTTTTTTTTTTGTGGGGCCCAGGGGTCCAATTCAGCTGAAGAAAGAATCTTCAAGGAGTCTTCAGGGATTCTTCTGTGAAGATTTTGCGCCAATACGAAGACTATCATTTTCTCAAACTAGAGCATAGTCATTCATGTAATGATGGCCACCTCCGGCGATTCCGGAGGAAATCTTTGGTAAGGGGTCCTTTTTTGTTTTTTTTTTGTGGGGCCCAGGGGTCCAATTCAGCTGAAGAAAGAATCTTCAAGCAGTCTTCAGGGATTCTTCGGTGAAGATTTTGGAGCCAATACGAAGACTATCATTTTCTCAAACTAGAGCATAGTCATTCATGTAATGATGGCCACCTCCGGCGATTCCGGAGGAAATCTTTGGTAAGGGGTCCTTTTTTTTTTTGTTTTTTTTTTGTAGGGCCGAGGGGTCCAATTCAGCTGAAGAAAGAATCTTCAAGGAGTCTTCAGGGATTCTTCGGTGAAGATTTTGGAGCCAATACGAAGACTATCATTTTCTCAAACTAGAGCATAGTCATTCATGTAATGATGGCCACCTCCGGCGATTCCGGAGGAAATCTTTGGTAAGGGGTCCTTTTTTTTTTTTTTTTTTTTTTTTTGTTGGGCCCAGGGGTCCAATTCAGCTAAAGAAAGAATCTTCAAGTAGTCTTCAGAGATTCTTCGGTGAAGATTTTGGCACCAATACGAAGACTATCATTTTCTCAAGCTAGAGCATAGTCATTCATGTAATGATGGCCACCTCCGGCGATTCCGGAGGAAATCTTTGGTAAGGGGTCCTTTTTTGGGTTTGTTTGTGGGGCCCAGGGGTCCAATTCAGCTGAAGAAAGAATCTTCAAAGAGTCTTCAGGGATTCTTCGGTGAAGATTTTGGCGCCAATACGAAGACTATCATTTTCTCAAACTAGAGCATAGTCATTCATGTAATGTTGGCCATCTCCGGCGATTCCGGAGGATATCTTTGGTAAGGGGTCCTTTTTTGGTTTTTGTTTTTTTTGTGGGCCCAGGGGTCCAATTCAGCTGAAGAAAGAATCTTCAAGAAGTCTTCAGGGATTCTTCGGTGAAGATTTTGGAGCCAATACGAAGACTATCATTTTCTCAAACTAGAGCATAGTCATTCATGTAATGTTGGCCACCTCCGGCGATTCCGGTGGAAATCTTTGGTAAGGGGTATTTTTTGTTTTTTTTTTGTGGGGACCAGGGATCCAATTCCGCTAAAGAAAGAATCTTCAAGGAGTCTTCAGTGATTTTTCGGTGAAGATTTTGGAGCCAATACGAAGACTATCATTTGCTCAAACTAGAGCATAGTCATTCATGTAATGATGGCGACCTCCAGCGATTCCGGAGGAAATCTTTGGTAAGGGGTCCTTTTTTGTTTTTT
Source organism: Macrobrachium rosenbergii (assembly GCA_039081455.1). NCBI lineage: Eukaryota > Metazoa > Arthropoda > Malacostraca > Decapoda > Palaemonidae > Macrobrachium > Macrobrachium rosenbergii. The sequence goes on along the minus strand of JANJGK010000010.1, from coordinate 63,218,777 downwards.
TTTGTGGGGCCCAGGGGTCCAATTCAGCTGAAGAAAGAATCTTCAAGGAGTCTTCAGGGATTCTTCGGTGAAGATTTTGGCACCAATACGAAGACTATCATTTTCTCAAACTAGAGCATAGTCATTCATGTAATGATGGCCACCTCCGGCGATTCCGGAGGAAATCTTTGGTAAGGGGTCCTTTTTTGGGTTTGTTTGTGGGGCCCAGAGGTCCAATTCAGCTGAAGAAAGAATCTTCAAGGAGTCTTCAGGGATTCTTCGGTGAAGATTTTGGCGCCAATACGAAGACTATCATTTTCTCAAACTAGAGTATAGTCGTTCATGTAATGATGGCCACCTCTGGCGATTCCGTAGGAAATCTTTGGTAAGGGGTCCTTTTTTTTTTTTTTTTTTTTTTGTGGGGCCAGGGGTCCAATTCAGCCGAAGAAAGAATCTTCAAAGAGCCTTCAGGGATTCTTCGGTGAAGATTTTGGAGCCAATACGAAGACTATCATTTTCTCAAACTAGAGCATAGTCATTCATGTAATGATGGCCACCTCCGGCGATTCCGGAGGATATCTTTGGTAAGGGGTCCTTTTTTGGTTTTTGTTTTTTTTTTGTGGGCCCCAGGGATCCAATTCAGCTGAAGAAAGAATCTTCAAGAAGTCTTTAGGGATTCTTCGGTGAAGATTTTGGAGCCAATACGGAGACAATCATTTTCTCAAACTAGAGCATAGTCATTCATGTAATGTTGGCCACCTCCGGCGATTCCGGAGGAAATCTTTGGTAATGGGTCCTTTTTTGTTTTTTTTTTTTTTGTTTGGACCAGGGGTCCAATTCAGCTGAAGAAAGAATCTTCAAGGAGTCTTCAGGGATTCTTCGGTGAAGATTTTGCGCCAATACGAAGACTATCATTTTCTCAAACTAGAGCATAGTCATTCATGTAATGATGGCCACCTCCGGCGATTCCGGAGGAAATCTTTGGTAAGGCGTACTTTTTTGTTTTTTTTTTATGGGGCCCAGGGGTCCAATTCAGCTAAAGGAAGAATCTTCAAGGAGTCTTCAGGGATTCTTCAGTGAAAATTTTGGAGCCAATACGAAGACTATCATTTTCTCAAACTAGAGCATATTCATTCATGTAATGATGGCCACCTCCGGCGATTCCGGAGGAAATCTTTGGTAAGGGGTCCTTTTTTTTTTTTTTTTTTTTTTGTGGGGCCCAGGGGTCCAGTTCATCTGAAGAAAGAATCTTCAAGGAGTCTTCAGGGATTCTTCGGTGAAAATTTTGGCGCCAATACGAAGACTATCATTTTCTCAAACTAGAGCATAGTCATTCATGTAATGATGGCCACCTCCGGCGATTCCGGAGGAAATCTTTGGTAAGGGGTCCTTTTTTTTGGGGGGGGGGGGGTTCCAGGGGTCCAATTCAGCTGAAGAAAGAATCTTCAAGGAGTCTTCAGGGATTCTTCGGTGAAGATTTTGGCGCCAATACGAAGACTATCATTTTCTCAAACTAGAGCATAATCGTTCATGTAATGATGGCCACCTCCGGCGATTCCGGAGGAAATCTTTGGTAAGGGGTCCTTTTTTGTTTTTTTTTTTTTGTGGGGCCCAGGGGTCCAATTCAGCTGAAGAAAGAATCTTCAAGGAGTCTTCAGGGATTCTTCGGTGAAGATTTTGGCGCTTATACAAAGACTATTATTTTCTCAAACTAGAGCACAGTCATTCATATAATGATGGCCACCTCGGGCGATTCCGGAGGAAATCTTTGGTAAGGGGTCCTTCTTTTTTTTTTTTTTGTGGGTTCCAGGGGTCCAATTCAGCTAGAGAAAGAACCTTCAAGGAGTCTTCAGGGATTTTTCGGTGAAGATTTTGGCACCAATACGAAGACTATCATTTTCTCAAACTAGAGCATAGTCATAAAGGCTACCAGCTATATAAATGGTAGAAATTACCCTGGAAATTGAAAAATGACACCTGTTATACTGCTGAAGAAAGAGTCTTCAAGGAGTCTTCAGGGAATCTTGGGTGAGGAATTTGGAGCCAATATGAAGACTAGAGCATAGTCATTCATGTAATGATGGCCATCTCCGGCGATTCCGGAGGAAATGTTTGGTAAGTGGTCCTTTTTTTTTTTTTTGTGGGGCCCAGGGGTCCAATTCAGCTGAAGAAAGAATCTTCAAGTAGTCTTCAGGGTTTCTTCGGTGAAGATTTTGGCACCAATACGAAGACTATCTTTTTCTCAAACTAGAGCATAGTCATTTATGTAATGATGGCCACCTCCGGTGATTCCGGAGGAAATCTTTGGTAAGGAGTCCTTTTTTGGGTTTGTTTGTGGGGCCCAGGGGTCCAATTCAGCTGAAGAAAGAATCTTCAAAGAGTCTTCAGGGATTCTTCGGTGAAGATTTTGGAGACAATACGAAGACTATCATTTTCTCAAACTAGAGCATAGTCATTCATGTAATGATGGCCACCTCCGGCGATTCCGGAGGATATCTTTGGTAAGGGGTCCTTTTTTGGTTTTTGTTTTTTTTTGGGCCCCAGGGGTCCAATTCAGCTGAAGAAAGAATCTTCAAGAAGTCTTCAGGGATTCTTCGGTGAAGATTTTGGAGCCAATACGAAGACTATCATTTTCTCAAACTAGAGCATAGTCATTCATGTAATGATGGCCACCTCCGGCGATTCCGGAGGAAATCTTTGGTAAGGGGTCCTTTTTTTTTTTTTTTTTTTTTTGTGGGGCCCAGGTGTCCAATTCAGCTGAAGAAAGAATCTTCAAGGAGTCTTCAGGGATTCTTCTGTGAAGATTTAGGCGCCAATACAAAGACTATCATTTTCTCAAACTAGAGCATAGTCATTCATGTAATGATGGCCACCTCCGGCGATTCCGGAGGCAACCTTTGGTAAGGGGTCCTTTTTTGTTTTTGTTTTTGTTTTTTTTTGTGGGGCCCAGGGGTCCAATTCAGCTGAAGAAAGAATCTTCAAGGAGTCTTCAGGGATTCTTCGGTGAAGATTTTGGCACCAATACGAAGACTATCATTTTCTCAAACTAGATTATAGTCATTCATGTAATGATGGCTACCTCTGGTGATTCCGGAGGAAATCTTTGGTAAGGGGTCCTTTTTTTTTTTTTTTTTGTGGGGCCCAGGGGTCCAATTCAGCTGAAGAAAGAATCTTCAAAGAGTCTTCAAGGATTCTTCTGTGAAGATTTTGGAGCCAATACGAAGACTATAATTTTCTCAAACTAGAGCATAGTCATTCATGTAATGATGGCCACCTCCGGCGATTCCGGAGGATATCTTTGGTAAGGGGTCCTTTTTTGGTTTTTGTTTTTTTTGTGGGCCCCAGGGGTCCAATTTAGCTGAAGAAAGAATCTTCAAGAAGTCTTCAGGGATTCTTCGGTGAAGATTTTGGAGCCAATACGAAGACTATCATTTTCTCAAACTAGAGCATATTCATTCATGTAATGTTGGCCACCTCCGGCGATTCAGGAGGAAATCTTTGGTAAGGGGTCCTTTTTTGTTTTTTTTTTATTTGTGGGGCTCAGGGGTCCAGTTCAGCTGAAGAAAGAATCTTCAAGGAGTCTTCAGCGATTCTTCGGTGAAGATTTTGGCGCCAATACGAACACTATCATTTTCTCAAACTAGAGCATAGTCATTCATGTAATGATGCCCACCTCCGGCGATTCCGGAGGAAATCTATGGTAAGGGGTCCTTTTTTGTTTTTTTTTTGTGGGTCCCAGGGGTCCAATTCAGCTGAAGAAAGAATCTTCAAGGAGTCTTCAGGGATTCTTCGGTGAAGATTTTGGAGCCAATACGAAGACTATCATTTTCTCAAACTAGAGCATAGTCATTCATGTAATGATGGCCACCTCCGGCGATTCCGGAGGAAATCTTTGGTAGGGGGTCTTTTTTTTTTTCGTGGGGCCCAGGGGTCCAGTTCAGGTGAAGAAAGAATCTTCAAGGAGTCTTCAGGGATTCTTCGGTGAAGATTTTGGCGCCAATACGAAGACTATCATTTTCTCAAACTAGAGCATAGTCATTCATGTAATGATGGCCACCTCCGGTGATTCCGGAGGAAATCTTTGGTAAGGGGTCCTTTTTTGTTTTTTTTTGTGGGGCCCAGGGGTCCAATTCAGCTGAAGAAAGAATCTTCAAGGAGTCTTCAGGGATTCTTCAGTGAAGATTTTGGAGCCAATACGAAGACTATCATTTTCTCAAACTAGAGCATAGTCATTCATGTAATGATGGCCACCTCCGGCGATTCCGGAGGAAATCTTTGGTAAGGGGTCTTTTTTTTTTTTTTTGTGGGGCCCAGGGGTCCAGTTCAGCTGAAGAAAGAATCTTCAAGCAGTCTTCAGGGATTCTTCTGTGAAGATTTTAGCGCCAATACGAAGACTATCATTTCCTCAAACTAGAGCTTAATCATTCATGTAATGATGGCCACCTCCGGCGATTCCGGAGGAAATCTCTGGTAAGGGGTCCTTTTTTTTTTTTTTTTTTTTTGTGGGCCCAGGGGTCCAATTCAGCTGAAGAAAGAAACTTCAAGGAGTCTTCAGGGATTCTTCGGTGAAGATTTTGCGCCAATACGAAGACTATAATTTTCTCAAACTAGAGCATAGTCATTCATGTAATGATGGCCACCTCCGGTGATTCCGGAGGAAATCTTTGGTAAGGGGTCCTTTTTTGTTTTTTTTTTTATTTGTGGGGCTCAGGGGTCCAGTTCAGCTGAAGAAAGAATCTTCAAGGAGTCTTCAGCGATTCTTCGGTGAAGATTTTGGCGCCAATACGAACACTATCATTTTCTCAAACTAGAGCATAGTCATTCATGTAATGATGCCCACCTCCGGCGATTCCGGAAGAAATCTATGGTAAGGGGTCCTTTTTTGTTTTTTTTTTGTGGGTCCTAGGGGTCCAATTCAGCTGAAGAAAGAATCTTCAAGGAGTCTTCAGGGATTCTTCGGTGAAGATTTTGGAGCCAATACGAAGACTATCATTTTCTCAAACTAGAGCATAGTCATTCATGTAATGATGGCCACCTCCGGCGATTCCGGAGGAAATCTTTGGTAGGGGGTCTTTTTTTTTTTCGTGGGGCCCAGGGGTCCAGTTCAGGTGAAGAAAGAATCTTCAAGGAGTCTTCAGGGATTCTTCGGTGAAGATTTTGGCGCCAATACGAAGACTATCATTTTCTCAAACTAGAGCATAGTCATTCATGTAATGATGGCCACCTCCGGTGATTCCGGAGGAAATCTTTGGTAAGGGGTCCTTTTTTGTTTTTTTTTTGTGGGGCCCAGGGGTCCAATTCAGCTGAAGAAAGAATCTTCAAGGAGTCTTCAGGGATTCTTCAGTGAAGATTTTGGAGCCAAAACGAAGACTATCATTTTCTCAAACTAGAGCATAGTCATTCATGTAATGATGGCCACCTCCGGCGATTCCGGAGGAAATCTTTGGTAAGGGGTCTTTTTTTTTTTTTTGTGGGGCCCAGGGGTCCAGTTCAGCTGAAGAAAGAATCTTCAAGCAGTCTTCAGGGATTCTTCTGTGAAGATTTTAGCGCCAATACGAAGACTATCATTTCCTCAAACTAGAGCTTAATCATTCATGTAATGATGGCCACCTCCGGCGATTCCGGAGGAAATCTCTGGTAAGGGGTCCTTTTTTTTTTTTTTTTTTTTTGTGGGGCCCAGGGGTCCAATTCAGCTGAAGAAAGAATCTTCAAGGAGTCTTCAGGGATTCTTCGGTGAAGATTTTGCGCCAATACGAAGACTATAATTTTCTCAAACTAGAGCATAGTCATTCATGTAATGATGGCCACCTCCGGTGATTCCGGAGGAAATCTTTGGTAAGGGGTCCTTTTTTGTTTTTTTTTGTGGGACCCAGGGGTCCAATTCAGCTGAAGAAAGAATCTTCAAGGAGTCTTCAGGGATTCTTCAGTGAAGATTTTGGAGCCAATACGAAGACTATCATTTTCTCAAACTAGAGCATAGTCATTCATGTAATGATGGCCACCTGCGGCGATTCCGGAGGAAATCTTTGGTAAGGGGTCCTATTTTTTTTTTTTTTTGTGGGGCCCAGGGGTCCAGTTCAGCTGAAGAAAGAATCTTCAAGGAGTCTTCAGGGATTCTTCGGTGAAGATATTGCGCCAATACAAAGACTATCATTTTCTCAAACTAGAGCATAGACATTTATGTAATGATGGCCACCTCCGGCGATTCCGGAGGAAATCTTTGGTAAGGGGTCCTTTTTTGTTTTTTTTTTTATTGTGGGGCCCAGGGGTCCAATTCAGCTGAAGAAAGAATCTTCAAGGAGTCTTCAGGGATTCTTCAGTGAAGATTTTGCGCCAATACGAAGACTATCATTTCCTCAAACTAGAGCATAGTCATTCATGTAACGATGGACACCTCCGGCGATTCCGGAGGAAATCTTTGGTAAGGGGTCCTTTTTTTTTTTCTTTTTTTTTTGTGGGGCCCAGGGGTCCAGTTCAGCTGAAGAAAGAATCTTCAAGGAGTCTTCAGGGGTTCTTCGGTGAAGATATTGCGCCAATACGAAGACTATCATTTTCTCAAACTAGAGCATAGTCATTCATGTAATGATGGCCACTTCCGGCGATTCCGGAGGAAATCTTTGGTAAGGGGTCCTTTTTTTTTTTTTTTTTTTTGTGGGGCCCAGGGGTCCAATTCAGCTGAAGAAAGAATCTTCAAGGAGTCTTCAGGGATTCTTCGGTGAAGATTTTGGCGCCAATACTAAGACTATCATTTTCTCAAACTAGAGCACAGTCATAAAGGCTACCAGCTATATAAATGGTAGAAATTACCCTTGAAATTGAAAAATGACACCTGTTATACTGCTGAAGAAAGAGTCTTTAAGGAGTCTTCAGGTAATCTTGGGTGAGGATTTTGGAGCCAATACGAAGACTATCATTTTCTAAAACTAGAGCATAGTCATTCATGTAATGATGGACACCTCCGGCGATTCCGGAGGAAATCTTTGGTAAGGGGTCCTTTTTTTTTTTTTTTTTTGTGGGGCCCAGGGGTCCAATTCAGCTGAAGAAAGAATCTTCAAAGAGTCTTCAGGGATTCTTCAGTGAAGATTTTGGAGCCAATACGAAGACTATCATTTTCTCAAACTAGAGCATAGTCATTCATGTAATGATGGCCACCTCCGGCGATTCCGGAGGAAATCTTTGGTGAGGGGTCCTTTTTTTTTTTTTTTTTTGTGGGGCCCAGGGGTCCAATTCAGCTGAAGAAAGAATCTTCAAAGAGTCTTCAGGGATTCTTCGGTGAAGATTTTGCGCCAACACGAAGACTATCATTTTCTCAAACTAGAGCATAGTCATTCATGTAATGATGGCCACCTCCGGCGATTCCGGAGGAAATCTTTGGTAAGGGGTCCTTTTTTTTTTTTTTTTTTTTTTTTGTGGGGCCCAGGGGTCCAATTCAGCTGAAGAAAGAATCTTCAAGGAGTCTTCAGGGATTCTTCTGTGAAGATTTTGCGCCAATACGAAGACTATCATTTTCTCAAACTAGAGCATAGTCATTCATGTAATGATGGCCACCTCCGGCGATTCCGGAGGAAATCTTTGGTAAGGGGTCCTTTTTTGTTTTTTTTTTGTGGGGCCCAGGGGTCCAATTCAGCTGAAGAAAGAATCTTCAAGCAGTCTTCAGGGATTCTTCGGTGAAGATTTTGGAGCCAATACGAAGACTATCATTTTCTCAAACTACAGCATAGTCATTCATGTAATGATGGCCACCTCCGGCGATTCCGGAGGAAATCTTTGGTAAGGGGTCCTTTTTTTTTTTGTTTTTTTTTTGTAGGGCCGAGGGGTCCAATTCAGCTGAAGAAAGAATCTTCAAGGAGTCTTCAGGGATTCTTCGGTGAAGATTTTGGAGCCAATACGAAGACTATCATTTTCTCAAACTAGAGCATAGTCATTCATGTAATGATGGCCACCTCCGGCGATTCCGGAGGAAATCTTTGGTAAGGGGTCCTTTTTTTTTTTTTTTTTTTTTTTTTGTTGGGCCCAGGGGTCCAATTCAGCTAAAGAAAGAATCTTCAAGTAGTCTTCAGAGATTCTTCGGTGAAGATTTTGGCACCAATACGAAGACTATCATTTTCTCAAGCTAGAGCATAGTCATTCATGTAATGATGGCCACCTCCGGCGATTCCGGAGGAAATCTTTGGTAAGGGGTCCTTTTTTGGGTTTGTTTGTGGGGCCCAGGGGTCCAATTCAGCTGAAGAAAGAATCTTCAAAGAGTCTTCAGGGATTCTTCGGTGAAGATTTTGGAGCCAGTACGAAGACTATCATTTTCTCAAACTAGAGCATAGTCATTCATGTAATGATGGCCATCTCCGGCGATTCCGGAGGATATCTTTGGTAAGGGGTCCTTTTTTGGTTTTTGTTTTTTTTGTGGGCCCAGGGGTCCAATTCAGCTGAAGAAAGAATCTTCAAGAAGTCTTCAGGGATTCTTCGGTGAAGATTTTGGAGCCAATACGAAGACTATCATTTTCTCAAACTAGAGCATAGTCATTCATGTAATGTTGGCCACCTCCGGCGATTCCGGTGGAAATCTTTGGTAAGGGGTATTTTTTGTTTTTTTTTTGTGGGGACCAGGGATCCAATTCCGCTAAAGAAAGAATCTTCAAGGAGTCTTCAGTGATTTTTCGGTGAAGATTTTGGAGCCAATACGAAGACTATCATTTGCTCAAACTAGAGCATAGTCATTCATGTAATGATGGCGACCTCCAGCGATTCCGGAGGAAATCTTTGGTAAGGGGTCCTTTTTTGTTTTTTTTTGTGGGGCCAAGGGGTCCAATTCAGCTGAAGAAAGAATCTTCAAGGAGTCTTCAGGGATTCTTCGGTGAAGATTTTGGCACCAATACGAAGACTATCATTTTCTCAAACTAGAGCATAGTCATTCATGTAATGATGGCCACCTCCGGCGATTCCGGAGGAAATCTTTGGTAAGGGGTCCTTTTTTGGGTTTGTTTGTGGGGCCCAGAGGTCCAATTCAGCTGAAGAAAGAATCTTCAAGGAGTCTTCAGGGATTCTTCGGTGAAGATTTTGGCGCCAATACGAAGACTATCATTTTCTCAAACTAGAGTATAGTCGTTCATGTAATGATGGCCACCTCTGGCGATTCCGTAGGAAATCTTTGGTAAGGGGTCCTTTTTTTTTTTTTTTTTTTTTGTGGGGCCCAGGGGTCCAATTCAGCCGAAGAAAGAATCTTCAAAGAGCCTTCAGGGATTCTTCGGTGAAGATTTTGGAGCCAATACGAAGACTATCATTTTCTCAAACTAGAGCATAGTCATTCATGTAATGATGGCCACCTCCGGCGATTCCGGAGGAAATCTTTGGTAAGGGGTCCTTTTTTTTTTTTTTTTTTTTTTTTTGTGGGGCCCAGGGGTCCAATTCAGCTGAAGAAAGAATCTTCAAGGAGTCTTCAGGGATTCTTCTGTGAAGATTTTGCGCCAATACGAAGACTATCATTTTCTCAAACTAGAGCATAGTCATTCATGTAATGATGGCCACCTCCGGCGATTCCGGAGGAAATCTTTGGTAAGGGGTCCTTTTTTGTTTTTTTTTTGTGGGGCCCAGGGGTCCAATTCAGCTGAAGAAAGAATCTTCAAGCAGTCTTCAGGGATTCTTCGGTGAAGATTTTGGAGCCAATACGAAGACTATCATTTTCTCAAACTACAGCATAGTCATTCATGTAATGATGGCCACCTCCGGCGATTCCGGAGGAAATCTTTGGTAAGGGGTCCTTTTTTTTTTGTTTTTTTTTTGTAGGGCCGAGGGGTCCAATTCAGCTGAAGAAAGAATCTTCAAGGAGTCTTCAGGGATTCTTCGGTGAAGATTTTGGAGCCAATACGAAGACTATCATTTTCTCAAACTAGAGCATAGTCATTCATGTAATGATGGCCACCTCCGGCGATTCCGGAGGAAATCTTTGGTAGGGGGTCTTTTTTTTTTTCGTGGGGCCCAGGGGTCCAGTTCAGGTGAAGAAAGAATCTTCAAGGAGTCTTCAGGGATTCTTCGGTGAAGATTTTGGCGCCAATACGAAGACTATCATTTTCTCAAACTAGAGCATAGTCATTCATGTAATGATGGCCACCTCCGGTGATTCCGGAGGAAATCTTTGGTAAGGGGTCCTTTTTTGTTTTTTTTTTGTGGGGCCCAGGGGTCCAATTCAGCTGAAGAAAGAATCTTCAAGGAGTCTTCAGGGATTCTTCAGTGAAGATTTTGGAGCCAAAACGAAGACTATCATTTTCTCAAACTAGAGCATAGTCATTCATGTAATGATGGCCACCTCCGGCGATTCCGGAGGAAATCTTTGGTAAGGGGTCTTTTTTTTTTTTTTGTGGGGCCCAGGGGTCCAGTTCAGCTGAAGAAAGAATCTTCAAGCAGTCTTCAGGGATTCTTCTGTGAAGATTTTAGCGCCAATACGAAGACTATCATTTCCTCAAACTAGAGCTTAATCATTCATGTAATGATGGCCACCTCCGGCGATTCCGGAGGAAATCTCTGGTAAGGGGTCCTTTTTTTTTTTTTTTTTTTTTGTGGGGCCCAGGGGTCCAATTCAGCTGAAGAAAGAATCTTCAAGGAGTCTTCAGGGATTCTTCGGTGAAGATTTTGCGCCAATACGAAGACTATAATTTTCTCAAACTAGAGCATAGTCATTCATGTAATGATGGCCACCTCCGGTGATTCCGGAGGAAATCTTTGGTAAGGGGTCCTTTTTTGTTTTTTTTTGTGGGACCCAGGGGTCCAATTCAGCTGAAGAAAGAATCTTCAAGGAGTCTTCAGGGATTCTTCGGTGAAGATTTTGGAGCCAATACGAAGACTATCATTTTCTCAAACTAGAGCATAGTCATTCATGTAATGATGGCCACCTCCGGCGATTCCGGAGGAAATCTTTGGTAAGGGGTCCTTTTTTGTTTTTTTTTTTGTGGGGCCCAGGGGTCCAATTCAGCTGAAGAAAGAATCTTCAAGGAGTCTTCAGGGATTCTTCAGTGAAGATTTTGGAGCCAATACGAAGACTATCATTTTCTCAAACTAGAGCATAGTCATTCATGTAATGATGGCCACCTGCGGCGATTCCGGAGGAAATCTTTGGTAAGGGGTCCTATTTTTTTTTTTTTTTTGTGGGGCCCAGGGGTCCAGTTCAGCTGAAGAAAGAATCTTCAAGGAGTCTTCAGGGATTCTTCGGTGAAGATATTGCGCCAATACAAAGACTATCATTTTCTCAAACTAGAGCATAGACATTTATGTAATGATGGCCACCTCCGGCGATTCCGGAGGAAATCTTTGGTAAGGGGTCCTTTTTTGTTTTTTTTTTTATTGTGGGGCCCAGGGGTCCAATTCAGCTGAAGAAAGAATCTTCAAGGAGTCTTCAGGGATTCTTCAGTGAAGATTTTGCGCCAATACGAAGACTATCATTTCCTCAAACTAGAGCATAGTCATTCATGTAACGATGGACACCTCCGGCGATTCCGGAGGAAATCTTTGGTAAGGGGTCCTTTTTTTTTTTCTTTTTTTTTTGTGGGGCCCAGGGGTCCAGTTCAGCTGAAGAAAGAATCTTCAAGGAGTCTTCAGGGGTTCTTCGGTGAAGATATTGCGCCAATACGAAGACTATCATTTTCTCAAACTAGAGCATAGTCATTCATGTAATGATGGCCACTTCCGGCGATTCCGGAGGAAATCTTTGGTAAGGGGTCCTTTTTTTTTTTTTTTTTTGTGGGGCCCAGGGGTCCAATTCAGCTGAAGAAAGAATCTTCAAGGAGTCTTCAGGGATTCTTCGGTGAAGATTTTGGCGCCAATACTAAGACTATCATTTTCTCAAACTAGAGCACAGTCATAAAGGCTACCAGCTATATAAATGGTAGAAATTACCCTTGAAATTGAAAAATGACACCTGTTATACTGCTGAAGAAAGAGTCTTTAAGGAGTCTTCAGGTAATCTTGGGTGAGGATTTTGGAGCCAATACGAAGACTATCATTTTCTAAAACTAGAGCATAGTCATTCATGTAATGATGGACACCTCCGGCGATTCCGGAGGAAATCTTTGGTAAGGGGTCCTTTTTTTTTTTTTTTTTTTGTGGGGCCCAGGGGTCCAATTCAGCTGAAGAAAGAATCTTCAAAGAGTCTTCAGGGATTCTTCAGTGAAGATTTTGGAGCCAATACGAAGACTATCATTTTCTCAAACTAGAGCATAGTCATTCATGTAATGATGGCCACCTCCGGCGATTCCGGAGGAAATCTTTGGTGAGGGGTCCTTTTTTTTTTTTTTTTTTGTGGGGCCCAGGGGTCCAATTCAGCTGAAGAAAGAATCTTCAAAGAGTCTTCAGGGATTCTTCGGTGAAGATTTTGCGCCAACACGAAGACTATCATTTTCTCAAACTAGAGCATAGTCATTCATGTAATGATGGCCACCTCCGGCGATTCCGGAGGAAATCTTTGGTAAGGGGTCCTTTTTTTTTTTTTTTTTTTTTTTTGTGGGGCCCAGGGGTCCAATTCAGCTGAAGAAAGAATCTTCAAGGAGTCTTCAGGGATTCTTCTGTGAAGATTTTGCGCCAATACGAAGACTATCATTTTCTCAAACTAGAGCATAGTCATTCATGTAATGATGGCCACCTCCGGCGATTCCGGAGGAAATCTTTGGTAAGGGGTCCTTTTTTGTTTTTTTTTGTGGGGCCCAGGGGTCCAATTCAGCTGAAGAAAGAATCTTCAAGCAGTCTTCAGGGATTCTTCGGTGAAGATTTTGGAGCCAATACGAAGACTATCATTTTCTCAAACTACAGCATAGTCATTCATGTAATGATGGCCACCTCCGGCGATTCCGGAGGAAATCTTTGGTAAGGGGTCCTTTTTTTTTTTGTTTTTTTTTTTGTAGGGCCGAGGGGTCCAATTCAGCTGAAGAAAGAATCTTCAAGGAGTCTTCAGGGATTCTTCGGTGAAGATTTTGGAGCCAATACGAAGACTATCATTTTCTCAAACTAGAGCATAGTCATTCATGTAATGATGGCCACCTCCGGCGATTCCGGAGGAAATCTTTGGTAAGGGGTCCTTTTTTTTTTTTTTTTTTTTTTTTTGTTGGGCCCAGGGGTCCAATTCAGCTAAAGAAAGAATCTTCAAGTAGTCTTCAGAGATTCTTCGGTGAAGATTTTGGCACCAATACGAAGACTATCATTTTCTCAAGCTAGAGCATAGTCATTCATGTAATGATGGCCACCTCCGGCGATTCCGGTGGAAATCTTTGGTAAGGGGTCCTTTTTTGGGTTTGTTTGTGGGGCCCAGGGGTCCAATTCAGCTGAAGAAAGAATCTTCAAAGAGTCTTCAGGGATTCTTCGGTGAAGATTTTGGAGCCAGTACGAAGACTATCATTTTCTCAAACTAGAGCATAGTCATTCATGTAATGATGGCCATCTCCGGCGATTCCGGAGGATATCTTTGGTAAGGGGTCCTTTTTTGGTTTTTGTTTTTTTTGTGGGCCCAGGGGTCCAATTCAGCTGAAGAAAGAATCTTCAAGAAGTCTTCAGGGATTCTTCGGTGAAGATTTTGGAGCCAATACGAAGACTATCATTTTCTCAAACTAGAGCATAGTCATTCATGTAATGTTGGCCACCTCCGGCGATTCCGGTGGAAATCTTTGGTAAGGGGTATTTTTTGTTTTTTTTTTGTGGGGACCAGGGATCCAATTCCGCTAAAGAAAGAATCTTCAAGGAGTCTTCAGTGATTTTTCGGTGAAGATTTTGGAGCCAATACGAAGACTATCATTTGCTCAAACTAGAGCATAGTCATTCATGTAATGATGGCGACCTCCAGCGATTCCGGAGGAAATCTTTGGTAAGGGGTCCTTTTTTGTTTTTTTTTGTGGGGCCAAGGGGTCCAATTCAGCTGAAGAAAGAATCTTCAAGGAGTCTTCAGGGATTCTTCGGTGAAGATTTTGGCACCAATACGAAGACTATCATTTTCTCAAACTAGAGCATAGTCATTCATGTAATGATGGCCACCTCCGGCGATTCCGGAGGAAATCTTTGGTAAGGGGTCCTTTTTTGGGTTTGTTTGTGGGGCCCAGAGGTCCAATTCAGCTGAAGAAAGAATCTTCAAGGAGTCTTCAGGGATTCTTCGGTGAAGATTTTGGCGCCAATACGAAGACTATCATTTTCTCAAACTAGAGTATAGTCGTTCATGTAATGATGGCCACCTCTGGCGATTCCGTAGGAAATCTTTGGTAAGGGGTCCTTTTTTTTTTTTTTTTTTTTTGTGGGGCCCAGGGGTCCAATTCAGCCGAAGAAAGAATCTTCAAAGAGCCTTCAGGGATTCTTCGGTGAAGATTTTGGAGCCAATACGAAGACTATCATTTTCTCAAACTAGAGCATAGTCATTCATGTAATGATGGCCACCTCCGGCGATTCCGGAGGAAATCTTTGGTAAGGGGTCCTTTTTTTTTTTTTTTTTTTTTTTTGTGGGGCCCAGGGGTCCAATTCAGCTGAAGAAAGAATCTTCAAGGAGTCTTCAGGGATTCTTCTGTGAAGATTTTGCGCCAATACGAAGACTATCATTTTCTCAAACTAGAGCATAGTCATTCATGTAATGATGGCCACCTCCGGCGATTCCGGAGGAAATCTTTGGTAAGGGGTCCTTTTTTGTTTTTTTTTTTGTGGGGCCCAGGGGTCCAATTCAGCTGAAGAAAGAATCTTCAAGCAGTCTTCAGGGATTCTTCGGTGAAGATTTTGGAGCCAATACGAAGACTATCATTTTCTCAAACTACAGCATAGTCATTCATGTAATGATGGCCACCTCCGGCGATTCCGGAGGAAATCTTTGGTAAGGGGTCCTTTTTTTTTTGTTTTTTTTTTTGTAGGGCCGAGGGGTCCAATTCAGCTGAAGAAAGAATCTTCAAGGAGTCTTCAGGGATTCTTCGGTGAAGATTTTGGAGCCAATACGAAGACTATCATTTTCTCAAACTAGAGCATAGTCATTCATGTAATGATGGCCACCTCCGGCGATTCCGGAGGAAATCTTTGGTAAGGGGTCCTTTTTTTTTTTTTTTTTTTTTTGTTGGGCCCAGGGGTCCAATTCAGCTAAAGAAAGAATCTTCAAGTAGTCTTCAGAGATTCTTCGGTGAAGATTTTGGCACCAATACGAAGACTATCATTTTCTCAAGCTAGAGCATAGTCATTCATGTAATGATGGCCACCTCCGGCGATTCCGGAGGAAATCTTTGGTAAGGGGTCCTTTTTTGGGTTTGTTTGTGGGGCCCAGGGGTCCAATTCAGCTGAAGAAAGAATCTTCAAAGAGTCTTCAGGGATTCTTCGGTGAAGATTTTGGAGCCAGTACGAAGACTATCATTTTCTCAAACTAGAGCATAGTCATTCATGTAATGATGGCCATCTCCGGCGATTCCGGAGGATATCTTTGGTAAGGGGTCCTTTTTTGGTTTTTGTTTTTTTTGTGGGCCCAGGGGTCCAATTCAGCTGAAGAAAGAATCTTCAAGAAGTCTTCAGGGATTCTTCGGTGAAGATTTTGGAGCCAATACGAAGACTATCATTTTCTCAAACTAGAGCATAGTCATTCATGTAATGTTGGCCACCTCCGGCGATTCCGGTGGAAATCTTTGGTAAGGGGTATTTTTTGTTTTTTTTTTGTGGGGACCAGGGATCCAATTCCGCTAAAGAAAGAATCTTCAAGGAGTCTTCAGTGATTTTTCGGTGAAGATTTTGGCGCCAATACGAAGACTATCATTTGCTCAAACTAGAGCATAGTCATTCATGTAATGATGGCGACCTCCAGCGATTCCGGAGGAAATCTTTGGTAAGGGGTCCTTTTTTGTTTTTTTTTGTGGGGCCCAGGGGTCCAATTCAGCTGAAGAAAGAATCTTCAAGGAGTCTTCAGGGATTCTTCGGTGAAGATTTTGGCACCAATACGAAGACTATCATTTTCTCAAACTAGAGCATTGTCATTCATGTAATGATGGCCACCTCCGGCGATTCCGGAGGAAATCTTTGGTAAGGGGTCCTTTTTTGGGTTTGTTTGTGGGGCCCAGAGGTCCAATTCAGCTGAAGAAAGAATCTTCAAGGAGTCTTCAGGGATTCTTCGGTGAAGATTTTGGCGCCAATACGAAGACTATCATTTTCTCAAACTAGAGTATAGTCGTTCATGTAATGATGGCCACCTCTGGCGATTCCGTAGGAAATCTTTGGTAAGGGGTCCTTTTTTTTTTTTTTTTTTTTGTGGGGCCCAGGGGTCCAATTCAGCCGAAGAAAGAATCTTCAAAGAGCCTTCAGGGATTCTTCGGTGAAGATTTTGGAGCCAATACGAAGACTATCATTTTCTCAAACAAGAGCATAGTCATTCATGTAATGATGGCCACCTCCGGCGATTCCGGAGGATATCTTTGGTAAGGGGTCCTTTTTTGGTTTTTGTTTTTTTTTTTGTGGGCCCCAGGGATCCAATTCAGCTGAAGAAAGAATCTTCAAGAAGTCTTTAGGGATTCTTCGGTGAAGATTTTGGAGCCAATACGGAGACAATCATTTTCTCAAACTAGAGCATAGTCATTCATGTAATGTTGGCCACCTCCGGCGATTCCGGAGGAAATCTTTGGTAATGGGTCCTTTTTTTTTTTTTTTTTTTTGTTTGGACCAGGGGTCCAATTCAGCTGAAGAAAGAATCTTCAAGGAGTCTTCAGGGATTCTTCGGTGAAGATTTTGCGCCAATACGAAGACTATCATTTTCTCAAACTAGAGCATAGTCATTCATGTAATGATGGCCACCTCCGGCGATTCCGGAGGAAATCTTTGGTAAGGCGTACTTTTTTGTTTTTTTTTATGGGGCCCAGGGGTCCAATTCAGCTAAAGCAAGAATCTTCAAGGAGTCTTCAGGGATTCTTCAGTGAAAATTTTGGAGCCAATACGAAGACTATCATTTTCTCAAACTAGAGCATATTCATTCATGTAATGATGGCCACCTCCGGCGATTCCGGAGGAAATCTTTGGTAAGGGGTCCTTTTTTTTTTTTTTTTTTTTTTGTGGGGCCCAGGGGTCCAGTTCATCTGAAGAAAGAATCTTCAAGGAGTCTTCAGGGATTCTTCGGTGAAAATTTTGGCGCCAATACGAAGACTATCATTTTCTCAAACTAGAGCATAGTCATTCATGTAATGATGGCCACCTCCGGCGATTCCGGAGGAAATCTTTGGTAAGGGGTCCTTTTTTTTGGGGGGGGGGGTTCCAGGGGTCCAATTCAGCTGAAGAAAGAATCTTCAAGGAGTCTTCAGGGATTCTTCGGTGAAGATTTTGGCGCCAATACGAAGACTATCATTTTCTCAAACTAGAGCATAATCGTTCATGTAATGATGGCCACCTCCGGCGATTCCGGAGGAAATCTTTGGTAAGGGGTCCTTTTTTGTTTTTTTTTTTTTGTGGGGCCCAGGGGTCCAATTCAGCTGAAGAAAGAATCTTCAAGGAGTCTTCAGGGATTCTTCGGTGAAGATTTTGGCGCTTATACAAAGACTATTATTTTCTCAAACTAGAGCACAGTCATTCATGTAATGATGGCCACCTCGGGCGATTCCGGAGGAAATCTTTGGTAAGGGGTCCTTCTTTTTTTTTTTTTTTGTGGGTTCCAGGGGTCCAATTCAGCTAGAGAAAGAACCTTCAAGGAGTCTTCAGTGATTTTTCGGTGAAGATTTTGGCACCAATACGAAGACTATCATTTTCTCAAACTAGAGCATAGTCATAAAGGCTACCAGCTATATAAATGGTAGAAATTACCCTGGAAATTGAAAAATGACACCTGTTATACTGCTGAAGAAAGAGTCTTCAAGGAGTCTTCAGGGAATCTTGGGTGAGGAATTTGGAGCCAATATGAAGACTAGAGCATAGTCATTCATGTAATGATGGCCATCTCCGGCGATTCCGGAGGAAATGTTTGGTAAGTGGTCCTTTTTTTTTTTTTTTTGTGGGGCCCAGGGGTCCAATTCAGCTGAAGAAAGAATCTTCAAGTAGTCTTCAGGGTTTCTTCGGTGAAGATTTTGGCACCAATACGAAGACTATCTTTTTCTCAAACTAGAGCATAGTCATTTATGTAATGATGGCCACCTCCGGTGATTCCGGAGGAAATCTTTGGTAAGGAGTCCTTTTTTGGGTTTGTTTGTGGGGCCCAGGGGTCCAATTCAGCTGAAGAAAGAATCTTCAAGAAGTCTTCAGGGATTCTTCGGTGAAGATTTTGGAGCCAATTCGAAGACTATCATTTTCTCAAACTAGAGCATAGTCATTCATGTAATGATGGCCACCTCCGGCGATTCCGGAGGAAATCTTTGGTAAGGGGTCCTTTTTTTTTTTTTTTTTTTTTTGTGGGGCCCAGGTGTCCAATTCAGCTGAAGAAAGAATCTTCAAGGAGTCTTCAGGGATTCTTCTGTGAAGATTTAGGCGCCAATACAAAGACTATCATTTTCTCAAACTAGAGCATAGTCATTCATGTAATGATGGCCACCTCCGGCGATTCCGGAGGCAACCTTTGGTAAGGGGTCCTTTTTTGTTTTTGTTTTTGTTTTTTTTTTGTGGGGCCCAGGGGTCCAATTCAGCTGAAGAAAGAATCTTCAAGGAGTCTTCAGGGATTCTTCGGTGAAGATTTTGGCACCAATACGAAGACTATCATTTTCTCAAACTAGATTATTGTCATTCATGTAATGATGGCTACCTCTGGCGATTCCGGAGGAAATCTTTGGTAAGGGGTCCTTTTTTTTTTTTTTTTTGTGGGGCCCAGGGGTCCAATTCAGCTGAAGAAAGAATCTTCAAAGAGTCTTCAAGGATTCTTCTGTGAAGATTTTGGAGCCAATACGAAGACTATAATTTTCTCAAACTAGAGCATAGTCATTCATGTAATGATGGCCACCTCCGGCGATTCCGGAGGATATCTTTGGTAAGGGGTCCTTTTTTGGTTTTTGTTTTTTTTTGTGGGCCCCAGGGGTCCAATTTAGCTGAAGAAAGAATCTTCAAGAAGTCTTCAGGGATTCTTCGGTGAAGATTTTGGAGCCAATACGAAGACTATCATTTTCTCAAACTAGAGCATATTCATTCATGTAATGTTGGCCACCTCCGGCGATTCAGGAGGAAATCTTTGGTAAGGGGTCCTTTTTTGTTTTTTTTTTTGTGGGGACCAGGGGTCCAATTCAGCTGAAGAAAGAATCTTCAAGGAGTCTTCAGCGATTTTTCGGTGAAGATTTTGGCGCCAATACGAAGACTATCATTTTCTCAAACTAGAGCATAGTCATTCATGTAATGATGGCCACCTCCGGCGATTCCGGAGGAAATCTTTTGTAAGGGGTCCTTTTTTGGGTTTGTTTGTGGGGCCCAGAGGTCCAATTCAGCTGAAGAAAGAATCTTCAAGGAGTCTTCAGGGATTCTTCGGTGAAGATTTTGGCGCCAATACGAAGACTATCATTTTCTCAAACTAGAGTATAGTCGTTCATGTAATGATGGCCACCTCTGGCGATTCCGTAGGAAATCTTTGGTAAGGGGTCTTTTTTTTTTTTTTTTTTTGTGGGGCCCAGGGGTCCAATTCAGCTGAAGAAAGAATCTTCAAAGAGCCTTCAGGGATTCTTCGGTGAAGATTTTGGAGCCAATACGAAGACTATCATTTTCTCAAACTAGAACATAGTCATTCATGTAATGATGGCCACCTCCGGCGATTCCGGTGGATATCTTTGGTAAGGGGTCCTTTTTTGGTTTTTGTTTTTTTTTTGTGGGCCCCAGGGGTCCAATTCAGCTGAAGAAAGAATCTTCAAGAAGTCTTTAAGGATTCTTCGGTGAAGATTTTGGAGCCAATACGGAGACAATCATTTTCTCAAACTAGAGCATAGTCATTCATGTAATGTTGGCCACCTCCGGCGATTCCGGAGGAAATCTTTGGTAATGGGTCCTTTTTTTTTTTTTTTTTTTTTGTTTGGACCAGGGGTCCAATTCATCTGAAGAAAGAATCTTCAAGGAGTCTTCAGGGATTCTTCGGTGAAGATTTTGGCGCCAATACGAAGACTATCATTTTCTCAAACTAGAGCATAGTCATTCATGTAATGATGGCCACCTCTGGCGATTCCGGAGGAAATCTTTGGTAAGGGGTCCCTTTTTTTTTGTGGGCCCAGGGGTCCAATTCAGCTGAAGAAAGAATCTTCAAGGAGTCTTCAGGGATTCTTCGGTGAAGATTTTGGCGCCAATACGAAGACTATCATTTTCTCAAACTAGAGCATAGTCATTCATGTAATGATGGCCACCTCCGGCGATTCCGGAGGAAATCTTTGGTAAGGGGTCCTTTTTTGGGTTTGTTTGTGGGGCCCAGGGGTCCAATTCAGCTGAAGAATGAACCTTCAAGGAGTCTTCAGGGATTCTTCGGTGAAGATTTTGGCGCCAATACGAAGACTATCATTTTCTCAAACTTTAGCATAGTCATTCATGTAATGATGGCCACCTCAGGCGATTCCGGAGGAAATCTTTGGTAAGGGGTCCTTTTTTGTTTTTTTTTTTTTTTGTGGGGCCCAGGGGTCCAATTCAGCTGAAGAAATAATCTTCAAGTAGTCTTCAGGGATTCTTCGGTGAAGATTTTGGCACCAATACGAAGACTATCATTTTCTCGAACTAGAGCATAGTCATTCATGTAATGGTGGCCACCTCCGGCGATTCCGGAGGAAATCTTTGGTAAGGGGTCCTTTTTTGGGTTTGTTTGTGGGGCCCACGGGTCCAATTCAGCTGAAGAAAGAATCTTCAAAGAGTCTTCAGGGATTCTTCGGTGAAGATTTTGGCGCCAATACGAAGACTATCATTTTCTCAAACTAGAGCATAGTCATTCATGTAATGATGGCCACCTCCGGCGATTCCGGAGGAAATCTCTGGTAAGGGGTCCTTTTTTTTTTTTTTTTTTTTTGTGGGGCCCAGGGGTCCAATTCAGCTGAAGAAAGAATCTTCAAGGAGTCTTCAGGGATTCTTCGGTGAAGATTTTGCGCCAATACGAAGACTATAATTTTCTCAAACTAGAGCATAGTCATTCATGTAATGATGGCCACCTCCGGTGATTCCGGAGGAAATCTTTGGTAAGGGGTCCTTTTTTGTTTTTTTTTGTGGGACCCAGGGGTCCAATTCAGCTGAAGAAAGAATCTTCAAGGAGTCTTCAGGGATTCTTCGGTGAAGATTTTGGAGCCAATACGAAGACTATCATTTTCTCAAACTAGAGCATAGTCATTCATGTAATGATGGCCACCTCCGGCGATTCCGGAGGAAATCTTTGGTAAGGGGTCCTTTTTTGTTTTTTTTTTTGTGGGGCCCAGGGGTCCAATTCAGCTGAAGAAAGAATCTTCAAGGAGTCTTCAGGGATTCTTCAGTGAAGATTTTGGAGCCAATACGAAGACTATCATTTTCTCAAACTAGAGCATAGTCATTCATGTAATGATGGCCACCTGCGGCGATTCCGGAGGAAATCTTTGGTAAGGGGTCCTATTTTTTTTTTTTTTTTGTGGGGCCCAGGGGTCCAGTTCAGCTGAAGAAAGAATCTTCAAGGAGTCTTCAGGGATTCTTCGGTGAAGATATTGCGCCAATACAAAGACTATCATTTTCTCAAACTAGAGCATAGACATTTATGTAATGATGGCCACCTCCGGCGATTCCGGAGGAAATCTTTGGTAAGGGGTCCTTTTTTGTTTTTTTTTTTATTGTGGGGCCCAGGGGTCCAATTCAGCTGAAGAAAGAATCTTCAAGGAGTCTTCAGGGATTCTTCAGTGAAGATTTTGCGCCAATACGAAGACTATCATTTCCTCAAACTAGAGCATAGTCATTCATGTAACGATGGACACCTCCGGCGATTCCGGAGGAAATCTTTGGTAAGGGGTCCTTTTTTTTTTTCTTTTTTTTTTGTGGGGCCCAGGGGTCCAGTTCAGCTGAAGAAAGAATCTTCAAGGAGTCTTCAGGGGTTCTTCGGTGAAGATATTGCGCCAATACGAAGACTATCATTTTCTCAAACTAGAGCATAGTCATTCATGTAATGATGGCCACTTCCGGCGATTCCGGAGGAAATCTTTGGTAAGGGGTCCTTTTTTTTTTTTTTTTTTTTGTGGGGCCCAGGGGTCCAATTCAGCTGAAGAAAGAATCTTCAAGGAGTCTTCAGGGATTCTTCGGTGAAGATTTTGGCGCCAATACTAAGACTATCATTTTCTCAAACTAGAGCACAGTCATAAAGGCTACCAGCTATATAAATGGTAGAAATTACCCTTGAAATTGAAAAATGACACCTGTTATACTGCTGAAGAAAGAGTCTTTAAGGAGTCTTCAGGTAATCTTGGGTGAGGATTTTGGAGCCAATACGAAGACTATCATTTTCTAAAACTAGAGCATAGTCATTCATGTAATGATGGACACCTCCGGCGATTCCGGAGGAAATCTTTGGTAAGGGGTCCTTTTTTTTTTTTTTTTTTGTGGGGCCCAGGGGTCCAATTCAGCTGAAGAAAGAATCTTCAAAGAGTCTTCAGGGATTCTTCAGTGAAGATTTTGGAGCCAATACGAAGACTATCATTTTCTCAAACTAGAGCATAGTCATTCATGTAATGATGGCCACCTCCGGCGATTCCGGAGGAAATCTTTGGTGAGGGGTCCTTTTTTTTTTTTTTTTTTGTGGGGCCCAGGGGTCCAATTCAGCTGAAGAAAGAATCTTCAAAGAGTCTTCAGGGATTCTTCGGTGAAGATTTTGCGCCAACACGAAGACTATCATTTTCTCAAACTAGAGCATAGTCATTCATGTAATGATGGCCACCTCCGGCGATTCCGGAGGAAATCTTTGGTAAGGGGTCCTTTTTTTTTTTTTTTTTTTTTTTTGTGGGGCCCAGGGGTCCAATTCAGCTGAAGAAAGAATCTTCAAGGAGTCTTCAGGGATTCTTCTGTGAAGATTTTGCGCCAATACGAAGACTATCATTTTCTCAAACTAGAGCATAGTCATTCATGTAATGATGGCCACCTCCGGCGATTCCGGAGGAAATCTTTGGTAAGGGGTCCTTTTTTGTTTTTTTTTTGTGGGGCCCAGGGGTCCAATTCAGCTGAAGAAAGAATCTTCAAGCAGTCTTCAGGGATTCTTCGGTGAAGATTTTGGAGCCAATACGAAGACTATCATTTTCTCAAACTACAGCATAGTCATTCATGTAATGATGGCCACCTCCGGCGATTCCGGAGGAAATCTTTGGTAAGGGGTCCTTTTTTTTTTTGTTTTTTTTTTGTAGGGCCGAGGGGTCCAATTCAGCTGAAGAAAGAATCTTCAAGGAGTCTTCAGGGATTCTTCGGTGAAGATTTTGGAGCCAATACGAAGACTATCATTTTCTCAAACTAGAGCATAGTCATTCATGTAATGATGGCCACCTCCGGCGATTCCGGAGGAAATCTTTGGTAAGGGGTCCTTTTTTTTTTTTTTTTTTTTTTTTTGTTGGGCCCAGGGGTCCAATTCAGCTAAAGAAAGAATCTTCAAGTAGTCTTCAGAGATTCTTCGGTGAAGATTTTGGCACCAATACGAAGACTATCATTTTCTCAAGCTAGAGCATAGTCATTCATGTAATGATGGCCACCTCCGGCGATTCCGGTGGAAATCTTTGGTAAGGGGTCCTTTTTTGGGTTTGTTTGTGGGGCCCAGGGGTCCAATTCAGCTGAAGAAAGAATCTTCAAAGAGTCTTCAGGGATTCTTCGGTGAAGATTTTGGAGCCAGTACGAAGACTATCATTTTCTCAAACTAGAGCTTAGTCATTCATGTAATGATGGCCATCTCCGGCGATTCCGGAGGATATCTTTGGTAAGGGGTCCTTTTTTGGTTTTTGTTTTTTTTGTGGGCCCAGGGGTCCAATTCAGCTGAAGAAAGAATCTTCAAGAAGTCTTCAGGGATTCTTCGGTGAAGATTTTGGAGCCAATACGAAGACTATCATTTTCTCAAACTAGAGCATAGTCATTCATGTAATGTTGGCCACCTCCGGCGATTCCGGTGGAAATCTTTGGTAAGGGGTATTTTTTGTTTTTTTTTTGTGGGGACCAGGGATCCAATTCCGCTAAAGAAAGAATCTTCAAGGAGTCTTCAGTGATTTTTCGGTGAAGATTTTGGAGCCAATACGAAGACTATCATTTGCTCAAACTAGAGCATAGTCATTCATGTAATGATGGCGACCTCCAGCGATTCCGGAGGAAATCTTTGGTAAGGGGTCCTTTTTTGTTTTTTTTTGTGGGGCCAAGGGGTCCAATTCAGCTGAAGAAAGAATCTTCAAGGAGTCTTCAGGGATTCTTCGGTGAAGATTTTGGCACCAATACGAAGACTATCATTTTCTCAAACTAGAGCATAGTCATTCATGTAATGATGGCCACCTCCGGCGATTCCGGAGGAAATCTTTGGTAAGGGGTCCTTTTTTGGGTTTGTTTGTGGGGCCCAGAGGTCCAATTCAGCTGAAGAAAGAATCTTCAAGGAGTCTTCAGGGATTCTTCGGTGAAGATTTTGGCGCCAATACGAAGACTATCATTTTCTCAAACTAGAGTATAGTCGTTCATGTAATGATGGCCACCTCTGGCGATTCCGTAGGAAATCTTTGGTAAGGGGTCCTTTTTTTTTTTTTTTTTTTTTGTGGGGCCCAGGGGTCCAATTCAGCCGAAGAAAGAATCTTCAAAGAGCCTTCAGGGATTCTTCGGTGAAGATTTTGGAGCCAATACGAAGACTATCATTTTCTCAAACTAGAGCATAGTCATTCATGTAATGATGGCCACCTCCGGCGATTCCGGAGGAAATCTTTGGTAAGGGGTCCTTTTTTTTTTTTTTTTTTTTTTTTGTGGGGCCCAGGGGTCCAATTCAGCTGAAGAAAGAATCTTCAAGGAGTCTTCAGGGATTCTTCTGTGAAGATTTTGCGCCAATACGAAGACTATCATTTTCTCAAACTAGAGCATAGTCATTCATGTAATGATGGCCACCTCCGGCGATTCCGGAGGAAATCTTTGGTAAGGGGTCCTTTTTTGTTTTTTTTTTGTGGGGCCCAGGGGTCCAATTCAGCTGAAGAAAGAATCTTCAAGCAGTCTTCAGGGATTCTTCGGTGAAGATTTTGGAGCCAATACGAAGACTATCATTTTCTCAAACTACAGCATAGTCATTCATGTAATGATGGCCACCTCCGGCGATTCCGGAGGAAATCTTTGGTAAGGGGTCCTTTTTTTTTTGTTTTTTTTTTGTAGGGCCGAGGGGTCCAATTCAGCTGAAGAAAGAATCTTCAAGGAGTCTTCAGGGATTCTTCGGTGAAGATTTTGGAGCCAATACGAAGACTATCATTTTCTCAAACTAGAGCATAGTCATTCATGTAATGATGGCCACCTCCGGCGATTCCGGAGGAAATCTTTGGTAAGGGGTCCTTTTTTTTTTTTTTTTTTTTTTTGTTGGGCCCAGGGGTCCAATTCAGCTAAAGAAAGAATCTTCAAGTAGTCTTCAGAGATTCTTCGGTGAAGATTTTGGCACCAATACGAAGACTATCATTTTCTCAAGCTAGAGCATAGTCATTCATGTAATGATGGCCACCTCCGGCGATTCCGGAGGAAATCTTTGGTAAGGGGTCCTTTTTTGGGTTTGTTTGTGGGGCCCAGGGGTCCAATTCAGCTGAAGAAAGAATCTTCAAAGAGTCTTCAGGGATTCTTCGGTGAAGATTTTGGAGCCAGTACGAAGACTATCATTTTCTCAAACTAGAGCATAGTCATTCATGTAATGATGGCCATCTCCGGCGATTCCGGAGGATATCTTTGGTAAGGGGTCCTTTTTTGGTTTTTGTTTTTTTTGTGGGCCCAGGGGTCCAATTCAGCTGAAGAAAGAATCTTCAAGAAGTCTTCAGGGATTCTTCGGTGAAGATTTTGGAGCCAATACGAAGACTATCATTTTCTCAAACTAGAGCATAGTCATTCATGTAATGTTGGCCACCTCCGGCGATTCCGGTGGAAATCTTTGGTAAGGGGTATTTTTTGTTTTTTTTTTGTGGGGACCAGGGATCCAATTCCGCTAAAGAAAGAATCTTCAAGGAGTCTTCAGTGATTTTTCGGTGAAGATTTTGGCGCCAATACGAAGACTATCATTTGCTCAAACTAGAGCATAGTCATTCATGTAATGATGGCGACCTCCAGCGATTCCGGAGGAAATCTTTGGTAAGGGGTCCTTTTTTGTTTTTTTTTGTGGGGCCCAGGGGTCCAATTCAGCTGAAGAAAGAATCTTCAAGGAGTCTTCAGGGATTCTTCGGTGAAGATTTTGGCACCAATACGAAGACTATCATTTTCTCAAACTAGAGCATTGTCATTCATGTAATGATGGCCACCTCCGGCGATTCCGGAGGAAATCTTTGGTAAGGGGTCCTTTTTTGGGTTTGTTTGTGGGGCCCAGAGGTCCAATTCAGCTGAAGAAAGAATCTTCAAGGAGTCTTCAGGGATTCTTCGGTGAAGATTTTGGCGCCAATACGAAGACTATCATTTTCTCAAACTAGAGTATAGTCGTTCATGTAATGATGGCCACCTCTGGCGATTCCGTAGGAAATCTTTGGTAAGGGGTCCTTTTTTTTTTTTTTTTTTTTGTGGGGCCCAGGGGTCCAATTCAGCCGAAGAAAGAATCTTCAAAGAGCCTTCAGGGATTCTTCGGTGAAGATTTTGGAGCCAATACGAAGACTATCATTTTCTCAAACAAGAGCATAGTCATTCATGTAATGATGGCCACCTCCGGCGATTCCGGAGGATATCTTTGGTAAGGGGTCCTTTTTTGGTTTTTGTTTTTTTTTTTGTGGGCCCCAGGGATCCAATTCAGCTGAAGAAAGAATCTTCAAGAAGTCTTTAGGGATTCTTCGGTGAAGATTTTGGAGCCAATACGGAGACAATCATTTTCTCAAACTAGAGCATAGTCATTCATGTAATGTTGGCCACCTCCGGCGATTCCGGAGGAAATCTTTGGTAATGGGTCCTTTTTTTTTTTTTTTTTTTGTTTGGACCAGGGGTCCAATTCAGCTGAAGAAAGAATCTTCAAGGAGTCTTCAGGGATTCTTCGGTGAAGATTTTGCGCCAATACGAAGACTATCATTTTCTCAAACTAGAGCATAGTCATTCATGTAATGATGGCCACCTCCGGCGATTCCGGAGGAAATCTTTGGTAAGGCGTACTTTTTTGTTTTTTTTTATGGGGCCCAGGGGTCCAATTCAGCTAAAGCAAGAATCTTCAAGGAGTCTTCAGGGATTCTTCAGTGAAAATTTTGGAGCCAATACGAAGACTATCATTTTCTCAAACTAGAGCATATTCATTCATGTAATGATGGCCACCTCCGGCGATTCCGGAGGAAATCTTTGGTAAGGGGTCCTTTTTTTTTTTTTTTTTTTTTTTGTGGGGCCCAGGGGTCCAGTTCATCTGAAGAAAGAATCTTCAAGGAGTCTTCAGGGATTCTTCGGTGAAAATTTTGGCGCCAATACGAAGACTATCATTTTCTCAAACTAGAGCATAGTCATTCATGTAATGATGGCCACCTCCGGCGATTCCGGAGGAAATCTTTGGTAAGGGGTCCTTTTTTTTTGGGGGGGGGGTTCCAGGGGTCCAATTCAGCTGAAGAAAGAATCTTCAAGGAGTCTTCAGGGATTCTTCGGTGAAGATTTTGGCGCCAATACGAAGACTATCATTTTCTCAAACTAGAGCATAATCGTTCATGTAATGATGGCCACCTCCGGCGATTCCGGAGGAAATCTTTGGTAAGGGGTCCTTTTTTGTTTTTTTTTTTTTGTGGGGCCCAGGGGTCCAATTCAGCTGAAGAAAGAATCTTCAAGGAGTCTTCAGGGATTCTTCGGTGAAGATTTTGGCGCTTATACAAAGACTATTATTTTCTCAAACTAGAGCACAGTCATTCATGTAATGATGGCCACCTCGGGCGATTCCGGAGGAAATCTTTGGTAAGGGGTCCTTCTTTTTTTTTTTTTTTTGTGGGTTCCAGGGGTCCAATTCAGCTAGAGAAAGAACCTTCAAGGAGTCTTCAGTGATTTTTCGGTGAAGATTTTGGCACCAATACGAAGACTATCATTTTCTCAAACTAGAGCATAGTCATAAAGGCTACCAGCTATATAAATGGTAGAAATTACCCTGGAAATTGAAAAATGACACCTGTTATACTGCTGAAGAAAGAGTCTTCAAGGAGTCTTCAGGGAATCTTGGGTGAGGAATTTGGAGCCAATATGAAGACTAGAGCATAGTCATTCATGTAATGATGGCCATCTCCGGCGATTCCGGAGGAAATGTTTGGTAAGTGGTCCTTTTTTTTTTTTTTTTGTGGGGCCCAGGGGTCCAATTCAGCTGAAGAAAGAATCTTCAAGTAGTCTTCAGGGTTTCTTCGGTGAAGATTTTGGCACCAATACGAAGACTATCTTTTTCTCAAACTAGAGCATAGTCATTTATGTAATGATGGCCACCTCCGGTGATTCCGGAGGAAATCTTTGGTAAGGAGTCCTTTTTTGGGTTTGTTTGTGGGGCCCAGGGGTCCAATTCAGCTGAAGAAAGAATCTTCAAGAAGTCTTCAGGGATTCTTCGGTGAAGATTTTGGAGCCAATTCGAAGACTATCATTTTCTCAAACTAGAGCATAGTCATTCATGTAATGATGGCCACCTCCGGCGATTCCGGAGGAAATCTTTGGTAAGGGGTCCTTTTTTTTTTTTTTTTTTTTTTGTGGGGCCCAGGTGTCCAATTCAGCTGAAGAAAGAATCTTCAAGGAGTCTTCAGGGATTCTTCTGTGAAGATTTAGGCGCCAATACAAAGACTA
Organism: Macrobrachium rosenbergii; assembly: GCA_039081455.1. NCBI lineage: Eukaryota > Metazoa > Arthropoda > Malacostraca > Decapoda > Palaemonidae > Macrobrachium > Macrobrachium rosenbergii. Next base: position 63,190,001 of record JANJGK010000010.1, on the reverse strand, counting down.
TCATTTTCTCAAACTAGAGCATAGTCATTCATGTAATGATGGCCACCTCCGGCGATTCCGGAGGCAACCTTTGGTAAGGGGTCCTTTTTTGTTTTTGTTTTTGTTTTTTTTTTGTGGGGCCCAGGGGTCCAATTCAGCTGAAGAAAGAATCTTCAAGGAGTCTTCAGGGATTCTTCGGTGAAGATTTTGGCACCAATACGAAGACTATCATTTTCTCAAACTAGATTATTGTCATTCATGTAATGATGGCTACCTCTGGCGATTCCGGAGGAAATCTTTGGTAAGGGGTCCTTTTTTTTTTTTTTTTTGTGGGGCCCAGGGGTCCAATTCAGCTGAAGAAAGAATCTTCAAAGAGTCTTCAAGGATTCTTCTGTGAAGATTTTGGAGCCAATACGAAGACTATAATTTTCTCAAACTAGAGCATAGTCATTCATGTAATGATGGCCACCTCCGGCGATTCCGGAGGATATCTTTGGTAAGGGGTCCTTTTTTGGTTTTTGTTTTTTTTTGTGGGCCCCAGGGGTCCAATTTAGCTGAAGAAAGAATCTTCAAGAAGTCTTCAGGGATTCTTCGGTGAAGATTTTGGAGCCAATACGAAGACTATCATTTTCTCAAACTAGAGCATATTCATTCATGTAATGTTGGCCACCTCCGGCGATTCAGGAGGAAATCTTTGGTAAGGGGTCCTTTTTTGTTTTTTTTTTGTGGGGACCAGGGGTCCAATTCAGCTGAAGAAAGAATCTTCAAGGAGTCTTCAGCGATTTTTCGGTGAAGATTTTGGCGCCAATACGAAGACTATCATTTTCTCAAACTAGAGCATAGTCATTCATGTAATGATGGCCACCTCCGGCGATTCCGGAGGAAATCTTTTGTAAGGGGTCCTTTTTTGGGTTTGTTTGTGGGGCCCAGAGGTCCAATTCAGCTGAAGAAAGAATCTTCAAGGAGTCTTCAGGGATTCTTCGGTGAAGATTTTGGCGCCAATACGAAGACTATCATTTTCTCAAACTAGAGTATAGTCGTTCATGTAATGATGGCCACCTCTGGCGATTCCGTAGGAAATCTTTGGTAAGGGGTCTTTTTTTTTTTTTTTTTTTGTGGGGCCCAGGGGTCCAATTCAGCTGAAGAAAGAATCTTCAAAGAGCCTTCAGGGATTCTTCGGTGAAGATTTTGGAGCCAATACGAAGACTATCATTTTCTCAAACTAGAACATAGTCATTCATGTAATGATGGCCACCTCCGGCGATTCCGGTGGATATCTTTGGTAAGGGGTCCTTTTTTGGTTTTTGTTTTTTTTTGTGGGCCCCAGGGGTCCAATTCAGCTGAAGAAAGAATCTTCAAGAAGTCTTTAAGGATTCTTCGGTGAAGATTTTGGAGCCAATACGGAGACAATCATTTTCTCAAACTAGAGCATAGTCATTCATGTAATGTTGGCCACCTCCGGCGATTCCGGAGGAAATCTTTGGTAATGGGTCCTTTTTTTTTTTTTTTTTTTTTTTGTTTGGACCAGGGGTCCAATTCATCTGAAGAAAGAATCTTCAAGGAGTCTTCAGGGATTCTTCGGTGAAGATTTTGGCGCCAATACGAAGACTATCATTTTCTCAAACTAGAGCATAGTCATTCATGTAATGATGGCCACCTCTGGCGATTCCGGAGGAAATCTTTGGTAAGGGGTCCCTTTTTTTTTGTGGGCCCAGGGGTCCAATTCAGCTGAAGAAAGAATCTTCAAGGAGTCTTCAGGGATTCTTCGGTGAAGATTTTGGCGCCAATACGAAGACTATCATTTTCTCAAACTAGAGCATAGTCATTCATGTAATGATGGCCACCTCCGGCGATTCCGGAGGAAATCTTTGGTAAGGGGTCCTTTTTTGGGTTTGTTTGTGGGGCCCAGGGGTCCAATTCAGCTGAAGAATGAACCTTCAAGGAGTCTTCAGGGATTCTTCGGTGAAGATTTTGGCGCCAATACGAAGACTATCATTTTCTCAAACTTTAGCATAGTCATTCATGTAATGATGGCCACCTCAGGCGATTCCGGAGGAAATCTTTGGTAAGGGGTCCTTTTTTGTTTTTTTTTTTTTTTGTGGGGCCCAGGGGTCCAATTCAGCTGAAGAAATAATCTTCAAGTAGTCTTCAGGGATTCTTCGGTGAAGATTTTGGCACCAATACGAAGACTATCATTTTCTCGAACTAGAGCATAGTCATTCATGTAATGGTGGCCACCTCCGGCGATTCCGGAGGAAATCTTTGGTAAGGGGTCCTTTTTTGGGTTTGTTTGTGGGGCCCACGGGTCCAATTCAGCTGAAGAAAGAATCTTCAAAGAGTCTTCAGGGATTCTTCGGTGAAGATTTTGGCGCCAATACGAAGACTATCATTTTCTCAAACTAGAGCATAGTCATTCATGTAATGATGGCCACCTCCGGCGATTCCGGAGGAAATCTTTGGTAAGGGATCCTTTTTTGTTTTTTTTTTGTGGGGCCCAGGGGTCCAATTCAGCTGAAGAAAGAATCTTCAAGAAGTCTTCAGGGATTCTTCGGTGAAGATTTTGGAGCCAATACGAAGAATATCATTTTCTCAAACTAGAGCATAGTCATTCATGTAATGATGGCCACCTCCGGCGATTCCGGAGGAAATCTTTGGTAAGGGGTCCTTTTTTGTTTATTTTTTTTGTGGGGCCCAGGGGTCCAATTCAGCTGAAGAAAGAATCTTCAAAGAATCTTCAAGGAGTCTTCAGGGATTCTTCGGTGAAGATTTTGGCGCCAATACTAAGACTATCATTTGCGTAGAACAAACTTGTGCCAGTTGCATAGAACAAACTTGTGCCAGTTATGTAGAAGAAACTTGTGCCTGTTGCGTCAAACAAACTTGTGCCAGTTGCATCGAACAAACTTGTGCCAGTTACGGCGAACAAACTTGTGCCAGTTTCGTCGAGAAAACTTGTGCCAGTTGCCTCAAATAAACTTGTGCCAGTTGCGTCAAACAAACTTGTGCCAGTTGCATCAAACAAACTTGTACCAGTTGCGTCAAACAAACTTGTTCCAGTTGCGTCAAACAAACTTGTGCCAATTGAGTCGAAAAAACTTGTGCCAGTTGCGTTGAACAAACTTGTGCCAGTTGCGTCAAACAAACTTGTGCCAGTTGCATAGAACCAATTTGTGCCAGTTGCATAGAACAAACTTGTGCCAGTTGCGTTAAATAAACTTGTGCCAGTTGAGTCAAACAAACTTGTGCCAGTTGCGTCGAACAAAATTGTGCCAGTTGCGTCGAACAAACTTGTGCCAGTTGCGTCGAACAAACTTGTGCCAGTTGCGTAGAACAAACTTGTGCCAGTTGCGTCGAACAAACTTGTGTCAGTTGCGTCAAACAAACTTGTGCCAGTTGCGTCAAACAAACTTGTGCCAGTTGCGTCTAACAATCTTGTGCCAGTTGCGTGAAAAAAACTTGGGCCAGTTTCGTCGAACAAACTTGTGCCAGTGGCATCCAACAAACTTGTGCCAGTTGCGTAGAGCAAACTTGTGCCAGTTGCGTCAAACAAACTTGTGCCAGTTGCGTAGAACAAACTTGTGCCAGTTGCGTCAAACAAACTTGTACCAGTTGCGTCAAACAAACTTGTGCCAATTGGTTCGAATTGGTAGAACAAACTGGTGCCAGTTGCATCAAACAAACTTATGCCAGTTGCGTAAAACAAACTAGTGCCAGTTGCATAGAACAAACTTGTGACAGTTGAGTAGAACAAACTTGTGCCAGTTGCGTCAAACAAACTTGTGCCAGTTCGTCGAACAAACTTGTGCCAGTTGCGTCGAACAAACTTGTGCCAGTTGCGTCAAACAAACTTGTGCCAGTTGCGTCGAAGAAACTTGTGCCAGTTGCGTCAAACAAACTTGTGCCAGTTACGGCGAACAAACTTGTGCCACTTGCGTCGAGAAAACTTGTGCCTGTTGCGTCAAATAAACTTGTGCCAGTTGCGTCAAACAAACTTGTGCCAGTTACGGCGAACAAACTTGTGCTAGTTGCGTCGAGAAAAGTTGTGCCAGTTGCGTCAAATAAACTTGTGCCAGTTGCGTCAAACAAACTTGTGCCAGTTGCGTCAAACAAATTTGTGCCAGTTGCGTCAAACAAACTTGTACCAGTTGCGTCAAACAAACTTGTGCCAATTGATTCGAAAAAACTTGTGCCAGTTGCGTTGAACAAACTTGTGCCAGTTGCGTCTAACAAACTTGTGCCAGTTGCGTCAAACAAACTTGTGCCAGTTGCGTCAAACAAATTTGTGCCAGTTGCGTCAAACAAACTTGTACCAGTTGCGTCAAACAAACTTGTGCCAATTGATTCGAAAAAACTTGTGCCAGTTGCGTTGAACAAACTTGTGCCAGTTGCGTCTAACAAACTTGTGCCAGTTGCGTCAAACAAACTTGTGCCAGTTGCGTCAAAAAAACTTGGTCCAGTTGCGTCAAACAAGCTTGTGCCAGTGGCATCGAACACACTAGTACCAGTTGCGTAGAACAAACTTGTGCCAGTTGCGTCAAGCAAACTTGTGCCAGTTGCGTAGAACAAACTTGTGCCAGTTGCGTAGAACAACCTTGTGCCATTTGCGTTGAACAAACTTGTACCAGTTGCGTAGAACAAACTTTTGCCAGTTGCGTCAAACAAACTTATGCAAGTTGCGTAGAACAATCTAGTGCCGGTTGCATAGGACAAACTTGTGCCAGTTGCATAGAACAAACTTGTGCCAATTGCGTCAAACAAACTTGTGCCAGTTGCATCTAAGAAACTTGTGCCAGTTGCATCAAACAAACTTGTGCCAGTTGCGTCAAACAAACTTGTGCCAGTTGCGTCGAACAATCTTGTGCCAGTTATGGCGAACAAACTTGTGCCACTTGCGTCGAGAAAACTTGTGCCAGATGCGTCAAATAAACTTGTGCCAGTTGCTATAAACTTTTGCCAGTTGCATCAAACAAACTTCTGCCAGTTGCGTCAAACAAACTTGTGCCAGTTGCGTCAAACAAACTTGTGCCAGTTGCGTTAAACAAACTTGTGCCAATTGAGTCGAAAAAACTTGTGCCAGTTGCGTCGAACAAACTTGTGCCAGTTGCTTAGAACAAACTTGTGCCAGTTGCGTCAAACAAACTTGGGCCAGTTGCGTTGAATAAACTTGTGCCAGTTGCATCGAACAAACTAGTGCTGGTTGCATAGAACAAACTTGTGCCAGTTGCGTCAAACAAACTTGTGCCAGTTGCGTAGAACAACCTTATGCCAGTTGCGTCAAACAAACTTTTGCCAGTTGCATCAAACAAACTTGTGCCAGTTGCGTCGAACAAACTTGTGCCAGTTGTGTCACACAAACTTGTGCCAGATGGGTCGAACAAACTTGTGCCAGTTACGTTAAACAAACTTGTACCAGTTGCGTCGAACAATCTTGTGCCAGTTGCGTCGAACAAGCTTGCACCAGTTCCGTCGAACAAACTTGTGCCAGTTGCGTCGAACAAACTTGTGCCAGTTGTGTCAAACAACCTTGTTACAGTTACGTAGAACAAACTTGTGCCAGTTGCGTCGAAAAAAATTGTGCCAGTTGGGTAGAACAAACATGTGCCAGTTGCGTCAAACAAATATGTGCCAGTTGCATAGAACAAACTTGTGCCAGATGCATAGAACAAACTTATGCCATTTGCGTAGGACAAACTTGTGCCAGTTGTGTCAAACAAACTTGTGCCAGTTGTGTACAACAAACTTGTAAGTGTTGCATAGAACAAACTTGTGCCAGTTGCGTAGAACAAACTTGTGCCAGTTGCGTAGAACAAACTTGTGCCAGTTGCGTCAAACAAACTTGTGCCAGTTGCATAGAACAAATTTGTGCCAGTTGCATAGAACAAACTTGTGCCAGTTGCGTCAAATAAACTTGTGCCAGTTGAGTCAAACAAACTTGTGCCAGTTGCGTCGAACAAAATTGTGCCAGTTGCGTCGAACAAACTTGTGCCAGTTGCGTCGAACAAACTTGTGCCAGTTGCGTAGAACAAACTTGTGCCAGTTGCGTCGAACAAACTTGTGTCAGTTGCGTCAAACAAACTTGTGCCAGTTGCGTCAAACAAACTTGTGCCAATTGAGTCGAAAAAACTTGTGCCAGTTGCGTCAAACAAACTTGTGCCAGTTGCGTCTAACAAACTTGTGCCAGTTGCGTCAAACAAACTTGTGCCAGTTGCGTCGAACAAACTTGTGCCAGTTGCGTAGAACAAACTTGTGCCAGTTGCGTCAAACAAACTTGTGCCAGTTGCGTAGAACAAACTTGTGTCAGTTGCGTAGAACAACTTTGTGCCAGTTGCGTCAAACAAACTTGTGCCAGTTGCGTCAAACATACTTGTGCCAGTTGGTTCAAACAAACTTATGCCAGTTGCGTCCAACAAACTTGTACCAGTTGCGTCAAACAAACTTGTGACAGTTGCGTCAAACAAACTTGTGCCAGTTGCGTAGAACAAACTTGTGCCAGTTGCGTCAAACAAACTTATGCCAGTTGCATAGAAGAAACTAGTGCCAGTTGCATAGAACAAATTTGTGCCAGTTGCGTAGAGCAACATTGTGCCAGTTGCGTCAAACAAACTTGTGACAGTAGCGTCGAACAAACTTGTGCCAGTTGCGTCGAACAAACTTGTGACAGTTGCGTCGAACAAACTTGTGCCAGTTGCGTCGAACAAACTTGTGCCAGTTGCGTCAAACAAACTTGTGCCAATTGAGTCGAAAAAACTTGTGCCAGTTGCGTCGAACAAACTTGTGCCAGTTGCGTCTAACAAACTTGTGCCGGTTGCGTCGAACAAACTTGTGCCAGTTGCGTCTAACAAACTTGTGCCGGTTGCGTCAAACAAACTTATGCCAGTTGCGTCGAACAAACTTGTGCCAGTTGCATTGAACAAACTTGTGCCAGTTGCGTAAAACAAACTTGTGCCAGTTGCGTCAAGCAAACTTGTGCCAGTTGCGTAGAACAAACTTGTGCCAGTTGCGTAGAACAACCTTGTGCCATTTGCGTTGAACAAACTTGTACCAGTTGCGTAGAACAAACTTTTGCCAGTTGCGTCAAACAAACTTATGCAAGTTGCGTAGAACAATCTAGTGCCGGTTGCATAGGACAAACTTGTGCCAGTTGCATAGAACAAACTTGTGCCAATTGCGTCAAACAAACTTGTGCCAGTTGCATCTAAGAAACTTGTGCCAGTTGCATCAAACAAACTTGTGCCAGTTGCGTCAAACAAACTTGTGCCAGTTGCGTCGAACAATCTTGTGCCAGTTATGGCGAACAAACTTGTGCCACTTGCGTCGAGAAAACTTGTGCCAGATGCGTCAAATAAACTTGTGCCAGTTGCTATAAACTTTTGCCAGTTGCATCAAACAAACTTCTGCCAGTTGCGTCAAACAAACTTGTGCCAGTTGCGTCAAACAAACTTGTGCCAGTTGCGTTAAACAAACTTGTGCCAATTGAGTCGAAAAAACTTGTGCCAGTTGCGTCGAACAAACTTGTGCCAGTTGCTTAGAACAAACTTGTGCCAGTTGCGTCAAACAAACTTGGGCCAGTTGCGTTGAATAAACTTGTGCCAGTTGCATCGAACAAACTAGTGCCGGTTGCATAGAACAAACTTGTGCCAGTTGCGTCAAACAAACTTGTGCCAGTTGCGTAGAACAACCTTATGCCAGTTGCGTCAAACAAACTTTTGCCAGTTGCATCAAACAAACTTGTGCCAGTTGCGTCGAACAAACTTGTGCCAGTTGTGTCACACAAACTTGTGCCAGATGGGTCGAACAAACTTGTGCCAGTTACGTTAAACAAACTTGTACCAGTTGCGTCGAACAATCTTGTGCCAGTTGCGTCGAACAAGCTTGCACCAGTTCCGTCGAACAAACTTGTGCCAGTTGCGTCGAACAAACTTGTGCCAGTTGTGTCAAACAACCTTGTTACAGTTACGTAGAACAAACTTGTGCCAGTTGCGTCGAAAAAAATTGTGCCAGTTGGGTAGAACAAACATGTGCCAGTTGCGTCAAACAAATATGTGCCAGTTGCATAGAACAAACTTGTGCCAGATGCATAGAACAAACTTATGCCATTTGCGTAGGACAAACTTGTGCCAGTTGTGTCAAACAAACTTGTGCCAGTTGTGTACAACAAACTTGAAAGTGTTGCATAGAACAAACTTGTGCCAGTTGCGTAGAACAAACTTGTGCCAGTTGCGTAGAACAAACTTGTGCCAGTTGCGTCAAACAAACTTGTGCCAGTTGCATAGAACAAATTTGTGCCAGTTGCATAGAACAAACTTGTGCCAGTTGCGTCAAATAAACTTGTGCCAGTTGAGTCAAACAAACTTGTGCCAGTTGCGTCGAACAAAATTGTGCCAGTTGCGTCGAACAAACTTGTGCCAGTTGCGTCGAACAAACTTGTGCCAGTTGCGTAGAACAAACTTGTGCCAGTTGCGTCGAACAAACTTGTGTCAGTTGCGTCAAACAAACTTGTGCCAGTTGCGTCAAACAAACTTGTGCCAATTGAGTCGAAAAAACTTGTGCCAGTTGCGTCAAACAAACTTGTGCCAGTTGCGTCTAACAAACTTGTGCCAGTTGCGTCAAACAAACTTGTGCCAGTTGCGTCGAACAAACTTGTGCCAGTTGCGTAGAACAAACTTGTGCCAGTTGCGTCAAACAAACTTGTGCCAGTTGCGTAGAACAAACTTGTGTCAGTTGCGTAGAACAACCTTGTGCCAGTTGCGTCAAACAAACTTGTGCCAGTTGCGTCAAACATACTTGTGCCAGTTGGTTCAAACAAACTTATGCCAGTTGCTACCAACAAACTTGTACCAGTTGCGTCAAACAAACTTGTGACAGTTGCGTCAAACAAACTTGTGCCAGTTGCGTAGAACAAACTTGTGCCAGTTGCGTCAAACAAACTTATGCCAGTTGCATAGAAGAAACTAGTGCCAGTTGCATAGAACAAATTTGTGCCAGTTGCGTAGAGCAACATTGTGCCAGTTGCGTCAAACAAACTTGTGACAGTAGCGTCGAACAAACTTGTGCCAGTTGCGTCGAACAAACTTGTGCCAGTTACGTCGAACAAACTTGTGCCAGTTGCGTCGAACAAACTTGTGCCAGTTGCGTCAAACAAACTTGTGCCAATTGAGTCGAAAAAACTTGTGCCAGTTGCGTCGAACAAACTTGTGCCAGTTGCGTCTAACAAACTTGTGCCGGTTGCGTCGAACAAACTTGTGCCAGTTGCGTCTAACAAACTTGTGCCGGTTGCGTCAAACAAACTTATGCCAGTTGCGTCGAACAAACTTGTGCCAGTTGCATTGAACAAACTTGTGCCAGTTGCGTAAAACAAACTTGTGCCAGTTGCGTCAAGCAAACTTGTGCCAGTTGCGTAGAACAAACTTGTGCCAGTTGCGTAGAACAACCTTGTGCCATTTGCGTTGAACAAACTTGTACCAGTTGCGTAGAACAAACTTTTGCCAGTTGCGTCAAACAAACTTATGCAAGTTGCGTAGAACAATCTAGTGCCGGTTGCATAGGACAAACTTGTGCCAGTTGCATAGAACAAACTTGTGCCAATTGCGTCAAACAAACTTGTGCCAGTTGCATCTAAGAAACTTGTGCCAGTTGCATCAAACAAACTTGTGCCAGTTGCGTCAAACAAACTTGTGCCAGTTGCGTCGAACAATCTTGTGCCAGTTATGGCGAACAAACTTGTGCCACTTGCGTCGAGAAAACTTGTGCCAGATGCGTCAAATAAACTTGTGCCAGTTGCTATAAACTTTTGCCAGTTGCATCAAACAAACTTCTGCCAGTTGCGTCAAACAAACTTGTGCCAGTTGCGTCAAACAAACTTGTGCCAGTTGCGTTAAACAAACTTGTGCCAATTGAGTCGAAAAAACTTGTGCCAGTTGCGTCGAACAAACTTGTGCCAGTTGCTTAGAACAAACTTGTGCCAGTTGCATAGAACAAACTTGGGCCAGTTGCGTTGAATAAACTTGTGCCAGTTGCATCGAACAAACTAGTGCCGGTTGCATAGAACAAACTTGTGCCAGTTGCGTCAAACAAACTTGTGCCAGTTGCGTAGAACAACCTTATGCCAGTTGCGTCAAACAAACTTTTGCCAGTTGCATCAAACAAACTTGTGCCAGTTGCGTCGAACAAACTTGTGCCAGTTGTGTCACACAAACTTGTGCCAGATGGGTCGAACAAACTTGTGCCAGTTACGTTAAACAAACTTGTACCAGTTGCGTCGAACAATCTTGTGCCAGTTGCGTCGAACAAGCTTGCACCAGTTCCGTCGAACAAACTTGTGCCAGTTGCGTCGAACAAACTTGTGCCAGTTGTGTCAAACAACCTTGTTACAGTTACGTAGAAAAAACTTGTGCCAGTTGCGTCGAAAAAAATTGTGCCAGTTGGGTAGAACAAACATGTGCCAGTTGCGTCAAACAAATATGTGCCAGTTGCATAGAACAAACTTGTGCCAGATGCATAGAACAAACTTATGCCATTTGCGTAGGACAAACTTGTGCCAGTTGTGTCAAACAAACTTGTGCCAGTTGTGTACAACAAACTTGTAAGTGTTGCATAGAACAAACTTGTGCCAGTTGCGTAGAACAAACTTGTGCCAGTTGCGTAGAACAAACTTGTGCCAGTTGCGTCAAACAAACTTGTGCCAGTTGCATAGAACAAATTTGTGCCAGTTGCATAGAACAAACTTGTGCCAGTTGCGTCAAATAAACTTGTGCCAGTTGAGTCAAACAAACTTGTGCCAGTTGCGTCGAACAAAATTGTGCCAGTTGCGTCGAACAAACTTGTGCCAGTTGCGTCGAACAAACTTGTGCCAGTTGCGTAGAACAAACTTGTGCCAGTTGCGTCGAACAAACTTGTGTCAGTTGCGTCAAACAAACTTGTGCCAGTTGCGTCAAACAAACTTGTGCCAATTGAGTCGAAAAAACTTGTGCCAGTTGCGTCAAACAAACTTGTGCCAGTTGCGTCTAACAAACTTGTGCCAGTTGCGTCAAACAAACTTGTGCCAGTTGCGTCGAACAAACTTGTGCCAGTTGCGTAGAACAAACTTGTGCCAGTTGCGTCAAACAAACTTGTGCCAGTTGCGTAGAACAAACTTGTGTCAGTTGCGTAGAACAACCTTGTGCCAGTTGCGTCAAACAAACTTGTGCCAGTTGCGTCAAACATACTTGTGCCAGTTGGTTCAAACAAACTTATGCCAGTTGCGTCCAACAAACTTGTACCAGTTGCGTCAAACAAACTTGTGACAGTTGCGTCAAACAAACTTGTGCCAGTTGCGTAGAACAAACTTGTGCCAGTTGCGTCAAACAAACTTATGCCAGTTGCATAGAAGAAACTAGTGCCAGTTGCATAGAACAAATTTGTGCCAGTTGCGTAGAGCAACATTGTGCCAGTTGCGTCAAACAAACTTGTGACAGTAGCGTCGAACAAACTTGTGCCAGTTGCGTCGAACAAACTTGTGCCAGTTGCGTCGAACAAACTTGTGCCAGTTGCGTCGAACAAACTTGTGCCAGTTGCGTCAAACAAACTTGTGCCAATTGAGTCGAAAAAACTTGTGCCAGTTGCGTCGAACAAACTTGTGCCAGTTGCGTCTAACAAACTTGTGCCGGTTGCGTCGAACAAACTTGTGCCAGTTGCGTCTAACAAACTTGTGCCGGTTGCGTCAAACAAACTTATGCCAGTTGCGTCGAACAAAGTTGTGCCAGTTGCATTGAACAAACTTGTGCCAGTTGCGTAAAACAAACTTGTGCCAGTTACGTCAAACAAACTTGTGCCAGTTGCGTAGAACAAACTTGTGCCAGTTGCGTAGAACAACCTTGTGCCAGTTGCGTAGAACAAACTTGTGCCAGTTCCATAGAACAACCTTGTGCCAGTTGCGTCAAACAAACTTGTACCAGTTGCGTCAAACAAACTTGTGCCAGTTGCGTGGAACAAACTTGTGCCAGATGTGTCAAACAAACTTGTGCCAGTTGCGTAGAACAACCTTGTGCCAGTTGCGTCAAACAAACTTGTGCCAGTTGCGTCAAACAAACTTGTGCCAGTTGCATGGAACAAACTTGTGCCAGTTGTGTCAAACAAACTTGTGCCAGTTGGTTCGAACAACCTTGTGCCAGTTGCGTAGAGCAAACTTGTGCCAGTTGCGTCCAACAAACTTGTGCCAGTTGCGTCAAACAAACTTGTGCCAGTTGCGTCGAACAAACTTGTGCCAGTTGCGTCAAACAAACTTATGCCAGTTGCATAGAACAAAATAGTGCCAGTTGCATAGAACAAACTTGTGCCAGTTGCGTAGAACAAACTTGTGCCAGTTGCGTCAAACAAACTTGTGCCAGTTGCGTCGAACAAAGTAGTGATAGTTGCGTGAAGAAACTTGTGCCAGTTGCATCAAACAAACATGTGCCAGTTGCGTCGAACAAACTTGTGCCAGATATGGCGAAAAAACTTGTGCAAGTTGCGTCGAGAAAACTTGTGCCAGTTACGTCAAAAAAAACTTGTGCCAGTTGCGTCAAACAAACTTGTGCCAGTTACGTCAAACAAACTTGTGCCTCTTGCGTCAAACAAACTTGTGCCAGTTGCATCAAACAAACTTGTACCAATTGAGTCGAAAAAACTTGTGCCGGTTACGTCGAACAAACTTGTGCCAGTTGCATCTAACAAACTTGTGCCAGTTGCGTCAAACAAACTTGTGCCAGTTGCGTCAAACAAACTTGTGCCAGTTGCGTAGAACAAACTTGTGCCCGTTGCGTCAAACAAACTTGTGCCAGTTGCGTAGAACAAACTTGTGCCAGTTGCGTAGAAGAACCTTGTGGCAGTTGCGTCAAACAAACTTGTGCCAGTTGCGTCAAACAAACTTATGCCAGTTGCGTTAAACAAACTTGTGCCAGTTGCATCGAACAAACTTTTGCCAGTTGCGTAGAACAAACTTGTGCCAGTTGCATCGAAAAAACTTGCGCCAGTTGCATCGAACAAACTTGTGCCAGTTGTGTTGAACAAACTTCTGCCAATTGTGTCAAACAAACTTGTGTCAGTTGCGTAGAACAAACTTGTGCCAGTTGGGTAGAACAAATTTGTGCCAGTTGCGTCAAACAAACTTGTGCCAGTTGCGTAGAACAAACTAGTGCCAGTTGCATAGAACAAACTTTTGCCAGATGCGTAGAACTAACTTGTGCCAGTTGTGTAGAACAAACTTGTGCCAGTTGCATAGAACAAACTTGTGCCAGTTATGTAGAACAAACTTGTGCCAGTTGCGTTAAAAAAACTTGTGCCAGTTGTGTCAAACAAACTTGTGCCAGTTACGGCGAAAAAACTTGTGCCAGTTTCGTCGAGAAAACTTGTGCCAGTTGCGTCAAATAAACTTGTGCCATTTGCGTCAAACAAACTTGTGCCAGTTGCATCAAACAAACTTGTGCCAGTTGTGTCAAAAAACTTGTTCCAGTTGCGTCAAACAAAATTGTGCCAGTTGCGTCGAACAAACTTGTGCCAGTTGGTTCGAACAAACTTGTGCCAGTTGCGTCCAACAAACTTGTGCCAGTTGCGTCAAACAAACTTGTGCCAGTTGCGTCAAACAAACTTGTGCCAGTTGCGTCGAACAAACTTGTGCCAGTTGTGTCAAACAAACTTGTGCCAGTTGGTTCGAACAACCTTGTGCCAGTTGCGTATAACAAACTTGTGCCAGTTGCGTCAAACAAATTTGTGCCAGTTGCGTCGAACAAACTTGTGCCAGTTGCGTAGAACAAACTTGTGCCAGATGCGTCAAACAAACTCATGCCAGTTGCATAGAACAAACCAGTGCCAGTTGCATAGAACAAACTTGTGCCAGTTGCGTAGAACAAACTTGTGCCAGTTGCGTCAAACAAACTTGTGCCAGTTGCGTCGAACAAACTAGTGCCAGTTGCGTGAAGAAACTTGTGCCAGTTGAATCAAACAAACATGTGCCAGTTGCGTCGAACAAACTTGTGCCAGATATGGCGAACAAACTTGTGCAAGTTGCGTCGAGAAAACTTGTGCCAGTTGCGTCAAACAAACTTGTGCCAGTTACGTCAAACAAACTTGTGCCTCTTGCGTCAAACAAACTTGTGCCAGTTGCATCAAACAAACTTGTACCAATTGAGTCGAAAAAACTTGTGCCTGTTACGTCGAACAAACTTGTGCCAGTTGCGTCTAACAAACTGGTGCCAGTTGCGTCGAACAAACTTGTGCCAGTTGCGTCAAACAAACTTGTGCCAGTTGCGTAGAACAAACTTGTGCCCGCTGCGTCAAACAAACTTGTGCCAGTTGCGTAGAACAAACTTGTGCCAGTTGCGTAGAAGAACCTTGTGGCAGTTGCGTCAAACAAACTTGTGCCAGTTGCGTCAAACAAACTTGTGCCAGATGCATTAAACAAACTTGTGCCAGTTGCACCGAACTAACTTTTGCCAGTTGCGTCGAACAAACTTGTGCCAGTTGCGTCGAAAAAACTTGCGCCAGTTGCGTCGAACAAACTTGTGCCAGTTGCGTTGAACAAACTTCTGCCAATTGTGTCAAACAAACTTGTGTCAGTTGCGTAGAACAAACTTGTGCCAGTTGCGTCGAACAAACTTGTGTCAGTTGGGTAGAACAAATTTGTGCCAGTTGCGTCAAACAAACTTGTGCCAGTTGCGTAGAACAAACTAGTGCCAGTTGCATAGAACAAACTTGTGCCAGATGCGTAGAACAAACTTGTGCCAGTTGTGTAGAACAAACTTGTGCCAGTTGCATAGAACAAACTTGTGCCTTTTATGTAGAACAAACTTGAGCCAGTTGCGTTAAACAAACTTATGCCAGTTGTGTCAAACAAACTTGTGCCAGTTACGGCGAACAAACTTGTGCCAGTTTCGTCGAGAAAACTTGTGCCAGTTGCGTCAAATAAACTTGTGCCATTTGCGTCAAACAAACTTGTGCCAGTTGCGTCAAACAAACTTGTGCCAGTTGCGTCAAACAAACTTGTTCCAGTTGCGTCAAACAAACTTGTGCCAATTGAGTCGAAAAAACTTGTGCCAGTTGCGTCGAACAAACTTGTGCCAGTTGCGTCTAACAAACTTGTGCCAGTTGCGTCAAAAAATTTGGGCCAGTTTCGTCAAACAAACTTGTGTCAGTGGCATCCAACAAACTTGTGCCAGTTGCGTAGAATAAACTTGTGCCAGTTGCATCAAACAAACTTGTGCCAGTTGCGTAGAACAAACTTGTGCCAGTTGCGTAGAACAACCTTGTGCCAGTTGCGTCGAACAAACTTGTGCTAGTTTGTAGAACAAACTTGTGCCAGTTGCGTCAAACAAACTTATGCCAGTTGCATAAAACAAACTAGTGCCTGTTGCTTAGAACAAACTTGTGACAGTTGAGTAGAACAAACTTGTGCCAATTGCGTCAAACAAACTTATGCCAGTTCGTCGAACAAACTTGTGCCAGTTGCGTGGAAGAAACTTGTGCCAGTTGCGTCAAACAAACTTGTGCCAGTTGCGTCGAACAAACTTGTGCCAGTTGCGTCGAACAAACTTGTGCCAGTTACGGCGAACCAACTTGTGCCACTTGCGTCGAGAAAACTTGTGCCTGTTGTGAAAAAATAAACTTGTGCCAGTTGCGTCAAACAAACTTGTGCCAGTTACGGCGAACAAACTTGTGCCAGTTGCATCGAGAAAAGTTGTGCCAGTTGCGTCAAATAAACTTGTGCCAGTTGCGTCAAACAAACTTGTGCCAGTTGCGTCAAAGAAACTTGTGCCAGTTGCGTCAAACAAACTTGTGCCAGTTGCGTCAAACAAACTTGTGCCAATTGATTAAAAAAAACTTGTGCCAGTTGCGTTGAACAAACTTGTGCCAGTTGCGTCTAACAAACTTGTGCCAGTTGCGTCAAACAAACTTGTGCCAGTTGCGTCGAACAAACTTGTGCTAGTTGCATCGAACACACTAGTGCCAGTTGCATAGAACAAACTTGTGGCAGTTGGATCAAACAAACTTGTGCCAGTTGTGTCGAAAAAACTTGCACCAGTTGCATCGAACAAACTTGTGCCAGTTGCGTTGAACAAACTTCTGCCAATTGTGTCAAACAAACTTGTGCCAGTTACATCAAACAAACTTATGCCAGTTGCATAAAACAAACTAGTGCCAGTTGCATAGAACAAACTTGTTCCAGTTGAGTAGAACAAACTTGTGCCAATTGCGTCAAACAAACTTGTGCCAGTTCTTCGAACAAACTTGTGCCAGTTGCGTCGAAGAAACTTGTGCCTGTTGCGTCAAACAAACAGGTGCCAGTTGCGTCAAACAAACTTGTGCCAGTTGCGTCGAACAAACTTGTGCCAGTTACGGCGAACCAACTTGTGCCACTTGCGTCGAGAAAACTTGTGCCAGTTGCGTCAAATAAACTTGTGCCAGTTGCGTCAAACAAACTTGTGCCAGTTACGGCGAACAAACTTGTGCCAGTTGCATCGAGAAAAGTTGTGCCACTTGCGTCAAACAAACTTGTGACAGTTGCGTCAAACAAACTTGTGCCAGTTGCATCAAACAAACTTGTGCCAATTAATTAAATAAAAAACTTGTGCCAGTTGCGTTGAACAAACTTGTGCCAGTTGCGTCTAACAAACTTGTGCCAGTTGCGTCAAACGAACTTGTGCCAGTTGCGTCGAACAAACTTGTGCCAGTTGCATCGAACACACTAGTGCCAGTTGCATAGAACAAACTTGTGCCAGTTGCGTCAAACAAACTTGTGCCAGTTGCGTAGAACAAACTTGTACATGTTGCGTAGAACAACCTTGTGCCAGTTGCGTCAAACAAACTTGTGCCACTTGTGTCAAACAAACTTGTGCCAGTTGGGTCGAACAAACTTGTGCCAGTTACGTTAAACAAACTTGTTCCAGTTGCGTCGAACAAACTTGTGCCAGTTGCGTCGAACAAACTTGTGCCATTTGCGTCGAACCAACTTGCGCCAGTTGCGTCGAACAAACTTGTGCCAGTTGCTTAGAACAAACTTGTGCCAGATGTGTCAAACAAACTTGTGCCAGTTGCATCAAACAAACTTGTGCCAGTTGCGTCAAACAAACTTGTGCCAGTTGGGTAAAACAAACATGTGTCAGTTGTGTCAAACAAATTTGTGCCAGTTGCGTAGAACACACTAGTGCCAGTTGCATAGAACAAACTTGTGCCAGATGGGTAGAACAAACATTTGCCATTTGCGTAGAACAAACTTGTGCCAGTTGTGTCAAACAAACCTGTGCCAGTTGTGTACAACAAACTAGTAAGTGTTGCGTAGAACAAACTTGTGCCAGTTGTGTCGAACAAACTTGTGCCAGTTGCATAGAACAAACTTGTACCAGTTGCGTCAAACAAACTTATGCCAGTTGCATAGAACAAACTAGTGCCAGTTGCATAGAACAAACTTGTGCCAGTTGCGTAGAAGAAACTTGTGCCAGTTGCGTCAAACAACCTTGTGCCAGTTGCGTAGAAAAAACTTGTGCCAGTTGCGTAGAAGACCCTTGTGCCAGTTGCGTCAAACAAACTTGTGCCAGTTGCGTCAAACAAAGTTGTGCCAGTTGCGTTAAAGAAACTTGTGCCAGGTGCATCGAACAAACTTTTGCCAGTTGCGTCGAACAAACTTGTTCCAGTTGCGTCAAACAAACTTGCGCCAGTTGCGTCAAACAAACTTGTGCCAGTTGGGTTAAACAAACTTCTGCCAATTGTGTCAAACAAACTTGTGCCAATTGCATCAAACAAACTTATGCCAATTGCATAAAACAAACTAGTGCCAGTTGCATAGAACAAACTTGTTCCAGTTGAGTAGAACAAACTTGTGAGAATTGCGTCAAACAAACTTGTGCCAGTTCGTCGAACAAACTTGTGCCAGTTGCGTCGAAGAATCTTGTGCCAGTTGCGTCAAACAAAGTTGTGCCAGTTGCGTCGAACAAACTTCTGCCAGTTGCGTCGAACAAACTTGTGCCAGTTACGGTGAACCAACTTTTGCCACTTGCGTCGAGAAAACTTGTGCCAGTCGCATCAAATAAACTTGTGTCAGTTGCGTCAAACAAACTTGTGCCAGTTACGGCGAACAAACTTTTGCCAGTTGAGTCGAGAAAAGTTGTGCCAGTTGCGTCAAACAAACTTGTGCCAGTTGCATCAAACAATCTTGTGCCAGTTGCGTCAAACAAACTTGTGCCAGTTGCGTCAAACAAACTTGTGCCAATTGATTAAAAAAAACTTGTGCCAGTTGCGTTGAACAAACTTGTGCCAGTTGCGTCTAACAAACTTGTGCCAGTTGCGTCAAACAAACTTGTGCCAGTTGCGTCGAACAAACTTGTGCCAGTTGCATCGAACACACTAGTGCCAGTTGCATAGAACAAACTTGTGCCAGTTGCGTCAAACAAACTTGTGCCAGTTGCGTAGAACAAACTTGTGCCAGTTGCGTCAAACAAACTTGTGCCAGTTGTGTCAAACAAACTTGTGCCAGTTGGGTCGAACATACTTGTGCCAGTTACGTTAAACAAACTTGTTCCAGTTGCATCGAACAAACTTGTGCCAGTTGCGCCGAACAAACTTGTGCCAGTTGCGTCAAACAAACTTGTGCCAGTTGCGTCAAACAAACTTGTGCCAGTTGCGTCAAACAAACTTGTGCCAGTTGCGTCAAACAAACTTGTGCCAGTTGCGTCAAACAAACTTGTGCTAGTTGCGTAGAACAACCTTGTGCCAGTTGCGTCAAACAAACTTGTGCCAGTTGTGTCAAACAAACTTGTGCCAGTTGGGTCGAACATACTTGTGCCAGTTACGTTAAACAAACTTGTTCCAGTTGCATCGAACAAACTTGTGCCAGTTGCGTCGAACAAACTTGTGCCAGTTGCGCCGAACAAACTTGCGCCAGTTCCGTCGAACAAACTTGTGCCAGTTGCGCCGAACAAACTTGTGCCAGTTGTGTCAAACAAACTTGTACCAGTTGCATCAAACAAACTTGTGCCAGTTGCATCGAACAAACTTGTGCCAGTTGGGTAGAACAAACATGTGCCAGTTGTGTCAAACAAATTTGTGCCAGTTGCGTAGAACACACTAGTGCCAGTTGCATAAAACAAACTTGTGCCAGATGGGTAGAACAAACATTTGCCATTTGCGTAGAACAAACTTGTGCCAGTTGTGTCAAACAAACCTGTGCCAGTTGTGTACAACAAACTAGTAAGAGTTGCGTAGAACAAACTTGTGCCAGTTGTGTCGAACAAAATTGTGCCAGTTGCGTAGAACAAACTTGTACCAGTTGCGTCAAACAAACTTATGCCAGTTGCATAGAACAAACTAGTGACAGTTGCATAGAACAGACTTGTGCCAGTTGCGTAGAACAAACTTGTGCCAGTTGCGTCAAACAACCTTGTGCCAGTTGCGTCGAACAACCTTGTGCCAGTTGCGTCGAAAAAACTTGTGCCAGTTGCGTCAAACAAACTTGTGCCAGATATGGCGAACAAACTTGTCCCAGTTGCTTCGAGAAAACTTGTGCCAGTTGCGTAAAAAAAAACTTGTGCCAGTTGCGTCAAACAAACTTGTGCCAGTTGCATCAAACAACCTTGTGCCTCTTGCGTCCAACAAACTTGTGCCAGTTGCGGCAAACAAACTTGTACCAATTGAGTCGAAAAAACTTGTGCCTGTTATGTCGAACAAACTTGTGCCAGTTGCGTCTAACAAACTTGTGCCAGTTGCGTCAAACAAACTTGTGCCAGTTACGTCAAACAAACTTGTGCCAGTTGCGTCAAACAAACTTGTGCCAGTTGTGTCAAACAAACTTGTGCCAGTTGCGTCAAACAAACTTGTGCCAGTTGCGTCAAACAAACTTGTGCCATTTGCTTAGAAGAACCTTGTGCCAGTTGCGTCAAACGAACTTGTGCCAGTTGCGTCAAAAAAACTTGTGCCAGTTGCGTCAAAGAAACTTGTGCCAGTTGCGTCAAACAAACTTGTGCCAGTTGGGTCGAACAAACTTGTGCCAGTTGCGTTAACCAAACTTGTGCCAGTTGCATCGAACAAACTTTTGCCAGTTGTGTCGAACAAACTTGTGCCAGTTGCGTCAAACAAACTTGCGCCAGTTACGTCAAACAAACTTGTGCCAGTTGCGTTGAACAAACTTCTGCCAGTTGTGTCAAACAAACTTGTGTCAGTTGCGTAGAACAAACTTGTGCCAGTTGCTTCGAACAAACTTGTGTCAGTTGGGTAGAACAAACTTGTGCCAGTTGCGTCAAACAAACATGTCCCAGTTGCGTAGAACAAACTTGTGCCAGTTGCATAGAACAAACTTCTGCCAGATGTGTAGAACAAACTTGTGCCAGTTGCGTAGACCAAACCTGTGCCAGTTGCATAAAACAAACTTGTGCCAGTTATGTAGAACAAACTTGTGCCAGTTGCGTCGAACAAACTTGTGCCAGTTGCGTCGAACAAACTTGTGCCAGTTTCATCGAGAAAACTTGTGCCAGTTGGGTCAAATAAACTTGTGCCAGTTGCGTCAAACAAACTTGTGCCAGTTGCGTCAAACAAACTTGTGCCAGTTGCGTCAAACAAACTTGTTCCAGTTGCGTCAAACAAACTTGTGCCAATTGAGTCGAAAAAACTTGTGCCAGTTGCGTCGAACAAAGTTGTGCCAGTTGCGTCTAACAAACTTGTGCCAGTTGCGTCAAAAAAATTTGGCCCAGTTTCGTCAAACAAACTTGTGCCAGTGGCATCCAACAAACTTGTGCCAGTTGCGTCGAACAAACTTGTGAAAGTTGCGTCAAACAAACTTGTGCCAGTTGCGTAGAACAAACTTGTGCCAGTTGCGTAGAACAACCTTGTGCCAGTTGAGTCGAACAAACTTGTGCTAGTTGGTAGAACAAACTTGTGCCAGTTGCTTCAAACAAACTTATGCCAGTTGCGTAAAACAAACTAGTGCCAGTTGCATAGAACAAACTTGTGCCAGTTGAGTAGAACAAACTTATGCCATTTGCATCAAACAATCTTGTGCCAGTTGCGTCGAACAAACTTGTGCCAGTTGCGTCGAAGAAACTTGTGCCAGTTGCGTCAAACAAACTTGTGCCAGTTGCGTCGAACAAACTTGTGCCAGTTGCGTCAAACAAACTTGTGCCAGTTACGGCGAACAAACTTGTGCCACTTGCGTCGAGAAAACTTGTGCCAGTTGCGTCAAATAAACTTGTGCCAGTTGCGTCAAACAAACTTGTGCCAGTTACGGCGAACAAACTTGTGCCAGTTGCGTCGAGAAAAGTTGTGGCAGTTGCGTCAAATAAACTTGTGCCAGTTGCGTCAAACAAACTTGTGCCAGTTGCGCCGAACAAACTTACGCCAGTTCCGTCGAACAAACTTGTGCCAGTTGCTTAGAACAAACTTGTGCCAGTTGTGTCAAACAAACTTGTACCAGTTGCATCAAACAAACTTGCGCCAGTTGCGTCGAACAAACTTGTGCCAGTTGGGTAGAACAGACATGTGCCAGTTGTGTCAAACAAATTTGTGCCAGGTGCGTAGAACACACTAGTGCCAGTTGCATAGAACAAACTTGTGCCAGATGGGTAGAACAAACATTTGCCATTTGCGTAGAACAAACTTGTGCCAGTTGTGTCAAACAAACCTGTGCCAGTTGTGTACAACAAACTAGTAAGAGTTGCGTAGAACAAACTTGTGCCAGTTGCGTAGAACAAACTTGTGCCAGATGGG
Organism: Macrobrachium rosenbergii; assembly: GCA_039081455.1. Classification (NCBI taxonomy): domain Eukaryota; kingdom Metazoa; phylum Arthropoda; class Malacostraca; order Decapoda; family Palaemonidae; genus Macrobrachium; species Macrobrachium rosenbergii. Next base: position 63,168,320 of record JANJGK010000010.1, on the reverse strand, counting down.
TAGAACAAACATTTGCCATTTGCGTAGAACAAACTTGTGCCAGTTGTGTCAAACAAACCTGTGCCAGTTGTGTACAACAAACTAGTAAGAGTTGTGTAGAACAAACTTGTGCCAGTTGCGTAGAACAAACTTGTACCAGTTGCGTCAAACAAACTTATGCCAGTTGCACAGAACAAACTAGTGCCAGTTGCATAGAACAAACTTGTGCCAGTTGCGTAGAACAAACTTGTGCCAGTTGCGTCAAACAACCTTGTGCCAGTTGCGTCGAACAACCTTGTGCCAGTTGCGTCGAAGAAACTTGTGCCAGTTGCGGCAAACAAACTTGTGCCAGATATGGCGAACAAACTTGTGCCAGTTGCTTCGAGAAAACTTGTGCCAGTTGCGTAAAAAAAAACTTGTGCCAGTTGCGTCAAACAAACTTGTGCCAGTTGCATCAACCAAACTTGTGCCTCTTGCTTCAAACAAACTTGTGCCAGTTGCGGCAAACAAACTTGTACCAATTGAGTCGAAAAAACTTGTGCCTGTTACGTCGAACAAACTTGTGCCAGTTGCGTCTAACAAACTTGTGCCAGTTGCGTCAAACAAACTTGTGCCAGTTACGTCAAACAAACTTGTGCCAGTTGCGTCAAACAAACTTGTGCCAGTTGCGTCAAACAAACTTGTGCCAGTTACGTCAAACAAACTTGTGCCAGTTGCGTAGAAGAACCTTGTGCCAGTTGCGTCAAACGAACTTGTGCCAGTTGCGTCAAACAAACTTGTGCCAGTTGCGTCAAAGAAACTTGTGCCAGTTGCGTCAAACAAACTTGTGCCAGTTGGGTCGAACAAACTTGTGCCAGTTGCGTTAAACAAACTTGTGCTAGTTGCATCGAACAAACTTTTGCCAGTTGTGTCGAACAAACTTGTGCCAGTTGCGTCGAACAAACTTGCGCCAGTTACGTCAAACAAACTTGTGCCAGTTGCGTCAAACAAACTTCTGGCAGTTGTGTCAAACAAACTTGTGTCAGTTGCGTAGAACAAACTTGTGCCAGTTGCGTCAAACAAACTTGTGTCAGTTGGGTAGAACAAACTTGTGCCAGTTGCGTCAAACAAACATGTCCCAGTTGCGTAGAACAAACTAGTGCCAGTTGCATAGAACAAACTTGTGCCAGTTGCGTCGAACAAACTTGTGCCAGTTACGTCAAACAAACTTGTGCCAGTTGCGTCAAACAAACTTCTGGCAGTTGTGTCAAACAAACTTGTGTCAGTTGCGTAGAACAAACTTGTGCCAGTTGCGTCAAACAAACTTGTGTCAGTTGCGTAGAACAAACTTGTGCCAGTTGCGTCAAACAAACTTGTGTCAGTTGGGTAGAACAAACTTGTGCCAGTTGCGTCAAACAAACATGTCCCAGTTGCGTAGAAAAAACTAGTGCCAGATGAGTAGAACAAACTTGTGCCAGTTGCGTAGACCAAACTTGTGCCAGTTGCATAAAACAAACTTGTGCCAGTTATGTAGAACAAACTTGTGCCTGTTGCGTCGAACAAACTTGTGCCAGTTGCATCGAACAAACTTGTGCCAGTTACGGCGAACAAACTTGTGCCAGTTTCGTCGAGAAAACTTGTGCCAGTTGTGTCAAATAAACTTGTGCCAGTTGCGTCAAACAAACTTGTGCCAGTTGCGTCAAACAAACTTGTGCCAGTTGCGTCAAACAAACTTGTTCCAGTTGCGTCAAACAAACTTGTGCCAATTGAGTCGAAAAAACTTGTGCCAGTTGCGTCGAACAAACTTGTGCCAGTTGCGTCTAACAAACTTTTGCCAGTTGCGTCAAAAAAATTTGGGCCAGTTTCGTCAAACAAACTTGTGCCAGTGGCATCCAACAAACTTGTGCCAGTTGCGTCGAACAAACTTGTGAAAGTTGCGTCAAACAAACTTGTGCCAGTTGCGTAGAACAAACTTGTGCCAGTTGCGTAGAACAACCTTGTGCCAGTTGAGTCGAACAAACTTGTGCTAGTTGGTACAACAAACGTCTGACAGTTGCTTCAAACAAACTTATGCCAGTTGCGTAAAACAAACTAGTGCCAGTTGCATAGAACAAACATGTGCCAGTTGAGTAGATCAAACTTATGCCAATTGCATCAAACAATCTTGTGCCAGTTGCGTCGAAGAAACTTGTGCCAGTTGCGTCGAAGAAACTTGTGCCAGTTGCGTCAAACAAAGTTGTGCCAGTTGCGTCAAACTAACTTGTGCCAGTTACGGCGAACAAACTTGTGCCACTTGCGTCGAGAAAACTTGTGCCAGTTGCGTCAAATAAACTTGTGCCAGTTGCGTCAAACAAACTTGTGCCAGTTATGGCGAACAAACTTGTGCCAGTTGAATCGAGAAAAGTTGTGCCAGTTGCGTCAAATAAACTTGTGCCAGTTGCGTCAAACAAACTTGTGCCAGTTGCATCAAACAAACTTGTGCCAGTTGCGTCAAACAAACTTGTGCCAGTTGCGTCAAACAAACTTGTGCCAATTGATTCGAAAAAACTTGTGCCAGTTGCGTTGAACAAACTCGTGCCAGTTGCGTCTAACAAACTTGTGCCAGTTGCGTCGAAGAAACTTGTGCCAGTTGCGTCGAAGAAACTTGTGCCAGTTGCGTCATATAAACTTGTGCCAGTTGCGTCAAACAAACTTGTGCCAGTTACGGCGAACAAACTTGTGCCAGTTGCGTGGAGAAAAGTTGTGCCAGTTGCGTCAAATAAACTTGTGCCAGTTGCGTCAAACAAACTTGTGCCAGATGCGTCAAACAAACCTGTGCCAGTTGCGTCAAACAAACTTGTGCCAGTTGCGTCAAACAAACTTGTGCCAATTGATGAAAAAAAACTTGTGCCAGTTGCGTCAAATAAACTTGTGCCAGTTGCGTCAAACAAACTTGTGCCAGATGCGTCGAACAAACTTGTGCCAGTTGCGTCGAACAAACTTGCGACAGTTGCGTCAAACAAACTAGTGCCAGTTGCGTTGAACAAACTTCTGCCAGTTTTGTCAAACAAACTTGTGTCTGTTGCGTAGAACAAACTTGTGCCAGTTGCGTCGAACAAACTTGTTTCACTTGGGTAGAACAAAGTTGTGCCAGTTGCGTCAAACAAACTTGTGCCAGTTGCGTAGAACAAACTAGTGCCAGTTGCATAGAGCAAACTTGTGCCAGATGCGTAGAACAAACTTGTGCCAGTTGCGTAAAACAAACTTGTGCCAGTTGCATAGAACAAACTTGTGCCAGTTATGTAGAACAAACTTGTGCCAGTTGCGTCGAACAAACTTGTGCCAGTTGTGTTGAACAAACTTGTGCCAGTTGCGTCAAAAAAACTTGGGCCAGTTTAGTCGAACAAACTTGTGCCAGTGGCATCCAACAAACTTGTGCCAGTTGCGTCTAACAAACTTGTGCCAGTTGCGTAGAACAACCTTGTGCCAGTTGCGTAAAACAAACTAGTGCCAGTTGTATAGAACAAACTTGTGCCAGTTGAGTAGAACAAACTTGTGCCAATTGCATCAAACAAACTTGTGCCAGTTGCGTCGAACAAACTTGTGCCAGTTGTGTCGAAGAAACTTGTGCCAGTTGCGTCAAACAAACTTGTGCCAGTTGCATCAAACAAACTTGTGCCAGTTGAGGCGAACAAACTTGTGCCAGTTACGGCGAATAAACTTGTGCCACTTGCGTCGAGAAACTTGTGCCAGTTGCGTCAAATAAACTTGTGCCAGTTGCGTCGAACAAACTTGTGCCAGTTACGGCAAACAAACTTGTGCCACTTGCGTCGAGAAACTTGTGCCAGTTGCGTCAAATAAACTTGTGCCAGTTGCGTCAAATAAATTTGTGCCAGTTACGGCGAACAAACTTGTGCCAGTTGCATCGAGAAAAGTTGTGCCAGTTGCGTCAAATAAACTTGTGCCAGTTGCGTTAAACAAACTTGTGCCAGTTGCGGCAAACAAACTTGTGCCAGTTGCGTCAAACAAACTTGTGCCAGTTGCGTCAAACAAACTTGTGCCAGTTGATTCGAAAAAACTTGTGCCAGTTGCGTTGAACAAACTTGTGCCAGTTGCGTCAAACAAACTTGTGCCAGTTGCGTAGAACAAACTTGTACGTGTTGCGTAGAACAACCTTGTGCCAGTTGCGTCAAACAAACTTGTGCCAGTTGCGTCAAACAAACTTGTGCAAGTTGCGTCTAACAAACTTTTGCCAGTTGTGTGAAACAAACTTGTGCCAGTTGCGTCAAACAAACTTGTGCCAGTAAAGTTAAAAAAACTTGTACCAGTTGTGTCGTACAAATTTGTGCCAGTTGCATCCAACAAACTTTTGCCAGTTGCGTCGAACAAACTTGCGCCAGTTCCGTCGAAACAAACTTGTGCCAGTTGATTAGAGCAAACTTGTGCCAGTTGTGTCAAACAAACTTGTGCCAGTTGTGTAAAACAAACCTGTGCCAGTTGCGTCGAACAAACTTGTGCCAGTTGGGTAGAACAAACATGGGCGATTTGCGTCAAACAAATTTGTCCCAGTTTTGTAGAACAAACTAGTGCCAGTTGCATAGAACAAACTTGTGCCAGATGCGTAGAACAAACTTTTGTCATTTGCGTAGAACAAACTTGTGCCAGTTGTGTCAAACAAACTTGTGCCAGTTGTGTACAACAAATATGTGCCAGTTATGTAGAACAAACTTGTACCTGTTGCATCAAACAAACTTGTGCCAGTTGCGTCAAACAAACATGTGCCAATTGCATAGAACAAACTTGTGCCAGTTGCATAGAACAACCTTGTGCTAGTTGCGTCAAACAAACTTGTGCCAGTTGCGTCAAACAAACTTGTGCCAGTTGCGTCAAACAAACTTGTGCCAGTTGCGTCGAACAAACTTGTGCTAGTTGTGTCGAACAAACTTGTGCCAGTTGTGTCGAACAAACTTGTGCCAGTTGCGTCAAACAAACTTATGCCAGTTGCGTCAAAAAAACTTGTGCCAGTTGCGTCAAAAAAACTTGGGCCAGTTGCGTCGAACAAATTTGTGCCAGTGGCATCGAACAAACTTATGCCAGTTGCGTAAAAAAAACTTGTGCCAGATGCGTCAAGCAAACTTGTGCCAGTTGTGTAGAACAAACTTGTGCCAGTTGCGTAGAACAACCTTGTGCCAGTTGCGTCGAACAAACTTGTGCCAGTTGCGTAGAACAAACTTGTGCCAGTTGTGTCAAACAAACTTATGCCAGTTGCGTAGAACAAACTAGTGCCAGTTGCATAGAACAATCTTGTGCCAGTTGCGTAAAACAAACTTGTGCCAATTGCGTCGAACAAACTTGTGCCAGTTGCGTCGAACAAACTTGTGCCAGTTTCGTCAAAGAAACTTTTGCCAGTTGCATCAAACAAACTTGTGCCAGTTGCGTCGAACAAACTTGTGCCAGTTGCGTCGAACAAACTTGTGCCAGTTACGGCGAACAAACTTTTGTCTTTTGTGTCGAGAAAACTTGTGCCAGTTGTGTCAAACAAACTTGTGCCAGTTATGTCAAACAAACTTGTGCCAGTGGCATCAAACAAACTTGTGCCAGTTGTGTCAAACAAACTTGTGCCAATTGAGTCGAAAAAACTTGTGCCAGTTGCGTCGAAAAAACTTGTGCCAGTTGCGTCTAACAAACTTGTGCCAGTTGCGTCAAACAAACTTGGGCCAGTTGCGTCGAACAAACTTGTGCCAGTTGCATCAAACAAACTAGTGCCAGTTGCATAGAACAAACTTGTGCCAGTTGCGTAGAACAAACTTGTGCATGTTGCATCGAACAAACTTGTGCCAGTTGCATCAAACAAACTAGTGCCAGTTGCGTCAAACAAACTTGTGCCAGTTGCGTAGAACAAGCTTGTGCATGTTGCGTAGAACAAACTTGTGCCAGTTACGTCAAACAAACTTTTGCAGTTGCATCAAACAAACTTATGCCAGTTTTGTCAAACAAACTTGTGCCAGTTGCGTCGAACAAACTTGTGCCAGTTGGGTAAAACAAACATGGGCGAGTTGCGTCAAACAAATTTGTCCCAGTTTCGTAGAACAAACTAGTGCCAGTTGCATAGAACAAACTTGTGCCAGATGCGTAGAACAAACTTTTGCCATTTGCGTAGAACAAACTTGTGCCAGTTGTGTCAAACAAACTTGTGCCAGTTGTGTACAACAAATATGTGCCAGTTATGTAGAACAAACTTGTACCTGTTGCATCAAACAAACTTGTGCCAGTTGCGTCAAACAAACATGTGCCAATTGCATAGAACAAACTTGTGCCAGTTGCATAGAACAACCTTGTGCTAGTTGCGTCAAACAAACTTGTGCCAGTTGCGTCAAACAAACTTGTGCCAGTTGCGTCAAACAAACTTGTGCCAGTTGCGTCAAACAAACTTGTGCCAGTTGCGTCAAACAAACTTGTGCCAATTGATTAAAAAAAACTTCTGCCAGTTGCGTTGAACTAACTTGTGCCAGTTGCGTCAAACAAACTTGTGCCAGTTGCGTCAAACAAACTTGTTCCAGTTGCGTCAAACAAACTTGTGCCAATTGAGTCGAAAAAACTTGTGCCAGTTGCGTCGAACAAACTTGTGCCAGTTGCGTCTAACAAACTTGTGCCAGTTGAGTCAAAAAAATTTGGGCCAGTTTCGTCGAACAAACTTGTGTCAGTGGCATCCAACAAACTTGTGCCAGTTGCGTAGAACAAACTTGTGCCAGTTGCATCAAACAAACTTGAACCAGTTGCGTAGAACAAACTTGTGCCAGTTGCGTAGAACAACCTTGTGCCAGTTGTGTCGAACAAACTTGTGCTAGTTTGTAGAACAAACTTGTGCCAGTTGCGTCAAACAAACTTATGCCAGTTGCATAAAACAAACTAGTGCGTGTTGCTTAGAACAAACTTGTGACAGTTGAGTAGAACAAACTTGTGCCAATTGCGTCAAACAAACTTGTGCCAGTTCGTCGAACGAACTTGTGCCAGTTGCGTGGAAGAAACTTGTGCCAGTTGCGTCAAACAAACTTGTGCCAGTTGCATCGAACAAACTTGTGCCAGTTGCGTCGAACAAACTTGTGCCAGTTACGGAGAACCAACTTGTGCCACTTGCGTCGAGAAAACTTGTGCCAGTTGCGAAAAAATAAACTTGTGCCAGTTGCATCAAACAAACTTGTGCCAGTTACGGCGAACAAACTTGTGCCAGTTGCGTCGAAAAAATTTGTGCCAGTTGCGTCAAATAAACTTGTGCCAGTTGCGTCAAAGAAACTTGTGCCAGTTGCGTCAAAGAAACTTGTGCCAGTTGCGTCAAACAATCTTGTGCCAGTTGCGTCAAACAAACTTGTGCCAATTGATTAAAAAAAACTTGTGCCAGTTGCGTTGAACAAACTTGTGCCAGTTGCGTCGAACAAACTTGTGCCAGTTGCATCTAACAAACTTGTGCCAGTTGCGTCCCACAAACTTGTGCTAGTTGCATCGAACACACTAGTGCCAGTTGCATAGAACAAACTTGTGCCAATTGCGTCAAACAAACTTGTGCCAGTTGCGTCGAAAAAACTTGCACCAGTTGCACCAAACAAACTTGTGCCAGTTGCGTTGAACAAACTTCTGCCAATTGTGTCAAACAAACTTGTGCCAGTTGCGTCAAACAAACTTATGCCAGTTGCATAAAACAAACTAGTGCCAGTTGCATAGAACAAACTTGTTCCAGTTGAGTAGAACAAACTTGTGCCAATTGCGTCAAACAAACTTGTGCCAGTTCGTCGAACAAACTTGTGCCAGTTGCGTCGAAGAATCTTGTGCTAGTTGCGTCAAACAAACTTGTGCCAGTTGCATCGAACAAACTTGTGCCAGTTGCGTCGAACAAACTTGTGCCAGTTGCGTCAAATAAACTTGTGCCAGTAGCGTCAAACAAACTTCTGCCAGTTACGGCGAACAAACTTGTGCCAGTTGAGTCGAGAAAAGTTGTGCCAGTTGCGTCAAACAAACTTGTGCCAGTTGCATCAAACAAACTTGTGCCAGTTGCGTCAAAAAAACTTGTGCCAGTTGCGTCAAACAAACTTGTGCCAATTGATTAAAAAAAACCTGTGCCAGTTGCGTTGAACAAACTTGTGCCAGTTGCGTCTAACAAACTTGTGCCAGTTGCGTCAAACAAACTTGTGCCAGTTGCGCCGAACAAACTTGTGCCAGTTGCGTCGAACACACTAGTGCCAGTTGCATAGAACAAACTTGTGCCAGTTGCGTCAAACAAACTTGTGCCAGTTACGTAGAACAAACTTGTATATGTTGCGTAGAACAACCTTGTGCCAGTTGCGTGAAACAAACCTGTGCCAGTTGTGTCAAACAAACTTGTGCCAGTTGGGTCGAACAAACTTGTGCCAGTTACGTTAAACAAACTTGTTCCAGTTGCATCGAACAAACTTGTGCCAGTTGCGTCAAACAAACTTGTGCCAGTTGCGCCGAACAAACTTACGCCAGTTCTGTCGAACAAACTTGTGCCAGTTGCTTAGAACAAACTTGTGCCAGTTGTGTCAAACAAACTTGTACCAGTTGCATCAAACAAACTTGTGCCAGTTGCGTCGAAGAAACTTGTGCCAGTTGGGTAGAACAGACATGTGCCAGTTGTGTCAAACAAATTTGTGCCAGTTGCGTAGAACAAACTAGTGCCAGTTGCATAGAACAAACTTGTGCCAGATGGGTAGAACAAACATTTGCCATTTGCGTAGAACAAACTTGTGCCAGTTGTGTCAAACAAACCTGTGCCAGTTGTGTACAACAAACTAGTAAGAGTTGCGTAGAACAAACTTGTGCCAGTTGCATAAAACAAACTTGTGCCAGATGGGTAGAACAAACATTTGCCATTTGCGTAGAACAAACTTGTGCCAGTTGTGTCAAACAAACCTGTGCCAGTTGTGTACAACAAACTAGTAAGAGTTGTGTAGAACAAACTTGTGCCAGTTGCGTAGAACAAACTTGTACCAGTTGCGTCAAACAAACTTATGCCAGTTGCATAGAACAAACTAGTGCCAGTTGCATAGAACAAACTTGTGGCAGTTGCGTAGAACAAACTTGTGCCAGTTGCGTCAAACAACCTTGTGCCAGTTGCGTCGAACAACCTTGTGCCAGTTGCGTCGAAGAAACTTGTGCCAGTTGCGGCAAACAAACTTGTGCCAGATATGGCGAACAAACTTGTGCCAGTTGCTTCGAGAAAACTTGTGCCAGTTGCGTAAAAAAAAACTTGTGCCAGTTGCGTCAAACAAACTTGTGCCAGTTGCATCAACCAAACTTGTGCCTCTTGCTTCAAACAAACTTGTGCCAGTTGCGGCAAACAAACTTGTACCAATTGAGTCGAAAAAACTTGTGCCTGTTACGTCGAACAAACTTGTGCCAGTTGCGTCTAACAAACTTGTGCCAGTTGCGTCAAACAAACTTGTGCCAGTTACGTCAAACAAACTTGTGCCAGTTGCGTCAAACAAACTTGTGCCAGTTGCGTCAAACAAACTTGTGCCAGTTGCGTCAAACAAACTTGTGCCAGTTGCGTAGAAGAACCTTGTGCCAGTTGCGTCAAACGAACTTGTGCCAGTTGCGTCAAACAAACTTGTGCCAGTTGCATCGAACAAACTTTTGCCAGTTGTGTCGAACAAACTTGTGCCAGTTGCGTCGAACAAACTTGCACCAGTTACGTCAAACAAACTTGTGCCAGTTGCGTCAAACAAACTTCTGGCAGTTGTGTCAAACAAACTTGTGTCAGTTGCGTAGAACAAACTTGTGCCAGTTGCGTCAAACAAACTTGTGTCAGTTGGGTAGAACAAACTTGTGCCAGTTGCGTCAAACAAACATGTCCCAGTTGCGTAGAACAAACTAGTGCCAGTTGCATAGAACAAACTTGTGCCAGTTGCGTCGAACAAACTTGTGCCAGTTACGTCAAACAAACTTGTGCCAATTGCGTCAAACAAACTTCTGGCAGTTGTGTCAAACAAACTTGTGTCAGTTGCGTAGAACAAACTTGTGCCAGTTGCGTCAAACAAACTTGTGCCAGTTGCGTAGAACAAACTTGTGCCATTTGCGTCAAACAAACTTGTGTCAGTTGGGTAGAACAAACTTGTGCCAGTTGCGTCAAACAAACATGTCCCAGTTGCGTAGAACAAACTAGTGCCAGATGAGTAGAACAAACTTGTGCCAGTTGCGTAGACCAAACTTGTGCCAGTTGCATAAAACAAACTTGTGCCAGTTATGTAGAACAAACTTGTGCCTGTTGCGTCGAATAAACTTGTGCCAGTTGCATCGAACAAACTTGTGCCAGTTACGGCGAACAAACTTGTGCCAGTTTCGTCGAGAAAACTTGTGCCAGTTGTGTCAAATAAACTTGTGCCAGTTGCGTCAAACAAACTTGTGCCAGTTGCGTCAAACAAACTTGTGCCAGTTGCGTCAAACAAACTTGTTCCAGTTGCGTCAAACAAACTTGTGCCAATTGAGTCGAAAAAACTTGTGCCAGTTGCGTCGAACAAACTTGTGCCAGTTGCGTCTAACAAACTTTTGCCAGTTGCGTCAAAAAAATTTGGGCCAGTTTCGTCAAACAAACTTGTGCCAGTGGCATCCAACAAACTTGTGCCAGTTGCGTCGAACAAACTTGTGAAAGTTGCGTCAAACAAACTTGTGCCAGTTGCGTAGAACAAACTTGTGCCAGTTGCGTAGAACAACCTTGTGCCAGTTGAGTCGAACAAACTTGTCCTAGTTGGTAGAACAAACTTCTGCCAGTTGCTTCAAACAAACTTATGCCAGTTGCGTAAAACAAACTAGTGCCAGTTGCATAGAACAAACTTGTGCCAGTTGAGTAGATCAAACTTATGCCAATTTCATCAAACAATCTTGTGCCAGTTGCGTCGAACAAACTTGTGCCAGTTGCGTCGAAGAAACTTGTGCCAGTTGCGTCAAACAAAGTTGTGCCAGTTGCGTCAAACTAACTTGTGCCAATTGCGTCAAACAAACTTGTGCCAGTTACGGCGAAGAAACTTGTGCCACTTGCGTCGAGAAAACTTGTGCCAGTTGCGTCAAATAAACTTGTGCCAGTTGCGTCAAACAAACTTGTGCCAGTTATATCGAACAAACTTGTGCCAGTTGCGTCGAGAAAAGTTGTGCCAGTTGCGTCAAATAAACTTGTGCCAGTTGCGTCAATCAAACTTGTGCCAGTTGCATGAAACAAACTTGTGCCAGTTGCGTCAAACAAACTTGTGCCAGTTGCGTCAAACAAACTTGTGCCAATTGATTCGAAAAAACTTGTGCCAGTTGCGTTGAACAAACTTGTGCCAGTTGCGTCTAACAAACTTGTGCCAGTTGCGTCGAAGAAACTTGTGCAGCTGCGTCAATAAACTTGTGCCAGTTGCGTCAAACAAACTTGTGCCAGTTACGGCGAACAAACTTGTGCCAGTTGCGTGGAGAAAAGTTGTGCCAGTTGCGTCAAATAAACTTGTGCCAGTTGCGTCAAACAAACTTGTGCCAGATGCGTCAAACAAACCTGTGCCAGTTACGTCAAACAAACTTGTGCCAGTTGCGTCAAACAAACTTGTGCCAATTGATGAAAAAAAACTTGTGCCAGTTGCGTCAAATAAACTTGGGCCAGTTGCGTCAAACAAACTTGTGCCAGATGCGTCGAACAAATTTGTGACAGTTGCGTCGAACAAACTTGCGACAGTTGCGTCAAACAAACTTGTGCCAGTTGCGTTGAACAAACTTCTGCCAGTTGTGTCAAACAAACTTGTGTCTCTTGCGTAGAACAAAATTGTGCCAGTTGCGTCGAACAAACTTGTTTCACTTGGGTAGAACAAAGTTGTGCAGTTGCGTCAAACAAACTTGTGCCAGTTGCGTAGAACAAACTAGTGCTAGTTGCATAGAGCAAATTTGTGCCAGATGCGTAGAACAAACTTGTGCCAGTTGCGTAAAACAAACTTGTGCCAGTTGCATAGAACAAACTTGTGACAGTTATGTAGAACAAACTTGTGCCAGTTGCGTCGAACAAACTTGTGCCAGTTGTGTTGAACAAACTTGTGCCAGTTGCGTCAAAAAAACTTGGGCCAGTTTAGTCGAACAAACTTGTGCCAGTGGCATCCAACAAACTTGTGCCAGTTGCGTCTAACAAACTTGTGCCAGTTGCGTAGAACAACCTTGTGCCAGTTGCGTTAAACAAACTAGTGCCAGTTGTATAGAACAAACTTGTGCCAGTTGAGTAGAACAAACTTGTGCCAATTGCATCAAACAAACTTGTGCCAGTTGCGTCGAACAAACTTGTGCCAGTTGCGTCGAAGAAACTTGTGCCAGTTGCGTCAAACAAACTTGTGCCAGTTGCATCAAACAAACTTGTGCCAGTTGAGGCGAACAAACTTGTGCCAGTTACGGCGAATAAACTTGTGCCACTTGCGTCGAGAAACTTGTGCCAGTTGCGTCAAATAAACTTGTGCCAGTTGCGTCGAACAAACTTGTGCCAGTTACGGCGAACAAACTTGTGCCACTTGCGTCGAGGAACTTGTGCCAGTTGCGTCAAATAAAATTGTGCCAGTTGCGTCAAATAAATTTGTGCCAGTTACGGCGAACAAACTTGTGCCAGTTGCATCGAGAAAAGTTGTGCCAGTTGCGTCAAATAAACTTGTGCCAGTTGCGTTAAACAAACTTGTGCCAGTTGCGTCAAACAAACTTGTGCCAGTTGCGTCAAACAAACTTGTGCCAGTTGCGTCAAACAAACTTGTGCCAGTTGATTCGAAAAAACTTGTGCCAGTTGCGTTGAACAAACTTGTGCCAGTTGCGTAGAACAAACTTGTACGTGTTGCGTAGAACAACCTTGTGCCAGTTGCGTCAAACAAACTTGTGCCAGTTGCGTCCAACCATCTTGTGCAAGTTGCGTCTAACAAACTTTTGCCAGTTGTGTGAAACAAACTTGTGCCAGTTGCGTCAAACAAACTTGTGCCAGTAAAGTTAAAAAAACTTGTACCAGTTGTGTCGTACAAATTTGTGCCAGTTGCATCGAACAAACTTTTGCCAGTTGCGTCGAACAAACTTGCGCCAGTTCCGTCGAAACAAACTTGTGCCAGTTGATTAGAGCAAACTTGTGCCAGTTGTGTCAAACAAACTTGTGCCAGTTGTGTAAAACAAACCTGTGCCAGTTGCGTCGAACAAACTTGTGCCAGTTGGGTAGAACAAACATGGGCGAGTTGCGTCACACAAATTTGTCCCAGTTTCGTAGAACAAACTAGTGCCAGTTGCATAGAACAAACTTGTGCCAGATGCGTAGAACAAACTTTTGTCATTTGCGTAGAACAAACTTGTGCCAGTTGTGTCAAACAAACTAGTGCCAGTTGTGTACAACAAATATGTGCCAGTTATGTAGAACAAACTTGTACCTGTTGCATCAAACAAACTTGTGCCAGTTGCGTCAAACAAACATGTGCCAATTGCATAGAACAAACTTGTGCCAGTTGCATAGAACAACCTTGTGCTAGTTGCGTCAAACAAACTTTTGCCAGTTGCGTCAAACAAACTTGTGCCAGTTGCGTCAAACAAACTTGTGCCAGTTGCGTCGAACAAACTTGTGCTAGTTGCGTCGAACAAACTTGTGCCAGTTGTGTCGAACAAACTTGTGCCAGTTGCGTCAAACAAACTTATGCCAGTTGCGTCAAAAAAACTTGTGCCAGTTGCGTCAAAAAAACTTGGGCCAGTTGCATCGAACAAATTTGTGCCAGTGGCATCGAACAAACTTATGCCAGTTGCGTAAAAAAAACTTGTGCCAGATGCGTCAAGCAAACTTGTGCCAGTTCTGTAGAACAAACTTGTGCCAGTTGCGTAGAACAACCTTGTGCCAGTTGCGTCGAACAAACTTGTGCCAGTTGCGTAGAACAAACTTGTGCCAGTTGTGTCAAACAAACTTATGCCAGTTGCATAGAACAATCTTGTGCCAGTTGCGTAAAACAAACTTGTGCCAATTGCGTCGAACAAACTTGTGCCAGTTGCGTCGAACAAACTTGTGCCAGTTTCGTCAAAGAAACTTTTGCCAGTTGCATCAAACAAACTTGTGCCAGTTGCGTCGAACAAACTTGTGCCAGTTGCGTCGAACAAACTTGTGCCAGTTACGGCGAACAAACTTTTGTCTTTTGTGTCGAGAAAACTTGTGCCAGTTGTGTCAAACAAACTTGTGCCAGTTATGTCAAACAAACTTGTGCCAGTAGCATCAAACAAACTTGTGCCAGTTGTGTCAAACAAACTTGTGCCAATTGAGTCGAAAAAACTTGTGCCAGTTGCGTCGAAAAAACTTGTGCCAGTTGCGTCTAACAAACTTGTGCCAGTTGCGTCAAACAAACTTGGGCCAGTTGCGTCGAACAAACTTGTGCCAGTTGCATCAAACAAACTAGTGCCAGTTGCATAGAACAAACTTGTGCCAGTTGCGTAGAACAAACTTGTGCATGTTGCATCGAACAAACTTGTGCCAGTTGCATCAAACAAACTAGTGCCAGTTGCGTCAAACAAACTTGTGCCAGTTGCGTAGAACAAGCTTGTGCATGTTGCGTAGAACAAACTTGTGCCAGTTACGTCAAACAAACTTTTGCAGTTGCATCAAACAAACTTATGCCAGTTTTGTCAAACAAACTTGTGCCAGTTGTGTCGAACAAACTTGTGCCAGTTGGGTAGAACAAACATGGGCGAGTTGCGTCAAACAAATTTGTCCCAGTTTCGTAGAACAAACTAGTGCCAGTTGCATAGAACAAACTTGTGCCAGATGCGTAGAACAAACTTTTGCCATTTGCGTAGAACAAACTTGTGCCAGTTGTGTCAAACAAACTTGTGCCAGTTGTGTACAACAAATATGTGCCAGTTATGTAGAACAAACTTGTACCTGTTGCATCAAACAAACTTGTGCCAGTTGCGTCAAACAAACATGTGCCAATTGCATAGAACAAACTTGTGCCAGTTGCATAGAACAACCTTGTGCTAGTTGCGTCAAACAAACTTGTGCCAGTTGCGTCAAACAAACTTGTGCCAGTTGCGTCGAACAAACTTGTGCTAGTTGCGTCGAACAAACTTGTGCCAGTTGTGTCGAACAAACTTGTGCTAGTTGCGTCAAACAAACTTATGCCAGTTGCGTCAAAAAAACTTGTGCCAGTTGCGTCAAAAAAACTTGGGCCAGTTGCGTCGAACAAATTTGTGCCAGTGGCAACGAACAAACTTATGCTAGTTGCGTAAAAAAAACTTGTGCCAGTTGCGTCAAGCAAACTTGTGCCAGTTGTGTAGAACAAACTTGTGCCAGTTGCGTAGAACAACCTTGTGCCAGTTGCGTCGAACAAACTTGTGCCAGTTGCGTAGAACAAACTTGTGCCAGTTGTGTCAAACAAACTTATGCCAATTGCGTAGAACAAACTAGTGCCAGTTGCATAGAACAAACTTGTGCCAGTTGCGTAAAACAAACTTGTGCCAATTGCGTCGAACAAACTTGTGCCAGTTGCGTCGAACAAACTTATGCCAGTTTCGTCAAAGAAACTTTTGCCAGTTGCATCAAACAAACATGTGCCAGTTGCGTCGAACAAACTTGTGCCAGTTGCGTCGAACAAACTTGTGCCAGTTACGGCGAACAAACTTTTGTCTTTTGTGTCGAGAAAACTTGTGCCAGTTGCGTCAAACAAACTTGTGCCAGTTATGTCAAATAAACTTGTGCCAGTGGCATCAAACAAACTTGTGCCAGTTGTGTCAAACAAACTTGTGCCAATTGAGTCGAAAAAACTTGTGCCAGTTGCGTCGAACAAACTTGTGCCAGTTGCGTCTAACAAACTTGTGCCAGTTGCGTCAAACAAACTTGGGCCAGTTGCGTCGAACAAACTTGTGCCAGTTGCATCAAACAAACTAGTGCCAGTTGCATAGAACAAACTTGTGCCAGTTGCGTAGAACAAACTTGTGCATGTTGCATCGAACAAACTTGTGCCAGTTGCATCAAACAAACTAGTGCCAGTTGCGTCAAACAAACTTGTGCCAGTTGCGTAGAACAAGCTTGTGCATGTTGCGTAGAACAAACTTGTGCCAGTTACGTCAAACAAACTTTTGCAGTTGCATCAAACAAACTTATGCCAGTTTTGTCAAACAAACTTGTGCCAGTTGGGTCGAACAAACTTGTGCCAGTTACGTTAAACAAACTTGTACCAGTTACATCGAACAAACTTGTGCCAGTTGCGTCGAACAAACTTGTGCCAGTTGCGTCGAACAAACTTGTGCCAGTTCCGTAGAACAAACTTGTGCCAGTTGCTTAGAACAAACTTGTGCCAGTTGTGTCAAACAAACTTCTGCCAGTTTCGCAGAACAAACTTGTACCAGTTACGTCGAACAAACTTGTGCCAGTTGGGTAGAACAAACAAGTGCCAGTTGCATCAAACAAATTTGTGCCAGTTGCCTAGAACAAACTAGTGCCAGTTGCATAGAACAAACATGTCCCAGATGCATAGAACAAACTTTTGCCATTTGCGTAGAACAAACTTGTGCCAGTTGTGTCAAACAAACTTGTGCCAGTTGTGTACAACAAACTAGTAAGAGTTGCTTAGAACAAACTTGTGCCAGTTGCGTAGAACAAACTTGTGCCAGTTGCGTCAAACAAACTTGTGCCAGTTGCGTCAAACAAACTTGTGCCAGTTGCATAGAACAAACTTGTGCCAGTTGCGTAGAACAACCTTATGCCAATTGCGTCAAACAAACTTGTGCCAGTTGCGTCAAACAAACTTGTGCCAGTTGCGTCAAACAAACTTGTGCCAGTTGTGTCAAACAAACTTGTGCCAGTTGCGTCAAACAAACTTGTGCCAGTTGCGCCAAACAAACTTGTGCCAGTTGCGTCAACCAAACTTGTGCCAGTTTCGTCAAACAAACTTGTACAAGTTGCGAAAACAAACTTGTGCCAGTTGCGTCAAACAAACTTGTGCCAGATATGTTGAACAAACTTGTGCCATTTGCGTCGAACAAACTTGTGCCAGATGTGTTGAACAAACTTGTGCCAGTTGCATCGAACAAACTTGTGCCAGTTGCGTCGAACAAACTTGTGCCAGTTGCGTCGAACAAACTTGTGCCAGTTGCGTCGAACAAACTTGTGCCAGTTGCGTCGAACAAACTTGTGCCAGTTGCGTAGAACAAACTTGTGCCAGTTGCGTCCAACAATCTTGTGCCAGTTGTGTAGAACAAACTTGTGCCAGTTGCATCAAACAAACTTATGCCAGTTGCGTAGAACAAACTAGTGCCAGTTGCATGCAACAAACTTGTGCCAGTTGCATATAACAAACTTGTGCCAGTTGTGTCAAACAAACTTGTGTCAGTTGGGTCGAACAAACTTGTGCCAGTTACGTTAAACAAACTTGTTCTAGTTGCATCGAACAAACTTGTGCCAGTTGTGTCAGACAAACTTGTGCCAGTTGCGTAGAAGAAACTTCTGCCAGTTGCATCAAACAAACTTGGGCTAATTGCTTAGAACAAACTTGTGCCAGTTACGTCAAACAAACTTGTGCCAGTTGCGTCAAACAAACTTGTGCCAGTTGCGTAGAACAAACTTGAGCCAGTTGCGTAGAACAAACTTGTGCCAGTTGTGTAGAGCAAACTTGTGCCAGTTGTGTCAAACAAACTTGTGCCAGTTGCGTATAACAAACTTATGCCAGTTGCGTAGAACAAACTTGTGCGAGTTGTGTCAAACAAACTTGGGCCAGTTGCGTAGAACAAACTTGTGACAGATGCGTAAGACAAACATGTGCCAGTTGTGTCAAACAAACTTGAGCTAGTTGCGTAAAACAAACTTCAGCCAGTTGCGTAGAACAAACTTGTGGCAGTTGCGTGGAACAAACTTGTGCCAGTTAAGTCAAACAGACTTGTGCCAGTTGCGTCAAACAAATTTATGCCAGTTGCATAGAACAAACTTGTGCCAGTTGCGTAGACCAAACTTGTGCCAATTGCGTAGAACAAATTTGTACCAGTTGCGTAGAACAAACTTGTGCCAGTTGCGTAGAACAAACTTGTGCCAGTTGCGTCGAACAAACTTGTGCCAGTCTCGTCAAACAAACTTGTGCCAGTTGTGTAGAACAAACTTGTGCCAGTTGCGTCAAACAAACTTGGGCCAGTTGCGTCGAACAAACTTGTGCCAGTTGCATCAAACAAACTAGTGCCAGTTGCATATAACAAACTTGTGCCAGTTGCGTAGAACAAACTTGTGCATGTTGCATCGAACAAACTTGTGCCAGTTGCATCAAACAAACTAGTGCCAGTTGCGTCGAACACACTAGTGCCAGTTGCATAGAACAAACTTGTGCCAGTTGCGTCAAACAAACTTGTGCCAGTTACGTAGAACAAACTTGTATATGTTGCGTAGAACAACCTTGTGCCAGTTGCGTGAAACAAACCTGTGCCAGTTGTGTCAAACAAACTTGTGCCAGTTGGGTCGAACAAACTTGTGCCAGTTACGTTAAACAAACTTGTTCCAGTTGCATCGAACAAACTTGTGCCAGTTGCGTCAAACAAACTTGTGCCAGTTGCGCCGAACAAACTTACGCCAGTTCTGTCGAACAAACTTGTGCCAGTTGCTTAGAACAAACTTGTGCCAGTTGTGTCAAACAAACTTGTACCAGTTGCATCAAACAAACTTGTGCCAGTTGCGTCGAAGAAACTTGTGCCAGTTGGGTAGAACAGACATGTGCCAGTTGTGTCAAACAAATTTGTGCCAGTTGCGTAGAACAAACTAGTGCCAGTTGCATAGAACAAACTTGTGCCAGATGGGTAGAACAAACATTTGCCATTTGCGTAGAACAAACTTGTGCCAGTTGTGTCAAACAAACCTGTGCCAGTTGTGTACAACAAACTAGTAAGAGTTGCGTAGAACAAACTTGTGCCAGTTGCATAAAACAAACTTGTGCCAGATGGGTAGAACAAACATTTGCCATTTGCGTAGAACAAACTTGTGCCAGTTGTGTCAAACAAACCTGTGCCAGTTGTGTACAACAAACTAGTAAGAGTTGTGTAGAACAAACTTGTGCCAGTTGCGTAGAACAAACTTGTACCAGTTGCGTCAAACAAACTTATGCCAGTTGCATAGAACAAACTAGTGCCAGTTGCATAGAACAAACTTGTGGCAGTTGCGTAGAACAAACTTGTGCCAGTTGCGTCAAACAACCTTGTGCCAGTTGCGTCGAACAACCTTGTGCCAGTTGCGTCGAAGAAACTTGTGCCAGTTGCGGCAAACAAACTTGTGCCAGATATGGCGAACAAACTTGTGCCAGTTGCTTCGAGAAAACTTGTGCCAGTTGCGTAAAAAAAAACTTGTGCCAGTTGCGTCAAACAAACTTGTGCCAGTTGCATCAACCAAACTTGTGCCTCTTGCTTCAAACAAACTTGTGCCAGTTGCGGCAAACAAACTTGTACCAATTGAGTCGAAAAAACTTGTGCCTGTTACGTCGAACAAACTTGTGCCAGTTGCGTCTAACAAACTTGTGCCAGTTGCGTCAAACAAACTTGTGCCAGTTACGTCAAACAAACTTGTGCCAGTTGCGTCAAACAAACTTGTGCCAGTTGCGTCAAACAAACTTGTGCCAGTTGCGTCAAACAAACTTGTGCCAGTTGCGTAGAAGAACCTTGTGCCAGTTGCGTCAAACGAACTTGTGCCAGTTGCGTCAAACAAACTTGTGCCAGTTGCATCGAACAAACTTTTGCCAGTTGTGTCGAACAAACTTGTGCCAGTTGCGTCGAACAAACTTGCACCAGTTACGTCAAACAAACTTGTGCCAGTTGCGTCAAACAAACTTCTGGCAGTTGTGTCAAACAAACTTGTGTCAGTTGCGTAGAACAAACTTGTGCCAGTTGCGTCAAACAAACTTGTGTCAGTTGGGTAGAACAAACTTGTGCCAGTTGCGTCAAACAAACATGTCCCAGTTGCGTAGAACAAACTAGTGCCAGTTGCATAGAACAAACTTGTGCCAGTTGCGTCGAACAAACTTGTGCCAGTTACGTCAAACAAACTTGTGCCAATTGCGTCAAACAAACTTCTGGCAGTTGTGTCAAACAAACTTGTGTCAGTTGCGTAGAACAAACTTGTGCCAGTTGCGTCAAACAAACTTGTGCCAGTTGCGTAGAACAAACTTGTGCCATTTGCGTCAAACAAACTTGTGTCAGTTGGGTAGAACAAACTTGTGCCAGTTGCGTCAAACAAACATGTCCCAGTTGCGTAGAACAAACTAGTGCCAGATGAGTAGAACAAACTTGTGCCAGTTGCGTAGACCAAACTTGTGCCAGTTGCATAAAACAAACTTGTGCCAGTTATGTAGAACAAACTTGTGCCTGTTGCGTCGAATAAACTTGTGCCAGTTGCATCGAACAAACTTGTGCCAGTTACGGCGAACAAACTTGTGCCAGTTTCGTCGAGAAAACTTGTGCCAGTTGTGTCAAATAAACTTGTGCCAGTTGCGTCAAACAAACTTGTGCCAGTTGCGTCAAACAAACTTGTGCCAGTTGCGTCAAACAAACTTGTTCCAGTTGCGTCAAACAAACTTGTGCCAATTGAGTCGAAAAAACTTGTGCCAGTTGCGTCGAACAAACTTGTGCCAGTTGCGTCTAACAAACTTTTGCCAGTTGCGTCAAAAAAATTTGGGCCAGTTTCGTCAAACAAACTTGTGCCAGTGGCATCCAACAAACTTGTGCCAGTTGCGTCGAACAAACTTGTGAAAGTTGCGTCAAACAAACTTGTGCCAGTTGCGTAGAACAAACTTGTGCCAGTTGCGTAGAACAACCTTGTGCCAGTTGAGTCGAACAAACTTGTCCTAGTTGGTAGAACAAACTTCTGCCAGTTGCTTCAAACAAACTTATGCCAGTTGCGTAAAACAAACTAGTGCCAGTTGCATAGAACAAACTTGTGCCAGTTGAGTAGATCAAACTTATGCCAATTTCATCAAACAATCTTGTGCCAGTTGCGTCGAACAAACTTGTGCCAGTTGCGTCGAAGAAACTTGTGCCAGTTGCGTCAAACAAAGTTGTGCCAGTTGCGTCAAACTAACTTGTGCCAATTGCGTCAAACAAACTTGTGCCAGTTACGGCGAAGAAACTTGTGCCACTTGCGTCGAGAAAACTTGTGCCAGTTGCGTCAAATAAACTTGTGCCAGTTGCGTCAAACAAACTTGTGCCAGTTATATCGAACAAACTTGTGCCAGTTGCGTCGAGAAAAGTTGTGCCAGTTGCGTCAAATAAACTTGTGCCAGTTGCGTCAATCAAACTTGTGCCAGTTGCATGAAACAAACTTGTGCCAGTTGCGTCAAACAAACTTGTGCCAGTTGCGTCAAACAAACTTGTGCCAATTGATTCGAAAAAACTTGTGCCAGTTGCGTTGAACAAACTTGTGCCAGTTGCGTCTAACAAACTTGTGCCAGTTGCGTCGAAGAAACTTGTGCCAGCTGCGTCAAATAAACTTGTGCCAGTTGCGTCAAACAAACTTGTGCCAGTTACGGCGAACAAACTTGTGCCAGTTGCGTGGAGAAAAGTTGTGCCAGTTGCGTCAAATAAACTTGTGCCAGTTGCGTCAAACAAACTTGTGCCAGATGCGTCAAACAAACCTGTGCCAGTTACGTCAAACAAACTTGTGCCAGTTGCGTCAAACAAACTTGTGCCAATTGATGAAAAAAAACTTGTGCCAGTTGCGTCAAATAAACTTGGGCCAGTTGCGTCAAACAAACTTGTGCCAGATGCGTCGAACAAATTTGTGACAGTTGCGTCGAACAAACTTGCGACAGTTGCGTCAAACAAACTTGTGCCAGTTGCGTTGAACAAACTTCTGCCAGTTGTGTCAAACAAACTTGTGTCTCTTGCGTAGAACAAAATTGTGCCAGTTGCGTCGAACAAACTTGTTTCACTTGGGTAGAACAAAGTTGTGCCAGTTGCGTCAAACAAACTTGTGCCAGTTGCGTAGAACAAACTAGTGCTAGTTGCATAGAGCAAATTTGTGCCAGATGCGTAGAACAAACTTGTGCCAGTTGCGTAAAACAAACTTGTGCCAGTTGCATAGAACAAACTTGTGACAGTTATGTAGAACAAACTTGTGCCAGTTGCGTCGAACAAACTTGTGCCAGTTGTGTTGAACAAACTTGTGCCAGTTGCGTCAAAAAAACTTGGGCCAGTTTAGTCGAACAAACTTGTGCCAGTGGCATCCAACAAACTTGTGCCAGTTGCGTCTAACAAACTTGTGCCAGTTGCGTAGAACAACCTTGTGCCAGTTGCGTTAAACAAACTAGTGCCAGTTGTATAGAACAAACTTGTGCCAGTTGAGTAGAACAAACTTGTGCCAATTGCATCAAACAAACTTGTGCCAGTTGCGTCGAACAAACTTGTGCCAGTTGCGTCGAAGAAACTTGTGCCAGTTGCGTCAAACAAACTTGTGCCAGTTGCATCAAACAAACTTGTGCCAGTTGAGGCGAACAAACTTGTGCCAGTTACGGCGAATAAACTTGTGCCACTTGCGTCGAGAAACTTGTGCCAGTTGCGTCAAATAAACTTGTGCCAGTTGCGTCGAACAAACTTGTGCCAGTTACGGCGAACAAACTTGTGCCACTTGCGTCGAGGAACTTGTGCCAGTTGCGTCAAATAAAATTGTGCCAGTTGCGTCAAATAAATTTGTGCCAGTTACGGCGAACAAACTTGTGCCAGTTGCATCGAGAAAAGTTGTGCCAGTTGCGTCAAATAAACTTGTGCCAGTTGCGTTAAACAAACTTGTGCCAGTTGCGTCAAACAAACTTGTGCCAGTTGCGTCAAACAAACTTGTGCCAGTTGCGTCAAACAAACTTGTGCCAGTTGATTCGAAAAAACTTGTGCCAGTTGCGTTGAACAAACTTGTGCCAGTTGCGTAGAACAAACTTGTACGTGTTGCGTAGAACAACCTTGTGCCAGTTGCGTCAAACAAACTTGTGCCAGTTGCGTCCAACCATCTTGTGCAAGTTGCGTCTAACAAACTTTTGCCAGTTGTGTGAAACAAACTTGTGCCAGTTGCGTCAAACAAACTTGTGCCAGTAAAGTTAAAAAAACTTGTACCAGTTGTGTCGTACAAATTTGTGCCAGTTGCATCGAACAAACTTTTGCCAGTTGCGTCGAACAAACTTGCGCCAGTTCCGTCGAAACAAACTTGTGCCAGTTGATTAGAGCAAACTTGTGCCAGTTGTGTCAAACAAACTTGTGCCAGTTGTGTAAAACAAACCTGTGCCAGTTGCGTCGAACAAACTTGTGCCAGTTGGGTAGAACAAACATGGGCGAGTTGCGTCACACAAATTTGTCCCAGTTTCGTAGAACAAACTAGTGCCAGTTGCATAGAACAAACTTGTGCCAGATGCGTAGAACAAACTTTTGTCATTTGCGTAGAACAAACTTGTGCCAGTTGTGTCAAACAAACTAGTGCCAGTTGTGTACAACAAATATGTGCCAGTTATGTAGAACAAACTTGTACCTGTTGCATCAAACAAACTTGTGCCAGTTGCGTCAAACAAACATGTGCCAATTGCATAGAACAAACTTGTGCCAGTTGCATAGAACAACCTTGTGCTAGTTGCGTCAAACAAACTTTTGCCAGTTGCGTCAAACAAACTTGTGCCAGTTGCGTCAAACAAACTTGTGCCAGTTGCGTCGAACAAACTTGTGCTAGTTGCGTCGAACAAACTTGTGCCAGTTGTGTCGAACAAACTTGTGCCAGTTGCGTCAAACAAACTTATGCCAGTTGCGTCAAAAAAACTTGTGCCAGTTGCGTCAAAAAAACTTGGGCCAGTTGCATCGAACAAATTTGTGCCAGTGGCATCGAACAAACTTATGCCAGTTGCGTAAAAAAAACTTGTGCCAGATGCGTCAAGCAAACTTGTGCCAGTTCTGTAGAACAAACTTGTGCCAGTTGCGTAGAACAACCTTGTGCCAGTTGCGTCGAACAAACTTGTGCCAGTTGCGTAGAACAAACTTGTGCCAGTTGTGTCAAACAAACTTATGCCAGTTGCATAGAACAATCTTGTGCCAGTTGCGTAAAACAAACTTGTGCCAATTGCGTCGAACAAACTTGTGCCAGTTGCGTCGAACAAACTTGTGCCAGTTTCGTCAAAGAAACTTTTGCCAGTTGCATCAAACAAACTTGTGCCAGTTGCGTCGAACAAACTTGTGCCAGTTGCGTCGAACAAACTTGTGCCAGTTACGGCGAACAAACTTTTGTCTTTTGTGTCGAGAAAACTTGTGCCAGTTGTGTCAAACAAACTTGTGCCAGTTATGTCAAACAAACTTGTGCCAGTAGCATCAAACAAACTTGTGCCAGTTGTGTCAAAC
The DNA here is from genome assembly GCA_039081455.1 of Macrobrachium rosenbergii. NCBI lineage: Eukaryota > Metazoa > Arthropoda > Malacostraca > Decapoda > Palaemonidae > Macrobrachium > Macrobrachium rosenbergii. Next base: position 63,144,038 of record JANJGK010000010.1, on the reverse strand, counting down.
AAACTTGTGCCAATTGAGTCGAAAAAACTTGTGCCAGTTGCGTCGAAAAAACTTGTGCCAGTTGCGTCTAACAAACTTGTGCCAGTTGCGTCAAACAAACTTGGGCCAGTTGCGTCGAACAAACTTGTGCCAGTTGCATCAAACAAACTAGTGCCAGTTGCATAGAACAAACTTGTGCCAGTTGCGTAGAACAAACTTGTGCATGTTGCATCGAACAAACTTGTGCCAGTTGCATCAAACAAACTAGTGCCAGTTGCGTCAAACAAACTTGTGCCAGTTGCGTAGAACAAGCTTGTGCATGTTGCGTAGAACAAACTTGTGCCAGTTACGTCAAACAAACTTTTGCAGTTGCATCAAACAAACTTATGCCAGTTTTGTCAAACAAACTTGTGCCAGTTGTGTCGAACAAACTTGTGCCAGTTGGGTAGAACAAACATGGGCGAGTTGCGTCAAACAAATTTGTCCCAGTTTCGTAGAACAAACTAGTGCCAGTTGCATAGAACAAACTTGTGCCAGATGCGTAGAACAAACTTTTGCCATTTGCGTAGAACAAACTTGTGCCAGTTGTGTCAAACAAACTTGTGCCAGTTGTGTACAACAAATATGTGCCAGTTATGTAGAACAAACTTGTACCTGTTGCATCAAACAAACTTGTGCCAGTTGCGTCAAACAAACATGTGCCAATTGCATAGAACAAACTTGTGCCAGTTGCATAGAACAACCTTGTGCTAGTTGCGTCAAACAAACTTGTGCCAGTTGCGTCAAACAAACTTGTGCCAGTTGCGTCGAACAAACTTGTGCTAGTTGCGTCGAACAAACTTGTGCCAGTTGTGTCGAACAAACTTGTGCTAGTTGCGTCAAACAAACTTATGCCAGTTGCGTCAAAAAAACTTGTGCCAGTTGCGTCAAAAAAACTTGGGCCAGTTGCGTCGAACAAATTTGTGCCAGTGGCAACGAACAAACTTATGCTAGTTGCGTAAAAAAAACTTGTGCCAGTTGCGTCAAGCAAACTTGTGCCAGTTGTGTAGAACAAACTTGTGCCAGTTGCGTAGAACAACCTTGTGCCAGTTGCGTCGAACAAACTTGTGCCAGTTGCGTAGAACAAACTTGTGCCAGTTGTGTCAAACAAACTTATGCCAATTGCGTAGAACAAACTAGTGCCAGTTGCATAGAACAAACTTGTGCCAGTTGCGTAAAACAAACTTGTGCCAATTGCGTCGAACAAACTTGTGCCAGTTGCGTCGAACAAACTTATGCCAGTTTCGTCAAAGAAACTTTTGCCAGTTGCATCAAACAAACATGTGCCAGTTGCGTCGAACAAACTTGTGCCAGTTGCGTCGAACAAACTTGTGCCAGTTACGGCGAACAAACTTTTGTCTTTTGTGTCGAGAAAACTTGTGCCAGTTGCGTCAAACAAACTTGTGCCAGTTATGTCAAATAAACTTGTGCCAGTGGCATCAAACAAACTTGTGCCAGTTGTGTCAAACAAACTTGTGCCAATTGAGTCGAAAAAACTTGTGCCAGTTGCGTCGAACAAACTTGTGCCAGTTGCGTCTAACAAACTTGTGCCAGTTGCGTCAAACAAACTTGGGCCAGTTGCGTCGAACAAACTTGTGCCAGTTGCATCAAACAAACTAGTGCCAGTTGCATAGAACAAACTTGTGCCAGTTGCGTAGAACAAACTTGTGCATGTTGCATCGAACAAACTTGTGCCAGTTGCATCAAACAAACTAGTGCCAGTTGCGTCAAACAAACTTGTGCCAGTTGCGTAGAACAAGCTTGTGCATGTTGCGTAGAACAAACTTGTGCCAGTTACGTCAAACAAACTTTTGCAGTTGCATCAAACAAACTTATGCCAGTTTTGTCAAACAAACTTGTGCCAGTTGGGTCGAACAAACTTGTGCCAGTTACGTTAAACAAACTTGTACCAGTTACATCGAACAAACTTGTGCCAGTTGCGTCGAACAAACTTGTGCCAGTTGCGTCGAACAAACTTGTGCCAGTTCCGTAGAACAAACTTGTGCCAGTTGCTTAGAACAAACTTGTGCCAGTTGTGTCAAACAAACTTCTGCCAGTTTCGCAGAACAAACTTGTACCAGTTACGTCGAACAAACTTGTGCCAGTTGGGTAGAACAAACAAGTGCCAGTTGCATCAAACAAATTTGTGCCAGTTGCCTAGAACAAACTAGTGCCAGTTGCATAGAACAAACATGTCCCAGATGCATAGAACAAACTTTTGCCATTTGCGTAGAACAAACTTGTGCCAGTTGTGTCAAACAAACTTGTGCCAGTTGTGTACAACAAACTAGTAAGAGTTGCTTAGAACAAACTTGTGCCAGTTGCGTAGAACAAACTTGTGCCAGTTGCGTCAAACAAACTTGTGCCAGTTGCGTCAAACAAACTTGTGCCAGTTGCATAGAACAAACTTGTGCCAGTTGCGTAGAACAACCTTATGCCAATTGCGTCAAACAAACTTGTGCCAGTTGCGTCAAACAAACTTGTGCCAGTTGCGTCAAACAAACTTGTGCCAGTTGTGTCAAACAAACTTGTGCCAGTTGCGTCAAACAAACTTGTGCCAGTTGCGCCAAACAAACTTGTGCCAGTTGCGTCAACCAAACTTGTGCCAGTTTCGTCAAACAAACTTGTACAAGTTGCGAAAACAAACTTGTGCCAGTTGCGTCAAACAAACTTGTGCCAGATATGTTGAACAAACTTGTGCCATTTGCGTCGAACAAACTTGTGCCAGATGTGTTGAACAAACTTGTGCCAGTTGCATCGAACAAACTTGTGCCAGTTGCGTCGAACAAACTTGTGCCAGTTGCGTCGAACAAACTTGTGCCAGTTGCGTCGAACAAACTTGTGCCAGTTGCGTCGAACAAACTTGTGCCAGTTGCGTAGAACAAACTTGTGCCAGTTGCGTCCAACAATCTTGTGCCAGTTGTGTAGAACAAACTTGTGCCAGTTGCATCAAACAAACTTATGCCAGTTGCGTAGAACAAACTAGTGCCAGTTGCATGCAACAAACTTGTGCCAGTTGCATATAACAAACTTGTGCCAGTTGTGTCAAACAAACTTGTGTCAGTTGGGTCGAACAAACTTGTGCCAGTTACGTTAAACAAACTTGTTCTAGTTGCATCGAACAAACTTGTGCCAGTTGTGTCAGACAAACTTGTGCCAGTTGCGTAGAAGAAACTTCTGCCAGTTGCATCAAACAAACTTGGGCTAATTGCTTAGAACAAACTTGTGCCAGTTACGTCAAACAAACTTGTGCCAGTTGCGTCAAACAAACTTGTGCCAGTTGCGTAGAACAAACTTGAGCCAGTTGCGTAGAACAAACTTGTGCCAGTTGTGTAGAGCAAACTTGTGCCAGTTGTGTCAAACAAACTTGTGCCAGTTGCGTATAACAAACTTATGCCAGTTGCGTAGAACAAACTTGTGCGAGTTGTGTCAAACAAACTTGGGCCAGTTGCGTAGAACAAACTTGTGACAGATGCGTAAGACAAACATGTGCCAGTTGTGTCAAACAAACTTGAGCTAGTTGCGTAAAACAAACTTCAGCCAGTTGCGTAGAACAAACTTGTGGCAGTTGCGTGGAACAAACTTGTGCCAGTTAAGTCAAACAGACTTGTGCCAGTTGCGTCAAACAAATTTATGCCAGTTGCATAGAACAAACTTGTGCCAGTTGCGTAGACCAAACTTGTGCCAATTGCGTAGAACAAATTTGTACCAGTTGCGTAGAACAAACTTGTGCCAGTTGCGTAGAACAAACTTGTGCCAGTTGCGTCGAACAAACTTGTGCCAGTCTCGTCAAACAAACTTGTGCCAGTTGTGTAGAACAAACTTGTGCCAGTTGCGTCAAACAAACTTGGGCCAGTTGCGTCGAACAAACTTGTGCCAGTTGCATCAAACAAACTAGTGCCAGTTGCATATAACAAACTTGTGCCAGTTGCGTAGAACAAACTTGTGCATGTTGCATCGAACAAACTTGTGCCAGTTGCATCAAACAAACTAGTGCCAGTTGCGTCAAACAAACTTGTGCCAGTTGCGTAGAACAAGCTTGTGCATGTTGCGTAGAACAAACTTGTGCCAGTTACGTCAAACAAACTTTTGCAGTTGCATCAAACAAACTTATGCCAGTTTTGTCAAACAAACTTGTGCCAGTTGCGTCGAACAAACTTGTGCCAGTTGGGTAGAACAAACATGGGCGAGTTACGTCAAACAAATTTGTCCCAGTTTCGTAGAACAAACTAGTGCCAGTTGCATAGAACAAACTTGTGCCAGATGCGTAGAACAAACTTTTGCCATTTGCGTAGAACAAACTTGTGCCAGTTGTGTCAAACAAACTTGTGCCAGTTGTGTACAACAAATATGTGCCAGTTATGTAGAACAAACTTGTACCTGTTGCATCAAACAAACTTGTGCCAGTTGCGTCAAACAAACATGTGCCAATTGCATAGAACAAACTTGTGCCAGTTGCATAGAACAACCTTGTGCTAGTTGCGTCAAACAAACTTGTGCCAGTTACGTCAAAAAAACTTGTGCCAGTTGCGTCAAACAAACTTGTGCCAGTTGCGTCGAACAAACTTGTGCCAGTTGTGTCGAACAAACTTGTGCTAGTTGCGTCAAACAAACTTATGCCAGTTGCGTCAAAAAAACTTATGCCAGTTGCGTCAAAAAAACTTGGGCCAGATGCGTCAAGCAAACTTGTGCCAGTTGTGTATAACAAACTTGTGCCAGTTGCGTAGAACAACCTTGTGCCAGTTGCGTCGAACAAACTTGTGCCAGTTGCGTAGAACAAACTTGTGCCAGTTGTGTCAAACAAACTTATGCCAGTTGCGTAGAACAAACTAGTGCCAGTTGCATAGAACAAACTTGTGCCAGTTGCGTAAAACAAACTTGTGCCAATTGCGTCGAACAAACTTGTGCCAGTTGCGTCGAACAAACTTGTGCCAGTTTCGTCAAAGAAACTTTTGCCAGTTGCATCAAACAAACTTGTGCCAGTTGCGTCGAACAAACTTGTGCCAGTTGCGTCGAACAAACTTGTGCCAGTTACGGCGAACAAACTTTTGTCTTTTGTGTCGAGAAAACTTGTGCCAGTTGCGTCAAACAAACTTGTGCCAGTTATGTCAAACAAACTTGTGCCAGTGGCATCAAACAAACTTGTGCCAGTTGTGTCAAACAAACTTGTGCCAATTGAGTCGAAAAAACTTGTGCCAGTTGCGTCGAACAAACTTGTGCCAGTTGCGTCTAACAAACTTGTGCCAGTTGCGTCAAACAAACTTGGGCCAGTTGCGTCGAACAAATTTGTGCCAGTTGCATCAAACAAACTAGTGCCAGTTGCATAGAACAAACTTGTGCCAGTTGCGTAGAACAAACTTGTGCATGTTGCATCGAACAAACTTGTGCCAGTTGCATCAAACAAACTAGTGCCAGTTGCGTCAAACAAACTTGTGCCAGTTGCGTAGAACAAGCTTGTGCATGTTGCGTAGAACAAACTTGTGCCAGTTACGTCAAACAAACTTTTGCAGTTGCATCAAACAAACTTATGCCAGTTTTGTCAAACAAACTTGTGCCAGTTGCGTCGAACAAACTTGTGCCAGTTACATTAAACAAACTTGTACCAGTTACATCGAACAAACTTGTGCCAGTTGCGTCGAACAAACTTGTGCCAGTTGCGTCGAACAAACTTGTGCCAGTTCCGTCGAACAAACTTGTGCCAGTTGCTTAGAACAAACTTGTGAAAGTTGTGTCAAACAAACTTCTGCCAGTTTCGCAGAACAAACTTGTACCAGTTGCGTCGAACAAACTTGTGCCAGTTGGGTAGAACAAACAAGTGCCAGTTGCATCAAACAAATTTGTGCCAGTTGCCTAGAACAAACTAGTGCCAGTTGCATAGAACAAACATGTCCCAGATGCGTAGAACAAACTTTTGCCATTTGCGTAGAACAAACTTGTGCCAGTTGTGTCAAACAAACTTGTGCCAGTTGTGTACAACAAAGTAGTAAGAGTTGCTTAGAACAAACTTGTGCCAGTTGCGTAGAACAAACTTGTGCCAGTTGCGTGGAACAAACTTGTGCCAGTTGCGTCAAACAAACTTGTGCCAGTTGCATAGAACAAACTTGTGCCAGTTGCGTAGAACAACCTTATGCCAATTGCGTCAAACAAACTTGTGCCAGTTGCGTCAAACAAACTTGTGCCAGTTGCGTCAAACAAACTTGTGCCAGTTGTGTCAAACAAACTTGTGCCGGTTGCGTCAAACAAACTTGTGCCAGTTGCGCCAAACAAACTTGTGCCAGTTGCGTCAACCAAACTTGTGCCAGTTTCGTCAAACAAACTTGTACAAGTTGCGAAAACAAACTTGTGCCAGTTGCGTCAAACAAACTTGTGCCAGATATGTTGAACAAACTTGTGCCATTTGCGTCGAACAAACTTGTGCCAGATGTGTTGAACAAACTTGTGCCAGTTGCATCGAACAAACTTGTGCCAGTTGCGTCGAACAAACTTGTGCCAGTTGCGTCGAACAAACTTGTGCCAGTTGCGTCGAACAAACTTGTGCCAGTTGCGTCGAACAAACTTGTGCCAGTTGCGTAGAACAAACTTGTGCCAGTTGCGTCCAACAATCTTGTGCCAGTTGTGTAGAACAAACTTGTGCCAGTTGCATCAAACAAACTTATGCCAGTTGCGTAGAACAAACTAGTGCCAGTTGCATGCAACAAACTTGTGCCAGTTGCGTATAACAAACTTGTGCCAGTTGTGTCAAACAAACTTGTGTCAGTTGGGTCGAACAAACTTGTGCCAGTTACGTTAAACAAACTTGTTCTAGTTGCATCGAACAAACTTGTGCCAGTTGTGTCAGACAAACTTGTGCCAGTTGCGTAGAACAAACTTCTGCCAGTTGCATCAAACAAACTTGGGCCAATTGATTAGAACAAACTTGTGCCAGTTACGTCAAACAAACTTGTGCCAGTTGCATCAAACAAACTTGTGCCAGTTGCGTAGAACAAACTTGAGCCAGTTGCGTAGAACAAACTTGTGCCAGTTGTGTAGAGCAAACTTGTGCCAGTTGTGTCAAACAAACTTGTGCCAGTTGCGTAGAACAAACTTATGCCAGTTGCGTAGAACAAACTTGTGCCAGTTGTGTCAAACAAACTTGTGCCAGTTGCGTAGAACAAACTTATGCCAGTTGCGTAGAACAAACTTGTGCCAGTTGTGTCAAACAAACTTGTGCCAGTTGCGTAGAACAAACTTATGCCAGTTGTGTAGAGCAAACTTGTGCCAGTTGTGTCAAACAAACTTGTGCCAGTTGCGTAGAACAAACTTGTGCCAGTTGTGTAGAGCAAACTTGTGCCAGTTGTGTCAAACAAACTTGTGCCAGTTGCGTAGAACAAACTTATGCCAGTTGCGTAGAACAAACTTGTGCCAGTTGTGTCAAACAAACTTGAGCTAGTTGCGTAAAACAAACTTCAGCCAGTTGCGTAGAACAAACTTGTGGCAGTTGCGTGGAACAAACTTGTGCCAGTTAAGTCAAACAGACTTGTGCCAGTTGCGTCAAACAAATTTATGCCAGTTGCATAGAACAAACTTATGCCAGTTGCGTAGACCAAACTTGTGCCAGTTGCGTAGAACAAATTTGTACCAGTTGCGTAGAACAAACTTGTGCCAGTTGCGTAGAACAAACTTGTGCCAGTTGCGTCGAACAAACTTGTGCCAGTCTCGTCGAACAAACTTGTGCCAGTTGTGTAGAACAAACTTGTGCTAGTTTTGTCAAACAAACTTGTGCCAGTTGCGTCAAACAAACTTGTGCCAGTTGCGTCGAACAAACTTGTGCCAGTTGCGTCGAACAAACTTGTGCCAGTTTCGTCAAAGAAACTTGTGCCAGTTGCGTAGAACAAACTTGTGCCAGTTGCATAGAACAAACTTGTGTCAGTTGCATAAAACAAACTTTTGCCAGTTGTGTAGAACAACCTAGTGCCAGTTGCGTCAAACAACCTTGTGCCAGTTGCGTCAAACAAACTTGTGCCAGTTGCGTCAAAAAAACTTGTGCCAGTTGCGTCAAACAAACTTTTGCCAGTTGGGTCGAATAAACTTGTGCCAGTTGCGTTAAACAAACTTGTGCCAGTTGCGTCGAACAAACTTGTGCCATTTGCATCGAACAAACTTGTGCCAGTTGTGTCGAACAAGCTTGTGCCAGTTGCGTCAAAAAAACTTGTGCCAGTTGCATCGAACAAACTTGTGGCAGTTGCGTAGAACAAACTGTGCCAGTTGTGTCAAACAAACTTGTGCCAGTTGCATTGAACAAACTTGTGCCACTTGCATCGAAAAAACTTGTGCCAGTTGCGTAGAACAAACTTTTGCCAGTTGCGTAGAACAAACTTGTGCCAGTTGTGTCAAACAAACTTGTGCCGAGTGCGTAGAACAAACTTGTGCCAGTTGCGTAGAACAAACTTGTGCCAGTTACGTAGAATAAACTTGTGCCAGTTGCGTAGAACAAACTTGTGCTAGTTGCAAAGAACAAACTTGTGCCAGTTGCATAGAACAAACTTGTGCCAGTTGCGTCAAACAAACTTGTGCCAGTTGCGTAGAACAAACTTGAGCCAGTTGCGTAGAACAAACTTGTGCCAGTTGCGTCGAACAGACTTGTGACAGTTGCGGTGAACAAACTTGTGCCAGTTGCGTGGAATAAACTTGTGCCAGTTGCATAGAACAAACTTGTGTGAGTTGCGTCAAACAAACTTCTGCCAGTTGCATAGAACAAACTTGTGCCAGTTGCGTAGAACAAACTTGGGCCAGTTGCATAGAACAAACTTGTGCCAGTTGCGAAGAACAAACTTGTGCCAATTACGTCAAACAAAGCTGTGCCAGTTGCGTAGAACAAACTTATGCCAGTTGCGTAGAACAAACTTGTGCCAGTTGCGTCGAACAAACTTGTGCCAGTTGCATCGAATAAACTTGTGCCAGTTGTATTGGACAAACTTGTGCCAGTTGCGTAGAACAAACTTGTGCCAGTTGTTTCAAACAAACATTTGCCAGTTTCGTCAAACAAACTTGGGCCTGTAGCGTCAAACAAACTTGTGCCAGTTGCTTAGAACAAACTTTTGCCAGTTGCGTAGAACAAACTTGTGCCAGTTGTGTCAAACTAACTTGTGCCAGATGCGTAGGACAAACTTGTGCCAGTTGCGTCAAACAAACTTGTGCCAGTTGCGTAGAACAAACTTGAGCCAGTTGCGTAGAAAAAACTTGTGCCAGTTGCATCGAACAAACTGGCGCCAGTTGCATTGAACAAACTTGTGCCAGTTGCGCAGAACAAACTTGTGCCAGTTAAGTCAAACAGACTTGTGCCAGTTGTTTTAAACAAATTTATGCCAGTTGCATAGAACTAACTTGTGCCAGTTGCATCGAACAAACTTGTGCCAGTTGCGTCGAACACACTTGTGCCAGTTGCGTCGGACAAACTTGTGCCAATTGCGTCGAACAAACTTGTGCCAGTTGTGTCTAACAAACTTGTGCCAGTTGCATAAAACAAACTTGTGCCAGTTGCGTCGAACAAACTTGTGCCAGTTGCGTAGAACAAACTTGTGCCAGTTACGTAGAACAAACTTGTGCCAGTTGTGTCAGACAAACTTGTGCCAGTTGCGTAGAACAAACTTGTGCCAGTTTCGTTGATAAAACTTGTGCCAGTTGCGTAGAACAAACTTGTGCCAGTTGCGAAGAACAAACTTGTGCCAGTTGCGCCGAACAAACTTGTGCCAGTTGCGTCGAACAGTCTTGTGCCAGTTTCGTCGAACAAACTTGTGCCAGTTGCGTAGAACAAACTTGTGCCAGTTGTGTCAAACAAAATTGTGCCAGTTGAGTCAAACAAACTTGGGCCAGTTGTGTCGAACAAACTTGTGCCAGTTGTGACGGAGAAACTTGTGCCAGTTGCGTAGAACAAACTTGTGCCAGTTACGTCAAACAATCTTGTGCCAGTTGCATAGAACAAACTTGTGTCAGTTGTGTAGAATAACCTTGTGCCAGTTGCGTCAAACAACCTTGTGCCAGTTGCGTCAAACAAACTTGTGCCAGTTGCGTCAAACAAACTTGTGCGAGTTGCATAGAACAAACTTCTGCCAGTTGCGTTAAACAAACTTGTGCCAGTTCGTCGAACAAACTTGTGCCATTTGCATCGAACAAACTTGTGCCAGTTGTGTCGAACAAACTTGTGCCAGTTGCGTCAAACAAACTTGTGCCAGTTGCATCGAACAAACTTGAGCCACTTGCGTAGAACAAACTTGTGCCAGTTGTGTCAAACAAACTTGTGCCAGTTGCATAGAACGAACTTGTGCAACTTGCGTCGAACAAACTTGTGCCAGTTGCGTAGAACAAACTTTTGTCAGTTGCGTAGAACAAACTTGTGCCAGTTGCGTAGAACAAACTTCTGCCAGTTGCGTCAAACAAACTTGGGCCAGTTGCGTAGAACAAACTTGTGCCAGTTGCGTCAAATAAACTTGTGCCAGTTGCGTCAAACAAAATTGTGCAAGTTGCATAGAACAAACTTGAGCCAGTTGCGTAGAACAAACTTGTGCCAGTTGCGTCGAACATACTTGCCCCAGTTGCGTTGAACAAACTTGTGCCAGTTGCGTAGAACAAACTTGTGACAGTTGCGTAGAACAAACTTGTGCGAGTAGTGTCAAACAAACTTATGCCAGTTGCACAGAACAGACTTCTGCCAGTTGCGTAGAACAAACTTGGGCCAGTTGCATAGAACAAACTTTTGCCAGTTGCGTAGAACAAACTTGTGCCAATTGCGCCAAACAAACTTGTGACAGTTGCGTAGAACAAACTTGTGCCAGTTGCGTAGAACAAATTTGTGCCAGTTGCGTAGAACAAACTTGTGCCAGTTGTGTAGAACAAACTTGTGCCAGTTGCATCGAACAAACTTGTGCCAGTTGCATCGAGCAAACTTGTGCCAGATGCGTTGAACAAACTTGTGACAGTTGCGTAGAACAAACTTTTGCCAGTTGTTTCAAACAAACTTTTGCCAGTTGCGTCAAACAAACTTGTGCCAGTTGTGTCAAACAAACTTGTGCCAGTTGCAGAGAACAAACTTGTGCCACTTGTGTCGAACAAACTTGTGCCAGTTGCGTAGAACAAACTTTTGCCAGTTGCGTAGAACAAACTTGTGCCAGTTGTGTCAAACAAACTTGTGCCAGTTGCGTAGAACAATCTTGTGCCTGTTACGTAGAACAAACTTGTGCCAGTTGCGTCAAACAAACTTGGGCCACTCGCATAGAACAAACTTGAGCCAGTTGCATAGAACAAACTTGTGCCAGTTGCGTCGAACAGACTTGTGACAGTTGCATTGAACAAATTTGTGCCAGTTGTGTAGAACAAACTTGTGCCAGTTGCATAGAACAAACTTGTGCTGGTTGCGTCAAACAAACTTCTGCCAGTTGCATAGAACAAACTTGTGCCAGTTACGTAGAACAAACTTGGGCCAGTTGCATAGAACAAACTTGTGCCAGTTGCGAAGAACAAAATTATGCCAATTGTGTCAAACAAACTTGTGCCAGTTGTGAAGAACAAACTTGTGCCAGTTGCATAGAACAAACTTGTGCCAGTTGCGTCGAACAAATTTCTGCCAGTTGCATCGAACAAACTTGTGCCAGTTGCATCGAACAAACTTGTGTCAGTTGTGTTAGACAAACTTGTGCCAGTTGCGTCGAACAATCTTGTGACAGTTTTGTCAAACAAACTTGTGCCAGTTGTTTCAAACAAACTTTTGCCAGTTTCGTCAAACAAACTTGGGCCTGGTGCATCAAACAAACTTGTGCCAGTTGCTTAGAACAAACTTGTGCCAGTTGCATAGAACAAACTTGTGCAAGTTGTGTCAAACAAACTTGTGCCAGATGCGTAGGACAAACTTGTGCCAGTTGCGTCAAACAAACTTGTGCCAGTTGCATAGAACAAACTTGAGCCAGTTGCGTAGAACAAGCTTGTGCCAGTTGCATCGAACAAACTTGCACCAGTTGCAATGAACAAACTTGTGCCAGTTGCGCAGAACAAACTTGTGTCAGTTAAATCAAACAGACTTGTGCCAGTTGCGTCATACAAATTTATGCCAGTTGCATACAACTAACTTGTGCCAGTTGCATCGAACAAACTTGTGCCAGTTGCGTCAAACACACTTGTGCCAGTTGCGTCGGACAAACTTGTGCCAATTGCGTAGAACAAACTTGTCCCAGTTGTGTCAAACAAACTTGTGCCAGTTGCATAAAACAAACCTGTGCCAGTTGCGTAGAAGAAACTTGTGCCAGTTTTCGTAGAACAAATTTGTGCCAGTTACGTAGAACAAACTTGTGCCAGTTGTGTCAGACAAACTTGTGCCAGTTGCGTAGAACAAACTTGTGCCAGTTGCGTAGAACAAACTTGTGCCAGTTGCGAAGAACAAACTTGTGCCAGTTGCGTCAAACAAACTTGTGCCAGTTGTGTCGAACAACCTTGTGCCAGTTTCGTCGAACAAACTTGTGCCAGTTGCATAGACAAACTTTTGCCAGTTGTGTCAAACAAACTTGTGCCAGTTGCGTCAAACAAACTTGGGCCAGTTGCGTCGAACAAACTTGTGCCAGTTGTGTCGAAGAAACTTGTGCCAGTTGCGTAGAACAAACTTGTGCCAGTTGCGTCAAACAAACTTGTGCCAGTTGCATAGAACAAACTTGTGCCAGTTGTGTAGAATAACCTTGTGCCAGTTGCGTCAAACAACCTTGTGCCAGTTGCGTCAAACAAACTTGTGCCAGTTGGGTTGAATAAACTTGTGCCGGTTGCATTAAACAAACTTGTGCCAGTTCATCGAACAAACTTGTGCCAGTTGCATCGAACAAACTTGTGCCAGTTGAGTCGAACAAACTTGTGCCAGTTGCGTCAAACAAACTTGTGCCAGTTGCATCGAACAAACTTGTGCCAGTTGCGTAGAACAAACTTGTGCCAGTTGTGTCAAACAAACTTGTGCCAGTTGCATAAAACAAACTTGTGCCACTTACGTCGAACAAACTTGTGCCAGTTGCGTAGAACAAACTTTTGCTAGTTGCGTAGAACAAACTTGTGCCAGTTGTGTCAAACAAACTCGTGCCAGGTGCGTAGAACAAACTTGGGCCAGTTGTGTAGAACAAACTTGTGCCAGTTACGTAGAACAAACTTGTGCCAGTTGCGTAGAACAAACTTCTGCCAGTTGCGTAGAACAAACTTGTGCCAGTTACGTAGAACAAACTTGTGCCAGTTGCGTAGAACAAACTTGTGCCAGTTGCGTAGAACAAACTTGTTCCAGTTGCGATAAACATACTTGTGCCAGTTGCGTCAAACAAACTTGTGCCAGTTGCATAGAACAAACTTGAGCCAGTTGTGTAGAACAAACTTATGCCAGTTGCGTCGAACATACTTGTGCCAGTTGCGTTGACCAAACTTGTTCCACTTGCGTAGAACAAACTTGTGCCAGTTGCGTAGAACAAATTTGTGCCAGTTGCGTCGAACAAACTTGTGGTAGTTGCATCGAACAAACTTGTGCCAGTTGCGTAGGACAAACTTGTGCCAGATGCGTTGAACAAACTTGTGACAGTTGCGTAGAACAAACTTGTGCCAGTTGTTTCAAACAAACTTTTGCCAGTTGCGTCAAACAAACTTTGGCCAATTGCGTCAAACAAACTTGTGCCAGTTGCGTAGAACAAACTTGTGCCAGTTGCGTAGAACAAACTTGTGCCAGTTGCGTAGAACAAACTTGTGCCACTTGCGTCAAACAATCTTATGCCAGTTGCGGAGAACAAACTTGTGCCCGTTGCGTAGAACAAACTTGTGCCAGTTACGTAGAACAAACTTGTGCCAGTTACGTAGAACAAACTTGTGCCAGTTGTGTCAAACAAACTTCTGCCAGTTTCAGAGAACAAACTTGTGCCAGTCGTGTCAAACAAACTTGTGCCACTTGCGTCAAACAATCTTATGCCATTTGCGTAGAACAACCTTATGCCAGTTGCGTAGAACAAACTTGTGCCAGTTACGTAGAACAAACTTGTGCCAGTTGTGTCAAACAAACTTCTGCCAGTTGCAGAGAACAAACTTGTGCCAGTCGTTTCAAACAAACTTGTGCCAGTTGCGTAGAACAAACTTTGCCAGTTGCGTAGAACAAACTTGTGCCAGTTCGGTCAAACAAACTTGTGCCAGTTGCGTAGAACAAACTTGTGCCAGTTGCGTAGAACAAACTTGTGCCAGTTACGTAGAACAAACTTGTGCCAGTTGCGTCAAACAAATTTGGGGCAGTTGCATAGAACAAACTTGTGCCAGTTGCGTCAAACAAACTTGTGCCAATTGCGTCAAACAACCTTGTGCCAGTTGCGTAGAACAAACTTGAGCCAGTTGCATAGAACAAACTTGTGCCAGTTGCGTCGAACAGACTTGTGACAGTTGCATTGAACAAACTTGTGCCAGTTGCGTAGAACAAACTAGTGCCAGTTGCATAGAACAAACTTGTGCGAGTTGCGTCAAACAAACTTCTGCCAGTTGCATAGAACAAACTTGTGCTAGTTGTGTCAAACAAACTTGTGTCAGTTGCGTCGAAAAAACTTGTGCCAGTTGCGTCGAACAAACTTGCGCCAGTTCCTTCGAACAAACTTGTGCCAGTTGCTTCGAACAAACTTGTGCCAGTTGTGTCAAACAAACTTATGCCAGTTGCGTAGAACAAACTTGTGCCAGTTGCGTCGAACAAACTTGTGCCAGTTGGGTAGAACAAACATGTGCCAGTTGTGTCAAACAAATATATGCCAGTTGCGTAGAACACACTAGTGCCAGTTGCATAGAACAAACTTGTGCCAGATGCGTAGAACAAACATTTGCCATTTGCGTAGAACAAACTTATGCCAGTTTTGTCAAACTTGTGCCAGTTGTGTACAACAAACTAGTAAGAGTTGCGTAGAACAAACTTGTGCCAGTTGTGACGGAGAAACTTGTGCCAGTTGCGTAGAACAAACTTGTGCCAGTTACGTCAAACAATCTTGTGCCAGTTGCATAGAACAAACTTGTGTCAGTTGTGTAGAATAACCTTGTGCCAGTTGCGTCAAACAACCTTGTGCCAGTTGCGTCAAACAAACTTGTGCCAGTTGCGTCAAACAAACTTGTGCGAGTTGCATAGAACAAACTTCTGCCAGTTGCGTTAAACAAACTTGTGCCAGTTCGTCGAACAAACTTGTGCCATTTGCATCGAACAAACTTGTGCCAGTTGTGTCGAACAAACTTGTGCCAGTTGCGTCAAACAAACTTGTGCCAGTTGCATCGAACAAACTTGAGCCACTTGCGTAGAACAAACTTGTGCCAGTTGTGTCAAACAAACTTGTGCCAGTTGCATAGAACGAACTTGTGCAACTTGCGTCGAACAAACTTGTGCCAGTTGCGTAGAACAAACTTTTGTCAGTTGCGTAGAACAAACTTGTGCCAGTTGCGTAGAACAAACTTCTGCCAGTTGCGTCAAACAAACTTGGGCCAGTTGCGTAGAACAAACTTGTGCCAGTTGCGTCAAATAAACTTGTGCCAGTTGCGTCAAACAAAATTGTGCAAGTTGCATAGAACAAACTTGAGCCAGTTGCGTAGAACAAACTTGTGCCAGTTGCGTCGAACATACTTGCCCCAGTTGCGTTGAACAAACTTGTGCCAGTTGGGTAGAACAAACTTGTGCCAGTTGCGTAGAACAAACTTGTGCGAGTAGTGTCAAACAAACTTATGCCAGTTGCACAGAACAGACTTGTGCCAGTTGCGTAGAACAAACTTGGGCCAGTTGCATAGAACAAACTTGTGCCAATTGCGCCAAACAAACTTGTGACAGTTGCGTAGAACAAACTTGTGCCAGTTGCGTAGAACAAATTTGTGCCAGTTGCGTAGAACAAACTTGTGCCAGTTGTGTAGAACAAACTTGTGCCAGTTGCATCGAACAAACTTGTGCCAGTTGCATCGAACAAACTTGTGCCAGATGCGTTGAACAAACTTGTGACAGTTGCGTAGAACAAACTTTTGCCAGTTGTTTCAAACAAACTTTTGCCAGTTGCGTCAAACAAACTTGTGCCAGTTGTGTCAAACAAACTTGTGCCAGTTGCAGAGAACAAACTTGTGCCACTTGTGTCGAACAAACTTGTGCCAGTTGCGTAGAACAAACTTTTGCCAGTTGCGTAGAACAAACTTGTGCCAGTTGTGTCAAACAAACTTGTGCCAGTTGCGTAGAACAATCTTGTGCCTGTTACGTAGAACAAACTTGTGCCAGTTGCGTCAAACAAACTTGGGCCACTCGCATAGAACAAACTTGAGCCAGTTGCATAGAACAAACTTGTGCCAGTTGCGTCGAACAGACTTGTGACAGTTGCATTGAACAAATTTGTGCCAGTTGTGTAGAACAAACTTGTGCCAGTTGCATAGAACAAACTTGTGCTGGTTGCGTCAAACAAACTTCTGCCAGTTGCATAGAACAAACTTGTGCCAGTTACGTAGAACAAACTTGGGCCAGTTGCATAGAACAAACTTGTGCCAGTTGCGAAGAACAAAATTATGCCAATTGTGTCAAACAAACTTGTGCCAGTTGCATCGAACAAACTTGCACCAGTTGCATTGAACAAACTTGTGCCAGTTGCGCAGAACAAACTTGTGTCAGTTAAATCAAACAGACTTGTGCCAGTTGCGTCATACAAATTTATGCCAGTTGCATACAACTAACTTGTGCCAGTTGCATCGAACAAACTTGTGCCAGTTGCGTCAAACACACTTGTGCCAGTTGCATAAAACAAACCTGTGCCAGTTGCGTAGAAGAAACTTGTGCCAGTTTTCGTAGAACAAATTTGTGCCAGTTACGTAGAACAAACTTGTGCCAGTTGTGTCAGACAAACTTGTGCCAGTTGCGTAGAACAAACTTGTGCCAGTTGCGTAGAACAAACTTGTGCCAGTTGCGAAGAACAAACTTGTGCCAGTTGCGTCAAACAAACTTGTGCCAGTTGTGTCGAACAACCTTGTGCCAGTTTCGTCGAACAAACTTGTGCCAGTTGCATAGACAAACTTGTGCCAGTTGTGTCAAACAAACTTGTGCCAGTTGCGTCAAACAAACTTGGGCCAGTTGCGTCGAACAAACTTGTGCCAGTTGTGTCGAAGAAACTTGTGCCAGTTGCGTAGAACAAACTTGTGCCAGTTGCGAAGAACAAACTTGTGCCAGTTGCGTCAAACAAACTTGTGCCAGTTGCATAAAACAAACCTGTGCCAGTTGCGTAGAACAAACTTGTGCCAATTGCGTAGAACAAACTTGTCCCAGTTGTGTCAAACAAACTTGTGCCAGTTGCATAAAACAAACCTGTGCCAGTTGCGTAGAAGAAACTTGTGCCAGTTTTCGTAGAACAAATTTGTGCCAGTTACGTAGAACAAACTTGTGCCAGTTGTGTCAGACAAACTTGTGCCAGTTGCGTAGAACAAACTTGTGCCAGTTGCGTAGAACAAACTTGTGCCAGTTGCGAAGAACAAACTTGTGCCAGTTGCGTCAAACAAACTTGTGCCAGTTGTGTCGAACAACCTTGTGCCAGTTTCGTCGAACAAACTTGTGCCAGTTGCATAGACAAACTTGTGCCAGTTGTGTCAAACAAACTTGTGCCAGTTGCGTCAAACAAACTTGGGCCAGTTGCGTCGAACAAACTTGTGCCAGTTGTGTCGAAGAAACTTGTGCCAGTTGCGTAGAACAAACTTGTGCCAGTTGCGTCAAACAAACTTGTGCCAGTTGCATAGAACAAACTTGTGCCAGTTGTGTAGAATAACCTTGTGCCAGTTGCGTCAAACAACCTTGTGCCAGTTGCGTCAAACAAACTTGTGCCAGTTGCGTCAAAAAAACTTATGCCAGTTGCGACAAACAAACTTGTGCCAGTTGGGTTGAATAAACTTGTGCTGGTTGCATTAAACAAACTTGTGCCAGTTCATCGAACAAACTTGTGCCAGTTGCATCGAACAAACTTGTGCCAGTTGAGTCGAACAAACTTGTGCCAGTTGCGTCAAACAAACTTGTGCCAGTTGCATTGAACAAACTTGTGCCAGTTGCGTAGAACAAACTTGTGCCAGTTGTGTCAAACAAACTTGTGCCAGTTGCATAAAACAAACTTGTGCCACTTACGTCGAACAAACTTGTGCCAGTTGCGTAGAACAAACTTTTGCTAGTTGCGTAGAACAAACTTGTGCCAGTTGTGTCAAACAAACTCGTGCCAGGTGCGTAGAACAAACTTGGGCCAGTTGTGTAGAACAAACTTGTGCCAGTTACGTAGAACAAACTTGTGCCAGTTGCGTAGAACAAACTTCTGCCAGTTGCGTAGAACAAACTTGTGCCAGTTACGTAGAACAAACTTGTGCCAGTTGCGTAGAACAAACTTGTGCCAGTTGCGTAGAACAAACTTGTTCCAGTTGCGATAAACATACTTGTGCCAGTTGCGTCAAACAAACTTGTGCCAGTTGCATAGAACAAACTTGAGCCAGTTGTGTAGAACAAACTTATGCCAGTTGCGTCGAACATACTTGTGCCAGTTGCGTTGACCAAACTTGTTCCACTTGCGTAGAACAAACTTGTGCCAGTTGCGTAGAACAAATTTGTGCCAGTTGCGTCGAACAAACTTGTGGTAGTTGCATCGAACAAACTTGTGCCAGTTGCGTAGGACAAACTTGTGCCAGATGCGTTGAACAAACTTGTGACAGTTGCGTAGAACAAACTTGTGCCAGTTGTTTCAAACAAACTTTTGCCAGTTGCGTCAAACAAACTTTGGCCAATTGCGTCAAACAAACTTGTGCCAGTTGCGTAGAACAAACTTGTGCCAGTTGCGTAGAACAAACTTGTGCCAGTTGCGTAGAACAAACTTGTGCCACATGCGTCAAACAATCTTATGCCAGTTGCGGAGAACAAACTTGTGCCCGTTGCGTAGAACAAACTTGTGCCAGTTACGTAGAACAAACTTGTGCCAGTTACGTAGAACAAACTTGTGCCAGTTGTGTCAAACAAACTTCTGCCAGTTTCAGAGAACAAACTTGTGCCAGTCGTGTCAAACAAACTTGTGCCACTTGCGTCAAACAATCTTATGCCATTTGCGTAGAACAACCTTATGCCAGTTGCGTAGAACAAACTTGTGCCAGTTACGTAGAACAAACTTGTGCCAGTTGTGTCAAACAAACTTCTGCCAGTTGCAGAGAACAAACTTGTGCCAGTCGTTTCAAACAAACTTGTGCCAGTTGCGTAGAACAAACTTTGCCAGTTGCGTAGAACAAACTTGTGCCAGTTCGGTCAAACAAACTTGTGCCAGTTGCGTAGAACAAACTTGTGCCAGTTGCGTAGAACAAACTTGTGCCAGTTACGTAGAACAAACTTGTGCCAGTTGCGTGAAACAAATTTGGGGCAGTTGCATAGAACAAACTTGTGCCAGTTGCGTCAAACAAACTTGTGCCAATTGCGTCAAACAACCTTGTGCCAGTTGCGTAGAACAAACTTGAGCCAGTTACATAGAACAAACTTGTGCCAGTTGCGTCGAACAGACTTGTGACAGTTGCATTGAACAAACTTGTGCCAGTTGCGTAGAACAAACTAGTGCCAGTTGCATAGAACAAACTTGTGCGAGTTGCGTCAAACAAACTTCTGCCAGTTGCATAGAACAAACTTGTGCCAGTTGTGTCAAACAAACTTGTGTCAGTTGCGTCGAAAAAACTTGTGCCAGTTGCGTCGAACAAACTTGCGCCAGTTCCATCGAACAAACTTGTGCCAGTTGCTTCGAACAAACTTGTGCCAGTTGTGTCAAACAAACTTATGCCAGTTGCGTAGAACAAACTTGTGCCAGTTGCGTCGAACAAACTTGTGCCAGTTGGGTAGAACAAACATGTGCCAGTTGTGTCAAACAAATATATGCCAGTTGCGTAGAACACACTAGTGCCAGTTGCATAGAACAAACTTGTGCCAGATGCGTAGAACAAACATTTGCCATTTGCGTAGAACAAACTTATGCCAGTTTTGTGAAACTTGTGCCAGTTGTGTACAACAAACTAGTAAGAGTTGCGTAGAACAAACTTGTGCCAGTTGTGTCGAACAAACTTGTGCCAGTTGCTTAGAACAAACTTGTACCAGTTGCATCAAACAAACTTATGCCAGTTGCATAGAACAAACTAGTGCCAGTTGCATAGAAGAAACTTGTGCCAGTTGCGTAGAACAAACTTGTGCCAGTTGCGTCAAACAAACTTGTGCCAGTTGCGTCGAACAAACTTGTGCCAGTTGCGTCGAAGAAACTTGTGCCAGTTGCGTCAAACAAACTTGTGCCATTTGCGTCGAACAAACTTGTGCCAGTTGCGTCGAACAAACTTGTGCCAGATATGGTGAACAAACTTGTGCCAGTTGCTTCGAGAAAAATTGTGCCAGTTGCGTAAAAAAAAAACATTTGCCAGTTGCGTCAAACAAACTTGTGCCAGTTGCGTCAAACAAACTTGTGCCTCTTGCGTCAAACAAACTTGTGCCAGTTGCGTCAAACAAACTTGTGACAGTTTCGTCAAACAAACTTGTGCCAGTTGCTCCGAACAAACTTGTGCCAGTTGCTTCAAACAAGCTTGTGCCAGTTGCGTCAAACAAACTTGTGCCAGTTGCGTCAAACAAACTTGTGCCAGTTGCATCAAACAAACTTGTGCCAGTTGCGTAGAACAAACTTTGCCAGTTGCGTCAAAGAAACTTGTGCCAGTTGCGTAGAAGAACCTTGTGCCAGTTGCGTCAAACGAACTTGTGCCAGTTGCGTCAAACAAACTTTTGCCAGTTGCGTCGAACAAACTTGTGCCAGTTGCCTCGAACAAACTTGCGACAGTTGCGTCAAACAAACTTGTGCCAACTGCGTTGAACAAACTTCTGCCAGTTGTGTCAAACAAACTTGTGTCAGTTGCGTAGAACAAACTTGTGCCAGTTCCGTGGAACAAACTTGTGTCAGTTGGGTAGAACAAACTTGTGCCAGTTGCGTCAAACAAACTTGTGCCAGTTGCGTAGAACAAACTAGTGCCAGTTGCATAGAACAAAATTATGCCAGATGGTAGAACAAACTTGTGCCAGTTGCGTAGAACAAACTTGTGCCAGTTGCATAGAACAAACTTGTGCCAGTTATGTAGAACAAACTTGTGCCAGTGGCATCCAACAAACTTGTGCCAGTGGCGTCGAACAAACTTGTGCCAGTTGCGTCGAAACAAACTTGTGCCAGTTGCGTAGAACAAACTTGTGCATGTTGCGTAGAACAACCTTGTGCCAGTTGCATCGAACAAACTTGTGCTAGTTGGTAGAACAAACTTGTGCCAGTTGCGTCAAACAAACTTATGCCAGTTGCATAAAACAAACCAGTGCCAGTTGCATAGAACAAACTTGTGCCAGTTGAGTAGAACAAACTTGTGCCAATTGCATCAAACAAACTAGTGCCAGTTGCATAGAACAAACTTGTGCCAGTTGCGTAGAACAAACTTGTGCCAGTTGCATAGAACAAACTTGTGCCAGTTATGTAGAATAAACTTGTGCCAGTGGCATCCAACAAACTTGTGCCAGTTGCGTCGAACAAACTTGTGCCAGTTGCGTCGAAACAAACTTGTGCCAGTTGCGTAGAACAACCTTGTGCATGTTGCGTAGAACAACCTTGTGCCAGTTGCGTCAAACAAACTTGTGCCAGTTGTGTCAAACAAACTTGTGCCAGTTGCATCGAACAAACTTGTGCTAGTTGGTAGAACAAACTTGTGCCAGTTGCGTCAAACAAACTTATGCCAGTTGCGTAAAACAAACCAGTGCCAGTTGCATAGAACAAACTTGTGCCAGTTGAGTAGAACAATCTTGTGCCAATTGCATCAAACAAACTTGTGCCAGTTGCGTCGAAAAAACTTGTGCCAGTTGCGTCGAAGAAACTTGTGCCAGTTGCGTCAAACAAACTTGTGCCAGTTGCGCCGAACAAACTTGTGCCAGTTGCGTCGAACAAACTTGTGCCAGTTACGGCGAACAAACTTGTGCCAGTTGCGTCGAAAAAAGTTGTTCCAGTTGCGTCAAATAAACTTGTGCCTGTTGCGTCAAACAAACTTGTGCCCCTTGCGTCAAACAAACTTGTGCCAGTTGCGTCAAACAAACTTGTGCCAATTGATTCGAAAAAACTTGTGCCAGTTGCGTTGAACAAACTTGTGCCAGTTGCGTCTAACAAACTTGTGCCAGTTGCGTCAAACAAACTTGTGCCAGTTGCATCGAACAAACTTTTGGCAGTTGCATCGAACAAACTAGTGCAAGTTGCATAGAACAAATTTGTGCCAGTTGCGTCAAACAAACTTGTGCCAGTTGCTTAGAACAAACTTGTACGTGTTGCGTAGAACAACCTTGTGCCAGTTGCGTCAAACAAACTTGTGCCAGTTGCGTCAAACAAACTTGTGCCAGTTGCGTCGAACAAAATTGTGCCAGTTGTGTGAAACAAACTTTTGCCAGTTGGGTCGAACAAACTTGTGCCAGTTACGTTAAACAAACTTGTACCAGTTGCGTCGTACAAATTTGTGCCAGTTGCGTCGAAGAAACTTGTGCCAGTTGCGTCAAACAAACTTGCACCAGTTCCGTCGAACAAACTTGTGCCAGGTGCTTAGAACAAACTTGTGCCACTTGTGTCAAACAAATTTGTGCCAGTTGTGTAGAACATACTTGTGCCAGTTGTGTCGAACAAACTTGTGCCTGTTGGGTAAAACAAACATGTGCCAGTTGCGTCAAACAAATTTGTGCCAGTTGCGTCAAACAAACTAGTGCTAGTTGTATAGAACAAACTTTTGCCAGTTGCGTAGAACAAACTTTTGCCATTTGCGTAGAACAAACTTGTGCCAGTTGTGTCAAACAAACTTGTGCCAGTTGTGTACAACAAACTTGTGCCAGTTATGTAGAACAAACTTGTAACTGTTGCATCAAACAAACTTGAGCCATTTCCATAGAACAAACTTGTGCCAGTTGCATAGAGAAACCTTGTGCCAGTTGCATCAAACAAACTTGTGCCAGTTGCGTCAAACATACTTGTGCCAGTTGCGTCAAACAAACTTGTGCCAGTTGCGTCGAACAAACTTGTGCCAGTTGCGAAGAACAAACTTGTGCCAGTTGCATAGAACAAACTTGTGCCAGTTATGTAGAACAAACTTGTGCCAGTTGTGTCAAACAAACTTGTGCCAGTTGCGTCGAACAAACTTGTGCCAGTTACGGCGAACAAACTTGTGCCAGTTTCGTCGAGAAAACTTGTCCCAGTTGCGTCAAATAAACTTGTGCCAGTTGCATCAAACAAACTTGTGCCAGTTGCGTCAAACAAACTTGTGTCAGTTGCGTCAAACAAACTTGTTCCAGTTGCGCAAAACGAACTTGTGCCAATTCAGTCGAAAAAAGTTGTGCCAGTTGCGTCGAACAAACTTGTGCCAGTTGCGTCTAAGAAACTTGTGCCAGTTACGTCAAAAAAACTTGGGCCAGTTTCGTCGAACAAACTTGTGTCAGTGGCACCCAACAAACTTGTGCCAGTTGCGTCAAACAAACTTGTGCCAGTTGCGTCGAACAAACTTGTGCCAGTTGCATCAAACAAACTAGTGCCAGTTGCATAGAACAAACTTGTGCCAGTTGCGTCAAACAAACTTGTGCCAGTTGCGTCGAAGAAACTTGTGCCAGTTGCGTCAAACAAACTTGTGCCAGTTGCGCCGAACAAACTTGTGCCAGTTGCGTCTAAGAAACTTGTGCCAGTTACGTCAAAAAAACTTGGGCCAGTTGCGTCGAACAAACTTGTGCCAGTTGCGTCGAAAAAACTTGTGCCAGTTACGGCGAACAAACTTGTGCCAGTTGCGTCGAGAAAAGTTGTGCCAGTTGCGTCAAATAAACTTGTGCCAGTTGCGTCAAACAAACTTGTGCCAGTTACGTCAAACAAACTTGTGCCAGTGGCGTCAAACAAACTTGTGCCTTTTGTGTCAAACAAACTTGTGCCAATTGAGTCGAAAAAACTTGTGCAAGTTGCGTCGAACAAACTTGTGGCAGTTGCGTCTAACAAACTTGTGCCAGTTGCATCAAACAAACTAGTGCCAGTTCGATAGAACAAACTTGTGCCAGTTGCGTCAAACAAACTTGTGCCAGTTGCGTAGAACAAACTTGTGCATGTTGCGTAGAACAAACTTGTGCCAGTTGCGTCAAAAAAACTTTTGCCAGTTGTGTCAAACAAACTTGTGCCAGTTGCGTCGAAGAAACTTGTGCCAGTTGTGTCAAACAAACTTGTGCCAGTTGGGTCGAAGAAACTTGTGCCAGTTACGTTAAACAAACTTGTAATAGTTGCATCGAACAAACTTGTGCCAGTTGCGTCGAACAAACTTGTGCCAGTTGCGTCGAACAAACTTGCGCCAGTTCCGTCGAACAAACTTGGACCAGTTCCGTTGAACAAACTTGGACCAGTTGCTTAGAACAAACTTGTGCCAGTTGTGTCAAACAAACTTGTGCCAGTTGCATAGAACAAACTTGTGCCAGTTGTGTCGAACAAACTTGTGCCAGTTGGGTAGAACAAACATGTGCCAGTTGCGCCAAACAAATTTGTGCCAGTTGCCTAGAACAAACTAGTGCCAGTTGCATAGAACAAACGTGTCCCAGATGCGTAAAACAAACTTGTACCAGTTGCGTAGAACAAACTTGTGCCAGTTGCGTCGAACAAATTTGTGCCAGTTTCGTCGAACAAACTTGTGCCAGTTGCGTCCAACAAAATTGTGCCAGTTGCGTAGAACAAACTTGTGCCAGTTGCGTCGAACAAACTTGTGCCAGTTGCGTCCAACAAAATTGTGCCAGTTGCGTAGAACAAACTTGTGCCAGTTGCGTCCAACAAACTTGTGCCAGTTGCATAAAACAAACTTGTGCCAGTTACGTCAAACAAACTTATGCCAGTTGCGTAGAACAAACTAGTGCCAGTTGCATACAACAAACTTGTGCCAGTTGCGTAGAACAAACTTGTACCAGTTGCGTAGAACAAACTTGTGCCAGTTGCATAGAACAAACTTGTGCCAGTTGCATTGAACAAACTTGTGCCAGTTGCGTCAAACAAACATGTGCCAGTTGCTTCGAATAAACTTGTGCCAGTGGCGTCGAACAAACTTGTGCCAGTTATGGGGAACAAACTTACGCCAGTTGCGTCGAGAAAAATTGTACCAGTTACGTCAAAAAAACTTGTGCCAGTTGCCTCAAACAAACTTGTGCCAGTTGCGTCAAACAAACTTGTGCCAGTTACGGCGAACAAACTTGTGCCAGTTGCGTCGAGAAAACTTGTGCCAGTTGCGTCAAACAAACTTGTGCCAGTTGCGTCAAACAAACTTGTGCCAGTTGCGTCAAACAAACTTGTGTCAATTGATTAAAAAAAACTTGTGCCAGTTGCGTTGAACAAACTTGTGCCAGTTGCGTCTAACAAACTTGTGCCAGTTGTGTCAAACAAACTTGTGCCAGTTGCATCGAATCAACTAGTGCCAGTTGCATAGAACAAACTTGTGCCAGTTGCATCAAACAAACTTGTGCCAGTTGCGTAGAACAAACTTGTACATGTTGCGTAGAACAACCTTGTGCCAGTTGCATCAAACAAACTTGTGCCAGTTGTGTCAAACAAACTTTTGCCAGTTGTGTCGAACAAACTTGTGCCAGTTGTGTCAAACAAACTTGTGCCAGTTGGGTCGAAGAAACTTGTGCCAGTTACGTTAAACAAACTTGTTCTAGTTGCATCGAACAAACTTGTGCCAGTTGCGTCGAACAAACTTGTGCCAGTTGCGTCAAACAAACTTGCGCCAGTTCCATCGAACAAACTTGTGCCAGTTGCTTCGAACAAACTTGTGCCAGTTGCGTCTAAGAAACTTGTGCCAGTTGCGTCAAAAAAACTTGGGCCAGTTTCGTCGAACAAACTTGTGTCAGTGGCACCCAACAACCTTGTGCCAGTTGCGTCAAACAAACTTGTGCCAGTTGCGTAGAACAAACTTGTGCCAGTTGCGTAGAACATTCTTGTGCCAGTTGCGTCAAACAAACTTGTGCTAGTTTGTAGAACAAACATGTACCGGTTGCGTCAAACAAACTTATGCCAGTTGCGTAAAACAAACTAGTGCCAGTTGCATAGAACAAACTTGTGCCAGTTAAGTAGAACAAACTTGTGCCAATTGCGTCAAACAAACTTGTGCCAGTTCGTCGATCAAACTTGTGCCAGTTGTGTTGAACAAACTTGTGCCAGTTGCGTCAAACAAGCTTGTGCCAGTTGCTTCGAACCAACTTGTGCCGCTTGCGTCGAGAAAACTTGTGCCAGTTGGGTAGAACAAACTTGTGCCAGTTGCATAGAACAAACTTGTGCCAGTTATGTAGAAAAAACTTGTGCCAGTTGCATCGAACAAACTTGTGCCAGTTGCGTCGATCAAACTTGTGCCAGTTGCATAGCACAAACTTGTGCCAGTTATGTAGAAAAAACTTGTGCCAGTTGCGTCGAACAAGCTTGTGCCAGTTGCATAGCACAAACTTGTGCCAGTTGCATAGAACAAACTTGTGCCAGTTATGTAGAAAAAACTTGTGCCAGTTGCGTCGAACAAGCTTGTGCCAGTTGCATAGCACAAACTTGTGCCAGTTGCATAGAACAAACTTGTGACAGTTGCATAGAACAAACTTGTGCCAGTTGCGTAGAACAACCTTGTGCCAGTTGCGTCAAACAAACTTGTGCCAGTTGCTTAAAACAAACTTATGCTAGTTACGTCAAACAAACTTGTTCCAGAGGCATCAAACAGACTTGTGCCAGTTGTGTCAAACAAACTTGTGCCAATTGAATCGAAAAAACTTGTGCCAGTTGCGTCGAACAAACTTGTGGCAGTTACGTCAAACAAACTTGGACCAGTTGCGTCGAACAAACTTGTGCCAGTTGCATCAAACAAACTAGTGCCAGTTGCATAGAACAAACTTGTGCCAGTTGCGTCTACAAACTTGTGCCAGTTGCGTAGAACAAACTTGTGCATGTTGCGTAGAACAAACTTGTGCCAGTTGCGTCAAACAAACTTTTGCCAGTTCCTTAGAACAAACTTGTGCCAGTTGCGTCAAACAAACTTGTGCCAGTTGCGTAGAACAAACTTGTGCATGTTGCGTAGAACAAACTTGTGCCAGTTGCGTCAAACAAACTTTTGCCAGTTGCGTCAAACAAACTTGTGCCAGTTGTGTCGAACAAACTTGTGCCAGTTGTGTCAAACAAACTTGTGCCAGTTGGGTCGAAGAAACTTGTGCCAGTTACGTTAAACAAACTTGTACCAGTTACATCGAACAAACTTGTGCCAGTTGCGTCGAACAAACTTGTGCCAGTTGCGTCGAACAAACTTGCGCCAGTTCCGTCGAACAAACTTGGGCCAGTTGCTTAGAACAAACTTGTGCCAGTTGTGTCAAACAAACTTGTGCCAGTTGCGTAGAACAAACTTGTGCCAGTTGCGTCGAACAAACTTGTGCCAGTTGGGTAGAACAAACATGTGCCAGTTGCGTCAAACAAATTTGTGCCAGTTGCCTAGAACAAACTAGTGCCAGTTGCATAGAACAAACTTGTGCCAGTTGCGTAGAACAAACTTGTGCCAGTTGCGTCGAACAAATTTGTGCCAGTTGCGTCGAACAAACTTGTGCCAGTTGCGTCCAACAAAATTGTGCCAGTTGCGTAGAACAAACTTGTGCCAGTTGTGTCGAACAAACTTGTGCCAGTTGCGTCCAACAAAATTGTGCCAGTTGCGTAGAACAAACTTGTGCCAGTTGCGTCCAACAAACTTGTGCCAGTTGCGTAGAACAAGCTTGTGCCAGTTGCGTCAAACAAACTTATGCTAGTTGCGTAGAACAAACTAGTGCCAGTTGCATACAACAAACTTGTGCCAGTTGCGTAGAACAAACTTGTGCCAGTTGCGTAGAACAAACTTGTGCCAGTTGCATAGAACAAACTTGTGCCAGTTGCATAGAACAAACTTGTGCCAGTTGCGTCAAACAAACTTGTGCCAGTTGCTTCGAATAAACTTGTGCCAGTGGCCTCGAACAAACTTGTGCCAGTTACGGGGAACAAACTTGTGCCAGTTGCGTCGAGAAAACTTGTGACAGTTGCGTCAAACAAATTTGTGCTTGTTACGTCAAACAAACTTGTGCAAGTTACGGCGAACAAACTTGTGCCAGTTGCGTCGAGAAAACTTGTGCCAGTTGCGTCAAATAAACTTGTGCCAGTTGCGTCAAACAAACTTGTGCCAGTTGCGTCAAACAAACTTGTGCCAGTTGCATCAAACAAACTTGTGCCGATTGATTAAAAAAAATTGTGCCAATTGCGTTGAACAAACTTGTGCCAGTTGCGTCTAACAAACTTGTGCCAGTTGTGTCAAACAAACTTGTGCCAGTTGCGTCGAACAAACTTGTGCCAGTTGCATAGAACAAACTAGTGCCAGATGCATAGAACAAACTTGTGCCAGTTACGTCGAACAAACTTGTGCCAGTTGCGTAGAACAAACTTGTACATGTTGCATAGAACAACCTTGTGCCAGTTGCCTCAAACAAACTTGTGCCAGTTGTGTCAAACAAACTTGTGCCAGTTGGGTCGAACAAACTTGTGCCAGTTACGTTAAACAAACTTGTTCTAGTTGCATCGAACAAACTTGTGCCAGTTGCGTCGAACAAACTTGTGCCAGTTGCGTCGAACAAACCTGCGCCAGTTCCGTCGAACAAACTTGTGCCAGTTGCTTCGAACAAACTTGTGCCAGTTGTGTCAAACAAACTTGTGCCAGTTGCGTAGAACAAACTTGTGCCAGTTGCGTCGAACAAACTTGTGCCAGTTGGGTAGAACAAACATGTGCCAGTTGTGTCAAACAAATTTGCGCAAGTTGCGTATAACACACTAGTGCCAGTTGCATAGAACAAACTTGTGCCAGATGCGTAGAACCAACATTTGCCGTTTGCGTAGAACAAACTTGTGCCAGTTGTGTCGAACAAACTTGTGCCACTTGCGTAGAACAAACTTGTACCTGTTGCATCAAACAAACTTATGCCAGTTGCATAGAACAAACTAGTGCCAGTTGCATAGAACAAACTTGTGCCAGTTGCGTAGAACAAACTTGTGCCAGTTGCGTCAAACAAACTTGTGCCAGTTGCGTCGAACAAACTTGTGCCAGTTGCGTCGAAGAAACTTGTGCCAGTTGCGTCAAACAAACTTGTGCCATTTGCGTCGAACAAACTTGTGCCAGTTGCGTCGAACAAACTTGTGCCAGATATGGCGAACAAACTTGTGCCAGCTGCTTCGAGAAAAATTGTGCCAGTTGCGTAAAAAAAAAACTTGTCCCAGTTGCGTCAAACAAACTTGTGCCAGTTGCGACGAACAAACTTGTGCCAGTTGCGTCGAACAAACTTGTGCCGGTTGTGTCGAACAAACTTGTGCCAGTTGCGTCAAACAAACTTGAGCCAGTTGCGTCCAACAAACTTGTGCCAGTTGCGTAGAAGAAACTTGTGCCAGTTGCGTCCAACAAACTTGTGCCAGTTGCGTAGAACAAACTTGTGCCAGTTGCGTCAAACAAACTTATGCCAGTTGCGTAGAACAAACTAGTGCCAGTTGCGTAGAACAAACTTGTGCCAGTTGCATAGAACAAACTTGTGCCAGTTGCATAGAACAAATTAGTGCCAGATGTGTCAAACAAACTTATGCCAGTTGCGTCGAACAAACTTGTGCCAGTGGCATCGAGCAAACTTGTGCCAGTTACGGCGAACAAACTTGTGCCAGTTGCTTCGAGAAAACTTGTGCCAGTTACGTCAAAAAGACTTGTGCCAGTTGCGTCAAACAAACTTGTGCCAGTTGCGTCAAACAAACCTGTGCCAGTTACGGCGAACAAACTTGTGCCAGTTGCGTCGAGAAAACTTGTGCCTGTTGCGTCAAATAAACTTGTGCCAGTTGCGTCAAACAAACTTGTGCAAGTTGCGTCAAACAAACTTGCGCCAGTTGCGTCAAACAAACTTGTGCCAGTTGTGTCAAACAAACTTGTGCCAGTTGCGTCAAACAAACTTGTGCCAGTTGCGTCGAACAAACTTGTGCCAGTTGTGTAAAACAAACTTGTGCCAGTTGGTTCGAACAAACTTGTGAGAGTTGCGTCCAACAAACTTGTACCAGTTGCGTCAAACAAACTTGTGCCAGATGCGTAGAACAAACTTGTGCCAATTGCGTAGAACAAACTTGTGCCAGTTGCGTCAAACAAACTTATGTCAGTTGCATAAAACAAACTAGTGCCAAGTACATAGAACAAACTTGTGCCAGTTGCGTAGAACAAACTTGTGCCAGTTGCATAGAACAAACTTGTGCCAGTTGCGTCGAACAAACTTGTGCCGGTTGTGTCGAACAAACTTGTGCCAGTTGCGTCAAACAAACTTGAGCCAGTTGCGTCCAACAAACTTGTGCCAGTTGCGTAGAAGAAACTTGTGCCAGTTGCGTCCAACAAACTTGTGCCAGTTGCGTAGAACAAACTTGTGCCAGTTGCGTCAAACAAACTTATGCCAGTTGCGTAGAACAAACTTGTGCCAGTTGCGTAGAACAAACTTGTGCCAGTTGCATAGAACAAACTTGTGCCAGTTGCATAGAACAAATTAGTGCCAGATGCGTCAAACAAACTTGTGCCAGTTGCGTCGAACAAACTTGTGCCAGTGGCATCGAGCAAACTTGTGCCAGTTACGGCGAACAAACTTGTGCCAGTTGCTTCGAGAAAACTTGTGCCAGTTACGTCAAAAAGACTTGTGCCAGTTGCGTCAAACAAACTTGTGCCAGTTGCGTCGAACAAACCTGTGCCAGTTACGGCGAACAAACTTGTGCCAGTTGCGTCGAGAAAACTTGTGCCTGTTGCGTCAAATAAACTTGTGCCAGTTGCGTCAAACAAACTTGTGCAAGTTGCGACAAACAAACTTGTGCCAGTTGCGTCAAACAAACTTCTGCCAATTGAGTCGAAAAAACTTGTTCCAGTTACATCGAACAAACTTGTGCCAGTTGGGTCTAACAAACTTGTGCCAGTTGCTTCAAACAAACTTGGGCCAGTTGCGCCGAACAAACTTGTGCCAGTTGCGTCAAACAAACTTCTGCCAGTTGCATCAAACAAACTTGTGCCAGTTGCATCAAACAAACTTGTGCCAGTTGCTTAGAACAAACTTGTGCCAGTTTCGTAGAACAACCTTGTGCCAGTTGCGTTAAGGGGATCGGCCGCCTAAAAAAAACCAATAATCTTTAAAAAATTCGATTTGCTGAAAAAAATTCTATGGCTTCGTATAGGGTTCAAGAATGTGTCCACGAAATATTATGCTAAAATTTGCCGTATTTCTCTAGTTATGGCCTAAAATGTAACAATAACTATATACCCATAAAACACCAGTAGCGCAAATGATTTTTGCGATATATATTACGAAAACTTCCTTTGAAATGAAATGTATAATGTCAATAATATCCTACTCGGCACCTTTTTAGTTATTCCTAGCCATGACAACGTCATACCATGACGCCGACTGTGGCCGAGAGTTGCCTATAAACTTCCAAGCTAGAAGGACACGTTTTTCATGCTCGCTAGCCTTGACTGAACTCTGTATTTTCTGCGGTGTTTTTTTTTTTTCACCGTGCCTAAAAGATCCAAGAGTTCACTTCATGCTTCTAGAATGCGGAAAAGCCAAGTGGAAAAGTCCAGGCGAGAAGTAGAAGAAAGAGTTCAAGAAATTAGTGCCATAGAGGGGAATGGAGCGACGGAGAGAGAGAGAGCTGTCGCCCATCAAACGGCGCAGGCAGCGATCTCTGCTGACCAGAGACCAACCACATCCACCCCTAAACGCCTTTTTATTTGTTCGTCACTACCAAAGGGCAAAGATATTTTAGAAAAAGAAAGCAGTAGCTCGGAGGCTGATATTATAGACGATCCTGAAAATAAAATGATCATAATAAGTGAAGCAACACTTGATGAATTACTTGAATCACGAATCCCTAATTGTGAATGAAAAGTAATTCCCAGGATCCATTTGGCAAGGGATGGATTCGAGACACTAATAAGAAAGTGTAGGCAACTATGATACCCTAGAGTAATACCTTGCAGCAAGATCAGACAGGGGGGGACCAGGAACCTAAAATTTATAAGAATGTGTCTTAGGCACATAAATAATCAATTAATATTCTTATTTATAATCATTTTGCATTAATTAATACCCAAAAATAAAAATTAAAACCATAGAATTAATTGTAACACAGTCTTTGAAGTCCCTTAGTATTGGACCAATCTAAATGAAATTTTAAATATAACATGGGGAAACATGGTAGATTAAAACAAAGCCGGGGATTTTTAATATTCTGAGTTTCTGATTTTTGGCAATTTTTTTTCTGTAAATTTTCCGGGAAAATTTCATAAAAAAAAAAAAATTCATATCTCGAAAAATAATTGAAAAATCAAAAATCCCCGGCTTTGTATCGAAGGTCCATATGTGTTTTATACGTGGTTCAAATCTCATCCCTTAAAACCAAAAAGCAAAGGAGGAGATGCATTTTGAAAATGGCCATTTTTGGCCGAAAAATGCTCTGGCGTCACAAAACCTAAGGTCACTGAACAAAAATTTTTTCCCCAGAAGTTCCACACAATATCCTTTAACAAACCCCCTATATATCAACAACCTGTCGTTAAAAAAGTCGGAAACCGGCCGATCCCCTTAAACAAACATGTGCCAGTTGCGTCAAACAAGCTTGTGCCAGTTGCATCGAACAAACTTGTGCCAGTTGCGTCAAACAATCTTGTGCCAGTTGGGTCGAACAAACTTCTGCCAGTTGCGTTAAACAAACTTGTGCCAGTTGCATCGAACAAACTTGTGCCAGTTGCATCGAACAAACTTGTGCCAGTTGCGTCGAACAAACTTGCGCCAGTTGCGTCAAACAAACTTGTGCCAGTTGCGTTGAACAAACTTCTGCCACTTGTGTCAAACAAACTTGTGTCAGTTGCATCGAACAAACTTGTGCCAGTTGCGTCGAACAAACTTGTGCCAATTGCGTCGAACAAACTTGCGCCAGTTGCGTCAAACAAACTTGTGCCAGTTGCGTTGAACAAGCTTCTGCCAGTTGTGTCAAACAAACTTGTGTCAGTTGCATAGAACAAACTTGTGTCAGTTGGGTAGAACAAACTTGTGCCAGTTGCGTCAAATAAACTTGTGCCAGTTGCGTCGAACAAACTTGTGCCAGTTTTGTAAAACAAACTTGTGCCAGTTGGTTCGAACAAACTTGTGAGAGTTGCGTCCAACAAACTTGTACCAGTTGCGTCAAACAAACTTGTGCCAGATGCATAGAACAAACTTGTGCCAGTTGCGTAGAACAAACTTGTGCCAATTGCGTCAAACAAACTTATGCCAGTTGCATAGAATAAACTAGTGCCAGTTGCATAGAACAAACTTGTGCCAGTTGCATAGAGCAAAATTGTGCCAGTTGCGTCGAACAAACTTGTGCCAGTTGTGTTGAAGAAACCTGTGCCAGTTGCGTCAAACAAACATGTGCCAGTTGCGTCGAACAAACTTGTGCCAGTTGCATCGAACAAACTTGTGCCAGATATGGCGAACAAACTTGTGCCGGTTGCGTCGAGAAAACTTGTGCCAGTTGCGTAAAAAAAAACTTGTGCCAGTTGCGTCAAACAAACTTGTGCCAGTTGCGTCAAACAAACTTGTGCCTCTTGCGTCAAACAAACTTGTGCCAGTTGCGTCAAACAAACTTGTACCAATTGAGTCGAAAAAACTTGTGCCTGTTACGTCGAACAAACTTGTGCCAGTTGCGTCTAACAAACTTGTGCAAGTTGCGTCGAACAAACTTGTGCCAGTTGCGTCAAACAAACTTGTGCCAGTTGTGTAGAACAAACTTGTGCCAGTTGCGTCAAACAAACTTGTGCCATTTGCGTAGAACAAACTTGTGCCAGTTGCGTAGAAGAACCTTGTGCCAGTTGCGTCAAACAAACTTGTGGCAGTTGCGTCAAACAAACTTGTGCCAGTTGCGTCAAACAAACTTGTGCCAGTTGCGTCAAACAAACTTGTGCCAGTTGGGTCGAACAAACTTGTGCCAGTTGCGTTAAACAAACTTGTGCTAGTTGCATCGAACAAACTTTTGCCAGTTGCGTCGAACAAACTTGTGCCAGTTGCGTCAAACAAACTTGCGCCAGTTGCGTCGAACAAACTTGTGCCAGTTGCGTTCAACAAACTTCTGCCAATTGTGTCAAACAAACTTGTGTCAGTTGCGTAGAACAAATTTGTGCCAGTTGCGTCAAACAAACTTGTGCCAGTTGCGTAGAACAAACTAGTGCCAGTTGCATAGAACAAACTTGTGCCAGATTCGTAGAACAAACTTGTGCCAGTTGCGTAGCACAAACTTGTGCCAGTTGCGTAGAACAAACTTGTGCCAGTTATGTAGAAGAAACTTGTGCCAGTTGCGTCAAACAAACTTGTGCCAGTTGCGTCAAACAAACTTGTGCCAGTTACGGCGAACAAACTTGTGCCAGTTTCGTCGAGAAAACTTGTGCCAGTTGCGTCAAATAAACTTGTGCCAGTTGCGTCAAATAAACTTGTGCCAGTTGCGTCAAACAAACTTGTGCCAGTTGCGTCAAACAAACTTGTTCCAGTTGCGTCAAACAAACTTGTGCCAATTGAGTCGAAAAAACTTGTGCCAGTTGCGTCAAACAAACTTGTGCCAGTTGCGTCTGACAAACTTGTGCCAGTTGCGTCAAAAAAACTTGGGCCAGTTTCGTCGAACAAACTTGTGCCAGTTGCATCCAACAAACTTGTGCCAGTTGCGTAGAACAACCTTGTGCCAGTTGCGTGAAACAAACTTGTGCCAGTTGCGTAAAACAAACTTGTGCCAGTTGCGTAGAACAACCTTGTGCCAGTTGCGTCGAACAAACTTGTGCTAGTTTGTAGAACAAACTTGTGCCAGTTGCGTCAAACAAACTTATGCCAGTTGCGTAAAACAAACTAGTGCCAGTTGCATAGAACAAACTTGTGCCAGTTGAGTAGAACAAACTTGTGCCAATTGCGTCAAACAAACTTGTGCCAGTTCATCGAACAAACTTGTGCCAGCTGCGTCGAAGAAACTTGTGCCAGTTGCGTCAAACAAACTTGTGCCAGTTGCGTCGAACAAACTTGTGCCAGTTGCGTCGAACAAACTTGTGCCAGTTACGGCGAACCAACTTGTGCCACTTGCGTCGAGAAAACTTGTGCCAGTTGTGTCAAATAAACTTGTGCCAGTTGCGTCAAACAAACTTGTGCCAGTTACGGCGAACAAACTTGTGCCAGTTGCGTCGAGAAAAGTTGTGCCAGTTGCGTCAAATAAACTTGTGCCAGTTGCGTCAAACAAACTTGTGCCAGTTGCGTCAAACCAACTTGTGCCAGTTGCGTCAAACAAACTTGTGCCAGTTGCGTCAAACAAACTTGTGCCAATTGATTAAAAAAAACTTGTGCCAGTTGCGTTGAACAAACTTGTGCCAGTTGCGTCTAACAAACTTGTGCCAGTTGCGTCAAACAAACTTGTGCCAGTTGCGTCGAACAAACTTGTGCCACTGGCATCGAACAAACTAGTGCCAGTTGCATAGAACAAACTTGTGACAGTTGCATAAAAAAAAACTTGTGCCAGTTGCGTAGAACAAACTTGTACATGTTGCGTAGAACAACCTTGTGCCAGTTGCGTCAAACAAACTTGTGCCAGTTGTGTCAAACAAACTTGTGCCAGTTGTGTCGAACAAACTTGTGCCAGTTACGTTAAACAAACTTGTTCTAGTTGCGTCGAACAAACTTGCGCCAGTTGCGTCGAATAAACGTGTGCCAGTTGCGTCGAACAAACTTGCGTCAGTTCCGTCGAACAAACTTGTGGCAGTTGCTTAGAACAAACTTGTGCCAGTTGTGTCAAACAAACTTGTGCCAGTTGCGTAGAACAAACTTGTGCCAGTTGCGTCGAACAAACTTGTGCCAGTTGGGTAGAACAAACATGTGCCAGTTGTGTCAAACAAATTTGTGCCAGTTGCGTAGAACACACTAGTGCCAGTTGCATAGAACAAACTTGTGCCAGTTGCGTAGAACAAACATTTGCCATTTGTGTAGAACAAACTTGTGCCAGTTGTGTCAAAAAAACTTGTGCCAGTTGTGTACAACAAACTAGTAAGAGTTGCGTAGAACAAACTTGTGCCAGTTGCGTCGAACAAACTTGTGCCAGTTGCGTAGAACAAACTTGTACCAGTTGCGTCAAACAAACTTATGCCAGTTGCATAGAACAAACTAGTGCCAGTTGCATAGAACAAACTTGTGCCAGTTGCGTAGAACAAACTTGTGCCAGTTGCGTCAAACAAACTTGTGCCAGTTGCGTCAAACAAACTTGTGCCAGTTGCGTCGAACAAACTTGTGCCAGTTGCGTCAAACAAACTTGTGCCATTTGCGTCGAACAAACTTGTACCAGTTGCGTCGAACAAACTTGTGCCAGATATGGCGAACAACTTGTGCCAGTTGCTTCGAGAAAACTTGTGCCAGTTGCGTAAAAAAAAACTGGTGCCAGTTGCATCAAACAAACTTGTGCCAGTTGCGTCAAACAAACTTGTGCATCTTGCATCAAACAAACTTGTGCCAGTTGCGTCAAACAAACTTGTACCAGTTGAGTCGAAAAAACTTGTGCCTGTTACGTCGAACAAACTTGTGCCAGTTGCGTCTAACAAACTTGTGCCAGTTTCGTCAAACAAACTTTTGCCAGTTGCGTCAAACAAACTTGTGCCAGTTGCGTCAAACAAACTTGTGCCAGTTTTGTCAAACAAACTTCTGCCAGTTGCGCCGAACAAACTTGTGCCAGTTGCTTCAAACAAACTTGTGCCAGTTGCGTCAAACAAACTAGTGCCAGTTGCGTCAAACAAACTTGTGCCAGTTGCGTCGAACAAACTTGTGCCAGTTGCCTAGAACAAACTTGTGCCAGTTGCGTCAAAGAAACTTGTGCCAGTTGCGTAGAAGAACCTTGTGCCAGTTTCGTCAAACGAACTTGTGCCAGTTGCTTCAAACAAACTTGCGACAGTTGCGTCAAACAAACTTGTGCCAACTGCGTTGAACAAACTTCTGCCAGTTGTGTCAAACAAACTTGTGTCAGTTGCGTAGAACAAACTTGTGCCAGTTGCGTCGAACAAACTTTAGTCTGTTGGGTAGAATAAACTTGTGCCAGTTGCGTCAAACAATCTTGTGCCAGTTGCATAGAACAAACTAGTGTCAGTTGCATAGAACAAAATTGTGCCAGATGCTTAGAACAAACTTGTGCCATTTGCATAGAACAAACTTGTGCCAGTTATGTAGAACAAACTTGTGCCAGTGGCATCTAACAAACTTGTGCCAGTTGCGTCGAACAATCTTGTGCCAGTTGCGTCGAAACAAACTTGTGCCAGTTGCGTAGAACAAACTTGTGCCAGTTGCGTAGAACAACCTTGTGCCAGTTGCATCGAACAAACTTGTGCTAGTTGGTAGAACAAACTTGTGCCAGTTGCGTCAAACAAACTTATGCCAGTTGCATAAAACAAACCAGTGCCAGTTGCATAGAACAAACTTGTGCCAGTTGAGTAGAACAAACTTGTGCCAATTGCATCAAACAGCATTGTGCTAGTTGTGTAGAACAAACTTGTGCCAGTTGTGTCAAACAAACTTATGCCAGTTGCATAGAACAAACTTGTGCCAGTTGCATAGAACAAAATTGTGCCAGTTGCGTCGAACAAACTTGTGCCAGTTACGTTGAAGAAACCTGTGCCAGTTGCGTCAAACAAACATGTGCCAGTTGCGTCGAACAAACTTGTGCCAGTTGCGTCGAACAAACTTGTGCCAGATATGGCGAACAAACTTGTGCTGGTTGCGTCGAGAAAACTTGTGCCAGTTGCGTCAAAAAAAACTTGTGCCAGTTGCGTCAAACAAACTTGTGCCAGTTGCGTCAAAGAAACTTGTGCCTCTTGCGTCAAACAAACTTGTGCCAGTTGCGTCAAACAAACTTGTACCAATTGAGTCGAAAAAACTTGTGCCTGTTACGTCGAACAAACTTGTGCCAGTTGCGTCTAACAAACTTGTGCAAGTTGCGTCGAACAAACTTGTGCCAGTTGCGTCAAACAAACTTGTGCCAGTTGTGTAGAACAAACTTGTGCCAGTTGCGTCAAACAAACTTGTGCCATTTGCGTAGAACAAACTTGTGCCAGTTGCGTAGAAGAACCTTGTGCCAGTTGCGTCAAACAAACTTGTGGCAGTTGCGTCAAACAAACTTGTGCCAGTTGCGTCAAACAAACTTGTGCCAGTTGCGTCAAACAAACTTGTGCCAGTTGGGTCGAACAAACTTGTGCCAGTTGCGTTAAACAAACTTGTGCTAGTTGCATCGAACAAACTTTTGCCAGTTGCGTCGAACAAACTTGTGCCAGTTGCGTCAAACAAACTTGCGCCAGTTGCGTCGAACAAACTTGTGCCAGTTGCGTTCAACAAACTTCTGCCAATTGTGTCAAACAAACTTGTGTCAGTTGCGTAGAACAAACTTGTGCCAGTTGCGTCGAACAAACTTGTGTCAATTGGGTAGAACAAATTTCTGCCAGTTGCGTCAAACAAACTTGTGCCAGTTGCGTAGAACAAACTAGTGCCAGTTGCATAGAACAAACTTGTGCCAGATGCGTAGAACAAACTTGTGCCAGTTGCGTAGCACAAACTTGTGCCAGTTGCGTAGAACAAACTTGTGCCAGTTATGTAGAACAAACTTGTGCCAGTTGCGTCAAACAAACTTGTGCCAGTTGCGTCAAACAAACTTGTGCCAGTTACGGCGAACAAACTTGTGCCAGTTTCGTCGAGAAAACTTGTGCCAGTTGCGTCAAACAAACTTGTGCCAGTTGCGTCAAACAAACTTGTTCCAGTTGCGTCAAACAAACTTGTGCCAATTGAGTCGAAAAAACTTGTGCCAGTTGCGTCAAACAAACTTGTGCCAGTTGCGTCTGACAAACTTGTGCCAGTTGCGTCAAAAAAACTTGGGCCAGTTTCGTCGAACAAACTTGTGCCAGTTGCATCCAACAAACTTGTGCCAGTTGCGTAGAACAACCTTGTGCCAGTTGCGTGAAACAAACTTGTGCCAGTTGCGTAAAACAAACTTGTGCCAGTTGCGTAGAACAACCTTGTGCCAGTTGCGTCGAACAAACTTGTGCTAGTTTGTAGAACAAACTTGTGCCAGTTGCGTCAAACAAACTTATGCCAGTTGCGTAAAACAAACTAGTGCCAGTTTCATAGAACAAACTTGTGCCAGTTGAGTAGAACAAACTTGTGCCAATTGCGTCAAACAAACTTGTGCCAGTTCGTCGAACAAACTTGTGCCAGTTGCGTCGAAGAAACTTGTGCTAGTTGCGTCAAACAAACTTGTGCCAGCTGCGTCGAACAAACTTGTGCCAGTTGCGTCGAACAAACTTGTGCCAGTTACGGCGAACCAACTTGTGCCACTTGCGTCGAGAAAACTTGTGCCAGTTGCGTCAAATAAACTTTTGCCAGTTGCGTCAAACAAACTTGTGCCAGTTACGGCGAACAAACTTGTGCCAGTTGCGTCGAGAAAAGTTGTGCCAGTTGCGTCAAATAAACTTGTGCCAGTTGCGTCAAACAAACTTGTGCCAGTTGCGTCAAACAAACTTGTGCCAGTTGCGTCAAACAAACTTGTGCCAATTGATTAAAAAAAACTTGTGCCAGTTGCGTTGAACAAACTTGTGCCAGTTGCGTCTAACAAACTTGTGCCAGTTGCGTCAAACAAACTTGTGCCAGTTGCGTCGAACAAACTTGTGCCACCGGCATCGAACAAACTAGTGCCAGTTGCATAGAACAAACTTGTGCCAGTTGCATAAAAAAAACTTGTGCCAGTTGCGTAGAACAAACTTGTACATGTTGCGTAGAACAACCTTGTGCCAGTTGCGTCAAACAAACTTGTGCCAGTTGTGTCAAACAAACTTGTGCCAGTTGTGTCGAACAAACTTGTGCCAGTTACGTTAAACAAACTTGTTCTAGTTGCGTCGAACAAACTTGCGCCAGTTGCGTCGAATAAACGTGTGCCAGTTGCGTCGAACAAACTTGCATCAGTTCCGTCGAACAAACTTGTGCCAGTTGCTTAGAACAAACTTGTGCCAGTTGTGTCAAACAAACTTGTGCCAGTTGCGTAGAACAAACTTGTGCTAGTTGCGTCGAACAAACTTGTGCCAGTTGGGTAGAACAAACATGTGCCAGTTGTGTCAAACAAATTTGTGCCAGTTGCGTAGAACACACTAGTGCCAGTTGCGTAGAACAAACTTGTACCAGTTGCGTCAAACAAACTTATGCCAGTTGCATAGAACAAACTAGTGCCAGTTGCATAGAACAAACTTGTGCCAGTTGCGTAGAACAAACTTGTGCCAGTTGCATAGAACAAACTTGTGCCAGTTGCGTCAAACAAACTTGTGCCAGTTGCGTCGAACAAACTTGTGCCAGTTGCGTCAAACAAACTTGTGCCATTTGCGTCGAACAAACTTGTGCCAGTTGCGTCGAACAAACTTGTGCCAGATATGGCGAACAAACTTGTGCCTGTTGCTTCGAGAAAACTTGTGCCAGTTGCGTAAAAAAAAACTGGTGCCAGTTGCGTCAAACAAACTTGTGCCAGTTGCGTCTAACAAACTTGTGCCTCTTGCATCAAACAAACTTGTGCCAGCTGTGTCAAACAAACTTGTACCAGTTGAGTCGAAAAAACTTGTGCCTGTTACGTCGAACAAACTTGTGCCAGTTGCGTCTAACAAACTTGTGCCAGTTGCGTCAAACAAACTTTTGCCAGTTGCGTCAAACAAACTTGTGCCAGTTGCGTCAAACAAACTTGTGCCAGTTTTGTCAAACAAACTTCTGCCAGTTGCGCCGAACAAACTTGTGCCAGTTGCTTCAAACAAACTTCTGCCATTTGCGTAGAACAAACTTGTGCCAGTTGTGTAGAAGAACCTTATGCCAGTTGCATCAAACAAACTTGTGGCAGTTGCGTCGAACAAACTTGTGCCAGTTGCGTCAAAGAAACTTGTGCCAGTTGCGTAGAAGAACCTTGTGCCAGTTGCGTCAAACGAACTTGTGCCAGTTGCTTCAAACAAACTTTTGCCAGTTGCGTCGAACAAACTTGTGCCAGTTGCGTCGAACAAACTTGCGACAGTTGCGTCAAACAAACTTGTGCCAACTGCGTTGAACAAACTTCTGCCAGTTGTGTCAAACAAACTTGTGTCAGTTGCGTAGAACAAACTTGTGCCAGTTGCGTCGAACAAACTTGTGTCAGTTGGGTAGAACAAACTTGTGCCAGTTGCGTCAAACAATCTTGTGCCAGTTGCGTAGAACAAACTAGTGCCAGTTGCATAGAACAAAATTGTGCCAGATGCGTAGAACAAACTTGTGCCATTTGCGTAGAACAAACTTGTGCCAGTTATGTAGAACAAACTTGTGCCAGTGGCATCCAACAAACTTGTGCCAGTTGCGTCGAACAAACTTGTGCCAGTTGCTGCGAAACAAACTTGTGCCAGTTGCGTAGAACAAACTTGTGCCAGTTGCGTAGAACGACCTTGTGCCAGTTGCAACGAACAAACTTGTGCTAGTTGGTAGAACAAACTTGTGCCAGTTGCGTAAAACAAACTTATGCCAGTTGCGTAAAACAAACCAGTGCCAGTTGCATAGAACAAACTTGTGCCAGTTGAGTAGAACAAACTTGTGCCAATTGCATCAAACAAACTTGTGCCAGTTGTGTAGAACAAACTTGTGCCAGTTGTGTCAAACAAACTTATGCCAGTTGCATAGAACAAACTTGTGCAAGTTGCATAGAACAAAATTGTGCCAGTTGCGTCGAACAAACTTGTGCCAGTTGTGTTGAAGAAACCTGTGCCAGTTGCGTCAAAGAAACATGTGCCAGTTGCGTCGAACAAACTTGTGCCAGTTGCGTCGAAAAAACTTGTGCCAGATATGGCGAACAAACTTGTGCCGGTTGCGTCGAGAAAACTTGTGCCAGTTGCGTCAAAAAAAACTTGTGCCAGTTGCGTCAAACAAACTTGTGCCAGTTGCGTCAAACAAAAATTGTGCCTCTTGCGTCAAAGAAACTTGTGCCAGTTGCGTCAAACAAACTTGTACCAATTGAGTCGAAAAAACTTGTGCCTGTTACGTCGAACAAACTTGTGCCAGTTGCGTCTAACAAACTTGTGCAAGTTGCGTCAAACAAACTTGTGCCAGTTGTGTAGAACAAACTTGTGCCAGTTGCGTCAAACAAACTTGTGCCATTTGCGTAGAACAAACTTGTGCCAGTTGCGTAGAAGAACCTTGTGCCAGTTGCGTCAAACAAACTTGTGGCAGTTGCGTCAAACAAACTTGTGCCAGTTGCGTCAAACAAACTTGTGCCAGTTGCGTCAAACAAACTTCTGGCAGTTGGGTCGAACAAACTTGTGCCAGTTGCGTTAAACAAACTTGTGCTAGTTGCATCGAACAAACTTTTGCCAGTTGCGTCGAACAAACTTGTGCCAGTTGCGTCGAACAAACTTGCGCCAGTTGCATCGAACAAACTTGTGCCTGTTGCGTTCAACAAACTTCTGCCAATTGTGTCAAACAAACTTGTGTCAGTTGCGTAGAACAAACTTGTGCCAGTTGCGTCGAACAAACTTGTGTCAATTGGGTAGAACAAATTTGTGCCAGTTGCGTCAAACAAACTTGTGCCAGTTGCGTAGAACAAACTAGTGCCAGTTGCATAGAACAAACTTGTGCCAGATGCGTAGAACAAACTTGTGCCAGTTGCGTAGCACAAACTTGTGCCAGTTGCGTAGAACAAACTTGTGCCAGTTATGTAGAACAAACTTGTGCCAGTTGCGTCAAACAAACTTGTGCCAGTTACGTCAAACAAACTTGTGCCAGTTACGGCGAACAAACTTGTGCCAGTTTCATCGAGAAAACTTGTGCCAGTTGCGTCAAATAAACTTGTGCCAGTTGCGTCAAACAAACTTGTGCCAGTTGCGTCAAACAAACTTGTGCCAGTTGCGTCAAACAAACTTGTTCCAGTTGCGTCAAACAAACTTGTGCCAATTGAGTCGAAAAAACTTGTGCCAGTTGCGTCAAACAAACTTGTGCCAGTTGCGTCTGACAAACTTGTGCCAGTTGCGTCAAAAAAACTTGGGCCAGTTTCGTCGAACAAACTTGTGCCAGTTGCATCCAACAAACTTGTGCCAGTTGCGTAGAACAACCTTGTGCCAGTTGCGTGAAACAAACTTGTGCCAGTTGCGTAGAACAACCTTGTGCCAGTTGCGTGAAACAAACTTGTGCCAGTTGCGTAAAACAAACTTGTGCCAGTTGCGTAGAAGAACCTTGTGCCAGTTGCGTCGAACAAACTTGTGCTAGTTTGTAGAACAAACTTGTGCCAGTTGCGTCAAACAAACTTATGCCAGTTGCGTAAAACAAACTAGTGCCAGTTGCATAGAACAAACTTGTGCCAGTTGAGTAGAACAAACTTGTGCCAATTGCGTCAAACAAACTTGTGCCAGTTCGTCGAACAAACTTGTGCCAGTTGCGTCGAAGAAACTTGTGCCAGTTGCGTCAAACAAACTTGTGCCAGTTGCGTCGAACAAACTTGTGCCAGTTGCGTCGAACAAACTTGTGCCAGTTACGGCGAACCAACTTGTGCCACTTGCGTCGAGAAAACTTGTGCCAGTTGCGTCAAATAAACTTGTGCCAGTTGCATCAAACAAACTTGTGCCAGTTGCGTCGAGAAAAGTTGTGCCAGTTGCGTCAAATAAACTTGTGCCAGTTGCGTCAAACAAACTTGTGCCAGTTGCGTCAAACAAACTTGTGCCAGTTGCGTCAAACAAACTTGTGCCAGTTGCGTCAAACAAACTTGTGCCAATTTATTAAAAAAAACTTGTGCCAGTTGCGTTGAACAAACTTGTGCCAGTTGCGTCTAACAAACTTGTGCCAGTTGCGTCAAACAAACTTGTGCCAGTTGCGTCGAACAAACTTGTGCCACTGGCATCGAACAAACTAGTGCCAGTTGCATAGAACAAACTTGTGCCAGTTGCATCAAAAAAACTTGTGCCAGTTGCGTAGAACAAACTTGTACATGTTGCGTAGAACAACCTTGTGCCAGTTGCGTCAAACAAACTTGTGCCAGTTGTGTCAA
This sequence comes from Macrobrachium rosenbergii, assembly GCA_039081455.1. Taxonomy (NCBI): domain Eukaryota; kingdom Metazoa; phylum Arthropoda; class Malacostraca; order Decapoda; family Palaemonidae; genus Macrobrachium; species Macrobrachium rosenbergii. The sequence continues at coordinate 63,099,852 of JANJGK010000010.1, read as the reverse complement.
ACAAACTTGTGCCAGTTGTGTCGAACAAACTTGTGCCAGTTACGTTAAACAAACTTGTTCTAGTTGCGTCGAACAAACTTGCGCCAGTTGCGTCAAATAAACGTGTGCCAGTTGCGTCGAACAAACTTGCGTCAGTTCCGTCGAACAAACTTGTGCCAGTTGCTTAAAACAAACTTGTGCCAGTTGTGTCAAACAAACTTGTGCCAGTTGCGTAGAACAAACTTGTGCCAGTTGCATCAAAAAAACTTGTGCCAGTTGCGTAGAACAAACTTGTACATGTTGCGTAGAACAACCTTGTGCCAGTTGCGTCAAACAAACTTGTGCCAGTTGTGTCAAACAAACTTGTGCCAGTTGTGTCGAATAAACTTGTGGTAGTTACGTTAAACAAACTTGTTCTAGTTGCGTCGAACAAACTTGCGCCAGTTGCGTCGAATAAACGTGTGCCAGTTGCGTCGAACAAACTTGCGTCAGTTCCGTCGAACAAACTTGTGCCAGTTGCTTAGAACAAACTTGTGCCAGTTGTGTCAAACAAACTTGTGCCAGTTGCGTAGAACAAACTTGTGCCAGTTGCGTCGAACAAACTTGTGCCAGTTGGGTAGAACAAACATGTGCCAGTTGTGTCAAACAAATTTGTGCCAGTTGCGTAGAACACACTAGTGCCAGTTGCATAGAACAAACTTGTGCCAGATGCGTAGAACAAACATTTGCCATTTGCGTAGAACAAACTTGTGCCAGTTTAGTAAAAAAAACTTGTGCCAGTTGTGTACAACAAACTAGTAAGAGTTGCGTAGAACAAACTTGTGCCAGTTGCGTCGAACAAACTTGTGCCAGTTGCGTAGAACAAACTTGTACTTGTTGCGTCAAACAAACTTATGCCAGTTGCATAGAACAAACTAGTGCCAGTTGCATAGAACAAATTTATGCCAGTTGCGTAGAACAAACTTGTGCCAGTTGCGTCAAACAAACTTGTGCCAGTTGCATCAAACAAACTTGTGCCAGTTGCGTCGAACAAACTTGTGCCAGTTGCGTCAATCAAACTTGTGCCATTTGCGTCGAACAAACTTGTGCCAGTTGCGTCGAACAAACTTGTGCCAGATATGGCGAACAAACTTGTGCCAGTTGCTTCGAGAAAACTTGTGCCAGTTGCGTAAAAAAAAACTGGTGCCAGTTGCGTCAAACAAACTTGTGCCAGTTGCGTCAAACAAACTTGTGCCTCTTGCATCAAACAAACTTGTGCCGGTTGCGTCAAACAAACTTGTACCAGTTGAGTCGAAAGAACTTGTGCCAGTTGCGTCAAACAAACTTGTGCCAGTTGCGTCTAACAAACTTGTGCCAGTAGCGTCAAACAAACTTTTGCCAGTTGCGTCAAACAAACTTGTGCCAGTTCCGTCAAACAAACTTGTGCCAGTTTTGTCAAACAAACTTGTGCCAGTTGCGCCGAACAAACTTGTGCCAGTTGCTTCAAACAAACTTGTGCCAGTTGCGTCAAACAAACATGTGCCAGTTGCGTCAAACAAACTTGTGCCAGTTGCGTCAAACAAACTTGTGCCAGTTGCGTAGAACAAACTTTTGCCAGTTGCGTCAAAGAAACTTGTGCCAGTTGCGTAGAAGAACCTTGTGCCAGTTGCGTCAAACGAACTTGTGCCAGTTGCTTCAAACAAACTTTTGCCAGTTGCGTCGAACAAACTTGTGCCAGTTGCGTTGAACAAACTTGCGACAGTTGCGTCAAACAATCTTGTGCCAACTGCGTTGAACAAACTTCTGCCAGTTGTGTCAAACAAACTTGTGTCAGTTGCGTAGAACAAACTTGTGCCAGTTGCGTCGAACAAACTTGTGTCAGTTGGGTAGAACAAACTTGTGCCAGTTGCGTCAAACAATCTTGTGCCAGTTGCGTAGAACAAACTAGTGCCAGTTGCATAGAACAAAATTGTGCCAGATGCGTAGAACAAACTTGTGCCATTTGCATAGAACAAACTTGTGCCAGTTATGTAGAACAAACTTGTGCCAGTGGCATCCAACAAACTTGTGCCAGTTGCGTCGAACAAACTTGTGCCAGTTTTGTCGAAACAAACTTGTGCCAGTTGCGTAGAACAAACTTGTGCCAGTTGCGTAGAACAACCTTGTGCCAGTTGCATCGAACAAACTTGTGCTAGTTGGTAGAACAAACTTGTGCCAGTTGCGTCAAACAAACTTATGCCAGTTGCGTAAAACAAACCAGTGCCAGTTTCATAGAACAAACTTGTGCCAGTTGAGTAGAACAAACTTGTGCCAATTGCATCAAACAAACTTGTGCCAGTTGCGTCGAACAAACTTGTGCCAGTTGCGTCGAAGAAACTTGTGCCAGTTGCGTCAAACAAACTTGTGCCAGTTGCGCCGAACAAACTTGTGTCAGTTGCGTCTAACAAACTTGTGCCAGTTAAGGCGAACAAACTTGTGCCAGTTGCGTCAGACAAACTTGTGCCAGTTGCGTCAAACAAACTTGTGCCAGTTGCGTCAAACAAACTTGTGCCAGTTGCGTCAAACAAAACTTGTGCCAGTTGCGTCAAACAAAGTTGTGCTAGTTGCGTCAAACAAACTTGTGCCTATTGATTCGAAAAAACTTGTGCCAGTTGCGTTGAACAAACTTGTGTCAGTTGCGTCTAACAAACTTGTGCCAGTTACATAAAACAAACTTGTGCCAGTTGCGTCGAACAAACTTGTGCCAGTTGCATCGAACAAACTAATGCCAGTTGCATAGAACAAACTTGTGCCAGTTGCGTCAAACAAACTTGTGCCAGTTGCGTAGAACAAACTTATACATGTTGCGTAGAACAACCTTGTGCCAGTTGCGTTAAACAAACTTGTGCCAGTTGCGTCAAACAAACTTGTACTAGTTGCGTTGAACAAACTTGTGCCAGTTGTGTCAAACAAACTTGTGCCAGTTGCGTAGAACAAACTTGTGCCAGTTACGTTAAACAAACTTGTACCAGTTGCGTCGTACAAATTTGTGCCAGTTGTGTCGAACAAACTTGTGCCAGTTGCGTCGAACAAACTTGCACCAGTTCCGTCGAACAAACTTGTGCCAGGTGCTTAGAACAAACTTGTGCCACTTGTGTCAAACAAACTTGTGCCAGTTGTGTAGAACAAACATGTGCCAGTTGCGTCGAACAAACTTGTGCCTGTTGGGTAAAACAAACATGTGCTAGTTGCGTCAAACAAACTAGTGCTAGTTGCATCGAACAAACTTGTGCCAGATGCGTAGAACAAACTTTTGCCATTTGCGTAGAACAAACTTGTGCCAGTTGTGTCAAACAAACTTGTGCCAGTTGTGTACAACAAACTTGTGCCAGTTGCATAGAACAATCTTGTGCCAGTTGCATAGAACAACCTTGTGCCAGTTGCGTCAAACAAACTTGTGCCAGTTGCGTCAAACAAACTTGTGCCAGTTGCGTCAAACAAACTTGTGCCAGTTGCGTCGAACAAACTTGTGCCAGTTGCGTAGAACAAACTTGTGCTTGTTGCATAGAACAAACTTGTGCCAGTTATGTAAAACAAACTTGTGCCAGTTGTGTCATACAAACTATTGCCAGTTGCGTCGAACAAACTTGTGCCAGTTACGGCGAACAAACTTGTGCCAGTTTCGTCGAGAAAACTTGTGCCGGTTGCGTCAAATAAACTTGTGCCAGTTGCATCAAACAAACTTGTGCCAGTTGCGTCAAACAAACTTGTGTCAGTTGCGTCAAACAAACTTGTTCCAGTTGCGCAAAACGAACTTGTGCCAATTGAGTCGAAAAAACTTGTGCCAGTTGCGTCGAACTAACTTGTGCCAGTTGCGTCTAACAAACTTGTGCCAGTTGCGTCAAAAAAACTTGGGCCAGTTTCGTCGAACAAACTTGTGTCAGTGGCCTCCAACAAACTTGTGTCAGTTGCGTAGAACAACCTTGTGCCAGTTGCGTCAAACAAACTTGTGCCAGTTGCGTAGAACAAACTTGTGCCAGTTGCGTAGAACAACCTTGTGCCAGTTGCGTCGAACAAACTTGTGCTAGTTTGTAGAACAAACTTGTGCCAGTTGCGTCAAACAAACTTATGCCAGTTGCGTAAAACAAACTAGTGCCAGTTGCATAGAACAAACTTGTACCAGTTAAGTAGAACAAACTTGTGCCAATTGTGTCAAACAAACTTGTGCCAGTTCGTCGATCAAACTTGTGCCAGTTGTGTTGAACGAACTTGTGCTAGTTGCGTCAAACAAGCTTGTGCCAGTTGCTTCGAACCAACTTGTGCCACTTGCGTCGAGAAAACTTGTGCCAGTTGCGTAGAACAAACTTGTGCCAGTTGCATAGAACAAACTTGTGCCAGTTATGTAGAAAAACTTGTGCCAGTTGCGTCGAACAAACTTGTGCCAGTTGCGTCGATCAAACTTGTGCCAGTTGCGTCGAACAAACTTGTGCCAGTTGCATCGAACAAACTTGTGCCAGTTGCATAGAACAAACTTGTGCCAGTTGCATAGAACAAACTTGTGCCAGTTGCATAGAACAAACTTGTGCCAGTTGCATAGAACAAACTTGTGCCAGTTACTGCGAACAACCTTGTGCCAGTTGCGTCAAACAAACTTGTGCCAGTTGCTTCAAACAAACTTGTGCCAGTTACATCAAACAAACTTGTTCCAGTGGCGTCAAACAAACTTGTGCCAGTTGTGTCAAACAAACTTGTGCCAATTGAGTCGAAAAAACTTGTGCCAGTTGCGTCGAACAAACTTCTGGCAGTTACGTCAAAGAAACTTGTGCCAGTTGCGTCGAACAAACTTGTGGCAGTTGCATCAAACAAACTAGTGCCAGTTGCATAGAACAAACTTGTGCCAGTTGCGTCAAACTAACTTGTGCCAGTTGCGTAGAACAAACTTGTGCATATTGCGTAGAACAAACTTGTGCCAGTTGCGTCAAACAAACTTTTGCCAGTTGCGTCAAACAAACATGTGCCAGTTGCGTCGAACAAACTTGTGCCAGTTGCGTCAAACAAACTTTTGCCAGTTGCGTCAAACAAACTTGTGCCAGTTGCGTCGAACAAACTTGTGCCAGTTACGGCGAACCAACTTGTGCCAATGCATTGAGAAAACTTGTGCCAGTTGCGAAGAACAAACTTGTGCCAGTTGCATAGAACAAACTTGTGCCAGTTACATAGAACAAACTTATGCCAGTTGCGTCAAACAAACTTGTGCCAGTTGCGTAGAACAAACTTGTGCCAGTTACATCAAACAAACTTGTGCCAGTGGCGTGAAACAAACTTGTGCCAGTTGTGTCAAACAAACTTATGCCAATTTAGTCGAAAAAACTTGTGCCAGTTGCGTCGAACAAATTGTGGCAGTTGCGTCTAACAAACTTGTGCCAGTTGCTTCAAACAAACTTGGGCCAGTTGCGTCGAACAAACTTGTGCCAGTTGCATCAAACAAACTAGTACCAGTTGCATAGAACAAACTTGTGCCAGTTGCGTCAAACAAACTTGTGCCAGTTGTGTAGAACAAAATTGTGCATGTTGCGTAGAACAAACTTGTGCCAGTTGCGTCAAACAAACTTTTGCCAGTTGCTTCAAACAAACTTGTGCCAGTTGTGTCGAACAAACTTGTGCCAGTTGTGTCAAACAAACTTGTGCCAGTTGGGTCAAAGAAACTTGTGCCAGTTGCATCAAACAAACTAGTGCCAGTTGCATAGAACAAACTTGTGCCAGTTGCGTCAAACAAACTTTTTCCAGTTGCGGAGAACAAACTTGTGCATGTTTCGTAGAACAAACTTGTGCCAGTTGCGTCAAACAAACTTTTGCCAGTTGCGTCAAACAAACTTGTGCCAGTTGCGTTGAACAAACTTGTGCCAGTTGCTTCAAACAAACTTGTGCCAGTTGCGTCAAACAAACCTGTGCCAGTTGCGTCGAACAAACCTGTGCCAGTTGCGTCGAACAAACCTGTGCCAGTTGCGTCAAACAAACTTTTGCCAGTTGCGTCAAACAAACTTGTGCCAGTTGCGTTGAACAAACTTTTGCCAGTTGCTTCAAACAAACTTGTGCCAGTTGCGTCAAACAAACCTGTGCCAGTTGCGTCAAACAAACCTGTGCCAGTTGCGTCGAACAAACTTGTGCCAGTTACGGCAAACCAACTTGTGCCACTTGCATCGAGAAAACTTGTGCCAGTTGCGTAGAACAAACATGTGCCAGTTGCATAGAACAAACTTGTGCCAGTTGCGTCAAACAAACTTGTGCCCGTTGCGTCAAACAAACTTGTGCCAGTTGCGTAGAACAAACTTGTGACAGCTACGTCAAACAAACTTGTGCCAGTGGCGTCAAAGAAACTTGTGCCAGTTGTGTCAAACAAACTTGTGCCAATTTAGTCGAAAAAACTTGTGCCAGTTGCGTCGAACAAATTGTGGCAGTTGCGTCTAACAAACTTGTGACAGTTGCTTCAAACAAACTTGTGCCAGTTACGTCGAACAAACTTGTGCCAGTTGCATCAAACAAACTTGTGCCAGTTGCGTAGAACAAACTTGTGCATGTTGCGTAGAACAAACTTGTGCCAGTTGGGAAGAACAAACATGTGCCAGTTGTGTCAAACAAATTTCTGCCAGTTGTGTAGAACACACTAGTGCCAGTTGCATAGAACAAACTTGTGCCAGATGCGTAGAACAAACATTTGCCATTTGCGTAGAACAAACTTGTGCCAGTTGTGTCAAACAAACTTGTGCCAGTTGTGTACAACAAACTAGTAGAGTTCCGTCGAACAAACTTGTGCCAGTTGCGTAGAACAAACTTGTACCAGTTGTGTCAAACAAACTTATGCCAGTTGCATAGAACAAATTAGTGCGAGTTGCATAGAACAAACTTCTGCCAGTTGCGTAGAACAAACTTGTGCCAGTTGCGTCAAACAAACTTGTGCCAGTTGCGTCGAACAAACTTGTGCCAGTTGCGTCGAACAAACTTGTGCCAGTTGCGTCAAACAAACTTGTGCCATTTGCGTCTAACAAACTTGTGCCAGTTGCGTTGAACAAACTTGTGACACATATGGCGAACAAACTTGTGCCAGTTGCTTCGAGAAAACTTGTGCCAGTTGCTTAAAAAAAAACATGTGCCATTTGCGTCAAAAAATCTTGTGCCAGTTGCGCCAAACAAACTTGTGCCTCTTGCGTCAAACAAACTTGTGCCAGTTGCGTCAAACAAACTTGTACCAATTGAGTCGAAAAAACTTGTGCCTGTTACGTCGAACAAACTTGTGCCGGTTGCATCTAACAAACTTGTGCCAGTTGCGTCAAACAAACTTGTGCCAGTTGCGTCAAACAAACTTGTGCCAGTTGCGTCAAACAAACTTGTGCCAGTTGCGTCAAACAAACTTGTGCCAGTTGCGTCAAGCAAAGTTGTGCTAGTTGCGTCAAACAAACTTGTGCCATTTGATTCGAAAAAACTTGTGCCAGTTGCGTTGAACAAACTTGTGCAAGTTGCGTCTAACAAACTTGTGCCAGTTGCGTCAAACAAACTTGTGCCAGTTGCGTCAAAAAAACTTGGGCCAGTTTTGTCGAACAAACTTGTGTCAGTGGCATCCAACAAACTTGTGCCAGTTGCGTAGAACAACCTTGTGCCAGTTGCGTCACACAAACTTGTGCCAGTTGCGTAGAACAAACTTGTGCCAGTTGCGTCAAAAAAACTTATGCCAGTTGCGTAAAACAAACTAGTGCCAGTTGCATAAAACAAACTTGTGCCAGTTGAGTAGAACAAACTCTTGTCAATTGCGTCAAACAAACTTGTGCCAGTTCGTCGAACAAACTTGTGCCAGTTGCGTCGAAGAAACTTGTGCCAGTTGCGTCAAACAAACTTGTGCCAGTTGCGTCGAACAAACTTGTGCCAGTTGCGTCGAACAAACTTGTGCCAGTTACGGCGAACCAACTTGTGCCACTTGCATCGAGAAAACTTGTGCCAGTTGCGTAGAACAAACTTGTGCCAGTTGCATAGAACAAACTTGTGGCAGTTGCATAGAACAAACTTGTGCCAGTTGCGTCAAACAAACTTGTGCCAGTTGTGTAGAACAAACTTGTGCCAGTTACGTCAAACAAACTTGTGCCAGTTTTGTCAAACAAACTTGTGCCAATTTAGTCGAAAATACTTGTGCTAGTTGCGTCGAACAAATTGTGGCAGTTGCGTCTAACAAACTTGTGCCAGTTGCTTCAAACAAACTTGGGCCAGTTGCGTCGAACAAACTTGTGCCAGTTGCATCAAACAAACTAGTGCCAGTTGCATAGAACAAACTTTTGCCAGTTGCGTCAAACAAACTTGTGCCAGTTGCGTAGAACAAACTTGTGCATGTTGCGAAGAACAAACTTGTGCCAGTTGCGTCAAACAAACTTTTGCCAGTTGCGTCAAACAAACTTGTGCCAGTTGCGTCGAACAAACTTGTGCCAGTTGTGTCAAACAAACTTGTGCCAGTTGTGTCAAAGAAACTTGTGCCAGTTACGTTAAACAAACTTGTACCAGTTGCGTCGAACAAACTTGTGCCAGTTGCGTCAAACAAACTTGTGCCAGTTGCGTCAAAAAAACTTGGGCCAGTTTTGTCGAACAAACTTGTGTCAGTGGCATCCAACAAACTTGTGCCAGTTGCGTAGAACAACCTTGTGCCAGTTGCGTCACACAAACTTGTGCCAGTTGCGTAGAACAAACTTGTGCCAGTTGTGTAGAACAACTTTGTGCCAGTTGCGTCGAACAAACTTGTGCTAGTTTGTAGAACAAACTTGTGCCAGTTGCGTTGAAGAAACTTGTGCCAGTTACGTAGAACAAACTTGTGGCAGTTGCGTAGAACAAACTTGTGCCAGTTGCGTAGAACAAACATTTTCCAGTTGAGTAGAAGAAACTTGTGCCAGTTGCATCGAACAAACTTGTGCCAGGTGCGTTGGACAAACTTGTGACAGTTGCGTAGAACAAACTTGTGCCAGTTGTTGCAAACAAACTTTTGCCAGTTGCGTCAAACAAACTTGGGCCAGCTGCGTCAAACAAACTTGTGCCAGTTGCGTAGAACAAACTTGTGCCAGTTGCGTAGAACAAACTTGTGCCAGTTGCGTAGAACAAACTTGTGCCAGTTGCGTAGAACAAATTTGTGCTAGTTGCGTAGAACAAACTTGTGCCAGTTACGTCGAACAAACTTGTGCCAGTTGCATATAACAAACTCGTGCCAGTTGCGAAGAACAAACATGGGCCAGTTGCATAGAACAAACTTTTGCCAGTTCCATAGAACAAACTTGTGCCAGTTGCGTAGAACAAACTCGTGCCAGTTGCGTAGAACAAACTTGGGCCAGTTGCGTAGAACAAACTTGTCCCAGTTGCGATGAACCAACTTGTGCCACTTGCGTCAAACAAACTTGTGCCAGTTGCGTAGAACAAACTTGTGCCAGTTGCGTAGAACAAACTTGTGCCAGTTGCGTCGAACAAACTTGTGCCAGTTGCGTCGAACAAACTTGTACCAGTTGTGGAGAACAAACTTGAGCCAGTTGCGTCAAACAAACTTGTGCCAGTTGCATAGAACAAACTTGTGCCAGTTGTGTAGAGCAACCTTGTGCCAGTTGCGTCAAACAACCTTGTGCCAGTTGCGTCAAACAAACTTGTGCCAGTTGCGTCAAACAAATTTATGCCAGTTGCATAGAACAAACTTGTGCCAGTTGCGTAGAACAAACTTGTGCCAGTTGCATCTAACAAACTTGTGCCAGTTGCGTCGAACACACTTGTGCCAGTTGCGTCGGACAAACTTGTGCCAATTGCGTCGAACAAACTTGAGCCAGTTGCGTAGAACAAACTTGTTCCAGTTGTGTCAAACAAACTTGTGCCAGTTGCATAAAACAAACTTTTGCCAGTTGCATCGAACAAACTTGTGCCAGTTGCATAGAACATTCTTGTGCCAGTTACGTAGAACAAACTTGTGCCAGTTGTGTCAGACAAACTTGTGCCAGTTGTGTAGAACAAACTTGTGCCAGTTCCTTAGAACAAACTTGTGCCAGTTGCGTAGAACAAACTTGTGCCAGTTGCGTAGAACAAACTTGTGCCAGTTGCGTCGAACAAACTTGTGCCAGTTGCGTCGAACAAACTTGTGCCAGTTTCGTCGAACAAACTTGTGCCAGTTGCGTAGAACAAACTTCTGCCAGTTCTGTCAAACAAACTTGTACCAGTTGGGTCAAACAAACTTGGGCCAGTTGCGTCGAACAAACTTGTGCCAGTTGCGTAGAACAAACTTGTGCCAGTTGCGTAGAACAAACTTGTGCGAGTTGCGTAGAACAAACTTGTGCCAGTTGCATAGAAGAAACTTGTGCCAGTTTTGTAGAACAACCTTGTGCCAGTTGCGTCAAACAACCTTGTGCCAGTTGCGTCAAACAAACTTGTGCACGTTGCGTCAAAAAATCTTGTGCCAGTTGTGTCAAACAAACTTGTGCCTGTTGGGTCGAATAAACTTGTGCCAGTTGCGTTAAACAAACTTGTGCCAGTTGCGTTGAACAAACTTGTGACAGTTGCGTCGAACAAACTTGTGCCAGTTGCATCAAACAAACTTGTGCCAGTTGCATCGAACAAACTTGTGCCACTTGCGTCGAACAAACTTGTGCCACCTGCGCAGAACAAACTTGTGCCAGTTGCGTAGAACAAACTTGTGTCAGTTGTGTCAAACAAACTTGTGCCAGTTGCGTAGAACAAACTTGTGCCCGTTACGTGGAACAAACTTGTGCCAGTTGCATAGAACAAACTTCTGCCAGTTGCGTCAAACAAACTTGGGCCAGTTGCGTAGAACAAACTTGTGCCAGTTGTGTCAAACAAACTTGTGCCAGTTGCGTCAAACAAACTTGTGTCAGTTGCGTAGAACAAACTTGAGCCAGTTGCGTAGAACAAACTTGTGCCAGTTGTGTAGAGCAAACTTGTGCCAGTTGTGTCAAACAAACTTGTGCCAGTTGCGTAGAACAAACTTATGCCAGTTGTGTCAAACAATCTTGTGCCAGTTGTGTCAAACAAACTTGGGCCAGTTGCGTAGAACAAACTTGTGCCAGATGCGTAGGACAAACATGTGCCAGTTGTGTCAAACAAACTTGTGCCAGTTATGTAGAACAAACTTGTGCCAGTTGTGTCAGACAAACTTGTGCCAGTTGCGTAGAACAAACTTGTGCCAGTTGCGTAGAACAAACTTGTGCCAGTTGCGTAGAACAAACTTGTACCAGTTGCGTCGAACAAACTAGTGCCAGTTGCGTTGAACAAACTTGTGCCAGTTTCGTTGAACAAACTTGTGCCAGTTGCGTAGAACAAACTTGTGCTAGTTGTGTCAAACAAACTTGTGCCAGTTGCGTCAAACAAACTTGTGCCAGTTGCGTCGAACAAACTTGTGCCAGTTGCGTCAAAGAAACTTGTGCCAGTTGCGTAGAACAAACTTATGCCAGTTGCGTCTAACAAACAGGTGCCAGTTGCGTAGAACAAACTTGTGTCAGTTGCATAGAACAAACTTGGGCCAGTTTTGTAGAACAACCTTGTGCCAGTTGCGTCAAACATCCTTGTGCCAGTTGCGTGAAACAAACTTGTGCACGTTGCGTCAAAAAAACTTGTGCCAGTTGTGTCAAACAAACTTGTGCCAGTTGGGTCGAATAACCTTGTGCCAGTTGCGTTAAACAAACTTGTGCCAGTTGCGTCGAACAAACTTGTGCCAGTTGCGTTGAACAAACTTGTGCCAGTTGCGTCAAACAAACTTGTGCCAGTTGCGTCAAACAAACTTGTGCCAGTTGCGTCAAACAAACTTATGCCAGTTGCGCCAAACAAACTTGTGCCAATTGATTAAAAAAAACTTGTGCCAGTTGCGTTGAACAAACTTGTGCCAGTTGCGTCTAACAAACTTGTGCCAGTTGCGTCAAACAAACTTGTGCCAGTTGCGTCGAACAAACTTGCGACAGTTGCGTCAAACAAACTTGTGCCACTGGCATCGAACAAACTAGTGCCAGTTGCATAGAACTAACTTGTGCCAGTTGCATCAAAAAAACTTGTGCCAGTTGCGTAGAACAAACTTGTACATATTGCGTAGAACAACCTTGTGCCAGTTGCGTCAAACAAACTTGTGCCAGTTGTGTCAAACAAACTTGTGCCAGTTGTGTCGAACAAACTTGTGCCAGTTACGTTAAACAAACTTGTTCTAGTTGCGTCGAACAAACTTGCACCAGTTGCGTCGAATAAACGTGTGCCAGTTGTGTCGAACAAACTTGCGTCAGTTCCGTCGAACAAACTTATGCCAGTTGCTTAGAACAAACTTGTGCCAGTTGTGTCAAACAAACTTGTGCCAGTTGCGTAGAACAAACTTGTGCCAGTTGCATCAAAAAAACTTGTGCCAGTTGCATAGAACAAACTTGTACATGTTGCGTAGAACAACCTTGTGCCAGTTGCGTCAAACAAACTTGTGCCAGTTGTGTCAAACAAACTAGTGCCAGTTGTGTCGAACAAACTTGTGGTAGTTACGTTAAACAAACTTGTTCTAGTTGCGTCGAACAAACTTGCGCCAGTTGCGTCGAATAAACGTGTGCCAGTTGCGTCGAACAAACTTGCGTCAGTTCCGTCGAACAAACTTGTGCCAGTTGCTTAGAACAAACTTGTGCCAGTTGTGTCAAACAAACTTGTGCCAGTTGCGTAGAACAAACTTGTGCCAGTTGCGTCGAACAAACTTGTGCCAGTTGGGTAGAACAAACATGTGCCAGTTGTGTCAAACAAATTTGTGCCAGTTGCGTAGAACACACTAGTGCCAGTTGCATAGAACAAACTTGTGCCAGATGCGTAGAACAAACATTTGCCATTTGCGTAGAACAAACTTGTGCCAGTTTTGTCAAAAAAACTTGTGCCAGTTGTGTACAACAAACTAGTAAGAGTTGCGTAGAACAAACTTGTGCCAGTTGCGTCGAACAAACTTGTGCCAGTTGCGTAGAACAAACTTGTACCAGTTGCGTCAAACAAACTTATGCCAGTTGCATAGAACAAACTAGTGCCAGTTGCATAGAACAAATTTGTGCCAGTTGCGTAGAACAAACTTGTGCCAGTTGCGTCAAACAAACTTGTGCCAGTTGCGTCAAACAAACTTGTGCCAGTTGCGTCGAACAAACTTGTGCCAGTTGCGTCGAACAAACTTGTGCCATTTGCGTCGAACAAACTTGTGCCAGTTGCGTCGAACAAACTTGTGCCAGATATGGCGAACAAACTTGTGCCAGTTGCGTAAAAAAAAACTGGTGCCAGTTGCGTCAAACAAACTTGTGCCAGTTGCGTCAAACAAACTTGTGCCTCTTGCATCAAACAAACTTGTGCCAGTTGCGTCAAACAAACTTGTACCAGTTGAGTCGAAAAAACTTGTGCCTGTTACGTCGAACAAACTTGTGCCAGTTGCGTCTAACAAACTTGTGCCAGTTGCGTCAAACAAACTTTTGCCAGTTGCTTCAAACAAACTTGTGCCAGTTTTGTCAAACAAACTTCTGCCAGTTGCGCCGAACAAACTTGTGCCAGTTGCTTCAAACAAACTTGTGCCAGTTTTGTCAAACAAACTTCTGCCAGTTGCGCCGAACAAACTTGTGCCAGATGCTTCAAACAAACTTGTGCCAGTTGCGTCAAACAAACATGTGCCAGTTGCGTCAAACAAACTTGTGCCAGTTGCGTCAAACAAACTTGTGCCAGTTGCGTAGAACAAACTTGTGCCAGTTGCGTCAAAGAAACTTGTGCCAGTTGCGTAGAAGAAACTTGTGCCAGTTGCGTCAAACGAACTTGTGCCAGTTGCTTCAAACAATCTTTTGCCAGTTGCGTCGAACAAACTTGTGCCAGTTGCGTCGAACAAACTTGCGACAGTTGTGTCAAACAAACTTGTGCCAACTGCGTTGAACAAACTTCTGCCAGTTGTGTCAAACAAACTTGTGTCAGTTGCGTAGAACAAACTTGTGCCATTTGCGTCGAACAAACTTGTGTCAGTTAGGTAGAACAAACTTGTGCCAGTTGCATCAAACAAACTTGTGCCTGTTGCGTAGAACAAACTAGTGCCAGTTGCATAGACCAAAATTGTGCCAGATGCGTAGAACAAACTTGTGCCATTTGCATAGAACAAACTTGTGCCAGTTATGTAGAACAAACTTGTGCCAGTGGCATCCAACAAACTTGTGCCAGTTGCGACGAACAAACTTGTGCCAGTTGCGTCGAAACAAACTTGTGCCAGTTGCGTAGAACAAACTTGTGCCAGTTGCGTAGAACAAACTTGTGCCAGTTGCATCGAACAAACTTGTGCTAGTTGGTAGAACAAACTTGTGCCAGTTGCGTCAAACAAACTTATGCCAGTTGCGTAAAACAAACCAGTGCCAGTTGCATAGAACAAACTTGTGCCAGTTGAGTAGAACAAACTTGTGCCAATTGCATCAAACAAACTTGTGTCAGTTGCGTCGAACAAACTTGTGCCAGTTGCGTCGAAGAAACTTGTGCCAGTTGCGTCAAACAAACTTGTGACAGTTGCGCCGAACAAACTTGTGCCAGTTGCGTCGAACAAACTTGTGCCAGTTAAGGCGAACAAACTTGTGCCAGTTGCGTCAGACAAACTTGTGCCAGTTGCGTCAAACAAACTTGTGCCAGTTGTGTCAAACAAACTTGTGCCAGTTGCGTCAAACAAAACTTGTGCCAGTTGCGTCAAACAAAGTTGTGCTAGTTGCGTCAAACAAACTTGTGCCAATTGATTCGAAAAAACTTGTGCCAGTTGCGTTGAACAAACTTGTGCAAGTTGCGTCTAACAAACTTGTGCCAGTTGCGTAAAACAAACTTGTGCCAGTTGCGTCGAACAAACTTGTGCCAGTTGCATCGAACAAACTAATGCCAGTTGCATAGAACAAACTTGTGCCAGTTGCGTCAAACAAACTTGTGCCAGTTGCGTAGAACAAACTTGTACATGCTGCGTAGAACAACCTTGTGCCAGTTGCGTTAAACAAACTTGTGCCAGTTGCGTCAAACAAACTTGTACTAGTTGCGTTGAACAAACTTGTGCCAGTTGTGTCAAACAAACTTGTGCCAGTTGGGTCGAACAAACTTGTGCCAGTTACGTTAAACAAACTTGTACCAGTTGCGTCGTACAAATTTGTGCCAGTTGTGTCGAACAAACTTGTGCCAGTTGCGTCGAACAAACTTGCACCAGTTCCGTCGAACAAACTTGTGCCAGGTGCTTAGAACAAACTTGTGCCACTTGTGTCAAACAAACTTGTGCCAGTTGTGTAGAACAAACTTGTGCCAGTTGCGTCGAACAAACTTGTGCCTGTTGGGTAAAACGAACATGTGCTAGTTGCGTCAAACTAATTTGTGCCAGTTGCGTCAAACAAACTAGTGCTAGTTTCATCGAACAAACTTGTGCCAGATGCGTAGAACAAACTTTTGCCATTTGCGTAGAACAAACTTGTGCCAGTTGTGTCAAACAAACTTGTGCCAGTTGTGTACAACAAACTTGTGCCAGTTGCATAGAACAAACTTGTGCCAGTTGCATAGAACAACCTTGTGCCAGTTGCGTCAAACAAACTTGTGCCAGTTGCGTCAAACAAACTTGTGCCAGTTGTGTCAAACAAACTTGTGCCAGTTGCGTCGAACAAACTTGTGCCAGTTGCGTAGAACAAACTTGTGCTTGTTGCATAGAACAAACTTGTGCCAGTTGTGTCATACAAACTAGTGCCAGTTGCGTCGAACAAACTTGTGCCAGTTACGGCGAACAAACTTGTGCCAGTTTCGTCGAGAAAACTTGTGCCAGTTGCGTCAAATAAACTTGTGCCACTTGCATCAAACAAACTTGTGCCAGTTGCGTCAAACAAACTTGTGTCAGTTGCGTCAAACAAACTTGTTCCAGTTGCGCAAAACGAACTTGTGCCAATTGAGTCGAAAAAACTTGTGCCAGTTGCGTCGAACTAACTTGTGCCAGTTGCGTCTAACAAACTTGTGCCAGTTGCGTCAAAAAAACTTGGGCCAGTTTCGTCGAACAAACTTGTGTCAGTGGCATCCAACAAACTTGTGTCAGTTGCGTAGAACAACCTTGTGCCAGTTGCGTCAAACAAACTTGTGCCAGTTGCGTAGAACAAACTTGTGCCAGTTGCGTAGAACAACCTTGTGCCAGTTGCGTCGAACAAACTTGTGCTAGTTTGTAGAACAAACTTGTGCCAGTTGCGTCAAACAAACTTATGCCAGTTGCGTAAAACAAACTAGTGCCAGTTGCATAGAACAAACTTGTACCAGTTAAGTAGAACAAACTAGTGCCAATTGTGTCAAACAAATTTGTGCCAGTTCGTCGATCAAACTTGTGCCAGTTGTGTTGAACAAACTTGTGCTAGTTGCGTCAAACAAGCTTGTGCCAGTTACTTCGAACCAACTTGTGCCACTTGCGTCGAGAAAACTTGTGCCAGTTGCGTAGAACAAACTTGTGCCAGTTACATAGAACAAACTTGTGCCAGTTATGTAGAAAAAACTTGTGCCAGTTGTGTCGAACAAACTTGTGTCAGTTGCGTCGATCAAACTTGTGCCAGTTGCGTCGAACAAACTTGTGTCAGTTGCATCGAACAAACTTGTGCCAGTTGCATAGAACAAACTTGTGCCAGTTGCATAGAACAAACTTGTGCCAGTTACATAGAACAACCTTGTGCCAGTTGCGTCAAACAAACTTGTGCCAGTTGCTTCAAACAAACTTGTGCCAGTTACGTCAAACAAACTTGTTCCAGTGGCGTCAAACAAACTTGTGCCAGTTGTGTCAAACAAACTTGTGCCAATTGAGTCGAAAAAACTTGTGCCAGTTGCGTCGAACAAACTTGTGGCAGTTACGTCAAACAAACTTGGGCCAGTTGCGTCGAACAAACTTGCGGTAGTTGCATCAAACAAACTAGTGCCAGTTGCATAGAACAAACTTGTGCCAGTTGCGTCAAACAAACTTGTGCCAGTTGCGTAGAACAAACTTGTGCATATTGCGTAGAACAAACTTGTGCCAGTTGCTCAAACAAACTTTTGCCAGTTGCGTCAAACAAACATGTGCCAGTTGCGTCGAACAAACTTGTGCCAGTTGCCTCAAACAAACTTTTACCAGTTGCGTCAAACAAACTTGTGCCAGTTGCGTCGAACAAACTTGTGCCAGTTGCGTCGAACAAACTTGTGCCAGTTACGGCGAACCAATTTGTGCCACTTGCATTGAGAAAACTTGTGCCAGTTGCGTAGAACAAACTTGTGCCAGTTGCATAGAACAAACTTGTGCCAGTTGCATAGAACAAACTTATGCCAGTTGCGTCAAACAAACTTGTGCCAGTTGCGTAGAACAAACTTGTGCCAGTTACGTCAAAAAAACTTGTGCCAGTGGCGTGAAACAAACTTGTGCCAGTTGTGTCAAACAAACTTATGCCAATTTAGTCGAAAAAACTTGTGCCAGTTGCGTCGAACAAATTGTGGCAGTTGCGTCTAACAAACTTGTGCCAGTTGCTTCAAACAAACTTGGGCCAGTTGCGTCGAACAAACTTGTGCCAGTTGCATCAAACAAACTAGTACCAGTTGCATAGAACAAACTTGTGCCAGTTGCGTCAAACAAACTTGTGCCAGTTGCGTAGAACAAACTTGTGCATGTTGCGTAGAACAAACTTGTGCCAGTTGCGTTAAACAAACTTTTGCCAGTTGCTTCAAACAAACTTGTGCCAGTTGCGTCGAACAAACTTGTGCCAGTTGTGTCAAACAAACTTGTGCCAGTTGGGTCAAAGAAACTTGTGCCAGTTGCATCAAACAAACTAGTGCCAGTTGCATAGAACAAACTTGTGCCAGTTGCGTCAAACAAACTTTTGCCAGTTGCGTAGAACAAACTTGTGCATGTTTCGTAGAACAAACTTGTGCCAGTTGCGTCAAACAAACTTTTGCCAGTTGCGTCAAACAAACTTGTGCCAGTTGCGTTGAACAAACTTGTGCCAGTTGCTTCAAACAAACTTTTGCCAGTTGCGTCAAACAAACTTGTGCCAGTTGCGTCGAACAAACTTGTGCCAGTTGCGTCGAACAAACTTGTGCCAGTTACAGCAAACCAACTTGTGCCACTTGCATCGAGAAAACTTGTGCCAGTTGCGTAGAACAAACATGTGCCAGTTGCATAGAACAAACTTGTGCCAGTTGCATCAAACAAACTTGTGCCCGTTGCGTCAAACAAACTTGTGCCAGTTGCGTAGAACAAACTTGTGACAGTTACGTCAAACAAACTTGTGCCAGTGGCGTCAAACAAACTTGTGCCAGTTGTGTCAAACAAACTTCTGCCAATTTAGTCGAAAAAACTTGTGCCAGTTGCGTCGAACAAATTGTGGCAGTTGCGTCTAACAAACTTGTGACAGTTGCTTCAAACAAACTTGGGCCAGTTGCGTCGAACAAACTTGTGCCAGTTGCATCAAACAAACTAGTGCCAGTTGCATAGAACAAACTTGTGCCAGTTGCGTCAAAGAAACTTTTGCCAGTTGCGTCAAACAAACTTGTGCCAGTTGCATCGAACAAACTTGTGCCAGTTGTGTCAAACAAACTTGTGCCTGTTGGGTCAAAGAAACTTGTGCCAGTTACGTTAAAAAAACTTGTACCAGTTGCGTCGAACAAACTTGTGACAGTTGGGTAGAACAAACATGTGCCAGTTGTGTCAAACAAATTTCTGCCAGTTGTGTAGAACACACTAGTGCCAGTTGCATAGAACAAACTTGTGCCAGATGCGTAGAACAAACATTTGCCATTTGCGTAGAACAAACTTGTGCCAGTTGTGTCAAACAAACTTGTGCCAGTTGTGTACAACAAACTAGTAGAGTTGCGTCGAACAAACTTGTGCCAGTTGCGTAGAACAAACTTGTACCAGTTGTGTCAAACAAACTTATGCCAGTTGCATAGAACAAATTAGTGCCAGTTGCATAGAACAAACTTGTGCCAGTTGTGTAGAACAAACTTGTGCCAGTTGCGTCAAACAAACTTGTGCCAGTTGCGTCGAACAAACTTGTGCCAGTTGCGTCGAACAAACTTGTGCCAGTTGCGTCAAACAAACTTGTGCCATTTGCGTCTAACAAACTTGTGCCAGTTGCGTCGAACAAACTTGTGCCACATATGGCGAACAAACTTGTGCCAGTTGCTTCGAGAAAACTTGTGCCAGTTGCTTAAAAAAAAACATGTGCCATTTGCGTCAAAAAAACTTGTGCCAGTTGCGCCAAACAAACTTGAGCCTCTTGCGTCAAACAAACTTGTGCCAGTTGCGTCAAACAAACTTGTACCAATTGAGTCGAAAAAACTTGTGCCTGTTACATCGAACAAACTTGTGCCGGTTGCATCTAACAAACTTGTGCCAGTTGCGTCAAACAAACTTGTGCCAGTTGCGTCAAACAAACTTGTGCCAGTTGCGTCAAACAAACTTGTGCCAGTTGCGTCAAACAAACTTGTGCCAGTTGAGTCAAACAAACTTGTGCCAGTTGCGTCAAACAAAGTTGTGCTAGTTGCGTCAAACAAACTTGTGCCAATTAATTCGAAAAAACTTGTGCCAGTTGCGTTGAACAAACTTGTGCAAGTTGCGTCTAACAAACTTGTGCCAGTTGCGTCAAACAAACTTGTGCCAGTTGCGTCAAAAAAACTTAGGCCAGTTTTGTCGAACAAACTTGTGTCAGTGGCATCCAAAAAACTTGTGCCAGTTGCGTAGAACAACCTTGTGCCAGTTGCGTCACACAAACTTGTGCCAGTTGCGTAGAACAAACTTGTGCCAGTTGTGTAGAACAACTTTGTGCCAGTTGCGTCGAACAAACTTGTGCTAGTTTGTAGAACAAACTTGTGCCAGTTGCGTCAAACAAACTTATGCCAGTTGCGTAAAACAAACTAGTGCCAGTTCCATAGAACAAACTTGTGCCAGTTGAGTAGAACAAACTCTTGTCAATTGCGTCAAACAAACTTGTGCCAGTTCGTCGAACAAACTTGTGCCAGTTGTGTCGAAGAAACTTGTTCCAGTTGCGTCAAACAAACTTGTGCCAGTTGCGTCGAACAAACTTGTGCCAGTTGCGTCGAACAAACTTGTGCCAGTTGCGTCGAACAAACTTGTGCCAGTTGCGTCGAACAAACTAGTGCCAGTTGCGTCGAACAAACTTGTGCCAGTTGCGTTGAACAAACTTGTGCCAGTTGCGTCAAACAAACTTATGCCAGTTGCATCGAACAAACTTGTGCCAGTTGCGTCGAACAAACTTGTGCCAGTTGCGTAGAACAAACTGTGCCAGTTGTGTCAAACAAACTTGTGCCAGTTGCGTCGAACAAACTTGTGCCAGTTGCGTCAAACAAACTTGTGCCAGTTGCATCGAACAAACTTGTGCCAGTTGCGTCGAACAAACTTGTGCCAGTTGCGTAGAACAAACTGTGCCAGTTGTGTCAAACAAACTTGTGCCAGTTGTGTCAAAGAAACTTGTGCCAGTTATGTTAAACAAACTTGTACCAGTTGCGTCGAACAAACTTGTGCCAGTTGCGTCAAACAAACTTGTGCTAGTTGCGTCAAAAAAACTTGGGCCAGTTTTGTCGAACAAACTTGTGTCAGTGGCATCCAACAAACTTGTGCCAGTTGCGTAGAACAACATTGTGCCAGTTGCGTCACACAAACTTGTGCCAGTTGCGTAGAACAAACTTGTGCCAGTTGTGTAGAACAACTTTGTGCCAGTTGCGTCGAACAAACTTGTGCTAGTTTGTAGAACAAACTTGTGCCAGTTGCGTCAAACAAACTTATGCCAGTTGCGTAAAACAAACTAGTGCCAGTTGCATAGAACAAACTTGTGCCAGTTGAGTAGAACAAACTCTTGTCAATTGCGTCAAACAGACTTGTGCCAGTTCGTCGAACAAACTTGTGCCAGTTGCGTCGAAGAAACTTGTGCCAGTTGCGTAGAACAAACTTGTGCCAGTTGCATAGAACAAACTTGTGCCAGTTATGTAGAGAAAACTTGTGCCAGTTGCGTCGAACAAACTTGTGCCAGTTGCGTCGATCAAACTTGTGCCAGTTGCGTCGAACAAACTTGTGCCAGTTGCATTGAACAAACTTGTGCCAGTTGCGTCAAACAAACTTGTGCCAGTTGCATCGAACAAACTTGTGCCAGTTGTGTCGAACAAGCTTGTGCCAGTTGCGTCAAACAAACTTGTGCCAGTTGCATCGAACAAACTTGTGCCAGTTGCGTAGAACAAACTGTGCCAGTTGTGTCAAACAAACTTGTGCCAGTTGCGTCGAACAAACTTGTGCCACTTGCGTCGAACAAACTTGTGCCAGTTGCGTAGAACAAACTTTTGCCAGTTGCGTAGAACAAACTTGTGCCACTTGTGTCAAACAAACTTATGCCGGTTGCGTAGAACAAACTTGTGTCAGTTGCGTAGAACAAACTTGTGCCAGTTACGTAGAACAAACTTGTGCCAGTTGCGTCAAACAAACTTGTGCTAGTTGCTTCAAACAAACTTGGGCCAGTTGCATAGAACAAAATTGTGCCAGTTGCGTCAAACAAACTTGTTCCAGTTGCGTCAAACAAACTTGTGCCAGTTGCGTAGAACAAACTTGAGCCAGTTGCGTAGAACAAACTTGTGCCAGTTGCGTCGAACAGACTTGTGACAGTTGCGTTGAACAAACTTGTGCTAGTTGCGTAGAACAAACTTGTGCCAGTTGCATAGAACAAACTTGTGCGAGTTGCGTCAAACAAACTTCTGCCAGTTGCATGTAACAAATTTGTGCCAGTTGCGTAGAACAAACATGGACCAGTTGCATAGAACAAACTTGTGCCAGTTGCGAAGAACAAACTTGTGCCAATTGCGTCAAACAAACCTGTGCCAGTTGCATAGAACAAACTTGTGCCAGTTGCGTAGAACACACTTGTGCCAGTTGCGTCGAACAAACTTGTGCCAGTTCCATCGAACAAACTTGTGCCAGTTGCGTCAAACAAACTTGTGCCAGTTACGTAGAATAAACTTTTGCCATTTGTGTCAAACAAACTTGTGCCAGTTGCATAGAACAAACTTGTGCCAGTTGCGTAGAACAAACTTGTGCCAGTTACATAGAACAAACTTGTGTCAGTTGCGTCAAACAAACTTGTGCCAGTTGCATAGAACAAACTTGAGCCAGTTGCATCAAACAAACTTGTGTCAGTTGCGTCAAACAAACTTGTGCCAGTTGCGTCAAACAAACTTGTGCCAGTTGCATAGAACAAACTTGAGACAGTTGCGTAGAACAAACTTGTGCCAGTTGCGTCGAACATACTTGTGCCAGTTGCGTTGAAGAAACTTGTGCCAGTTACGTAGAACAAACTTGTGGCAGTTGCGTAGAACAAACTTGTGCCAGTTGCGTAGAACAAACATTTTCCAGTTGAGTAGAACAAACTTGTGCCAGTTGCGTCGAACAAACTTTTGCCAGTTGCATCGAACAAACTTGTGCCAGGTGCGTTGGACAAACTTGTGACAGTTGCGTAGAACAAACTTGTGCCAGTTGTTGCAAACAAACTTTTGCCAGTTGCGTCAAACAAACTTGGGCCAGTTGCGTCAAACAAACTTGTGCCAGTTGCGTAGAACAAACTTGTGCCAGTTGCGTAGAACAAACTTGTGCCAGTTGCATAGAACAAACTTGTGCCAGTTGCGTAGAACTAATTTGTGCTAGTTGCGTAGAACAAACTTGTGCCAGTTACGTCGAACAAACTTTTGCCAGTTGCATATAACAAACTCGTTCCAGTTGCGAAGAACAAACATGGGCCAGTTGCGTAGAACAAACTTTTGCCAGTTCCATAGAACAAACTTGTGCCAGTTGCGTAGAACAAACTCGTGCCAGTTGCGTAGAACAAACTTGGGCCAGTTGCGTAGAACAAACTTGTCCCAGTTGCGATGAACAAACTTGTGCCACTTGCGTCAAACAAACTTGTGCCAGTTGCGTAGAACAAACTTGTGCTAGTTGCGTCAAACAAACTTGTGCCAGTTGCGTCGAACAAACTTGTGCCAGTTGTGTCGAACAAACTTGTACCAGTTGTGTAGAACAAACTTGAGCCAGTTGCGTCAAACAAACTTGTGCCAGTTGGGTAGAACAAACTTGTGCCAGTTGTGTAGAGCAACCTTGTGCCATTTGCGTCAAACAACCTTGTGCCAGTTGCGTCAAACAAACTTGTGCCAGTTGCGTCAAACAAATTTATGCCAGTTGCATAGAACAAACTTGTGCCAGTTGCGTAGAACAAACTTGTGCCAGTTGCATCTAACAAACTTGTGCCAGTTGCGTCGAACACACTTGTGCCAGTTGCGTCGGACAAACTTGTGCCAATTGCGTCGAACAAACTTGTGCCAGTTGCGTAGAACAAACTTGTTCCAGTTGTGTCAAACAAACTTGTGCCAGTTGCATAAAACAAACTTTTGCCAGTTGCATCGAACAAATTTGTGCCAGTTGCATAGAACATTCTTGTGCCAGTTACGTAGAACAAACTTGTGCCAGTTGTGTCAGACAAACTTGTGCCAGTTGTGTAGAACAAACTTGTGCCAGTTCCTTAGAACAAACTTGTGCCAGTTGCATAGAACAAACTTGTGCCAGTAGCGTCGAACAAACTTGTGCCAGTTGCGTCGAACAAACTTGTGCCAGTTGCGTCGAACAAACTTGTGCCAGTTTCGTCGAACAAACTTGTGCCAGTTGCGTAGAACAAACTTGTGCCAGTTGTGTCAAACAAACTTGTGCCAGTTGGGTCAAACAAACTTGTGCCAGTTGCATAGAACAAACTTGTGCCAGTTGCATAGAACAAACTTGTGCCAGTTGCGTAGAACAAACTTGTGCCAGTTGCGTCGAACAAACTTGTGCCAGTTGCGTCGAACAAACTTGTGCCAGTTGCGTAGAACAAACTTGTGCCAGTTGCGTAGAACAAACTTGTGCCAGTTGCGTAGAACAAACTTGTGCCAGTTGCGTAGAACAAACTTGTGCCAGTTGCATAGAACAAACTTGTGCCAGTTTTGTAGAACAACCTTGTGCCAGTTGCGTCAGACAACCTTGTGCCAGTTGTGTCAAACAAACTTGTGCACGTTGCGTCAAAAAAACTTGTGCCAGTTGTGTCAAACAAACTTGTGCCTGTTGGGTCGAATAAACTTGTGCCAGTTGCGTTAAACAAACTTGTGCCAGTTGCGTCGAACAAACTTGTGACAGTTGCGTCGAACATATTTGTGCCAGTTGCATCAAACAAACTTGTGCCAGTTGCATCGAACAAACTTGTGCCACTTGCGTCGAACAAACTTGTGCCACCTGCGCAGAACAAACTTGTGCCAGTTGCGTAGAACAAACTTGTGTCAGTTGTGTCAAACAAACTTGTGCCAGTTGCGTAGAACAAACTTGTGCCCGTTACGTGGAACAAACTTGTGCCAGTTGCGTAGAACAAACTTCTGCCAGTTGCGTCAAACAAACTTGGGCCAGTTGCGTAGAACAAACTTGTGCCAGTTGTGTCAAACAAACTTGTGCCAGTTGCGTCAAACAAACTTGTGTCAGTTGCGTAGAACAAACTTGAGCCAGTTGCGTAGAACAAACTTGTGCCAGTTGTGTAGAGCGAACTTGTGCCAGTTGTGTCAAACAAACTTGTGCCAGTTGTGTAGAACAAACTTATGCCAGTTGCATAGAACAAACTTGTGCCAGTTGTGTCAAACAAACTTGGGCCAGTTGCGTAGAACAAACTTGTGCCAGATGGATAGGACAAACATGTGCCAGTTGTGTCAAACAAACTTGTGCCAGTTATGTAGAACAAACTTGTGCCAGTTGTGTCAGACAAACTTGTGCCAGTTGCGTAGAACAAACTTGTGCCAGTTGCGTAGAACAAACTTGTGCCAGTTGCGTAGAACAAACTTGTTCCAGTTGCGTCGAACAAACTAGTGCCAGTTGCGTTGAACAAACTTGTGCCAGTTTCGTTGAACAAACTTGTGCCAGTTGCGTAGAACAAACGTGTGCTAGTTGTGTCAAACAAACTTGTGCCAGTTGCGTCAAACAAACTTGGGCCAGTTGCGTCGAACAAACTTGTGCCAGTTGCGTCAAAGAAACTTGTGCCAGTTGCGTAGAACAAACTTATGACAGTTGCGTCTAACAAACTTGTGCCAGTTGCGTAGAACAAACTTGTGCCAGTTGCATAGAACAAACTTGTGCCAGTTTTGTAGAACAACCTTGTGCCAGTTGCGTCAAACAACCTTGTGCCACTTGCGTGAAACAAACTTGTGCACGTTGCGTCAAAAAAACTTGTGCCAGTTGTGTCAAACAAACTTGTGCCAGTTGGGTCGAATAAACTTGTGCCAGTTGCATTAAACAAACTTGTGCCAGTTGCGTCGAACAAACTTGTGCCAGTTGCATAGAACAAACTTGTACCAGTTGAGTCAAACAAACTTGTGCCCGTTGCATCGAACAAACTTGTGCCAGTTGCGTAGAACAAACTTGTGCCAGTTCCATAGAACAAACTTGTGCCACTTGCATCGAACAAACTTGTGCCACTTACGTCGAACAAACTTGTGCCACCTGCGCAGAACAAACTTTTGCCAGTTGCGTAGAACAAACTTGTGCCAGTTGCGTCGAACAAACTTGTGCCAGTTGCATAGAACAAACTTGTGCCAGTTGCGTAGAACAAACCTATGCCACTGGCGTCAAACAAACTTGTGCCAGTTGCGTAGAACAAACTTGTGCCAGTTGCGTCAAACAAACTTGGGCCAGTTGCGTAGAACAAACTTGTGACAGTTGCGTCAAACAAACTTGTGCCAGTTGCGTGAAACAAACTTGTGCCAGTTTCGTAGAACAAACTTGAGCCAGTTGCGTAGAACAAACTTGTGCCAGTTGTGTAGAGCAAACTTGTACCAGTTGTGTCAAACAAACTTGTGCCAGTTGCGTAGAACAAACTTGTGCCAGTTGCGTAGAACAAACTTGTGCCAGTTGCATAGAACAAACTTGTACCAGTTGCGTCGAACAAACTAGTGCCAGTTGCGTCGAACAAACTTGTGCCAGTTGCGTTGAACAAACTTGTGACAGTTGCGTCAAACAAACTTGTGCCAGTTGCATCGAACAAACTTGTGCCAGTTGCGTCGAACAAACTTGTGCCAGTTGCGTCGAAGAAACTTGTGCCAGTTGCGTCAAACAAACTTGTGCCATTTGCGTCAAAAAAACTTGTGCCAGTTGCGTCGAACAAACTTGTGCCAGATATGGCGAACAAACTTGTGCCAGTTGCTTCGAGAAAACTTGTGCCAGTTGCATAAAAAAACTTGTGCCAGTTGCGTCAAACAAACTTGTGCCAGTTGCGTCAAACAAACTTGTGCCAGTTGCGTCAAACAAACTTGTGCCTCTTGCATCAAACAAACTTGTGCCAGTTGCGTCAAACAAACTTGTCACAGTTGAGTCGAAAAAACTTGTGCCTGTTACGTCGAACAAACTTGTGCCAGTTGCGTCTAACAAACTTGTGCCAGTTGCGTCAATCAATCTTTTGCCAGTTGCGTCAAACAAACTTGTGCCAGTTGCGTCAAACAAACTTGTGCCAGTTGCGTAGAACAAACTTGTGCCACTTGCGTAAAACAAACTTGTGCCAGTTGCGTAGAAGAACCTTGTGCCAGTTGCGTCAAACAAACTTGGGCCAGTTGCGTCGAACAAACTTGTGCCAGTTGCGTCAAAGAAACTTGTGCCAGTTGCGTAGAACAAACTTATGACAGTTGCGTCTAACAAACTTGTGCCAGTTGCGTAGAACAAACTTGTGCCAGTTGCATAGAACAAACTTGTGCCAGTTTTGTAGAACAACCTTGTGCCAGTTGCGTCAAACAACCTTGTGCCAGTTGCGTCAAACAAACTTGTGCACGTTGCGTCAAAAAAACTTGTGCCAGTTGTGTCAAACAAACTTGTGCCTGTTGGGTCGAATAAACTTGTGCCAGTTGCGTTAAACAAACTTGTGCCAGTTGCGTCGAACAAAATTGTGACAGTTGCGTCGAACATATTTGTGCCAGTTGCATCAAACAAACTTGTGCCAGTTGCATCGAACAAACTTGTGCCACTTGCGTCGAACAAACTTGTGCCACCTGCGCAGAACAAACTTGTGCCAGTTGCGTAGAACAAACTTGTGTCAGTTGTGTCAAACAAACTTGTGCCAGTTGCGTAGAACAAACTTGTGCCCGTTACGTGGAACAAACTTGTGCCAGTTGCGTAGAACAAACTTCTGCCAGTTGCGTCAAACAAACTTGGGCCAGTTGCGTAGAACAAACTTGTGCCAGTTGTGTCAAACAAACTTGTGCCAGTTGCGTCAAACAAACTTGTGTCAGTTGCATAGAACAAACTTGAGCCAGTTGCGTAGAACAAACTTGTGCCAGTTGTGTAGAGCGAACTTGTGCCAGTTGTGTCAAACAAACTTGTGCCAGTTGTGTAGAACAAACTTATGCCAGTTGCATAGAACAAACTTGTGCCAGTTGTGTCAAACAAACTTGGGCCAGTTGCGTAGAACAAACTTGTGCCAGATGCATAGGACAAACATGTGCCAGTTGTGTCAAACAAACCTGTGCCAGTTATGTAGAACAAACTTGTGCCAGTTGTGTCAGACAAACTTGTGCCAGTTGCGTAGAACAAACTTGTGCCAGTTGCGTAGAACAAACTTGTGCCAGTTGCGTAGAACAAACTTGTTCCAGTTGCGTCGAACAAACTAGTGCCAGTTGCGTTGAACAAACTTGTGCCAGTTTCGTTGAACAAACTTGTGCCAGTTGCGTAGAACAAACTTGTGCTAGTTGTGTCAAACAAACTTGTGCCAGTTGCGTCAAACAAACTTGGGCCAGTTGCGTCAAACAAACTTGTGCCAGTTGCGTCAAAGAAACTTGTGCCAGTTGCGTAGAACAAACTTATGACAGTTGCGTCTAACAAACTTGTGCCAGTTGCGTAGAACAAACTTGTGCCAGTTGCATAGAACAAACTTGTGCCAGTTTTGTAGAACAACCTTGTGCCAGTTGCGTCAAACAACCTCGTGCCAGTTGCGTGAAACAAACTTGTGCACGTTGCGTCAAAAAAACTTGTGCCAGTTGTGTCAAACAAACTTGTGCCAGTTGGGTCGAATAAACTTGTGCCAGTTGCATTAAACAAACTTGTGCCAGTTGCGTCGAACAAACTTGTGCCAGTTGCATAGAACAAACTTGTGCCAGTTGTGTCAAACAAACTTGTGCCCGTTGCATCGAACAAACTTGTGCCAGTTGCGTAGAACAAACTTGTGCCAGTTCCATAGAACAAACTTGTGCCACTTGCGTCGAACAAACTTGTGCCACTTACGTCGAACAAACTTGTGCCACCTGCGCAGAACAAACTTTTGCCAGTTGCGTAGAACAAACTTGTGCCAGTTGCGTCGAACAAACTTGTGCCAGTTGCATAGAACAAACTTGTGCCAGTTGCGTAGAACAAACCTATGCCACTGGCGTCAAACAAACTTGTGCCAGTTGCGTAGAACAAACTTCTGCCAGTTGCGTCAAACAAACTTGGGCCAGTTGCGTAGAACAAACTTGTGACAGTTGCGTCAAACAAACTTGTGCCAGTTGCGTCAAACAAACTTGTGCCAGTTTCGTAGAACAAACTTGAGCCAGTTGCGTAGAACAAACTTGTGCCAGTTGTGTAGAGCAAACTTGTACCAGTTGTGTCAAACAAACTTGTGCCAGTTGCGTAGAACAAACTTGTGCCAGTTGCGTAGAACAAACTTTTGCCAGTTGCGTAGAACAAACTTGTACCAGTTGCGTCGAACAAACTAGTGCCAGTTGCGTCGAACAAACTTGTGCCAGTTGCGTTGAACAAACTTGTGCCAGTTGCGTCAAACAAACTTGTGCCAGTTGCATCGAACAAACTTGTGCCAGTTGCGTCGAACAAACTTGTGCCAGTTGCGTCGAAGAAACTTGTGCCAGTTGCGTCAAACAAACTTGTGCCATTTGCGTCAAAAAAACTTGTGCCAGTTGCGTAGAACAAACTTGTGCCAGATATGGCGAACAAACTTGTGCCAGTTGCTTCGAGAAAACTTGTGCCAGTTGCATAAAAAAACTTGTGCCAGTTGCGTCAAACAAACTTGTGCCAGTTGCGTCAAACAAACTTGTGCCTCTTGCATCAAACAAACTTGTGCCAGTTGCGTCAAACAAACTTGTAACAGTTGAGTCGAAAAAACTTGTGCCTGTTACGTCGAACAAACTTGTGCCAGTTGCGTCTAACAAACTTGTGCCAGTTGCGTCAAACAATCTTTTGCCAGTTGCGTCAAACAAACTTGTGCCAGTTGCGTCAAACAAACTTGTGCCAGTTGCGTAGAACAAACTTGTGCCACTTGCGTAAAACAAACTTGTGCCAGTTGCGTAGAAGAACCTTGTGCCAGTTGCGTCAAACGAACTTGTGCCACTTGCGTCAAACAAACTTTTGCCGGTTGCGTCGAACAAACTTGTGCCAGTTGCGTCGAACAAACTTGCGACAGTTGCGTCAAACAAACTTGTGCCAGTTGAGTTGAACAAACTTCTGCCAGTTGTGTCAAACAAACTTGTGTCAGTTGCGTAGAACAAACTTGTGCCATTTGCGTCGAACAAACTTGTGTCAGTTAGGTAGAACAAACTTGTGCCAGTTGCATCAAACAAACTTGTGCCTGTTGCGTAGAACAAACTAGTGCCAGTTGTATAGAACAAACTTGTGCCAGATGCGTAGAACAAACTTGTGCCAGTTGCGTAGAACAAACTTGTGCTAGTTGCATAGAACAAACTTGTGCCAGTTATGTAGAACAAACTTGCGCCAGTTGCGTCGAACAAACTTGTGCCAGTTGTGTCGAACAAACTTGTGCCAGTTGCGTCAAAAAAACTTGGGCCAGTTTCGTCGAACAAACTTGTGGCAGTGGCATCCAACAAACTTGTGCCAGTTGCATTGAACAAACTTGTGCCAGTTGCGTCAAACAAACTTGTGCCAGTTGCGTAGAACAAACTTGTGCCAGTTGCATAGAACAAACTTGTGCCAGTTTTGTAGAACAACCTTGTGCCAGTTGCGTCAAACAACCTTGTGCCAGTTGCGTCAAACAAACTTGTGCACGTTGCGTCAAAAAAACTTGTGCCAGTTGTGTCAAACAAACTTGTGCCAGTTGGGTCGAATAAACTTGTGCCAGTTGCGTTAAACAAACTTGTGCCAGTTGCGTCGAACAAACTTGTGACAGTTGCGTCGAATAAACTTGTGCCAGTTGCGTCAAACAAATTTGTGCCAGTTGCATCGAACAAACTTGTGCCACTTGCGTCGAACAAACTTGTGCCACCTGCGCAGAACAAACTTGTGCCAGTTGCGTAGAACAAACTTGTGTCAGTTGTGTCAAACAAACTTGTGCCAGTTGCGTAGCACAAACTTGTGCCCGTTACGTGGAACAAACTTGTGCCAGTTGCGTAGAACAAACTTCTGCCAGTTGCGTCAAACAAACTTGGGCCAGTTGCGTAGAACAAACTTGTGCCAGTTGCGTCAAACAAAAATTGTGTCAGTTGCGTAGAACAAACTTGAGCCAGTTGCGTAGAACAAACTTGTGCCAGTTGTGTAGAGCAAACTTGTGCCAGTTGTGTCAAACAAACTTGTGCCAGTTGCGTAGAACAAACTTATGCCAGTTGCATAGAACAAACTTGTGCCAGTTGTGTCAAACAAACTTGGGCCAGTTGCGTAGAACAAACTTGTGCCAGATGCGTAGGACAAACATGTGCCAGTTGTGTCAAACAAACTTGTGCCAGTTATGTAGAACAAACTTGTCCCAGTTGTGTCAGACAAACTTGTGCCAGTTGCGTAGAACAAACTTGTGCCAGTTCCATAGAACAAACTTGTACCAGTTGCCTCGAACAAACTTGTGCCAGTTGCGTCAAACAAACTTGTGCCAGTTGCGTCAAACAAACTTGTGCCAGTTGCGTAGAACAAACTTGAGCCAGTTGCGTAGAACAAACTTGTGCCAGTTGTGTAGAACAAACTTGTGCCAGTTGTGACAAACAAACTTTTGCCAGTTGCGTAGAACAAACTTATGCCAGTTGCGTAGAACAGACTTGTGCGAGTTGTGTCAAACAATCTTGGGCCAGTTGCGTAGAACAAACTTGTGCCAGATGCGTAGGACAAACATGTGCGAGTTGTGTCAAACAAACTTGTGCTAGTTGCGTAAAACAAACTTGAGGCAGTTGCGTAGAACAAACTTGTGCCAGTTTCATCGAACAAATTTGTGCCAGTTGCGTGGAACAAACTTGTGCCAGTTGCGCTGAACAAACTTGTGCCAGTTAAGTCAAACAGACTTGTGCCAGTTGCGTCAAACAAATTTATGCCAGTTGCATAGAACAAACTTGTGCCAATTACGTGGACCAAACTTGTGCCAGTTGCGTAGAACAAATTTGTACAAGTTGCATACAACAAACTTGTGCCAGTTGCGTCGAACAAACTTGTGCTAGTTGCGTCGTACAAACTTGTGCCAGTTGCGTCAAACAAACTTGTGCCAGTTGTGTAGAACAAACTTGTGCCCATTTTGTCAAACAAACTTGTGCCAGTTGCGTCAAACAAACTTGGGCCAGTTGGGTCGAATAAACTTGTGCCAGTTGCGTTAAACAAACTTGTGCCAGTTGAGTCGAAACAAACTTATGCCATTTGCACCGAACAAACTTGTGCCAGTTGTGTCGAACAAGCTTGTGCCAGTTGCGTCAAACAAACTTGTGCCAGTTGCATCGAACAAACTTGTGCCAGTTGCGTAGAACAAACTTGTGCCAGTTTCGTCAAAGAAACTTGTGCCAGTAACGTAGAACAAACCTGTGCCAGTTGCGTCAAACAAACTTGTGTCAGTTGCATAGAACAAACTTGTGCCATTTTTGTAGAACAACCTTGTGCCAGTTGCGTCAAACAACCTTGTGCCAGTTGCGTCAAACAAACTTGTGCCAGATGCGTCAAAAAAACTTGTGCCAGTTGCGTCAAACAAACTTTTGCCAGTTGGGTCGAATAAACTTGTGCCAGTTGCGTTAAACAAACTTGTGCCAGTTGCGTCGAACAAACTCGTGCCATTTGCATCGAACAAACTTGTGCCAGTTGTGTAGAACAAGCTTGTGCCAGTTGCGTCAAACAAACTTGTGCCAGTTGCATCGAACAAACTTGTGCCCGTTGCGTAGAACAAACTGTGCCAGTTGTGTCAAACAAACTTGTGCCAGTTGCGTCGAACAAACTTGTGCCACTTGCGTCGAACAAACTTGTGCTAGTTGCGTAAAACAAACTTTAGCCAGTTGCGTAGAACAAACTTGTGCCACTTGTGTCAAACAAACTTGTGCCGGTTGCGTAGAACAAACTTGTGTCAGTTGCGTAGAACAAACTTGTGCCAGTTACGTAGAACAAACTTGTGCCAGTTGCGTAGAACAAACTTGTGCTAGTTGCTTCAAACAAACTTGGGCCAGTTGCATAGAACAAAATTGTGCCAGTTGCGTCAAACAAACTTGTTCCAGTTGCGTCAAACAAACTTGTGCCAGTTGCGTAGAACAAACTTGAGCCAGTTGCGTAGAACAAACTTGTGCCAGTTGCGTCGAACAGACTTGTGACAGTTGCGTTGAACAAACTTGTGCCAGTTGCGTAGAACAAACTTGTGCCAGTTGCATAGAACAAACTTGTGCGAGTTGCGTCAAAAAAAAACTTCTGCCAGTTGCATAGAACAAACTTGTGCCAGTTGCGTAGAACAAACATGGGCCAGTTGCATAGAACAAACTTGTGCCAGTAGCAAAGAACAAACTTGTGCCAATTGCGTCAAACAAACCTGTGCCAGTTGCGTAGAACAAACTTGTGCCAGTTGCGTAGAACAAACTTGTGCCAGTTGCGTCGAAGAAACTTGTGCCAGTTCCATCGAACAAACTTGTGCCAGTTGCGTCAAACAAACTTGTGCCAGTTACGTAGAATAAACTTTTGCCATTTGTGTCAAACAAACTTGTGCCAGTTGCGTAGAACAAACTTGTGCCAGTTGCGTAGAACAAACTTGTGCCAGTTACATAGAACAAACTTCTGCCAGTTGCGTAGAACAACCTCGTGCTAGTTGCGTCAAACAAACTTGGGCCAGTTGCATAGAACAAACTTGTGCCAGTTGCATCAAACAAACTTGTGCCAGTTGCGTCAAACAAACTTGTGCCAGTTGCGTCAAAGAAACTTGTGCCATTTGCATAGAACAAACTTGAGACAGTTGCGTAGAACAAACTTGTGCCAGTTGCGTCGAACATACTTGTGCCAGTTGCGTTGAAGAAACTTGTGCCAGTTACGTAGAACAAACTTGTGGCAGTTGCGTAGAACAAACTTGTGCCAGTTGCGTAGAACAAACATTTTCCAGTTGAGTAGAACAAACTTGTGCCAGTTGCGTCGAACAAACTTTTGCCAGTTGCATCGAACAAACTTGTGCCAGGTGCGTTGGACAAACTTGTGACAGTTGCGTAGAACAAACTTGTGCCATTTGCATCGAACAAACTTTTGCCAGTTGCGTCAAACAAACTTGGGCCAGTTGCGTCAAACAAACTTGTGCCAGTTGCGTAGAACAAACTTGTGCCAGTTGCGTAGAACAAACTTGTGCCAGTTGCGTAGAACAAACTTGTGCCAGTTGCGTAGACAAATTTGTGCTAGTTGCGTAGAACAAACTTGTGCCAGTTACGTCGAACAAACTTGTGCCAGTTGCATAGAACAAACTGGTGCCAGTTGTGAAGAACAAACATGGGCCACTTGCGTAGAACAAACTTTTGCCAGTTCCATAGAACAAACTTGTGCCAGTTGCGTAGAACAAACTCGTGCCAGTTGCGTAGAACAAACTTGGGCCAGTTGCGTAGAACAAACTTGTCCCAGTTGCGATGAACAAACTTGTGCCACTTGCGTCAAACAAACTTGTGCCAGTTGCGTAGAACAAACTTGTGCCAGTTGCGTAGAACAAACTTGTGCCAGTTGCGTCGAACAAATTTGTGCCAGTTGCGTCGAACAAACTTGTACCAGTTGTGTAGAACAAACTTGAGCCAGTTGCGTCAAACAAACTTGTGCCAGTTGCACAGAACAAACTTGTGCCAGTTGTGTAGAGCAACCTTGTGCCAGTTGCGTCAAACAACCTTGTGCTAGTTGCGTCAAACAAACTTGTGCCAGTTGCGTCAAACAAATTTATGCCAGTTGCGTAGAACAAACTTGTGCCAGTTGCGTAGAACAAACTTGTGCCAGTTGCATTTAACAAACTTGTGCCAGTTGCGTCGAACACACTTGTGCCAGTTGCGTCAGACAAACTTGTGCCAATTGCATCGAACAAACTTGTGCCAGTTGCGTAGAACAAACTTGTTCCAGTTGTGTCAAACAAACTTGTGCCAGTTGCATAAAACAAACTTTTGCCACTTGCATCGAACAAACTTGTGCCAGTTGCATAGAACATTCTTGTGCCAGTTACGTAGAACAAACTTGTGCCAGTTGTGTCAGACAAACTTGTGCCAGTTGTGTAGAACAAACTTGTGCCAGTTCCTTAGAATAAATTTGTGCCAGTTGCGTAGAACAAACTTGTGCCAGTTGCGTAGAACAAACTTGTGCCAGTTGCGTCGAACAAACTTGTGCCAGTTGCGTCGAACAAACTTGTGCCAGTTTCGTCGAACAAACTTGTGCCAGTTGCGTAGAACAAACTTGTGCCAGTTGTGTCAAACAAACTTGTGCCAGTTGGGTCAAACAAACTTGGGCCAGTTGCGTCGAACAAACTTGTGCCAGTTGCGTAGAACAAACTTGTGCCAGTTGCGTAGAACAAACTTGTGCCAGTTGCGTCGAACAAACTTGTGCCAGTTGCGTCGAACAAACTTGTGCCAGTTTCGTCGAACAAACTTGTGCCAGTTGCGTAGAACAAACTTGTGCCAGTTGTGTCTAACAAACTTGTGCCAGTTGGGTCAAACAAACTTGGGCCAGTTGCGTCGAACAAACTTGTGCCAGTTGCGTAGAACAAACTTGTGCCAGTTGCGTAGAACAAACTTGTGGCAGTTGCGTAGAACAAACTTGTGCCAGTTGCATAGAACAAACTTGTGCCAGTTTTGTAGAACAACCTTGTGCCAGTTGCGTCAAACAACCTTGTGCCAGTTGCGTCAAACAAACTTGTGCACGTTGCGTCAAAAAAACTTATGCCAGTTGTGTCAAACAAACTTGTGCCTGTTGGGTCGAATAAACTTGTGCCAGTTGCGTTAAACAAACTTGTGCCAGTTGCGTCGAACAAACTTGTGAGAGTTGCGTCGAACAAACTTGTGCCAGTTGCGTCAAACAAACTTGTGCCAGTTACATCGAACAAACTTGTGCCACTTGCATCGAACAAACTTGTGCCACCTGCGCAGAACAAACTTGTGCCAGTTGCGTAGAACAAACTTGTGTCAGTTGTGTCAAACAAACTTGTGCCAGTTGCGTAGAACAAACTTGTGCCCGTTACGTGGAACAAACTTGTGCCAGTTGCGTAGAACAAACTTCTGCCAGTTGCGTCAAACAAACTTGGGCCAGTTGCGTAGAACAAACTTGTGCCAGTTGTGTCAAACAAACTTGTGCCAGATGCGTCAAACAAACTTGTGTCAGTTGAGTAGAACAAACTTGAGCCAGTTGCGTAGAACAAACTTGTGCCAGTTGTGTAGAGCAAACTTTTGCCAGTTGTGTCAAACAAACTTGTGCCAGTTGCGTAGAACAAACTTATGCCAGTTGCATAGAACAAACTTGTGACAGTTGTGTCAAACAAACTTGGGCCAGTTGCGTAGAACAAACTTGTGCCAGATGCGTAGGACAAACATGTGCCAGTTGTGTCAAACAAACTTGTGCCAGTTATGTAGAACAAACTTGTGCCAGTTGTGTCAGACAAACTTGTGCCAGTTGCGTAGAACAAACTTGTGCCAGTTGCGTAGAACAAACTTGTGCCAGTTGCGTAGAACAAATTTGTGCCAGTTGCGTCGAACAAACTAGTGCCAGTTTCGTTGAACAAACTTGTGCCAGTTGCGTAGAACAAACTTGTGCTAGTTGTGTCAAACAAACTTGTGCCAGTTGCGTCAAACAAACTTGGGCCAGTTGCGTCGAATAAACTTTTGCCAGTTGCGTCAAAGAAACTTGTGCCAGTTGCGTAGAACAAACTTATGCCAGTTGCGTCTACCAACTTGTGCCAGTTTCGTAGAACAAACTTGTGCCAGTTGCATAGAACAAACTTGTGCCAGTTTTGTAGAACAACCTTGTGCCAGTTGCGTCAAACAACCTTGTGCCAGTTGCGTGAAACAAACTTGTGCATGTTGCGTCAAAAAAACTTGTGCCAGTTGTGTCAAACAAACTTGTGCCAGTTGGGTCGAATAAACTTGTGCCAGTTGCGTTAAACAAACTTGTGCCAGTTGCGTCAAACAAACTTGTGCCAGTTGCGTTGAACAAACTTGTGCCAGTTGCGTCAAACAAACTTGTGCCAGTTGCGTCGAACAAACTTGTGCCAGTTTCGTCGAACAAACTTGTGCCAGTTGCGTAGAACAAACTTGTGCCAGTTGTGTCAAACAAACTTGTGCCAGTTGGGTCAAACAAACTTGGGCCAGTTGCGTCGAACAAACTTGTGCCAGTTGCGTAGAACAAACTTGTGCCAGTTGCGTAGAACAAACTTGTGCCAGTTGCGTAGAACAAACTTGTGCCAGTTGCGTAGAACAAACTTGTGCCAGTTGCATAGAACAAACTTGTGCCAGTTTTGTAGAACAACCTTGTGCCAGTTGCGTCAAACAACCTTGTGCCAGTTGCGTCAAACAAACTTGTGCACGTTGCGTCAAAAAAACTTGTGCCAGTTGTGTCAAACAAACTTGTGCCTGTTGGGTCGAATAAACTTGTGCCAGTTGCGTTAAACAAACTTGTGCCAGTTGCGTCGAACAAACTTGTGACAGTTGCGTCGAACAAACTTGTGCCATTTGCGTCAAACAAACTTGTGCCAGTTGCATCGAACAAACTTGTGCCACTTGCGTCGAACAAACTTGTGCCACCTGCGCAGAACAAACTTGTGCCAGTTGCGTAGAACAAACTTGTGTCAGTTGTGTCAAACAAACTTGTGCCAGTTGCGTAGAACAAACTTGTGCCCGTTATGTGGAACAAACTTGTGCCAGTTGCTTAGAACAAACTTCTGCCAGTTGCGTCAAACAAACTTCGGCCAGTTGCGTAGAACAAACTTGTGCCAGTTGTGTCAAACAAACTTGTGCCAGTTGCATCAAACAAACTTGTGTCAGTTGCGTAGAACAAACTTGAGCCAGTTGCGTAGAACAAACTTGTGCCAGTTGTGTAGAGCAAACTTGTGCCACTTGTGTCAAACAAACTTGTGCCAGTTGCGTAGAACAAACTTATGCCAGTTGCATAGAACAAACTTGTGACAGTTGTGTCAAACAAACTTGGGCCAGTTGCGTAGAACAAACTTGTGCCAGATGCGTAGGACAAACATGTGCCAGTTGTGTCAAACAAACTTGTGCCAGTTATGTAGAACAAACTTGTGCCAGTTGTGTCAGACAAACTTGTGAAAGTTGCGTAGAACAAACTTGTGCCAGTTGCGTGGAACAAACTTGTGCCAGTTGCGTAGAACAAACTTGTTCCAGTTGCGTCGAACAAACTAGTGCCAGTTGCGTCGAACAAACTTGTGCCAGTTTCGTTGAACAAACTTGTAACAGTTGAGTCGAAAAAACTTGTGCCTGTTACGTCGAACAAACTTGTGCCAGTTGCGTCTAACAAACTTGTGCCAGTTGCGTCAAACAATCTTTTGCCAGTTGCGTCAAACAAACTTGTGCCAGTTGCGTCAAACAAACTTGTGCCAGTTGCGTAGAACAAACTTGTGCCACTTGCGTAAAACAAACTTGTGCCAGTTGCGTAGAAGAACCTTGTGCCAGTTGCGTCAAACGAACTTGTGCACGTTGCGTCAAAAAAACTTGTGCCAGTTGTGTCAAACAAACTTGTGCCAGTTGGGTCGAATAAACTTGTGCCAGTTGCGTTAAACAAACTTGTTCCAGTTGCGTCAAACAAACTTGTGCCAGTTGCGTCAAACAAACTTGTGCCAGTTGCATCGAACAAACTTGTGCCAGTTGCGTAGAACAAACTTGTGCCAGTTGCATAGAACAAACTTGTGCCACTTGCGTCGAACAAACTTGTGCCACTTGCGTCGAACAAACTTGTGCCACCTGCGCAGAACAAACTTTTGCCAGTTGCGTAGAACAAACTTGTGCCAGTTGCGTCGAACAAACTTGTGCCAGTTGCATAGAACAAACTTGTGCCAGTTGCGTAGAACAAACCTATGCCACTGGCGTCAAACAAACTTGTGCCAGTTGCGTTGAAGAAACTTCTGCCAGTTCCGTCAAACAAACTTGGGCCAGTTACGTAGAACAAACATGTGACAGTTGCGTCAAACAAACTTGTGCCAGTTGCGTCAAACAAACTTGTGCCAGTTTCGTAGAACAAACTTGAGCCAGTTGCGTAGAACAAACTTGTGCCAGTTGTGTAGAGCAAACTTGTACCAGTTGTGTCAAACAAACTTGTGACAGTTGCGTAGAACAAACTTATGCCATTTGCGTAAAACAGACTTGTGCGAATTGTGTCAAACAAACTTGGGCCAGTTGCGTAGAACAAACTTGTGCTAGATGTGTAGGACAAACATGTGCCAATTGTGTCAAACAAACTTGTGCTAGTTGCGTAAAACAAACTTGAGCCAGTTGCGTAGAACAAACTTGTGCCAGTTGCACCGAACAAACTTGTGCCAGTTGCGCAGAACAAACTTGTGCCACTTAAGTCAAACAGACTTGTGCCAGTTGCGTCAAACAAATTTATGCCAGTTGCATAGAACAAACTTGTGCCAGTTGCGTAGACCAAATTTGTGCCAGTTGCGTAGAACAAATTTGTACCAGTTGCGTAGAACAAACTTGTGCCAGTTGCGTCGAACAAACTTGTGCCAGTCTCGTCGAACAAACTTGTGCCAGTTGTGTAGAACAAACTTGTGCCAGTTTTGTCAAACAAACTTGTGCCAGTTGCGTCAAACAAACTTGGGCCAGTTGCGTCGAACAAACTTGTGCCAGTTTCGTCAAAGAAACTTGTGCCAGTTGCGTAGAACAAACTTGTGCCATCTGCGTCAAACAAACTTGTGTCAGTTGCATAGAACAAACTTGTGCCAGTTGCGTAGAACAAACTTGTGCCAGTTGCGTCGAACAAACTTGTGCCAGTTGCGTCGAACAAACTTGTGCCAGTTTCGTCGAACAAACTTGTGCCAGTTGCGTAGAACAAACTTGTGCCAGTTGTGTCAAACAAACTTGTGCCAGTTGGGTCAAACAAACTTGGGCCAGTTGCGTCGAACAAACTTGTGCCAGTTGCGTAGAACAAACTTGTGCCAGTTGCGTAGAACAAACTTGTGCCAGTTGCGTCGAACAAAATTGTGCCAGTTGCGTCGAACAAACTTGTGCCAGTTTCGTCAAACAAACTTGTGCCAGTTGCGTAGAACAAACTTGTGCCAGTTGTGTCAAACAAACTTGTGCCAGTTGGGTCAAACAAACTTGGGCCAGTTGCGTCGAACAAACTTGTGCCAGTTGCGTAGAACAAACTTGTGCCAGTTGCGTAGAACAAACTTGTGGCAGTTGCGTAGAACAAACTTGTGCCAGTTGCATAGAACAAACTTGTGCCAGTTTTGTAGAACAACCTTGTGCCAGTTGCGTCAAACAACCTTGTGCCAGTTGCGTCAAACAAACTTGTGCACGTTGCGTCAAAAAAACTTATGCCAGTTGTGTCAAACAAACTTGTGCCTGTTGGGTCGAATAAACTTGTGCCAGTTGCGTTAAACAAACTTGTGCCAGTTGCGTCGAACAAACTTGTGAGAGTTGCGTCGAACAAACTTGTGCCAGTTGCGTCAAACAAACTTGTGCCAGTTACATCGAACAAACTTGTGCCACTTGCATCGAACAAACTTGTGCCACCTGCGCAGAACAAACTTGTGC
This sequence comes from Macrobrachium rosenbergii, assembly GCA_039081455.1. Lineage (NCBI taxonomy): Eukaryota > Metazoa > Arthropoda > Malacostraca > Decapoda > Palaemonidae > Macrobrachium > Macrobrachium rosenbergii. The sequence continues at coordinate 63,059,946 of JANJGK010000010.1, read as the reverse complement.
CAGTTGCGTAGAACAAACTTGTGTCAGTTGTGTCAAACAAACTTGTGCCAGTTGCGTAGAACAAACTTGTGCCCGTTACGTGGAACAAACTTGTGCCAGTTGCGTAGAACAAACTTCTGTCAGTTGCGTCAAACAAACTTGGGCCAGTTGCGTAGAACAAACTTGTGCCAGTTGTGTCAAACAAACTTGTGCCAGATGCGTCAATTAAACTTGTGTCAGTTGCGTAGAACAAACTTGAGCCAGTTGCGTAGAACAAACTTGTGCCAGTTGTGTAGAGCAAACTTGTGCCAGTTGTGTCAAACAAACTTGTGCCAGTTGCGTAGAACAAACTTATGCCAGTTGCATAGAACAAACTTGTGACAGTTGGGTCAAACAAACTTGGGCCAGTTGCGTAGAACAAACTTGTGCCAGATGCGTAGGACCAACATGTGCCAGTTGTGTCAAACAAACTTGTGCCAGTTATGTAGAACAAACTTGTGCCAGTTGTGTCAGACAAACTTGTGCCAGTTGCGTAGAACAAACTTGTGCCAGTTGCGTAGAACAAACTTGTGCCAGTTGCGTAGAACAAATTTGTACCAGTTGCGTCGAACAAACTAGTGCCAGTTTCGTTGAACAAACTTGTGCCAGTTGCGTAGAACAAACTTGTGCTAGTTGTGTCAAACAAACTTGTGCCAGTTGCGTCAAACAAACTTGGGCCAGTTGCGTCGAACAAACTTGTGCCAGTTGCGTCAAAGAAACTTGTGCCAGTTGCGTAGAACAAACTTATGCCAGTTGCGTCTAACAACTTGTGCCAGTTTCGTAGAACAAACTTGTGCCAGTTGCATAGAACAAACTTGTGCCAGTTTTGTAGAACAACCTTGTGCCAGTTGCCTCAAACAACCTTGTGCCAGTTGCGTGAAACAAACTTGTGCACGTTGCGTCAAAAAAACTTGTGCCAGTTGTGTCAAACAAACTTGTGCCAGTTGGGTCGAATAAACTTGTGCCAGTTGCGTTAAACAAACTTGTGCCAGTTGCGTCAAACAAACTTGTGCCAGTTGCGTCGAACAAACTTGTGCCAGTTTCGTCGAACAAACTTGTGCCAGTTGCGTAGAACAAACTTGTGCCAGTTGTGTCAAACAAACTTGTGCCAGTTGGGTCAAACAAACTTGGGCCAGTTGGGTCAAACAAACTTGGGCCAGTTGCGTCGAACAAACTTGTGCCAGTTGCGTAGAACAAACTTGTGCCAGTTGCGTAGAACAAACTTGTGCCAGTTGCGTAGAACAAACTTGTGCCAGTTGCGTAGAACAAACTTGTGCCAGTTGCATAGAACAAACTTGTGCCAGTTTTGTAGAACAACCTTGTGCCAGTTGCGTCAAACAACCTTGTGCCAGTTGCGTCAAACAAACTTGTGCACGTTGCATGAAAAAAACTTGTGCCAGTTGTGTCAAACAAACTTGTGCCTGTTGGGTCGAATAAACTTGTGCCAGTTGCGTTAAACAAACTTGTGCCAGTTGCGTCGAACAAACTTGTGACAGTTGCGTCGAACAAACTTGTGCCATTTGCGTCAAACAAACTTGTGCCAGTTGCATCGAACAAACTTGTGCCACTTGCGTCAAACAAACTTGTGCCACCTGCGCAGAACAAACTTGTGCCAGTTGCGTAGAACAAACTTGTGTCAGTTGTGTCAAACAAACTTGTGCCAGTTGCGTAGCACAAACTTGTGCCCGTTACGTGGAACAAACTTGTGCCAGTTGCGTCGAACAAACTTCTGCCAGTTGCGTCAAACAAACTTGGGCCAGTTGCGTAGAACAAACTTGTGCCAGTTGTGTCAAACAAACTTGTGCCAGTTGCGTCAAACAAACTTGTGTCAGTTGCGTAGAACAAACTTGAGCCAGTTGCGTAGAACAAACTTGTGCCAGTTGTGTAGAGCAAACTTGTGCCACTTGTGTCAAACAAACTTGTGCCAGTTGCGTAGAACAAACTTATGCCAGTTGCATAGAACAAACTTGTGACATTTGTGTCAAACAAACTTGGGCCAGTTGCGTAGAACAAACTTGTGCCAGATGCGTAGGACAAACATGTGCCAGTTGTGTCAAACAAACTTGTGCCAGTTATGTAGAACAAACTTGTGCCTGTTGTGTCAGACAAACTTGTGAAAGTTGCGTAGAACAAACTTGTGCCAGTTGCGTAGAACAAACTTGTGCCAGTGTCGTAGAACAAACTTGTTCCAGTTGCGTCGAACAAACTAGTGCCAGTTGCGTCGAACAAACTTGTGCCAGTTTCGTTGAACAAACTTGTGCCAGTTGCGTAGAACAAACTTGTGCTAGTTGTGTCAAACAAACTTGTGCCAGTTGCGTCAAACAAACTTGGGCCAGTTGCGTTGAACAAACTTGTGCCAGTTGCGTCAAAGAAACTTGTGCCAGTTGCGTAGAACAAACTTGTGCCAGTTGCACTGAACAAACTTGTGCCAGTTTTGTAGAACAACCTTGTGCCAGTTGCGTCAAACAACCCTGTGCCAGTTGCTTGAAACAAACTTGTGCACGTTGCGTCAAAAAAACTTGTGCCAGTTGTGTCAAACAAACTTGTGCCAGTTGGGTCGAATAAACTTGTGCCAGTTGCGTTAAACAAACTTGTTCCAGTTGCGTCAAACAAACTTGTGCCAGTTGCGTTGAACAAACTTGTGCCAGTTGCGTCAAACAAACTTGTGCCAGTTGCATCGAACAAACTTGTGCCAGTTGCGTAGAACAAACTTGTGCCAGTTGCATAGAACAAACTTGTGCCACTTGCGTCGAACAAACTTGTGCCACTTGCATCGAACAAACTTGTGCCACCTGCGCAGAACAAACTTTTGCCAGTTGCGTAGAACAAACTTGTGCCAGTTGCGTCGAACAAACTTGTGCCAGTTGCATAGAACAAACTTGTGCCAGTTGCGTAGAACAAACCTATGCCACTGGCGTCAAACAAACTTGTGCCAGTTGCGTTGAACAAACTTCTGCCAGTTCCGTCAAACAAACTTGGGCCAGTTACGTAGAACAAACATGTGACAGTTGCGTCAAACAAACTTGTGCCAGTTGCGTCAAACAAACTTGTGCCAGTTTCGTAGAACAAACTTGAGCCAGTTGCGTAGAACAAACTTGTGCCAGTTGTGTAGAGCAAACTTGTACCAGTTGTGTCAAACAAACTTGTGCCAGTTGCGTAGAACAAACTTATGCCATTTGCGTAAAACAGACTTGAGCGAATTGTGTCAAACAAACTTGGGCCAGTTGCGTAGTACAAACTTGTGCTAGATGTGTAGGACAAACATGTGCCAGTTGTGTCAAACAAACTTGTGCTAGTTGCGTAAAACAAACTTGAGCCAGTTGCGTAGAACAAACTTGTGCCAGTTGCATCAAACAAACTTGTGCCAGTTGCGTGGAACAAACTTGTGGCAGTTGCGCAGAACAAACTTGTGCCATTTAAGTCAAACAGACTTGTGCCAGTTGCGTCAAACAAATTTATGCCAGTTGCATAGAACAAACTTGTGCCAGTTGCGTAGACCAAAATTGTGCCAGTTGCGTAGAACAAATTTGTACCAGTTGCGTAGAACAAACTTGTGCCAGTTGCGTCGAACAAACTTGTGCCAGTCTCGTCGAACAAACTTGTGCCAGTTGTGTAGAACAAACTTGTGCCAGTTTTGTCAAACAAACTTGTGCCAGTTGCGTCAAACAAACTTGGGCCAGTTGCATCGAACAAACTTGTGCCAGTTTCGTCAAAGAAACTTGTGCCAGTTGCGTAGAACAAACTTGTGCCATCTGCGTCAAACAAACTTGTGTCAGTTGCATAGAACAAACTTGTGCCAGTTGAGAAGAAAAACCTTGTGCCAGTTGCGTCAAACAACCTTGTGCCAATTGCGTCAAACAAACTTGTGCCAGTTGCGTGAAAAAAACCTGTGCCAGTTGCGTCAAACAAACTTTAGCCAGTTGGGTCGAATAAACTTGTGCCAGTTGCGTTAAACAAACTTGTGCCAGTTGCGTCGAACAAACTTGTGCCATTTGCATCGAACAATCTTGTGCCAGTTGTGTCGAACAAGCTTGTGCCAGTTGCGTCAAACAAACTTGTGCCAGTTGCATCGAATAAAATTTTGCCCGTTGCGTAGAACAAACTGTGCCAGTTCTGTCAAACAAACTTGTGCCAGTTGCATAGAACAAACTTGTGCCACTTGCGTCAAACAAACTTGTGCCAGTTGCGTAGAACAAACTTTTGCCAGTTGCGTAGAACAAACTTGTGCCAGTTGCTTCAAACAAACTTGTGCCGGTTGCGTAGAACAAACTTGTGCCAGTTGCGTAGAACAAACTTGTGCCACTTACGTAGAACAAACTTGTGCCAGTTGCGTAGAACAAACTTGTGCTAGTTGCGTCAAACAAACTTGGGCCAGTTGCATAGAACAAACTTGTGCCAGTTGCGTAGAACAAACATGTGCCTGTTGCGTCAAACAAACTTGTGCCTGTTGCGAAGAACAAACTTGAGCCAGTTGCGTAGAACAAACTTGTGCCAGTTGCGTCGAACAGACTTGTGACAGTTGCGTTGAACAAACTTGTTGCAGTTGCGTAGAACAAACTTGTGCCAGTTGCGTCGAACAAACTTGTAACAGTCTCGTCGAACAAACTTGTGCCAGTTGTGTAGAACAAACTTGTGCCAGTTTTGTCAAACAAACTTGTGCCAGTTGCGTCAAACAAACTTGGGCTAGTTGCGTTGAACAAACTTGTGCCAGTTTCGTCAAAGAAACTTGTGCCAGTTGCATAGAACAAACTTGTGCCATCTGCGTCAAACAAACTTGTGTCAGTTGCATAGAACAAACTTGTGCCAGTTGAGTAGAACAACCTTGTGCCAGTTGCGTCAAACAACCTTGTGCCAGTTGCGTCAAACAAACTTGTGCCAGTTGCGTCAAAAAAACTTTTGCCAGTTGCGTCAAACAAACTTTTGCCAGTTGGGTCGAATAAACTTGTGCCAGTTGCGTTAAACAAACTTGTGACAGTTGCGTCGAACAAACTTGTGCCATTTGCATCGAACAATCTTGTGCCAGTTGTGTCGAACAAGCTTGTGCCAGTTGTGTCAAACAAACTTGTGCCAGTTGCATCGAACAAGCATGTGCCCGTTGCGTAGAAGAAACTGTGCCAGTTCTGTCAAACAAACTTGTGCCAGTTGCATAGAACAAACTTGTGCCACTTGCGTCGAACAAACTTGTGCCAGTTGCGTAGAACAAACTTTTGCTAGTTGCGTAGAACAAACTTGTGCCAGTTGTGTCAAACAAACTTGTGCCGGTTGCGTAGAACAAACTTGTGCCAGTTGCGTAGAACAAACTTGTGCCAGTTACGTAGAACAAACTTGTGCCAGTTGCGTAGAACAAACTTGTGCTAGTTGCGTCAAACAAACTTGGGATAGTTGCATAGTACAAACTTGTGCCAGTTGCGTCAAACAAACTTGTGCCAGTTGCGTCAAACAAACTTGTGCCTGTTGCGAAGAACAAACTTGAGCCAGTTGCGTAGAACAAACTTGTGCCAGTTGCATCGAACAGACTTGTGACAGTTGCGTTGAACAAACTTGTGGCAGTTGCGTAGAACAAACTTGTGCCAGTTGCATAGAACAAACTTGTCCCAGTTGCATAGAACAAACTTCTGCCAGTTGCATAAAACAAACTTGTGCCAGTTGCGTAGAACAAACTTGGGCCAGTTGCATAGAACAAACTTGTGCCAGTTGCGAAGAACAAACTTGTGCCAATTGCATCAAACAAACCTGTGCCAGTTGCGTAGAACAAACTTGTGCCAGTTGCGTAGAACAAACTTGTGCCAGTTGTGTCGAACAAACTTGTGCCAGTTGCATCGAACAAACTTGTGCCAGTTGTGTTGGACAAACTTGTGCCAGTTGCGTAGAACAAACTTGTGCCAGTTTCGTCGAACAAACTTGTGCCAGTTTCGTCGAACAAACTTGTGCCAGTTGCGTAGAACAAACTTGTGCCAGTTGTGTCAAACAAACTTGTGCCAGTTGGGTCAAACAAACTTGGGCCAGTTGCGTCGAACAAACTTGTGCCAGTTGCGTAGAAGAAACTTGTGCCAGTTGCGTAGAACAAACTTGTGCCAGTTGCGTAGAACAAACTTGTGCCAGTTGCATAGAACAAACTTGTGCCAGTTTTGTAGAACAACCTTGTACCAGTTGCGTCAAACAAACTTGTGCACGTTGCGTCAAAAAAACTTGTGCCAGTTGTGTCAAACAAACTTGTGCCTGTTGGGTCGAATAAACTTGTGCCAGTTGCGTTAAACAAACTTGTGCCAGTTGCGTCGAACAAACTTGTGACAGTTGCGTCGAACAAACTTGTGCCAGTTGCGTCAAACAAACTTGTGCCAGTTGCATCGAACAAACTTGTGCCACTTGCGTCGAACAAACTTGTGCCACCTGCGCAGAACAATCTTGTGCCAGTTGCGTAGAACAAACTTGTGTCAGTTGTGTCAAACAAACTTGTGCCAGTTGCGTAGAACAAACTTGTGCCTGTTACGTGGAACAAACTTGTGCCAGTTGTGTAGAACAAACTTCTGCCAGTTGCGTCAAACAAACTTGGGCCAGTTGCGTAGAACAAACTTGTGCCAGTTGTGTCAAACAAACTTGTGCCAGTTGCGTCAAACAAACTTGTGTCAGTTGCGTAGAACAAACTTGTGCCAGTTGTGTAGAGCAAACTTGTGCCAGTTGTGTCAAACAAACTTGTGCCAGTTGCGTAGAACAAACTTATGCCAGTTGCATAGAACAAACTTGTGACAGTTGTGTCAAACAAACTTGGGCCAGTTGCGTAGAACAAACTTGTGCCAGATGCCTAGGACAAACATGTGCCAGTTGTGTCAAACAAACTTGTGCCAGTTATGTAGAACAAACTTGTGCCAGTTGTGTCAGACAAACTTGTGCCAGTTGTGCAGAACAAACTTGTGCCAGTTGCGTAGAACAAACTTGTGCCAGTTGCGTAGAACAAATTTGTACCAGTTGCGTCGAACAAACTAGAGCCAGTTTCGTTGAACAAACTTGTGCCAGTTGCGTAGAACAAACTTGTGCTAGTTGTGTCAAACAAACTTGTGCCAGTTGCGTCAAACAAACTTGGGCCAGTTGCGTCGAACAAACTTGTGCCAGTTGCGTCAAAGAAACTTGTGCCAGTTGCGTAGAACAAACTTATGCCAGTTGCGTCTAACAAACTTGTGCCAGTTGCGTAGAACAAACTTGTGCCAGTTGCATAGAACAAACTTGTGCCAGTTTTGTAGAACAACCTTGTGCCAGTTGCGTCAAACAACCTTGTGCCAGTTGCGTCAAACAAACTTGTGCACGTTGCGTTAAAGAAACTTGTGCCAGTTGCGTCAAACAAACTTGTGCCAGTTGCGTTGAACAAACTTGTGCTAGTTGCGTCAAACAAACTTGTGCCAGTTGCGTCGAACAAACTTTTGCCAGTTTCGTCGAACAAACTTTTGCCAGTTGCGTAGAACAAACTTGTGCCAGTTGTGTCAAACAAACTTGTGCCAGTTGGGTCAAACAAACTTGGGCCAGTTGCGTCGAACAAACTTGTGCCAGTTGCGTCAAACAAACTTGTGCCAGTTGCGTAGAACAAACTTGTGCCAGTTGCGTAGAACAAACTTGTGCGAGTTGCGTAGAAAAAACTTGTGCCAGTTGCATAGAACAAACTTGTGCCAGTTTTGTAGAACAACATTGTGCCTGTTGCGTCAAACAACCTTGTGCCAGTTGCGTCAAACAAACTTGTGCACGTTGCGTCAAAAAAACTTGTGCCAGTTGTGTCAAACAAACTTGTGCCTGTTGGGTCGAATAAACTTGTGCCAGTTGCGTTAAACAAACTTGTGCCAGTTGCGTCGAACAAACTTGTGACAGTTGCGTCGAACAAACTTGTGCCAGTTGCATCAAACAAACTTGTGCCAGTTGCATCGAACAAACTTGTGCCACTTGCGTCGAACAAACTTGTGCCACCTGGGCAGAACAAACTTGTGCCAGTTGCGTAGAACAAACTTGTGTCAGTTGTGTCAAACAAACTTGTGCCAGTTGCGTAGAACAAACTTCTGCCAGTTGCGTCAAACAAACTTGGGCCAGTTGCGTCGAACAAACTTGTGCCAGTTGCGTCAAACAAACTTCTGCCAGTTGCGTAGAACAAACTTGTGCTAGTTGTGTCAAACAAACTTCTGCCAGTTGCGTAGAACAAACTTGTGCCAGTTGCGTAGAACAAACTTATGCCAGTTGCATAGAACAAACTTCTGCCAGTTGCGTCAAACAAACTTGGGCCAGTTGCGTCGAACAAACTTGTGCCAGTTGCGTCAAACAAACTTGGGCCAGTTGCGTCGAACAAACTTGTGCCAGTTGCGTCAAACAAACTTCTGCCAGTTGCGTAGAACAAACTTGTGCTAGTTGTGTCAAACAAACTTGTGCCAGTTGCGTCAAACAAACTTCTGCCAGTTGCGTAGAACAAACTTGTGCCAGTTGCGTCAAACAAACTTCTGCCAGTTGCGTAGAACAAACTTGTGCCAGTTGCGTAGAACAAACTTATGCCAGTTGCATAGAACAAACTTGTGCCAGTTGCGTCAAACAAACTTGGGCCCGTTACGTGGAACAAACTTGTGCCAGTTGCGTAGAACAAACTTCTGCCAGTTGCGTCAAACAAACTTGGGCCAGTTGCGTAGAACAAACTTGTGCCAGTTGTGTCAAACAAACTTGTGCCAGTTGCATCAAACAAACTTGTGTCAGTTGCGTAGAACAAACTTGAGCCAGTTGCGTAGAACAAACTTGTGCCAGTTGTGTAGAGCAAACTTGTGCCAGTTGTGTCAAACAAACTTGTGCCAGTTGCGTAGAACAAACTTATGCCAGTTGCATAGAACAAACTTGTGACAGTTGTGTCAAACAAACTTGGGCCAGTTGCGTAGAACAAACTTGTGCCAGATGCGTAGGACAAACATGTGCCAGTTGTGTCAAACAAACTTGTGCCAGTTATGTAGAACAAACTTGTGCCAGTTGTGTCAGACAAACTTGTGCCAGTTGCGTAGAACAAACTTGTGCTAGTTGTGTCAAACAAACTTGTGCCAGTTGCGTCAAACAAACTTGGGCCAGTTGCGTCGAACAAACTTGTGCCAGTTGCGTCAAAGAAACTTGTGCCAGTTGCGTAGAACAAACTTGTGCCAGTTGCATAGAACAAACTTGTGCCAGTTTTGTAGAACAACCTTGTGCCAGTTGCGTCAAACAACCTTGTGCCAGTTGCGTGAAACAAACTTGTGCACGTTGCGTCAAAAAAACTTGTGCCAGTTGTGTCAAACAAACTTGTGCCAGTTGGGTCGAATAAACTTGTGCCAGTTGCGTTAAACAAACTTGTGCCAGTTGCGTAGAACAAACTTGTGCCAGTTGCGTTGAACAAACTTGTGCCAGTTGTGTCAAACAAACTTGTGCCAGTTGCATCGAAGAAACCTGTGCCAGTTGCGTAGAACAAACTTGTGCCAGTTGCATAGAACAAACTTGTGCCACTTGCGTCGAACAAACTTGTGCCACTTGCGTCGAACAAACTTGTGCCACCTGCGCAGAACAAACTTTTGCCAGTTGCGTAGAACAAACTTGTGCCAGTTGCGTCGAACAAACTTGTGCCAGTTGCATAGAACAAACTTGTGCCAGTTGCGTAGAACAAACCTATGCCACTGGGATCAAACAAACTTGTGCCAGTTGCGTTGAACAAACTTCTGCCAGTTCCGTCAAACAAACTTGGGCCAGTTACGTAGAACAAACTTGTGACAGTTGCGTCAAACAAACTTTTGCCAGTTGCGTCAAACAAACTTGTGCCAGTTTCGTAGAACAAACTTGAGCCAGTTGCGTAGAACAAACTTGTGCCAGTTGTGTTGAGCAAACTTGTACCAGTTGTGTCAAACAAACTTGTGCCAGTTGCGTAGAACAAAATTATGCCATTTGCGTAAAACAGACTTGTGCGAATTGTGTCAAACAAACTTGGGCCAGTTGCGTAGAACAAACTTGTGCTAGATGTGTAGGACAAACATGTGCCAGTTGTGTCAAAGAAACTTGTGCTAGTTGCGTAAAACAAACTTGAGCCAGTTGCGTAGAACAAACTTGTGCCAGTTGCATCGAACAAACTTGTGCCAGTTGCGTGGAACAAACTTGAGGCAGTTGCGCAGAACAAACTTGTGCCATTTAAGTCAAACAGACTTGTGCCAGTTGCGTCAAACAAATTTATGCCAGTTGCATAGAACAAACTTGTGCCAGTTGCGTAGACCAAATTTGTGCCAGTTGCGTAGAACAAATTTGTACCAGTTGCGTAGAACAAACTTGTGCCAGTTGCGTCGAACAAACTTGTGCCAGTCTCGTCGAACAAACTTGTGCCAGTTGTGTAGAACAAACTTGTGCCAGTTTTGTCAAACAAACTTGTGCCAGTTGCGTCAAACAAACTTGGGCCAGTTGCGTCGAACAAACTTGTGCCAGTTTCGTCAAAGAAACTTGTGCCAGTTGCGTAGAACAAACTTATGCCATCTGCGTCAAACAAACTTGTGTCAGTTGCATAGAACAAACTTGTGCCAGTTGAGTAGAAAAACCTTGTGCCAGTTGCGTCAAACAACCTTGTGCCAATTGCGTCAAACAAACTTGTGCCAGTTGCGTCAAAAAAACTTGTGCCAGTTGCGTTAAACAAACTTTAGCCAGTTGGGTCGAATAAACTTGTGCCAGTTGCGTTAAACAAACTTGTGCCAGTTGCGTCGAACAAACTTGTGCCATTTGCATCGAACAATCTTGTGCCAGTTGTGTCGAACAAGCTTGTGCCAGTTGCGTCAAACAAACTTGTGCCAGTTGCATCGAATAAAATTGTGCCTGTTGCGTAGAACAAACTGTGCCAGTTCTGTCAAACAAACTTTTGCCAGTTGCATAGAACAAACTTGTGCCACTTGCGTCGAACAAACTTGTGCCAGTTGCATAGAACAAACTTTTGCCAGTTGCGTAGAACAAACTTGTGCCAGTTGCTTCAAACAAACTTGTGCCGGTTGCGTAGAACAAACTTGTGCCAGTTGCGTAGAACAAACTTGTGCCAGTTACGTAGAACAAACTTGTGCCAGTTGCGTAGAACAAACTTGTGCTAGTTGCGTCAAACAAACTTGGGCCAGTTGCATAGAACAAACTTGTGCCAGTTGCGTAGAACAAACATGTGCCAGTTGCGTCAAACAAACTTGTGCCTGTTGCGAAGAACAAACTTGAGCCAGTTGCGTAGAACAAACTTGTGCCAGTTGCGTCGAACAGACTTGTGACAGTTGCGTTGAACAAACTTGTTGCAGTTACGTAGAACAAACTTGTGCCAGTTGCGTCGAACAAACTTGTAACAGTCTCGTCGAACAAACTTGTGCCAGTTGTGTAGAACAAACTTGTGCCAGTTTTGTCAAACAAACTTGTGCCAGTTGCGTCAAACAAACTTGGGCCAGTTGCGTTGAACAAACTTGTGCCAGTTTAGTCAAAGAAACTTGTGCCAGTTGCATAGAACAAACTTGTGCCATCTGCGTCAAACAAACTTGTGTCAATTGCATAGAACAAACTTGTGCCAGTTGAGTAGAACAACCTTGTGCCAGTTGCGTCAAACAACCTTGTGCCAGTTGCGTCAAACAAACTTGTGCCAGTTGCGTCAAAAAAACTTTTGCCAGTTGCGTCAAACAAACTTTTGCCAGTTGGGTCGAATAAACTTGTGCCAGTTGCGTTAAACAAACTTGTGACAGTTGCGTCGAACAAACTTGTGCCATTTGCATCGAACAATCTTGTGCCAGTTGTGTCGAACAAGCTTGTGCCAGTTGTGTCAAACAAACTTGTGCCAGTTGCATCGAACAAGCATGTGCCCGTTGCGTAGAACAAACTGTGCCAGTTCTGTCAAACAAACTTGTGCCAGTTGCATAGAACAAACTTGTGCCACTTGCGTCGAACAAACTTGTGCCAGTTGCGTAGAACAAACTTTTGCTAGTTGCGTAGAACAAACTTGTGCCAGTTGTGTCAAACAAACTTGTGCCGGTTGCGTAGAACAAACTTGTGCCAGTTGCGTAGAACAAACTTGTGCCAGTTACGTAGAACAAACTTGTGCCAGTTGCGTAGAACAAACTTGTGCTAGTTGCGTCAAACAAACTTTTGCCAGTTGCATAGAACAAACTTGTGCCAGTTGCGTCAAACAAACTTGTGCCAGTTGCGTCAAACAAACTTGTGCCTGTTGCGAAGAGCAAACTTGAGCCAGTTGCGTAGAACAAACTTGTGCCAGTTGCGTCGAACAGACTTGTGACAGTTGCGTTGAACAAACTTGTGGCAGTTGCGTAGAAAAACTTGTGCCAGTTGCATAGAACAAACTTGTGCCAGTTGCGTCAAACAAACTTCTGCCAGTTGCATAGAACAAACTTGTGCCAGTTGCGTAGAACAAACTTGGGCCAGTTGCATAGAACAAACATGTGCCAGTTGCGAAGAACAAACTTGTGCCAATTGCATCAAACAAACCTGTGCCAGTTGCGTAGAACAAACTTGTGCCAGTTGCGTAGAACAAACTTGTGCCAGTTGCGTCGAACAAACTTGTGCCAGTTGCATCGAACGAACTTGTGCCAGTTGTGTTGGACAAACTTGTGCCAGTTGCGTCGAACAAACTTGTGACAATTGCGTAGAAAAAAACATGTGCCAGTTGTTTCAAACAAAGTTTTGCCAGTTTCGTCAAACAAACTTGTGCCTGTTGCGTCAAACAAACTTGTGCCAGTTGCTTAGAACAAACTTGTGCCAGTTGCGTAGAACAAACTTGTGCCAGTTGCGTAGAACAAACATGTGCCAGATGCGTAGGACAAACTTGTGCCAGTTGCATCAAACAAACTTGTGCCAGTTGCGTAGAACAAACTTGAACCAGTTGCGTAGAACAAACTTGTGCCACTTGCATCGAACAAACTGGCGCCAGTTGCATTGAACAAACTTGTGCCAGTTGCGCAGAACAAACTTGTGCCAGTTGCGTAGAACAAACTTGTGCCACTTGCATCGAACAAACTGGCGCCAGTTGCATTGAACAAACTTGTGCCAGTTGCGCAGAACAAACTTGTGCCAGTTAAGTCAAACAGACTTGTGCCAGTTGCTTCAAACAAATTTATGCCAGTTGCATAGAACTGACTTGTGCCAGTTGCATCGAACAAACTTGTGCCAGTTGCGTCGAACACACTTGTGCCAGTTGCGTCGGACAAACTTGTGCCAATTGCGTCGAACAAACTTGTGCCAGTTGTGTCAAACAAACTTGTGCCACTTGCATAAAGCAAACTTGTGCCAGTTGCATCGAACAAACTTGTGCCAGTTGAGTAGAACAAAATTGTGCCAGTTACGTAGAACAAACTTGTGCAAGTTGTGTCAGACAAACTTGTGCCAGTTGCGTAGAACAAACTTGTGCCAGTTTCGTAGAACAAACTTGTGCCAGTTGCGTAGAACAAACTTGTGCCAGTTGTGAAGAACAAACTTGTGCCAGTTGCGCCGAACAAACTTGTGCCAGTTGCGTCGAACAATCTTGTGCCAGTTTCGTCGAACAAACTTGTGCCAGTTGCGTAGAACAAACTTGTGCCAGTTGTGTCAAACAAATTTGTGCCAGTTGCGTTAAACAAACTTGGGCCAATTGCGTCGAACAAACTTGTGCCGGTTGTGTCGAAGAAACTTGTGCCAGTTGCGTAGAACAAACTTGTGCCAGTTGCTTCAAACAAACTTGTGCCAGTTGCATAGAACAAACTTGTGCCAGTTGTGTAGAATAACCTTGTGCCAGTTGCGTCAAACAACCTTGTGCCAGTTGTGTAGAATAACCTTGTGCCAGTTGCGTCAAACAACCTTGTGCCAGTTGCGTCAAACAAACTTGTGGCAGTTGCGTCAAAAAAACTTGTGCCAGTTGCGTCAAACAAACTTGTGCCAGTTGGGTCGAATAAACTTGTGCCAGTTGCGTTAAACAAACTTGTGCCAGTTCGTCGAACAAACTTGTGCCATTTGCATCGAACAAACTTGTGCCAGTTGCTTCGAACAAACTTGTGCCAGTTGTGTCAAACAAACTTGTGCCAGTTGCATCGAACAAACTTGTGCCAGTTGCTTAGAACAAACTTGTGCCAGTTGTGTCAAACAAACTTGTGCCAGTTGCATAGAACAAACTTGTGCCACTTGCGTCGAACAAACTTGTGCCAGTTGCGTAGAAAAAACTTTTGCCAGTTGCGTAGAACAAACTTGTGCCAGATGTGTCAAACAAACTTGTGCCAGTTGCGTAGAACAAACTTGTGCCAGTTGCGTAGAACAAACTTGAGCCAGTTACGTAGAAAAAACTTGTGCCAGTTGCGTAGAACTAACTTCTGCCATTTGCGTAGAACAAACTTGTGCCAGTTACGTACAACAAACTTGTGCCAGTTGCGTAGAACAAACTTCTGCCAGTTGCGTCAAACAAACTTGTGCCAATTGCGTAGAACAAACTTGTGCCAGTTGCGTCAAATAAACTTGTGCCAGTTGCGTCAAACAAAATTGTGCCAGTTGCATAGAACAAACTTGAGCCAGTTGCGTCGAACAAACTTGTGCCAGTTGCGTAGAACAAACTTGTGTGAGTTGCGTAGAACAAAATTGTGCCAGTTGCGTAGAACAAACTTGTGCCAGTTGCGTCGAACAAACTTGTGCCAGTTGCATCGAACAAACTTGTGCCAGTTGCATCGAACAAACTTGTGCCAGATGCGTTGAACAAACTTGTGACAGTTGCGTAGAACAAACTTGTGCCAGTTGTTTCAAACAAACTTTTGCCAGTTGCGTCAAACAAACTTGTGCCAGTTGTGTCAAACAAACTTGTGCCAGTTGCAGAGAACAAACTTGTGTCACTTGTGTCGAACAAACTTGTGCCCGTTGCGTAGAACAAACTTTTGCCAGTTGCGTAGAATAAACTTGTGCCAGTTGTGTCAAACAAACTTGTGCCAGTTGCGTAGAACAAACTTGTGCCAGTTGCGTAGAACATACTTGTGTCAGTTACGTACAACAAACTTGTGCCAGTTGCGTCAAACAAACTTGGGCCAGTTGCATAAAACAAACTTGTGCCAGTTGCGTCAAACAAACTTGTGCCAGTTGCGTCAAACAAACTTGTGCCAATTGCGTAGAACAAACTTGAGCCAGTTGCATAGAACAAATTTGTGCCAGTTGCGTCGAACAGACTTGTGACAGTTGCATTGAACACACTTGTGCCAGTTGCGTAGAACAAACTTGTGCCAGTTGCATAGAACAAACTTTTGCGAGTTGTGTCAAACAAACTTCTGCCAGTTACATAGAACAAACTTGTGCCAGTTGCGTAGAACAAACTTGGGCCAGTTGCATAGAACAAACTTGTGCCAGTTGCGAAGAACAATCTTATGCCAATTGCGTCAAACAAACTAGTGATAGTGGTGTAGAACAAACTTGTGCCAGTTGCGTAGAACAAACTTGGGCCAGTTGCGTCGAACAAACTTGTGCTAGTTGCGTCGAACAAACTTGTGCCACTTGCATCGAACAAACTTGTGACAGTTGTGTTAGACAAACTTGTGCCAGTTGCGTCGAACAAACTTGTGACACTTGCGTAGAACAAATTTGTGCCAGTTGTTTCAAACAAACTTTTGCCAGTTGCTTAGAACAAACTTGTGCCAGTTGCGTAGAACAAACTTGTGCCAGTTGTGTCAAACAAACTTTTGCCAGATGCGTAGGACAAACTTGTGCCAGTTGCGTAGAACAAACTTGAGCCAGTTGCGTAGAACAAACTTGTGCCAGTTGCATCGAACAAACTTGCACCAGTTGCATTGAACAAACTTGTGCCAGTTGCGCAGAACAAACTTGTGCCAGTTAAATCAAACAGACTTGTCCCGGTTGCGTAGAACAAACTTGTGCCAGTTGCGTAGAACAAACTTTTGCCAGATGGGTAGGACAAACTTGTGCCAGTTGCGTCGAACAAACTTGTGCCAGTTGCGTCAGACAAACTTGTGCCAGTTGCGTCGAACAACCTTGTGCCAGTTGTGTCAAACAAACTTGTGCCAGTTGTGTCAAACAAACTTTTTCCAGTTGCGTCAAACAAACCTGTGCCAGTTGCGTCGAACAAACCTGTGCCAGTTGCGTCGAACAAACTTGTGCCAGTTGCGTAGAACAACCTTGTCCCAGTTGCGTCGGACAAACTTGTGCCAGTTGCGTCAAACAAACTTGTGCCAGTTGCATCGAACAAACTTGTGCCAGTTGCGTCGAACACACTCGTGCCAGCTGCGTCGGACAAACTTGTGCCAATTGCGTCGAACAAACTTGTGCCAGTTGTGTCAAACAAACTTATGCCAGTTGCATAAAACAAACTTGTGCCAGTTGCGTCGAACAAATTTGTGCCAGTTGCGTAGAACAAACTTGTGCCAGTTACGTAGAACAAACTTGTGCCAGTTGTGTCAGACAAACTTGTGCCAGTTGCGTAGAACAAACTTGTGCCAGTTTCGTAGAACAAACTTGGGCCAGTTGCGTCGAACAAACTTGTGCCAGTTGCGTCGAACAATCTTGTGCCTGTTTCGTCGAACAAACTTGTGCCAGTTGCATAGACAAACTTGTGCCAGTTGTGTCAAACAAACTTGTGCCAGTTGCATCAAACAAACTTGGGCCAGTTGCGTCAAACAAACTTGTACCACTTGTGTCGAAGAACCTTGTGCCAGTTGCATAGAACAAACTTGTGCCAGTTTCGTAGAACAAACTTGTGCCAGTTACGTAGAACAAACTTGTGCCAGTTGTGTCAAACAAACTTGTGCCAGTTGCGTAGAACAAACTTGTGCCAGTTCCATAGAACAAACTTGTGCCACTTGCGTAGAACAAACTTGTGCCAGTTGCGTCAAACAAACTTCTGCCAGTTGCGCAGAACAAACTTGTGCCAGTTGCGTAGAACAAACTTGTGCCAGTTGCGTCAAACAAACTTGTGCCAGTTGCTTAGAACAAACTTGTGCCAGTTGCGTCAAACAAACTTGTGCCAGTTGCGTAGAACAAACTTGAGCCAGTTGCGTAGAACAAACTTGTGCCAGTTGCATAGAACAAAATTGTGAGAGTTGCGTTGAACAAACTTGTGCCAGTTGTTTCAAACAAACTTTTGCCAGTTACGTCAAACAAACTTGGGCCAGTTGCGTCGAACAAACTTGTGCCAGTTGCGTAGAACAAACTTGTGCCAGTTGTGTCAAACAAACTCTTGCCAGTTGCGTCAAACAAACTTGGGCCAGTTGCGTCAAACAAATTTATGCCAGTTGCATAGAACAAACTTGTGCCAGTAGCGTAGAACAAACTTGTGCCAGTTGCATCGAACAAACTTGTGCCAGTTGCGTCGAACACACTTGTGCCAGTTGCGTCGGACAAACTTGTGCCAATTGCGTAGAACAATCTTGTGCCAGTTGCGTAGCACAAACTTATGCCAGTTGCGTCGGACAAACTAGTGCCAGTTGCGCCGAACAAACTTGTGCCAGTTGCGTAGAACAAACTTGTGCCAGTTGTGTCAAACAAACTTTTGCCAGTCGCGTCAAACAAACTTGGGCTAGTTGCGTCGAACAAACTTGTGCCAGTTGTGTCAGACAAACTTGTGCCACTTACGTAGAACAAACTTGTGCCAGTTGCGAACTACAAACTTGTGCCAGTTGCGTTGAACAAACTTGGGCCAGTTGCATCAAACAAACTTGTGCCAGTTGCGTCGTACAAACTTGTGCCAGTTGCGTTGAACAAACTTGTGCCAGTTGATTAGAACAAACTTGAGCCAGTTGCGTAGAACAAACTTGTGCCAGTTGCGTAGAACAAACATTTTCCCGTTGCGTAGAACAAACTTGTGCCAGTTGCATAGAAAAAACTTGTGCCCGTTGTTTCAAACAAACTTTTGTCTGTTGCGTCAAACAAACTTGTGCCAGTTGCGTCGAACAAACTTGTGCCAGTTGCGTAGAACAAACTTGTGCCATTTGCGTCAAAAAACTTGTGCCAGTTGCGTAGAACAAACTTGTGCTAGTTGCGTAGAACAAATTTGTGCCAGTTGCGTCGTACAAACTTGTGCCAGTTGCATAGAACAAACTCGTGCCAGTTGCGAAGAACAAACTTGGGCCTGTTGCATAGAACAAACTTGTGCCAGTTGCGATGAACAAACTTGTGCCAGTTGCGATGAACAAACTTGTGCCAGTTGCATCAAACAAACTTGTGACAGTTGAGTAGAACAAACTTGTGCCAGTTGCGTAGAACAAACTTGTGCCAGTTGCATCAAACAAACTTGTGCCAGTTGCGTCGAACAAACTTGTGTCAGTTGCATCGAACAAACTTGTGTCAATTGCATAGAACAAACTTGTGCCAGTTTCGTCGAACAAACTTGTGCCAGTTGCGTAGAACAAACTTGTGCCAGTTGCGTCGAACAAGCTTGTGCCAGTTGTGTCAAACAAACTTGTGTCAATTGCATAGAACAAACTTGTGCCAGTTGCGTCAAACAAACTTGGGCCAGTTGCGTCGAACAAACTTGTGCCAGTTGCGTCGAAGAAACTTGTGCCAGTTGCGTAGAACAAACTTGTGCCAGTTGCGTCAAACAAACTTGTGCCAGTTGCATAGAACAAACTTGTGCCAGTTGTGTAGAGCAACCTTGTGCCAGTTGCGTCAAACAACCTTGTGCCAGTTGCTTAGAACAAACTTGTGCCAGTTGCGCCAAACAAATTTATACCAGTTGCATAGAACAAACTTGTGCCAGTTGCGTAGAACAAACTTGTGCCAGTTGCATTGAACAAACTTGTGCCAGTTGCGTCGAACATACTTGTGCCAGTTGCGTCGGACAAACTTGTGCCAATTGCGTCGAACAAACTTGTGCCAATTGCGTAGAACAAACTTGTGCCAGTTGTGTCAAACAAACTTGTGCCAGTTGCATAAAACAAACTTTTGCCAGTTGCGTCGAACAAACTTGTGCCAGTTGCATAGAACAAACTTGTGCCAGTTACGTAGAACAAACTTGTGCAAGTTGCGTAGAAAAAACTTTTGCCAGTTCCATAGAACAAACTTGTGCCAGTTACGTAGAACAAACTTGTGCCAGTTGTGTCAGACAAACTTGTGGAAGTTGCGTAGAACAACCTTGTGCCAGTTGCGTAGAACAAACTTGTGCCAGTTGCGTCGAACAAACTTGTGCCAGTTGTGTCAAACAAACTTGTGCCAGTTTCGTCGAACAAACTTGTGTCAGTTGCGTAGAACAAACTTGTGCCAGTTGTGTCAAACAAACTTGTGCCAGTTGCGTCAAACAAACTTGGGCCAGTTGCGTCGAACAAACTTGTGCCAGTTGCGTCGAAGAAACTTGTGCCAGTTGCGTAGAACAAACTTGTGCCAGTTGAGTAGAACAAACTTGTGCCAGTTGCGTAGAACAAACTTGTGCCAGTTGCATAGAACAAACTTGTGCCAGTTTTGTAGAACAACCTTGTGCCAGTTGCGTCAAACAACCTTGTGCCAGTTGCATCAAACAAACTTGTGCCAGTTGCGTAGAACAAACTTGTGCCAGTTGCGTAGAACAAACTTGTGCCAGTTGCATAGAACAAACTTGTGCCAGTTTTGTAGAACAACCTCGTGCCAGTTGCGACAAACAGACTTGTGCCAATTGCGTCAAACAACCTTGTGCCAGTTGCGTCAAAAAAACTTGTGCCAGTTGTGTCAAACAAACTTGTGCCAGTTGGGTCGAATAAACTTGTGCCAGTTGCGTTAAACAAACTTGTGCCAGTTGCGTCGAACAAACTTGTGCCAGTTGCGTCGAACAAACTTCTGCCAGTTGCGTCAAACAAACTTGTGCCAGTTGCATCGAAAAAACTTGTGCCAGTTGCGTAGAACAAACTTGTGCCAGTTGCATAGAACAAACTTGTGCCACTTGCGTCGAACAAACTTGTGCCAGTTGCGCAGAACAAACTTTTGCCAGTTGCGTAGAACAAACTTGTGCCAGTTTTGTCAAACTAACTTGTGCCAGTTGCGTAGAACAAACTTGTGCCCGTTATGTGGAACAAACTTGTGCCAGTTGCATAGAACAAACTTCTGCCAGTTGCGTCAAACAAACTTGGGCCAGTTGCGTCGAACAAACTTGTGCCAGTTGCGTCAAACAAACTTGTGCCAGTTGCGTCAAACAAACTTGTGCCAGTTGCGTAGAAGAAACTTATGCCAGTTGCGTCGAACAAACTTGTGCCAGTTCCGTGGAACAAACTTTTGCCAGTTGCGTAGAACAAACTTGTGCCAGTTGTGTAGAACAATCTTGTGCCAGTTGCGTAGAACAAACTTGTGCCAGTTGCGTCAAACAAACTTGTGCCAGTTGCGTAGAACAAACTTGTGCCTGTTGCGTAGAACAAACTTGTGCCAGTTTCGTCAAACAATCTTGTGCCAGTTGCGAAGAACAAACTTGTGCCTGTTGCATAGAACAAAATTGTGCCAGTTGCGTAGAACAACTTTGTGCCAGTTGCGTAGAACAAACTTGTGCCAGTTGCGTAGAACAAACTTGTGCCAGTTGCGTAGAACAAACTTGTGCCAGTTGCGTAGAACAAACTTGTGTCAGTTGCGTAGAACAAACTTGTGCCAGTTGCGTAGAACAAACTTGTGCCAGTTGCGTCAAACAAACTTGGGCCAGTTGCGTAGAACAAACTTGTGCCAGTTGCGAACTACAAACTTGTGCCAGTTTCGTAGGACAAACTTGTGCCAGTTGCATCAAACAAACTTGTGCCAGTTGCGTAGAACAAACTTGCGCCAGTTGCGAACTACAATCTTGTGCCACTTACGTAGGACAAACTTGCGCCAGTTGCGTCAAAGAAACTTGTGACAGTTGCGTCAAATAATCTTGTTCCAGTTGCGTCAAATAAACTTGTGCCAGTTACGTAGAACAACTTTGTGCCAGTTGCGTAGAACAATCTTGTGCCAGTTGCGTAGAACAAACTTGTGCTAGTTGCGTAGAACAAACTTGTGCCAGTTGCGTAGAACAAACTTGTGTCAGTTGCGTAGAACAAACTTGTGCCAGTTGCGTCAAACAAACTTGGGCCAGTTGCGAAGAACAAACTTGTGCCAGTTGCGTCAAACAAACTTGTGCCAGTTTCGTAGGACAAACTTGTGCCAGTTGCGTCAAACAAACTTGTGCCAGTTGCATAGAACAAACTTGTGCCAGTTGAGAACTACAAACTTGTGCCACTTGCGTAGGACAAACTTGTGCCAGTTGCATCAAAGAAACTTGTGCCAGTTGCATCAAATAAACTTGTGCCAGTTGCGCAGAACAAACTTGTGAAAGTTGCGTAGAACAAACTTGTGCCAGTTGCGTCGAATAAACTTGTGCCAGTTGCGTTGAACAAACTTGTGCCAGTTGCGTCGAACAAACTTGTGCCAGTTGCGTCGAACAAACTTGTGCCAGTTGCGTCAAACAAACTTGTGCCAGTTGCATCGAACAAAGTTGTGCCAGTTGCGTGGAACAAACTTGTGGCAGTTGCGCAGAACAAACTTGTGCCATTTAAGTCAAACAGACTTGTGCCAGTTGCGTCAAACAAATTTATGCCAGTTGCATAGAACAAACTTGTGCCAGTTGCGTAGACCAAATTTGTGCCAGTTGCGTAGAACAAATTTGTACCTGTTGCGTAGAACAAACTTGTGCCAGTTGCGTCGAACAAACTTGTGCCAGTCTCGTCGAACAAACTTGTGCCAGTTGTGTAGAACAAACTTGTGCCAGTTTTGTCAAACAAACTTGTGCCAGTTGCGTCAAACAAACTTGGGCCAGTTGCGTCGAACAAACTTGTGCCAGTTTCGTCAAAGAAACTTGTGCCAGTTGCGTAGAACAAACTTGTGCCATCTGCGTCAAACAAACTTGTGTCAGTTGCATAGAACAAACTTGTGCCAGTTGAGTAGAAAAACCTTGTGCCAGTTGCGTCAAACAACCTTGTGCCAATTGCGTCAAACAAACTTGTGCCAGTTGCGTCAAAAAAACTTGTGCCAGTTGCGTTAAACAAACTTTAGCCAGTTGGGTCGAATAAACTTGTGCCAGTTGCGTTAAACAAACTTGTGCCAGTTGCGTCGAACAAACTTGTGCCATTTGCATCGAACAATCTTGTGCCAGTTGTGTCGAACAAGCTTGTGCCAGTTGCGTCAAACAAACTTGTGCCAGTTGCATCGAATAAAATTGTGCCTGTTGCGTAGAACAAACTGTGCCAGTTCTGTCAAACAAACTTTTGCCAGTTGCATAGAACAAACTTGTGCCACTTGCGTCGAACAAACTTGTGCCAGTTGCGTAGAACAAACTTTTGCCAGTTGCGTAGAACAAACTTGTGCCAGTTGCTTCAAACAAACTTGTGCCGGTTGCGTAGAACAAACTTGTGCCAGTTGCGTAGAACAAACTTGTGCCAGTTACGTAGAACAAACTTGTGCCAGTTGCGTAGAACAAACTTGTGCTAGTTGCGTCAAACAAACTTGGGCCAGTTGCATAGAACAAACTTGTGCCAGTTGCGTAGAACAAACATGTGCCAGTTGCGTCAAACAAACTTGTGCCTGTTGCGAAGAACAAACTTGAGCCAGTTGCGTAGAACAAACTTGTGCCAGTTGCGTCGAACAGACTTGTGACAGTTGCGTTGAACAAACTTGTTGCAGTTGCGTAGAACAAACTTGTGCCAGTTGCGTCGAACAAACTTGTAACAGTCTCGTCGAACAAACTTGTGCCAGTTGTGTAGAACAAACTTGTGCCAGTTTTGTCAAACAAACTTGTGCCAGTTGCGTCAAACAAACTTGGGCCAGTTGCGTTGAACAAACTTGTGCCAGTTTAGTCAAAGAAACTTGTGCCAGTTGCATAGAACAAACTTGTGCCATCTGCGTCAAACAAACTTGTGTCAATTGTATAGAACAAACTTGTGCCAGTTGAGTAGAACAACCTTGTGCCAGTTGCGTCAAACAACCTTGTGCCAGTTGCGTCAAACAAACTTGTGCCAGTTGCGTCAAAAAAACTTTTGCCAGTTGCGTCAAACAAACTTTTGCCAGTTGGGTCGAATAAACTTGTGCCAGTTGCGTTAAACAAACTTGTGACAGTTGCGTCGAACAAACTTGTGCCATTTGCATCGAACAATCTTGTGCCAGTTGTGTCGAACAAGCTTGTGCCAGTTGTGTCAAACAAACTTGTGCCAGTTGCATCGAACAAGCATGTGCCCGTTGCGTAGAACAAACTGTGCCAGTTCTGTCAAACAAACTTGTGCCAGTTGCATAGAACAAACTTGTGCCACTTGCGTCGAACAAACTTGTGCCAGTTGCGTAGAACAAACTTTTGCTAGTTGCGTAGAACAAACTTGTGCCAGTTGTGTCAAACAAACTTGTGCCGGTTGCGTAGAACAAACTTGTGCCAGTTGCGTAGAACAAACTTGTGCCAGTTACGTAGAACAAACTTGTGCCAGTTGCGTAGAACAAACTTGTGCTAGTTGCGTCAAACAAACTTTTGCCAGTTGCATAGAACAAACTTGTGCCAGTTGCGTCAAACAAACTTGTGCCAGTTGCGTCAAACAAACTTGTGCCTGTTGCGAAGAACAAACTTGAGCCAGTTGCGTAGAACAAACTTGTGCCACTTGCGTCGAACAGACTTGTGACAGTTGCGTTGAACAAACTTGTGGCAGTTGCGTAGAAAAACTTGTGCCAGTTGCATAGAACAAACTTGTGCCAGTTGCGTCAAACAAACTTCTGCCAGTTGCATAGAACAAACTTGTGCCAGTTGCGTAGAACAAACTTGGGCCAGTTGCATAGAACAAACATGTGCCAGTTGCGAAGAACAAACTTGTGCCAATTGCATCAAACAAACCTGTGCCAGTTGCGTAGAACAAACTTGTGCCAGTTGCGTAGAACAAACTTGTGCCAGTTGCGTCGAACAAACTTGTGCCAGTTGCATCGAACGAACTTGTGCCAGTTGTGTTGGACAAACTTGTGCCAGTTGCGTCGAACAAACTTGTGACAATTGCGTAGAAAAAAACATGTGCCAGTTGTTTCAAACAAAGTTTTGCCAGTTTCGTCAAACAAACTTGTGCCTGTTGCGTCAAACAAACTTGTGCCAGTTGCTTAGAACAAACTTGTGCCAGTTGCGTAGAACAAACTTGTGCCAGTTGCGTAGAACAAACATGTGCCAGATGCGTAGGACAAACTTGTGCCAGTTGCATCAAACAAACTTGTGCCAGTTGCGTAGAACAAACTTGAACCAGTTGCGTAGAACAAACTTGTGCCACTTGCATCGAACAAACTGGCGCCAGTTGCATTGAACAAACTTGTGCCAGTTGCGCAGAACAAACTTGTGCCAGTTAAGTCAAACAGACTTGTGCCAGTTGCTTCAAACAAATTTATGCCAGTTGCATAGAACTAACTTGTGCCAGTTGCATCGAACAAACTTGTGCCAGTTGCGTCGAACACACTTGTGCCAGTTGCGTCGGACAAACTTCTGCCAATTGCGTCGAACAAACTTGTGCCAGTTGTGTCAAACAAACTTGTGCCACTTGCATAAAGCAAACTTGTGCCAGTTACGTAGAACAAACTTGTGCCAGTTGCGTAGAACAAAATTGTGCCAGTTACGTAGAACAAACTTGTGCAAGTTGTGTCAGACAAACTTGTGCCAGTTGCGTAGAACAAACTTGTGCCAGTTTCGTAGAACAAACTTGTGCCAGTTGCGTAGAACAAACTTGTGCCAGTTGTGAAGAACAAACTTGTGCCAGTTGCGCCGAACAAACTTGTGCCAGTTGCGTCGAACAATCTTGTGCCAGTTTCGTCGAACAAACTTGTGCCAGTTGCGTAGAACAAACTTGTGCCAGTTGTGTCAAACAAATTTGTGCCAGTTGCGTTAAACAAACTTGGGCCAATTGCGTCGAACAAACTTGTGCCGGTTGTGTCGAAGAAACTTGTGCCAGTTGCGTAGAACAAACTTGTGCCAGTTGCTTCAAACAAACTTGTGCCAGTTGCATAGAACAAACTTGTGCCAGTTGTGTAGAATAACCTTGTGCCAGTTGCGTCAAACAACCTTGTG
Organism: Macrobrachium rosenbergii; assembly: GCA_039081455.1. Classification (NCBI taxonomy): domain Eukaryota; kingdom Metazoa; phylum Arthropoda; class Malacostraca; order Decapoda; family Palaemonidae; genus Macrobrachium; species Macrobrachium rosenbergii. The sequence continues at coordinate 63,034,949 of JANJGK010000010.1, read as the reverse complement.
CCAGTTGTGTAGAATAACCTTGTGCCAGTTGCGTCAAACAACCTTGTGCCAGTTGCGTCAAACAAACTTGTGGCAGTTGCGTCAAAAAAACTTGTGCCAGTTGCGTCAAACAAACTTGTGCCAGTTGGGTCGAATAAACTTGTGCCAGTTGCGTTAAACAAACTTGTGCCAGTTCGTCGAACAAACTTGTGCCATTTGCATCGAACAAACTTGTGCCAGTTGCTTCGAACAAACTTGTGCCAGTTGTGTCAAACAAACTTGTGCCAGTTGCATCGAACAAACTTGTGCCAGTTGCTTAGAACAAACTTGTGCCAGTTGTGTCAAACAAACTTGTGCCAGTTGCATAGAACAAACTTGTGCCACTTGCGTCGAACAAACTTGTGCCAGTTGCGTAGAAAAAACTTTTGCCAGTTGCGTAGAACAAACTTGTGCCAGATGTGTCAAACAAACTTGTGCCAGTTGCGTAGAACAAACTTGTGCCAGTTGCGTAGAACAAACTTGAGCCAGTTACGTAGAAAAAACTTGTGCCAGTTGCGTAGAACTAACTTCTGCCATTTGCGTAGAACAAACTTGTGCCAGTTACGTACAACAAACTTGTGCCAGTTGCGTAGAACAAACTTCTGCCAGTTGCGTCAAACAAACTTGTGCCAATTGCGTAGAACAAACTTGTGCCAGTTGCGTCAAATAAACTTGTGCCAGTTGCGTCAAACAAAATTGTGCCAGTTGCATAGAACAAACTTGAGCCAGTTGCGTCGAACAAACTTGTGCCAGTTGCGTAGAACAAACTTGTGTCAGTTGCGTAGAACAAAATTGTGCCAGTTGCGTAGAACAAACTTGTGCCAGTTGCGTCGAACAAACTTGTGCCAGTTGCATCGAACAAACTTTTGCCAGTTGCATCGAACAAACTTGTGCCAGATGCGTTGAACAAACTTGTGACAGTTGCGTAGAACAAACTTGTGCCAGTTGTTTCAAACAAACTTTTGCCAGTTGCGTCAAACAAACTTGTGCCAGTTGTGTCAAACAAACTTGTGCCAGTTGCAGAGAACAAACTTGTGTCACTTGTGTCGAACAAACTTGTGCCCGTTGCGTAGAACAAACTTTTGCCAGTTGCGTAGAATAAACTTGTGCCAGTTGTGTCAAACAAACTTGTGCCAGTTGCGTAGAACAAACTTGTGCCAGTTGCGTAGAACATACTTGTGTCAGTTATGTACAACAAACTTGTGCCAGTTGCGTCAAACAAACTTGGGCCAGTTGCATAAAACAAACTTGTGCCAGTTGCGTCAAACAAACTTGTGCCAGTTGCGTCAAACAAACTTGTGCCAATTGCGTAGAACAAACTTGAGCCAGTTGCATAGAACAAACTTGTGCCAGTTGCGTCGAACAGACTTGTGACAGTTGCATTGAACACACTTGTGCCAGTTGCGTAGAACAAACTTGTGCCAGTTGCATAGAACAAACTTTTGCGAGTTGTGTCAAACAAACTTCTGCCAGTTACATAGAACAAACTTGTGCCAGTTGCGTAGAACAAACTTGGGCCAGTTGCATAGAACAAACTTGTGCTAGTTACGTCGAACAAACTTGTGCCACTTGCATCGAACAAACTTGTGACAGTTGTGTTAGACAAACTTGTGCCAGTTGCGTCGAACAAACTTGTGACACTTGCGTAGAACAAATTTGTGCCAGTTGTTTCAAACAAACTTTTGCCAGTTGCTTAGAACAAACTTGTGCTAGTTGCGTAGAACAAACTTGTGCCAGTTGTGTCAAACAAACTTTTGCCAGATGCGTAGGACAAACTTGTGCCAGTTGCGTAGAACAAACTTGAGCCAGTTGCGTAGAACAAACTTGTGCCAGTTGCATCGAACAAACTTGCACCAGTTGCATTGAACAAACTTGTGCCAGTTGCGCAGAACAAACTTGTGCCAGTTAAATCAAACAGACTTGTCCCGGTTGCGTAGAACAAACTTGTGCCAGTTGCGTAGAACAAACTTTTGCCAGATGGGTAGGACAAACTTGTGCCAGTTGCGTCGAACAAACTTGTGCCAGTTGCGTCAGACAAACTTGTGCCAGTTGCGTCGAACAACCTTGTGCCAGTTGTGTCAAACAAACTTGTGCCAGTTGTGTCAAACAAACTTTTTCCAGTTGCGTCAAACAAACCTGTGCCAGTTGCGTCGAACAAACCTGTGCCAGTTGCGTCGAACAAACTTGTGCCAGTTGCGTAGAACAACCTTGTCCCAGTTGCGTCGGACAAACTTGTGCCAGTTGCGTCAAACAAACTTGTGCCAGTTGCATCGAACAAACTTGTGCCAGTTGCGTCGAACACACTCGTGCCAGTTGCGTCGGACAAACTTGTGCCAATTGCGTCGAACAAACTTGTGCCAGTTGTGTCAAACAAACTTATGCCAGTTGCATAAAACAAACTTGTGCCAGTTGCGTCGAACAAATTTGTGCCAGTTGCGTAGAACAAACTTGTGCCAGTTACGTAGAACAAACTTGTGCCAGTTGTGTCAGACAAACTTGTGCCAGTTGCGTAGAACAAACTTGTGCCAGTTTTGTAGAACAAACTTGGGCCAGTTGCGTCGAACAAACTTGTGCCAGTTGCGTCGAACAATCTTGTGCCTGTTTCGTCGAACAAACTTGTGCCAGTTGCATAGACAAACTTGTGCCAGTTGTGTCAAACAAACTTGTGCCAGTTGCATCAAACAAACTTGGGCCAGTTGCGTCAAACAAACTTGTACCACTTGTGTCGAAGAACCTTGTGCCAGTTGCATAGAACAAACTTGTGCCAGTTTCGTAGAACAAACTTGTGCCAGTTACGTAGAACAAACTTGTGCCAGTTGTGTCAAACAAACTTGTGCCAGTTGCGTAGAACAAACTTGTGCCAGTTGCGTAGAACAAACTTGTGCCACTTGCGTAGAACAAACTTGTGCCAGTTGCGTCAAACAAACTTGTGCCAGTTGCGCAGAACAAACTTGTGCCAGTTGCGTAGAACAAACTTGTGCCAGTTGCGTCAAACAAACTTGTGCCAGTTGCTTAGAACAAACTTGTGCCAGTTGCGTCAAACAAACTTGTGCCAGTTGCATAGAACAAACTTGAGCCAGTTGCGTAGAACAAACTTGTGCCAGTTGCATAGAACAAAATTGTGAGAGTTGCGTTGAACAAACTTGTGCCAGTTGTTTCAAACAAACTTTTGCCAGTTACGTCAAACAAACTTGGGCCAGTTGCGTCGAACAAACTTGTGCCAGTTGCGTAGAACAAACTTGTGCCAGTTGTGTCAAACAAACTCTTGCCAGTTGCGTCAAACAAACTTGGGCCAGTTGCGTCAAACAAATTTATGCCAGTTGCATAGAACAAACTTGTGCCAGTAGCGTAGAACAAACTTGTGCCAGTTGCATCGAACAAACTTGTGCCAGTTGCGTCGAACACACTTGTGCCAGTTGCGTTGGACAAACTTGTGCCAATTGCGTAGAACAAACTTGTGCCAGTTGCGTAGCACAAACTTATGCCAGTTGCGTCGGACAAACTAGTGCCAGTTGCGCCGAACAAACTTGTGCCAGTTGCGTAGAACAAACTTGTGCCAGTTGTGTCAAACAAACTTTTGCCAGTCGCGTCAAACAAACTTGGGCTAGTTGCGTCGAACAAACTTGTGCCAGTTGTGTCAGACAAACTTGTGCCACTTACGTAGAACAAACTTGTGCCAGTTGCGAACTACAAACTTGTGCCAGTTGCGTTGAACAAACTTGGGCCAGTTGCATCAAACAAACTTGTGCCAGTTGCGTCGTACAAACTTGTGCCAGTTGCGTTGAACAAACTTGTGCCAGTTGATTAGAACAAACTTGAGCCAGTTGCGTAGAACAAACTTGTGCCAGTTGCGTAGAACAAACATTTTCCAGTTGCGTAGAACAAACTTGTGCCAGTTGCATAGAAAAAACTTGTGCCCGTTGTTTCAAACAAACTTTTGTCTGTTGCGTCAAACAAACTTGTGCCAATTGCGTCGAACAAACTTGTGCCAGTTGCGTAGAACAAACTTGTGCCATTTGCGTCAAAAAACTTGTGCCAGTTGCGTAGAACAAACTTGTGCTAGTTGCGTAGAACAAATTTGTGCCAGTTGCGTCGTACAAACTTGTGCCAGTTGCATAGAACAAACTCGTGCCAGTTGCGAAGAACAAACTTGGGCCTGTTGCATAGAACAAACTTGTGCCAGTTGCGATGAACAAACTTGTGCCAGTTGCGATGAACAAACTTGTGCCAGTTGCATCAAACAAACTTGTGACAGTTGAGTAGAACAAACTTGTGCCAGTTGCGTAGAACAAACTTGTGCCAGTTGCATCAAACAAACTTGTGCCAGTTGCGTCGAACAAACTTGTGTCAGTTGCATCGAACAAACTTGTGTCAATTGCATAGAACAAACTTGTGCCAGTTTCGTCGAACAAACTTGTGCCAGTTGCGTAGAACAAACTTGTGCCAGTTGCGTCGAACAAGCTTGTGCCAGTTGTGTCAAACAAACTTGTGTCAATTGCATAGAACAAACTTGTGCCAGTTGCGTCAAACAAACTTGGGCCAGTTGCGTCGAACAAACTTGTGCCAGTTGCGTCGAAGAAACTTGTGCCAGTTGCGTAGAACAAACTTGTGCCAGTTGCGTCAAACAAACTTGTGCCAGTTGCATAGAACAAACTTGTGCCAGTTGTGTAGAGCAACCTTGTGCCAGTTGCGTCAAACAACCTTGTGCCAGTTGCTTAGAACAAACTTGTGCCAGTTGCGCCAAACAAATTTATACCAGTTGCATAGAACAAACTTGTGCCAGTTGCGTAGAACAAACTTGTGCCAGTTGCATTGAACAAACTTGTGCCAGTTGCGTCGAACATACTTGTGCCAGTTGCGTCGGACAAACTTGTGCCAATTGCGTCGAACAAACTTGTGCCAATTGCGTAGAACAAACTTGTGCCAGTTGTGTCAAACAAACTTGTGCCAGTTGCATAAAACAAACTTTTGCCAGTTGCGTCGAACAAACTTGTGCCAGTTGCATAGAACAAACTTGTGCCAGTTACGTAGAACAAACTTGTGCAAGTTGCGTAGAAAAAACTTTTGCCAGTTCCATAGAACAAACTTGTGCCAGTTACGTAGAACAAACTTGTGCCAGTTGTGTCAGACAAACTTGTGCAAGTTGCGTAGAACAACCTTGTGCCAGTTGCGTAGAACAAACTTGTGCCAGTTGCGTCGAACAAACTTGTGCCAGTTGTGTCAAACAAACTTGTGCCAGTTTCGTCGAACAAACTTGTGTCAGTTGCGTAGAACAAACTTGTGCCAGTTGTGTCAAACAAACTTGTGCCAGTTGCGTCAAACAAACTTGGGCCAGTTGCGTCGAACAAACTTGTGCCAGTTGCGTCGAAGAAACTTGTGCCAGTTGCGTAGAACAAACTTGTGCCAGTTGAGTATAACAAACTTGTGCCAGTTGCGTAGAACAAACTTGTGCCAGTTGCATAGAACAAACTTGTGCCAGTTTTGTAGAACAACCTTGTGCCAGTTGCGTCAAACAACCTTGTGCCAGTTGCATCAAACAAACTTGTGCCAGTTGCGTAGAACAAACTTGTGCCAGTTGCGTAGAACAAACTTGTGCCAGTTGCATAGAACAAACTTGTGCCAGTTTTGTAGAACAACCTCGTGCCAGTTGCGACAAACAGACTTGTGCCAATTGCGTCAAACAACCTTGTGCCAGTTGCGTCAAAAAAACTCGTGCCAGTTGTGTCAAACAAACTTGTGCCAGTTGGGTCGAATAAACTTGTGCCAGTTGCGTTAAACAAACTTGTGCCAGTTGCGTCGAACAAACTTGTGCCAGTTGCGTCGAACAAACTTCTGCCAGTTGCGTCAAACAAACTTGTGCCAGTTGCATCGAAAAAACTTGTGCCAGTTGCGTAGAACAAACTTGTGCCAGTTGCATAGAACAAACTTGTGCCACTTGCGTCGAACAAACTTGTGCCAGTTGCGTAGAACAAACTTGTGCCCGTTACGTGGAACAAACTTGTGCCAGTTGCATAGAACAAACTTCTGCCAGTTGCGTCAAACAAACTTGGGCCAGTTGCGTCGAACAAACTTGTGCCAGTTGCGTCAAACAAACTTGTGCCAGTTGCGTCAAACAAACTTGTGCCAGTTGCGTAGAAGAAACTTATGCCAGTTGCGTCGAACAAACTTGTGCCAGTTCCGTGGAACAAACTTTTGCCAGTTGCGTAGAACAAACTTGTGCCAGTTGTGTAGAACAATCTTGTGCCAGTTGCGTAGAACAAACTTGTGCCAGTTGCGTCAAACAAACTTGTGCCAGTTGCGTAGAACAAACTTGTGCCTGTTGCGTAGAACAAACTTGTGCCAGTTTCGTCAAACAATCTTGTGCCAGTTGCGAAGAACAAACTTGTGCCTGTTGCATAGAACAAAATTGTGCCAGTTGCGTAGAACAACTTTGTGCCAGTTGCGTAGAACAAACTTGTGCCAGTTGCGTAGAACAAACTTGTGCCAGTTGCGTAGAACAAACTTGTGCCAGTTGCGTAGAACAAACTTGTGTCAGTTGCGTAGAACAAACTTGTGCCAGTTGCGTAGAACAAACTTGTGCCAGTTGCGTCAAACAAACTTGGGCCAGTTGCGTAGAACAAACTTGTGCCAGTTGCGAACTACAAACTTGTGCCAGTTTCGTAGGACAAACTTGTGCCAGTTGCATCAAACAAACTTGTGCCAGTTGCGTAGAACAAACTTGCGCCAGTTGCGAACTACAATCTTGTGCCACTTACGTAGGACAAACTTGCGCCAGTTGCGTCAAAGAAACTTGTGACAGTTGCGTCAAATAATCTTGTTCCAGTTGCGTCAAATAAACTTGTGCCAGTTACGTAGAACAACTTTGTGCCAGTTGCGTAGAACAATCTTGTGCCAGTTGCGTAGAACAAACTTGTGCTAGTTGCGTAGAACAAACTTGTGCCAGTTGCGTAGAACAAACTTGTGTCAGTTGCGTAGAACAAACTTGTGCCAGTTGCGTCAAACAAACTTGGGCCAGTTGCGAAGAACAAACTTGTGCCAGTTGCGTCAAACAAACTTGTGCCAGTTTCGTAGGACAAACTTGTGCCAGTTGCGTCAAACAAACTTGTGCCAGTTGCATAGAACAAACTTGTGCCAGTTGAGAACTACAAACTTGTGCCACTTGCGTAGGACAAACTTGTGCCAGTTGCATCAAAGAAACTTGTGCCAGTTGCATCAAATAAACTTGTGCCAGTTGCGCAGAACAAACTTGTGAAAGTTGCGTAGAACAAACTTGTGCCAGTTGCGTCGAATAAACTTGTGCCAGTTGCGTTGAACAAACTTGTGCCAGTTGCGTCGAACAAACTTGTGCCAGTTGCGTCGAACAAACTTGTGCCAGTTGCGTCAAACAAACTTGTGCCAGTTGCATCGAACAAAGTTGTGCCAGTTGCGTGGAACAAACTTGTGGCAGTTGCGCAGAACAAACTTGTGCCATTTAAGTCAAACAGACTTGTGCCAGTTGCGTCAAACAAATTTATGCCAGTTGCATAGAACAAACTTGTGCCAGTTGCGTAGACCAAATTTGTGCCAGTTGCGTAGAACAAATTTGTACCAGTTGCGTACAACAAACTTGTGCCAGTTGCGTCGAACAAACTTGTGCCAGTCTCTTCGAACAAACTTGTGCCAGTTGTGTAGAACAAACTTGTGCCAGTTTTGTCAAACAAACTTGTGCCAGTTGCGTCAAACAAACTTGGGCCAGTTGCGTCGAACAAACTTGTGCCAGTTTCGTCAAAGAAACTTGTGCCAGTTGCGTAGAACAAACTTGTGCCATCTGCGTCAAACAAACTTGTGTCAGTTGCATAGAACAAACTTGTGCCAGTTGAGTAGAAAAACCTTGTGCCAGTTGCGTCAAACAACCTTGTGCCAATTGCGTCAAACAAACTTGTGCCAGTTGCGTCAAAAAAACTTGTGCCAGTTGCGTCAAACAAACTTTAGCCAGTTGGGTCGAAAAACTTGTGCCAGTTGCGTTAAACAAACTTGTGCCAGTTGCGTCGAACAAACTTGTGCCATTTGCATCGAACAATCTTGTGCCAGTTGTGTCGAACAAGCTTGTGCCAGTTGCGTCAAACAAACTTGTGCCAGTTGCATCGAATAAAATTGTGCCCGTTGCGTAGAACAAACTGTGCCAGTTCTGTCAAACAAACTTTTGCCAGTTGCATAGAACAAACTTGTGCCACTTGCGTCGAACAAACTTGTGCCAGTTGCGTAGAACAAACTTTTGCCAGTTGCGTAGAACAAACTTGTGCCAGTTGCTTCAAACAAACTTGTGCCGGTTGCGTAGAACAAACTTGTGCCAGTTGCGTAGAACAAACTTGTGCCAGTTACGTAGAACAAACTTGTGCCAGTTGCGTAGAACAAACTTGTGCTAGTTGCGTCAAACAAACTTGGGCCAGTTGCATAGAACAAACTTGTGCCAGTTGCGTAGAACAAACATGTGCCAGTTGCGTCAAACAAACTTGTGCCTGTTGTGAAGAACAAACTTGAGCCAGTTGCGTAGAACAAACTTGTGCCAGTTGCGTCGAACAGACTTGTGACAGTTGCGTTGAACGAACTTGTTGCAGTTGCGTAGAACAAACTTGTGCCAGTTGCGTCGAACAAACTTGTAACAGTCTCGTCGAACAAACTTGTGCCAGTTGTGTAGAACAAACTTGTGCCAGTTTTGTCAAACAAACTTGTGCCAGTTGCGTCAAACAAACTTGGGCCAGTTGCGTTGAACAAACTTGTGCCAGTTTAGTCAAAGAAACTTGTGCCAGTTGCATAGGACAAACTTGTGCCATCTGCGTCAAACAAACTTGTGTCAATTGCATAGAACAAACTTGTGCCAGTTGAGTAGAACAACCTTGTGCCAGTTGCGTCAAACAACCTTGTGCCAGTTGCGTCAAACAAACTTGTGCCAGTTGCGTCAAAAAAACTTTTGCCAGTTGCGTCAAACAAACTTTTGCCAGTTGGGTCGAATAAACTTGTGCCAGTTGCGTTAAACAAACTTGTGACAGTTGCGTCGAACAAACTTGTGCCATTTGCATCGAACAATCTTGTGCCAGTTGTGTCGAACAAGCTTGTGCCAGTTGTGTCAAACAAACTTGTGCCAGTTGCATCGAACAAGCATGTGCCCGTTGCGTAGAACAAACTGTGCCAGTTCTGTCAAACAAACTTGTGCCAGTTGCATAGAACAAACTTGTGCCACTTGCGTCGAACAAACTTGTGCCAGTTGCGTAGAACAAACTTTTGCTAGTTGCGTAGAACAAACTTGTGCCAGTTGTGTCAAACAAACTTGTGCCGGTTGCGTAGAACAAACTTGTGCCAGTTGCGTAGAACAAACTTGTGCCAGTTACGTAGAACAAACTTGTGCCAGTTGCGTAGAACAAACTTGTGCTAGTTGCGTCAAACAAACTTTTGCCAGTTGCATAGAACAAACTTGTGCCAGTTGCGTCAAACAAACTTGTGCCAGTTGCGTCAAACAAACTTGTGCCTGTTGCGAAGAACAAACTTGAGCCAGTTGCGTAGAACAAACTTGTGCCAGTTGCGTCGAACAGACTTGTGACAGTTGCGTTGAACAAACTTGTGGCAGTTGCGTAGAACAAACCTGTGCCAGTTGCATAGAACAAACTTGTGCCAGTTGCGTCAAACAAACTTCTGCCAGTTGCATAGAACAAACTTGTGCCAGTTGCGTAGAACAAACTTGGGCCAGTTGCATAGAACAAACATGTGCCAGTTGCGAAGAACAAACTTGTGCCAATTGCATCAAACAAACCTGTGCCAGTTGCGTAGAACAAACTTGTGCCAGTTGCGTAGAACAAACTTGTGCCAGTTGCGTCGAACAAACTTGTGCCAGTTGCATCGAACGAACTTGTGCCAGTTGTGTTGGACAAACTTGTGCCAGTTGCGTCGAACAAACCTGTGACAATTGCGTAGAAAAAAAACATGTGCCAGTTGTTTCAAACAAAGTTTTGCCAGTTTCGTCAAACAAACTTGGGCCTGTTGCGTCAAACAAACTTGTGCCAGTTGCTTAGAACAAACTTGTGCCAGTTGCGTAGAACAAACTTGTGCCAGTTGCGTAGAACAAACTTGTGCCAGATGCGTAGGACAAACTTGTGCCAGTTGCGTCAAACAAACTTGTGCCAGTTGCGTAGAACAAACTTGAACCAGTTGCGTAGAACAAACTTGTGCCACTTGCATCAAACAAACTGGCGCCAGTTGCATTGAACAAACTTGTGCCAGTTGCGCAGAACAAACTTGTGCCAGTTAAGTCAAACAGACTTGTGCCAGTTGCTTCAAACAAATTTATGCCAGTTGCATAGAACTAACTTGTGCCAGTTGCATCGAACAAACTTGTGCCAGTTGCGTCGAACACACTTGTGCCACTTGCGTCGGACAAACTTGTGCCAATTGCGTCGAACAAACTTGTGCCAGTTGTGTCAAACAAACTTGTGCCACTTGCATAAAACAAACTTGTGCCAATTGCATCGAACAAACTTGTGCCAGTTGCGTAGAACAAAATTGTGCCAGTTACGTAGAACAAACTTGTGCAAGTTGTGTCAGACAAACTTGTGCCAGTTGCGTAGAACAAACTTGTGCCAGTTTCGTAGAACAAACTTGTGCCAGTTGCGTAGAACAAACTTGTGCCAGTTGTGAAGAACAAACTTGTGCCAGTTGCGCCGAACAAACTTGTGCCAGTTGCGTCGAACAATCTTGTGCCAGTTTCGTTGAACAAACTTGTGCCAGTTGCGTAGAACAAACTTGTGCCAGTTGTGTCAAACAAATTTGTGCCAGTTGCGTCAAACAAACTTGGGCCAATTGCGTCGAACAAACTTGTGCCGGTTGTGTCGAAGAAACTTGTGCCAGTTGCGTAGAACAAACTTGTGCCAGTTGCGTAGAACAAACTTGTGCCAGTTGCATAGAACAAACTTGTGACAGTTGTGTAGAATAACCTTGTGCCAGTTGCGTCAAACAACCTTGTGCCAGTTGTGTAGAATAACCTTGTGCCAGTTGCGTCAAACAACCTTGTGCCAGTTGCGTCAAACAAACTTCTGCCAGTTGCGTCAAAAAAACTTGTGCCAGTTGCGTCAAACAAACTTGTGCCAGTTGTGTCAAACAAACGTGTGCCAGTTGCGTCGAACAAGCTTTTGCCAGTTGTGTCAAACAAACTTGTGTCAATTGCATAGAACAAACTTGTGCCAGTTGCGTCAAACAAACTTGGGCCAGTTGCGTCGAACAAACTTGTGCCAGTTGCGTCGAAGAAACTTGTGCCAGTTGCGTAGAACAAACTTGTGCCAGTTGCATCAAACAAACTTGTGCCAGTTGCATAGAACAAACTTGTGCCAGTTGTGTAGAGCAACCTTGTGCCAGTTGCGTCAAACAACCTTGTGCCAGTTGCGTCAAACAAACTTGTGCCAGTTGCGTCAAACAAATTTATACCAGTTGCATAGAACAAACTTGTGCCAGTTGCGTAGAACAAACTTGTGCCAGTTGCATTGAACAAACTTGTGCCAGTTGCGTCGAACACACTTGTGCCAGTTGCGTCGGACAAACTTGTGCCAATTGCGTCGAACAAACTTGTGCCAATTGCGTAGAACAAACTTGTGCCAGTTGTGTCAAACAAACTTGTGCCAGTTGCATAAAACAAACTTTTGCCAGTTGCGTCGAACAAACTTGTGCCAGTTGCATAGAACAAACTTGTGCCAGTTACGTAGAACAAACTTGTGCCAGTTGTGTCAGACAAACTTGTGCAAGTTGCGTAGAACAAACTTTTGCCAGTTCCATAGAACAAACTTGTGCCAGTTACGTAGAACAAACTTGTGCCAGTTGTGTCAGACAAACTTGTGCAAGTTGCGTAGAACAACCTTGTGCCAGTTGCGTAGAAAAAACTTGTGCCAGTTGCGTCGAACAAACTTGTGCCAGTTGTGTCAAACAAACTTGTGCCAGTTTCGTCGAACAAACTTGTGTCAGTTGCGTAGAACAAACTTGTGCCAGTTGTGTCAAACAAACTTGTGCCAGTTGCGTCAAACAAACTTGGGCCAGTTGCGTCGAACAAACTTGTGCCAGTTGCGTCGAAGTAACTTGTGCCAGTTGCGTAGAACAAACTTGTGCCAGTTGAGTAGAACAAACTTGTACCAGTTGCGTAGAACAAACTTGTGCCAGTTGCATAGAACAAACTTGTGCCAGTTTTGTAGAACAACCTTGTGCCAGTTGCGTCAAACAACCTTGTGCCAGTTGCATCAAACAAACTTGTGCCAGTTGCGTAGAACAAACTTGTGCCAGTTGCGTAGAACAAACTTGTGCCAGTTGCATACAACAAACTTGTGCCAGTTTTGTAGAACAACCTCGTGCCAGTTGCGACAAACAGACTTGTGCCAATTGCGTCAAACAACCTTGTGCCAGTTGCGTCAAAAAAACTTGTGCCAGTTGTGTCAAACAAACTTGTGCCAGTTGGGTCGAATAAACTTGTGCCAGTTGCGTTAAACAAACTTGTGCCAGTTGCGTCGAACAAACTTGTGCCAGTTGCGTCGAACAAACTTCTGCCAGTTGCGTCAAACAAACTTGTGCCAGTTGCATCGAAAAAACTTGTGCCAGTTGCGTAGAACAAACTTGTGCCAGTTGCATAGAACAAACTTGTGCCACTTGCGTCGAACAAACTTGTGCCAGTTGCGCAGAACAAACTTTTGCCAGTTGCGTAGAACAAACTTGTGCCAGTTTTGTCAAACTAACTTGTGCCAGTTGCGTAGAACAAACTTGTGGCCGTTACGTGGAACAAACTTGTGCCAGTTGCATAGAACAAACTTCTGCCAGTTGCGTCAAACAAACTTGGGCCAGTTGCGTCGAACAAACTTGTGCCAGTTGCGTCAAACAAACTTGTGCCAGTTGCATCAAACAAACTTGTGCCAGTTGCGTAGAAGAAACTTATGCCAGTTGCGTCGAACAAACTTGTGCCAGTTCCATGGAACAAACTTTTGCCAGTTGCGTAGAACAAACTTGTGCCAGTTGTGTAGAACAATCTTGTGCCAGTTGCGTAGAACAAACTTGTGCCAGTTGCGTCAAACAAACTTGTGCCAGTTGCGTAGAACAAACTTGTGCCTGTTGCGTAGAACAAACTTGTGCCAGTTTCGTCAAACAATCTTGTGCCAGTTGCGAAGAACAAACTTGTGCCTGTTGCATAGAACAAAATTGTGCCAGTTGCGTAGAACAACTTTGTGCCAGTTGCGTAGAACAAACTTGTGCCAGTTGCGTAGAACAAACTTGTGCCAGTTGCGTAGAACAAACTTGTGCCAGTTGCGTAGAACAAACTTGTGTCAGTTGCGTAGAACAAACTTGTGCCAGTTGCGTAGAACAAACTTGTGCCAGTTGCGTCAAACAAACTTGGGCCAGTTGCGTAGAACAAACTTGTGCCAGTTGCGAACTACAAACTTGTGCCAGTTTCGTAGGACAAACTTGTGCCAGTTGCATCAAACAAACTTGTGCCAGTTGCGTAGAACAAACTTCTGCCAGTTGCGAACTACAATCTTGTGCCACTTACGTAGGACAAACTTGCGCCAGTTGCGTCAAAGAAACTTGTGACAGTTGCGTCAAATAATCTTGTTCCAGTTGCGTCAAATAAACTTGTGCCAGTTACGTAGAACAACTTTGTGCCAGTTGCGTAGAACAATCTTGTGCCAGTTGCGTAGAACAAACTTGTGCTAGTTGCGTAGAACAAACTTATGCCAGTTGCGTAGAACAAACTTGTGTCAGTTGTGTAGAACAAACTTGTGCCAGTTGCGTCAAACAAACTTGGGCCAGTTGCGAAGAACAAACTTGTGCCAGTTGCGTCAAACAAACTTGTGCCAGTTTCGTAGGACAAACTTGTGCCAGTTGCGTCAAACAAACTTGTGCCAGTTGCATAGAACAAACTTGTGCCAGTTGAGAACTACAAACTTGTGCCACTTGCGTAGGACAAACTTGTGCCAGTTGCGTCAAAGAAACTTGTGCCAGTTGCATCAAATAAACTTGTGCCAGTTGCGCAGAACAAACTTGTGAAAGTTGCGTAGAACAAACTTGTGCCAGTTGCGTCGAATAAACTTGTGCCAGTTGCGTTGAACAAACTTGTGCCAGTTGCGTCGAACAAACTTGTGCCAGTTGCGTCGAACAAACTTGTGCCAGTTGCGTCAAACAAACTTGTGCCAGTTGCATCGAACAAAGCTGTGCCAGTTGCGTGGAACAAACTTGTGGCAGTTGCGCAGAACAAACTTGTGCCATTTAAGTCAAACAGACTTGTGCCAGTTGCGTCAAACAAATTTATGCCAGTTGCATAGAACAAACTTGTGCCAGTTGCGTAGACCAAATTTGTGCCAGTTGCGTAGAACAAATTTGTACCAGTTGCGTACAACAAACTTGTGCCAGTTGCGTCGAACAAACTTGTGCCAGTCTCGTCGAACAAACTTGTGCCAGTTGTGTAGAACAAACTTGTGCCAGTTTTGTCAAACATACTTGTGCCAGTTGCGTCAAACAAACTTGGGCCAGTTGCGTCGAACAAACTTGTGCCAGTTTCGTCAAAGAAACTTGTGGCAGTAGCGTAGAACAAACTTGTGCCATCTGCGTCAAACAAACTTGTGTCAGTTGCATAGAACAAACTTGTGCCAGTTGAGTAGAAAAACCTTGTGCCAGTTGCGTCAAACAACCTTGTGCCAATTGCGTCAAACAAACTTGTGCCAGTTGCGTCAAAAAAACTTGTGCCAGTTGCGTGAAACAAACTTTAGCCAGTTGGGTCGAAAAACTTGTGCCAGTTGCGTTAAACAAACTTGTGCCAGTTGCGTCGAACAAACTTGTGCCATTTGCATCGAACAATCTTGTGCCAGTTGTGTCGAACAAGCTTGTGCCAGTTGCATCGAATAAAATTGTGCCCGTTGCGTAGAACAAACTGTGCCAGTTCTGTCAAACAAACTTTTGCCAGTTGCATAGAACAAACTTGTGCCACTTGCGTCGAACAAACTTGTGCCAGTTGCGTAGAACAAACTTTTGCCAGTTGCGTAGAACAAACTTGTGCCAGTTGCTTCAAACAAACTTGTGCCGGTTGCGTAGAACAAACTTGTGCCAGTTGCGTAGAACAAACTTGTGCCAGTTACGTAGAACAAACTTGTGCCAGTTGCGTAGAACAAACTTGTGCTAGTTGCGTCAAACAAACTTGGGCCAGTTGCATAGAACAAACTTGTGCCAGTTGCGTAGAACAAACATGTGCCAGTTGCGTCAAACAAACTTGTGCCTGTTGCGAAGAACAAACTTGAGCCAGTTGCGTAGAACAAACTTGTGCCAGTTGCGTCGAACAGACTTGTGACAGTTGCGTTGAACGAACTTGTTGCAGTTGCGTAGAACAAACTTGTGCCAGTTGCGTCGAACAAACTTGTAACAGTCTCGTCGAACAAACTTGTGCCAGTTGTGTAGAACAAACTTGTGCCAGTTTTGTCAAACAAACTTGTGCCAGTTGCGTCAAACAAACTTGTGCCAGTTGCGTTGAACATACTTGTGCCAGTTTAGTCAAAGAAACTTGTGCCAGTTGCATAGAACAAACTTGTGCCATCTGCGTCAAACAAACTTGTGTCAATTGCGTAGAACAAACTTGTGCCAGTTGAGTAGAACAACCTTGTGCCAGTTGCGTCAAACAACCTTGTGCCAGTTGCGTCAAACAAACTTGTGCCAGTTGCGTCAAAAAAACTTTTGCCAGTTGCGTCAAACAAACTTTTGCCAGTTGGGTCGAATAAACTTGTGCCAGTTGCGTTAAACAAACTTGTGACAGTTGCGTCGAACAAACTTGTGCCATTTGCATCGAACAATCTTGTGCCAGTTGTGTCGAACAAGCTTGTGCCAGTTGTGTCAAACAAACTTGTGCCAGTTGCATCGAACAAGCATGTGCCCGTTGCGTAGAACAAACTGTGCCAGTTCTGTCAAACAAACTTGTGCCAGTTGCATAGAACAAACTTGTGCCACTTGCGTAGAACAAACTTTTGCTAGTTGCGTAGAACAAACTTGTGCCAGTTGTGTCAAACAAACTTGTGCCGGTTGCGTAGAACAAACTTGTGCCAGTTGCGTAGAACAAACTTGTGCCAGTTACGTAGAACAAACTTGTGCCAGTTGCGTAGAACAAACTTGTGCTAGTTACGTCAAACAAACTTTTGCCAGTTGCATAGAACAAACTTGTGCCAGTTGCGTCAAACAAACTTGTGCCAGTTGCGTCAAACAAACTTGTGCCTGTTGCGAAGAACAAACTTGAGCCAGTTGCGTAGAACAAACTTGTGCCAGTTGCGTCGAACAGACTTGTGACAGTTGCGTTGAACAAACTTGTGGCAGTTGCGTAGAACAAACTTGTGCCAGTTGCATAGAACAAACTTGTGCCAGTTGCGTCAAACAAACTTCTGCCAGTTGCATAGAACAAACTTGTGCCAGTTGCGTAGAACAAACTTGGGCCAGTTGCATAGAAAAAACATGTGCCAGTTGCGAAGAACAAACTTGTGCCAATTGCATCAAACAAACCTGTGCCAGTTGCGTAGAACAAACTTGTGCCAGTTGCGTAGAACAAACTTGTGCCAGTTTCTGTCGAACAAACTTGTGCCAGTTGCATCGAACGAACTTGTGCCAGTTGTGTTGGACAAACTTGTGCCAGTTGCGTCGAACAAACTTGTGACAATTGCGTAGAAAAAAACATGTGCCAGTTGTTTCAAACAAAGTTTTGCCAGTTTCGTCAAACAAACTTGTGCCAGTTGCTTAGAACAAACTTGTGCCAGTTGCGTAGAACAAACTTGTGCCAGTTGCGTAGAACAAACTTGTGCCAGATGCGTAGGACAAACTTGTGCCAGTTGCGTCAAACAAACTTGTGCCAGTTGCGTAGAACAAACTTGAACCAGTTGCGTAGAACAAACTTGTGCCACTTGCATCGAACAAACTGGCGCCAGTTGCATTGAACAAACTTGTGCCAGTTGCGCAGAACAAACTTGTGCCAGTTAAGTCAAACAGACTTGTGCCAGTTGCTTCAAACAAATTTATGCCAGTTGCATAGAACTAACTTGTGCCAGTTGCATCGAACAAACTTGTGCCAGTTGCGTCTAACACACTTGTGCCAGTTGCGTCGGACAAACTTGTGCCAATTGCGTCGAACAAACTTGTGCCAGTTGTGTCAAACAAACTTGTGCCACTTGCATAAAACAAACTTGTGCCAGTTGCATCGAACAAACTTGTGCCAGTTGCGTAGAACAAAATTGTGCCAGTTACGTAGAACAAACTTGTGCAAGTTGTGTCAGACAAACTTGTGCCAGTTGCGTAGAACAAACTTGTGCCAGTTTCGTAGAACAAACTTGTGCCAGTTGCGTAGAACAAACTTGTGCCAGTTGTGAAGAACAAACTTGTGCCAGTTGCGCCGAACAAACTTGTGCCAGTTGCGTCGAACAATCTTGTGCCAGTTTCGTCGAACAAACTTGTGCCAGTTGCGTAGAACAAACTTGTGCCAGTTGTGTCAAACAAATTTGTGCCAGTTGCGTCAAACAAACTTGGGCCAATTGCGTCGAACAAACTTGTGCCGGTTGTGTCGAAGAAACTTGTGCCAGTTGCGTCGAACAAACATGTGCCAGTTGCTTCAAACAAACTTGTGCCAGTTGCATAGAACAAACTTGTGCCAGTTGTGTAGAATAACCTTGTGCCAGTTGCGTCAAACAACCTTGTGCCAGTTGTGTAGAATAACCTTGTGCCAGTTGCGTCAAACAACATTGTGCCAGTTGCGTCAAACAAACTTCTGCCAGTTGCGTCAAAAAAACTTGTGCCAGTTGCGTCAAACAAACTTGTGCCAGTTGGGTCGAATAAACTTGTGCCAGTTGCGTTAAACAAACTTGTGCCAGTTCGTCGAACAAACTTGTGCCATTTGCATCGAACAAACTTGTGCCAGTTGCTTCGAACAAACTTGTGCCAGTTGTGTCAAACAAACTTGTGCCAGTTGCATCGAACAAACTTGTGCCAGTTGCGTAGAACAAACTTGTGCCAGTTGTGTCAAACAAACTTGTGCCAGTTGCATAGAACAAACTTGTGCCACTTGCGTCGAACAAACTTGTGCCAGTTGCGTAGAAAAAACTTTTGCCAGTTGCGTAGAACAAACTTGTGCCAGATGTGTCAAACAAACTTGTGCCAGTTGCGTAGAACAAACTTGTGCCAGTTGCGTAGAACAAACTTGAGCCAGTTACGTAGAAAAAACTTGTGCCAGTTGCATAGAACTAACTTCTGCCATTTGCGTAGAACAAACTTGTGCCAGTTACGTACAACAAACTTGTGCCAGTTGTGTAGAACAAACTTCTGCCAGTTGCGTCAAACAAACTTGTGCCAGTTGCGTAGAACAAACTTGTGCCAGTTGCGAACTACAAACTTGTGCCAGTTTCGTAGGACAAACTTGTGCCAGTTGCGTCAAACAAACTTGTGCCAGTTGCGTAGGACAAACTTGCGCCAGTTGCATAGAAAAAAATTGTGCCAGTTGCGTAGAACAACTTTGTGCCAGTTGCGTAGAACAAACTTGTGCCAGTTGCGTCGAACAAACTTGTGCCAGTTGCATCGAACAAACTTGTGCCAGTTGCATCGAACAAACTTGTGCCAGATGCGTTGAACAAACTTGTGACAGTTGCGTAGAACAAACTTGTGCCAGTTGTTTCAAACAAACTTTTGCCAGTTGCGTCAAACAAACTTGTGCCAGTTGTGTCAAACAAACTTGTGCCAGTTGCAGAGAACAAACTTGTGTCACTTGTGTCGAACAAACTTGTGCCCGTTGCGTAGAACAAACTTTTGCCAGTTGCGTAGAATTAACTTGTGCCAGTTGTGTCAAACAAACTTGTGCCAGTTGCGTAGAACAAACTTGTGCCAGTTGCGTAGAACATACTTGTGTCAGTTACGTAGAACAAACTTGTGCCAGTTGCGTCAAACAAACTTGGGCCAGTTGCATAAAACAAACTTGTGCCAGTTGCGTCAAACAAACTTGTGCCAGTTGCGTCAAACAAACTTGTGCCAATTGCGTAGAACAAACTTGAGCCAGTTGCATAGAACAAACTTGTGCCAGTTGCGTCGAACAGACTTGTGACAGTTGCATTGAACAAACTTGTGCCAGTTGCGTAGAACAAACTTGTGCCAGTTGCATAGAACAAACTTTTGCGAGTTGTGTCAAACAAACTTCTGCCAGTTACATGGAACAAACTTGTGCCAGTTGCGTAGAACAAACTTGGGCCAGTTGCATAGAACAAACTTGTGCCAGTTGCGAAGAACAAACTTATGCCAATTGCGTCAAACAAACTTGTGATAGTGGTGTAGAACAAACTTGTGCCAGTTGCGTAGAAAAAACTTGTGCCAGTTGCGTCGAACAAACTTGTGCTAGTTGCGTTGAACAAACTTGTGCCACTTGCATCGAACAAACTTGTGCCAGTTGTGTTAGACAAACTTGTGCCAGTTGCGTCGAACAAACTTGTGACACTTGCGTAGAACAAATTTGTGCCAGTTGTTTCAAACAAACTTTTGCCAGTTGCTTAGAACAAACTTGTGCCAGTTGCGTAGAACAAACTTGTGCCAGTTGTGTCAAACAAACTTTTGCCAGATGCGTAGGACAAACTTGTGCCAGTTGCGTAGAACAAACTTGAGCCAGTTGCGTAGAACAAACTTGTGCCAGTTGCATCGAACAAACTTGCACCAGTTGCATTGAACAAACTTGTGCCAGTTGCGCAGAACAAACTTGTGCCAGTTAAATCAAACAGACTTGTGCCGGTTGCGTAGAACAAACTTGTGCCAGTTGCGTAGAACAAACTTTTGCCAGATGGGTAGGACAAACTTGTGCCAGTTGCGTCGAACAAACTTGTGCCAGTTGCGTCAGACAAACTTCTGCCAGTTGCGTCGAACAACCTTGTGCCAGTTGTGTCAAACAAACTTGTGCCAGTTGTGTCAAACAAACTTTTCCCAGTTGCGTCAAACAAACCTGTGCCAGTTGCGTCGAACAAACCTGTGCCAGTTGCGTCGAACAAACTTGTGCCTGCGTAGAACAACCTTGTCCCAGTTGCGTCGGACAAACTTGTGCCAGTTGCGTCAAACAAACTTTGCCAGTTGCATCGAACAAACTTGTGCCAGTTGCGTCGAACACACTCGTGCCAGTTGCGTCGGACAAACTTGTGCCAATTGCGTCGAACAAACTTGTGCCAGTTGTGTCAAACAAACTTATGCCAGTTGCATAAAACAAACTTGTGCCAGTTGCGTCGAACAAATTTGTGCCAGTTGCGTAGAACAAACTTGTGCCAGTTGTGTCAAACAAACTTGTGCCAGTTGCATAGAACAAACTTGTGCCACTTGCGTCGAACAAACTTGTGCCAGTTGCGTAGAAAGAACTTTTGCCAGTTGCGTAGAACAAACTTGTGCCAGATGTGTCAAACAAACTTGTGCCAGTTGCGTAGAACAAACTTGTGCCAGTTGCGTAGAACAAACTTGAGCCAGTTACGTAGAAAAAACTTGTGCCAGTTGCGTAGAACTAACTTCTGCCATTTGCGTAGAACAAACTTGTGCCAGTTACGTACAACAAACTTGTGCCAGTTGTGTAGAACAAACTTCTGCCAGTTGCGTCAAACAAACTTGTGCCAGTTGCGTAGAACAAACTTGTGCCAGTTGCGAACTACAAACTTGTGCCAGTTTCGTAGGACAAACTTGTGCCAGTTGCGTCAAACAAACTTGTGCCAGTTGCGTAGGACAAACTTGCGCCAGTTGCATAGAAAAAAATTGTGCCAGTTGCGTAGAACAACTTTGTGCCAGTTGCGTAGAACAAACTTGTGCCAGTTGCGTCGAACAAACTTGTGCCAGTTGCATCGAACAAACTTGTGCCAGTTGCATCGAACAAACTTGTGCCAGATGCGTTGAACAAACTTGTGACAGTTGCGTAGAACAAACTTGTGCCAGTTGTTTCAAACAAACTTTTGCCAGTTGCGTCAAACAAACTTGTGCCAGTTGTGTCAAACAAACTTGTGCCAGTTGCAGAGAACAAACTTGTGTCACTTGTGTCGAACAAACTTGTGCCCGTTGCGTAGAACAAACTTTTGCCAGTTGCGTAGAATTAACTTGTGCCAGTTGTGTCAAACAAACTTGTGCCAGTTGCGTAGAACAAACTTGTGCCAGTTGCGTAGAACATACTTGTGTCAGTTACGTAGAACAAACTTGTGCCAGTTGCGTCAAACAAACTTGGGCCAGTTGCATAAAACAAACTTGTGCCAGTTGCGTCAAACAAACTTGTGCCAGTTGCGTCAAACAAACTTGTGCCAATTGCGTAGAACAAACTTGAGCCAGTTGCATAGAACAAACTTGTGCCAGTTGCGTCGAACAGACTTGTGACAGTTGCATTGAACAAACTTGTGCCAGTTGCGTAGAACAAACTTGTGCCAGTTGCATAGAACAAACTTTTGCGAGTTGTGTCAAACAAACTTCTGCCAGTTACATAGAACAAACTTGTGCCAGTTGCGTAGAACAAACTTGGGCCAGTTGCATAGAACAAACTTGTGCCAGTTGCGAAGAACAAACTTATGCCAATTGCGTCAAACAAACTTGTGATAGTGGTGTAGAACAAACTTGTGCCAGTTGCGTAGAAAAAACTTGTGCCAGTTGCGTCGAACAAACTTGTGCTAGTTGCGTTGAACAAACTTGTGCCACTTGCATCGAACAAACTTGTGCCAGTTGTGTTAGACAAACTTGTGCCAGTTGCGTCGAACAAACTTGTGACACTTGCGTAGAACAAATTTGTGCCAGTTGTTTCAAACAAACTTTTGCCAGTTGCTTAGAACAAACTTGTGCCAGTTGCGTAGAACAAACTTGTGCCAGTTGTGTCAAACAAACTTTTGCCAGATGCGTAGGACAAACTTGTGCCAGTTGCGTAGAACAAACTTGAGCCAGTTGCGTAGAACAAACTTGTGCCAGTTGCATCGAACAAACTTGCACCAGTTGCATTGAACAAACTTGTGCCAGTTGCGCAGAACAAACTTGTGCCAGTTAAATCAAACAGACTTGTGCCGGTTGCGTAGAACAAACTTGTGCCAGTTGCGTAGAACAAACTTTTGCCAGATGGGTAGGACAAACTTGTGCCAGTTGCGTCGAACAAACTTGTGCCAGTTGCGTCAGACAAACTTCTGCCAGTTGCGTCGAACAACCTTGTGCCAGTTGTGTCAAACAAACTTGTGCCAGTTGTGTCAAACAAACTTTTTCCAGTTGCGTCAAACAAACCTGTGCCAGTTGCGTCGAACAAACCTGTGCCAGTTGCGTCGAACAAACTTGTGCCAGTTGCGTAGAACAACCTTGTCCCAGTTGCGTCGGACAAACTTGTGCCAGTTGCGTCAAACAAACTTTGCCAGTTGCATCGAACAAACTTGTGCCAGTTGCGTCGAACACACTCGTGCCAGTTGCGTCGGACAAACTTGTGCCAATTGCGTCGAACAAACTTGTGCCAGTTGTGTCAAACAAACTTATGCCAGTTGCATAAAACAAACTTGTGCCAGTTGCGTCGAACAAATTTGTGCCAGTTGCGTAGAACAAACTTGTGCCAGTTACGTAGAACAAACTTGTGCCAGTTGTGTCAGACAAACTTGTGCCAGTTGCGTAGAACAAACTTGTGCCAGTTTCGTAGAACAAACTTGTGCCAGTTGCGTAGAACAAACTTGTGCCAGTTGCGAAGAACAAACTTGTGCCAGTTGCGTCGAACAAACTTGTGCCAGTTGTGTCGAACAATCTTGTGCCTGTTTCGTCGAACAAACTTGTGCCAGTTGCATAGACAAACTTGTGCCAGTTGTGTCAAACAAACTTGTGCCAGTTGCATCAAACAAACTTGGGCCAGTTGCGTCGAACAAACTTGTACCAGTTGTGTCGAAGAAACTTGTGCCAGTTGCATAGAACAAACTTGTGCCAGTTGCGTAGAACAAACTTGTGCCAGTTACGTAGAACAAACTTGTGCCAGTTGTGTCAAACAAACTTGTGCCAGTTGCGTAGAACAAACTTGTGCCAGTTGCGTAGAACAAACTTGTGCCACTTGCGTAGAACAAACTTGTGCCAGTTGCGTCAAACAAACTTGTGCCAGTTGCGCAGAACAAACTTGTGCCAGTTGCGTAGAACAAACTTGTGCCAGTTGCGTCAAACAAACTTGTGCCAGTTGCGTAGAACAAACTTGAGCCAGTTGCGTAGAACAAACTTGTGCCAGTTGCATAGAACAAAATTGTGAGAGTTGCGTTGAACAAACTTGTGCCAGTTGTTTCAAACAAACTTTTGCCAGTTATGTCAAACAAACTTGGGCCAGTTGCGTCGAACAAACTTGTGCCAGTTGCGTAGAACAAACTTGTGCCAGTTGTGTCAAACAAACTCTTGCCAGTTGCGTCAAACAAACTTGGGCCAGTTGCGTCAAACAAATTTAATGCCAGTTGCATAGAACAAACTTGTGCCAGTAGCGTAGAACAAACTTATGCCAGTTGCATCGAACAAACTTGTGCCAGTTGCGTAGAACAAACTTATGCCAGTTGCGTCGGACAAACTTGTGCCAGTTGCGTCGAACAAACTTGTGCCAGTTGCGTAGAACAAACTTGTGCCAGTTGTGTCAAACAAACTTTTGCCAGTCGCGTCAAACAAACTTGGGCTAGTTGCGTCGAACAAACTTGTGCCAGTTGTGTCAGACAAACTTGTGCCACTTACGTAGAACAAACTTGTGCCAGTTGCGAACTACAAACTTGTGCCAGTTGCGTTGAACAAACTTGGGCCAGTTGCATCAAACAAACTTGTGCCAGTTGCGTCGTACAAACTTGTGCCAGTTGCGTTGAACAAACTTGTGCCAGTTGCGCAGAACAAACTTGAGCCAGTTGCGTAGAACAAACTTGTGCCAGTTGCGTAGAACAAACATTTTCCAGTTGCGTGGAACAAACTTGTGCCAGTTGCATAGAAAAAACTTGTGCCCGTTGTTTCAAACAAACTTTTGTCTGTTGCGTCAAATAAACTTGTGCCAGTTGCGTCGAACAAACTTGTGCCAGTTGCGTAGAACAAACTTCTGCCATTTGCGTCAAAAAACTTGTGCCAGTTGCGTAGAACAAACTTGTGCTAGTTGCGTAGAACAAATTTGTGCCAGTTGCGTCGTACAAACTTGTGCCAGTTGCATAGAACAAACTCGTGCCAGTTGCGAAGAACAAAGTTGGGCCAGTTGCATAGAAAAAACTTGTGCCAGTTGCGATGAACAAACTTGTGCCACTTGCGATGAACAAACTTGTGCCAGTTGCATCAAACAAACTTGTGACAGTTGAGTAGAACAAACTTGTGCCAGTTGCGTAGAACAAACTTGTGCCAGTTGCATCAAACAAACTTGTGCCAATTGATTCGAACAAACTTGTGTCAGTTGCATCGAACAAACTTGTGTCAATTGCATAGAACAAACTTGCGCCAGTTTCGTCGAACAAACTTGTGCCAGTTGCGTAGAACAAACTTGTGCCAGTTGCGTCGAACAAGCTTGTGCCAGTTGTGTCAAACAAACTTGTGTCAATTGCATAGAACAAACTTGTGCCAGTTGCGTCAAACAAACTTGGGCCAGTTGCGTCGAACAAACTTGTGCCAGTTGCGTCGAAGAAACTTGTGCCAGTTGCGTAGAACAAACTTGTGCCAGTTGCGTCAAACAAACTTGTGCCAGTTGCATAGAACAAACTTGTGCCAGTTGTGTAGAGCAACCTTGTGCCAGTTGCGTCAAACAACCTTGTGCCAGTTGCGTCAAACAAACTTGTGCCAGTTGCGTCAAACAAATTTATACCAGTTGCATAGAACAAACTTGTGCCAGTTGCGTAGAACAAACTTGTGCCAGTTGCATTGAACAAACTTGTGCCAGTTGCGTCAAACTAACTGGTGCCAGTTGCGTCGGACAAACTTGTGTCAATTTCGTCGAACAAACTTGTGCCAATTGCGTAGAACAAACTTGTGCCAGTTGTGTCAAACAAACTTGTGCCAGTTGCATAAAACAAACTTTTGCCAGTTGCGTCGAACAAACTTGTGCCAGTTGCATAGAACAAACTTGTGCCAGTTACGTAGAACAAACTTGTGCCAGTTGTGTCAGACAAACTTGTGCAAGTTGCGTAGAACAAACTTTTGCCAGTTCCATAGAACAAACTTGTGCCAGTTACGTAGAACAAACTTGTGCCAGTTGTGTCAGACAAACTTGTGCAAGTTGCGTAGAACAAACTTGTGCCAGTTGCGTAGAACAAACTTGTGCCAGTTGCGTCGAACAAACTTGTGCCAGTTGCGTCAAACAAACTTGTGCCAGTTTCGTCGAACAAACTTGTGTCAGTTGCGTAGAACAAACTTGTGCCAGTTGTGTCAAACAAACTTGTGCCAGTTGCGTCAAACAAACTTGGGCCAGTTGCGTCGAACAAACTTGTGCCAGTTGCGTCGAAGAAATTTGTGCTAGTTGCGTAGAACAAACTTGTGCCAGTTGAGTAGAACAAACTTGTGCCACTTGCGTAGAACAAACTTGGGCCAGTTGCATAGAACAAACTTGTGCCAGTTTTGTAGAACAACCTTGTGCCAGTTGCGTCAAACAACCTTGTGCCAGTTGCATCAAACAAACTTGTGCCAGTTGCGTAGAACAAACTTGTGCCAGTTGCGTAGAACAAACTTGTGTCAGTTGCATAGAACAAACTTGTGCCAGTTTTGTAGAACAACCTCGTGCCAGTTGCGACAAACAGACTTGTGCCAATTGCGTCAAACAACCTTGTGCCAGTTGCGTCAAAAAAACTTGTGCCAGTTGTGTTAAACAAACTTGTGCCAGTTGGGTCGAATAAACTTGTGCCAGTTGCGTTAAACAAACTTGTGCCAGTTGCGTCGAACAAACTTGTGCCAGTTGCGTCGAACAAACTTCTGCCAGTTGCGTCAAACAAACTTGTGCCAGTTGCATCGAAAAAACTTGTGCCGGTTGCGTAGAACAAACTTGTGCCAGTTGCATAGAACAAACTTGTGCCACTTGCGTCGAACAAACTTGTGCCAGTTGCGCAGAACAAACTTTTGCCAGTTGCGTAGAACAAACTTGTGCCAGTTTTGTCAAACAAACTTGTGCCAGTTGCGTAGAACAAACTTGTGCCCGTTACGTGGAACAAACTTGTGCCAGTTGCATAGAACAAACTTCTGCCAGTTGCGTCAAACAAACTTGGGCCAGTTGCGTAGAACAAACTTGTGCCAGTTGCGTCAAACAAACTTGTGCTAGTTGCGTCAAACAAACTTGTGCCAGTTGCGTAGAAGAAACTTATGCCAGTTGCGTCGAACAAACTTGTGCCAGTTCCGTGGAACAAACTTTTGCCAGTTGCGTAGAACAAACTTGTGCCAGTTGTGTAGAACAATCTTGTGCCAGTTGCGTAGAACAAACTTGTGCCAGTTGCGTCAAACAAACTTGTGCCAGTTGCGTCAAACAAACTTGTGCCAGTTGCGTAGAACAAACTTGTGCCAGTTGCGTCAAACAAACTTGTGCTAGTTGCGTCAAACAAACTTGTGCCAGTTGCGTAGAAGAAACTTATGCCAGTTGCGTCGAACATACTTGTGCCAGTTCCGTGGAACAAACTTTTGCCAGTTGCGTAGAACAAACTTGTGCCAGTTGTGTAGAACAATCTTGTGCCAGTTGCGTAGAACAAACTTGTGCCTGTTGCGTAGAACAAACTTGTGCCAGTTTCGTCAAACAATCTTGTGCCAGTTGCGAAGAACAAACTTGTGCCTGTTGCATAGAACAAAATTGTGCCAGTTGCGTAGAACAACTTTGTGCCAGTTGCGTAGAACAAACTTGTGCCAGTTGCGTAGAACAAACTTGTGCTAGTTGCGTAGAACAAACTTGTGCCAGTTGCGTAGAACAAACTTGTGTCAGTTGCGTAGAACAAACTTGTGCCAGTTGCGTCAAACAAACTTGGGCCAGTTGCGTAGAACAAACTTGTGCCAGTTGCGAACTACAAACTTGTGCCAGTTTCGTAGGACAAACTTGTGCCAGTTGCGTAGAACAAACTTGTGCCAGTTGCGTAGAACAAACTTGCGCCAGTTGCGAACTACAATCTTGTGCCACTTACGTAGGACAAACTTGCGCCAGTTGCGTCAAAGAAACTTGTGACAGTTGCGTCAAATAATCTTGTTCCAGTTGCGTCAAATAAACTTGTGCCAGTTACGTAGAACAACTTTGTGCCAGTTGCGTAGAACAATCTTGTGCCAGTTGCGTAGAACAAACTTGTGCTAGTTGCGTAGAACAAACTTGTGCCAGTTGCGTAGAACAAACTTGTGTCAGTTGCGTAGAACAAACTTGTGCCAGTTGCGTCAAACAAACTTGGGCCAGTTGCGAAGAACAAACTTGTGCCAGTTGCGTCAAACAAACTTGTGCCAGTTTCGTAGGACAAACTTGTGCCAGTTGCGTCAAACAAACTTGTGCCAGTTGCATAGAACAAACTTGTGCCAGTTGAGAACTACAAACTTGTGCCACTTGCGCAGGACAAACTTGTGCCAGTTGCGTCAAAGAAACTTGTGCCAGTTGCATCAAATAAACTTGTGCCAGTTGCGCAGAACAAACTTGTGAAAGTTGCGTAGAACAAACTTGTGCCAGTTGCGTCGAATAAACTTGTGCCAGTTGCGTTGAACAAACTTGTGCCAGTTGCGTCGAACAAACTTGTGCCAGTTGCGTCGAACAAACTTGTGCCAGTTGCGTCAAACAAACTTGTGCCAGTTGCGTAGAACAAACTTGTGCCAGTTGCGTAGAACAAACTTGTGCCAGTTGCATAGAACAAACTTTTGCCACTTGCGTCGAACAAACTTGTGCCAGTTGCGCAGAACAAACTTTTGCCAGTTGCGTAGAACAAACTTGTGCCAGTTTTGTCAAACAAACTTGTGCCAGTTGCGTAGAACAAACTTGTGCCCGTTACGTGGAACAAAGTTGTGCCAGTTGCATAGAACAAACTTCTGCCAGTTGCGTCAAACAAACTTGTGCCAGTTGCGTAGAACAAACTTGTGCCTGTTGCATCAAACAAACTTGTGGCAGTTGCGTCAAACAAACTTGTGCCAGTTGCGTAGAAGAAACTTGTGCCAGTTGCGTCGAACAAACTTGTGCCAGTTCCGTGGAACAAACTTGTGCCAGTTGCGTAGAACAAACTTGTGCCAGTTGTGTAGAACAATCTTGTGCCAGTTTCGTAGAACAAACTTGTGCCAGTTGCGTCAAACAAACTTGGGCCAGTTGCGTAGAACAAACTTGTGCCAGTTGCGTAGAACAAACTTGTGCCAGTTGCATCAAACAATCTTGTGCCAGTTGCGAAGAACAAACTTGTGCCTGTTGCATAGAACAAAATTGTGCCAGTTGCGTAGAACAACTTTGTGCCAGTTGCGTAGAACAAACTTGTGCCAGTTGCGTAGAACAAACTTGTGCCAGTTGCGCAGAACAAACTTGTGCCAGTTGCGTAGAACAAACTTGTGTCAGTTGCGTAGAACAAACTTGTGCCAGTTGCGTCAAACAAACTTGGGCCAGTTGCGTAGAAGAAACTTGTGCCAGTTGCGAACTACAAACTTGTGCCAGTTTTATAGGACAAACTTGTGCCAGTTGCGTCAAACAAACTTGTGCCAGTTGCGTAGAACAAACTTGTGCCAGTTGCGAACTACAAACTTATGCCAGTTTCGTAGGACAAATTTGTGCCAGTTGCGTCAAACAAACTTGTGCCAGTTGCGTAGAACAAACTTGTGCCAGTTGCGAACTACAAACTTGTGCCAGTTTCGTAGGACAAACTTGTGCCAGTTGCGTCAAACAAACTTGTGCCAGTTGCGTAGGACAAACTTGCGCCAGTTGCATAGAACAAAATTGTGCCAGTTGCGTAGAACAACTTTGTGCCAGTTGCGTAGAACAATCTTGTGCCAGTTGCGTGGAACAAACTTGTGCTAGCTGCGTAGAACAAACTTGTGCCAGTTGCGTAGAACAAAATTGTGTCAGTTGCGTAGAACAAACTTCTGCCAGTTGCGTCAAACAAACTTGTGCCAGTTGCGTAGAACAAACTTGTGCCAGTTGCGAACTACAAACTTGTGCCAGTTTCGTAGGACAACCTTGTGCCAGTTGCGTCAAACAAACTTGTGCCAGTTGCATAGAACAAACTTGTGCCAGTTGAGAACTAAAAACTTGTGCCACTTGCGTAGGACAAACTTGTGCCAGTTGCGTCAAAGAAACTTGTGCCAGTTGCATCAAATAAACTTGTGCCAGTTGCGCAGAACAAACTTGTGAAAGTTGCGTAGAACAAACTTGTGCCAGTTGCGTCGAACAAACTTGTGACAGTTGCGTTGAACAAACTTGTGCCAGTTGCGTCAAACAAACTTGTGCGAGTTGCATCAAACAAACTTGTGCCAGTTGCGTAGAACAAAATTGTGCCAGTTGCGTCAAACAAACTAGTGCCAGTTGCGTAGAACAAACTTGTGCCAGTTGCGTAGAACAAACTTGTGCCAGTTGCGTAGAACAAAATTGTGCCAGTTGCGTCAAACAAACTAGTGCCAGTTGCGTTTAACAAACTTGTGCCAGTTGCGTCGAACAAACTTGTGCCAGTTGCGTTGAACAAACTTGCGCCAGTTACGTAGAACAAACTTGTGCTAGTTGTGTCAAACAAACTTGTGCCAGTTGCATAGAACAAACTTGTGCCAGTTGCGTAGAACAAACTTGTGCCATTTGCGTAGAACAAACTTGTGCCAGTAAGGTAGAACAAACTTGTGCCAGTTGTGTCAAACAAACTTGTGCCAGTTGCATAGAACAAACTTGTGCCAGTTGCGTAGAACAAACTTGTGCCAGTTGCATAGAAAAAACTTGTGCCAGTTGCGTCAAACAAACTTGTGCCAGTTGCATAGAACAAACTTGTGCCAGTTGCGTCAAACAAACTTGTGCCAGTTGCGTAGAACAAACTTGAGGCAGTTGCGTAGAACAAACGTGTGCCAGTTGCGTAGAACAAAATTATGCCAGTTGCGCTGAACAAACTTGTGCCAGTTGTTTCAAACAAACTTTTGCCAGTTGCGTCAAACAAACTTGGGCCAGTTGCGTCGAACAAACTTGTGGCAGTTACGTAGAACAAACTTTGTGCCAGTTGTGTCAAACAAACTTTTCCCAGTTGCGTCAAACAAACTTGGGCCAGTTGCGTCAAACAAATTTATGCCAGTTGCATAGAACAAACTTGTACCAGTTGCGTAGAAGAAACTTGTGCCAGTTGCATCGAACAAACTTGTGTCAGTTGCGTCGAACACGCTTGTGACAGTTGCGTCGGACAAACTTGTGCCAATTGCGTCGAACAAACTTGTGCCAGTTGCGTAGAACAAACTTATGCCAGTTGCGTCGGACAAACTTGTGCCAGTTGCGTCGAACAAACTTGTGCTAGTTGCGTAGAACAAACTTGTGCCAGTTGTGTCAAACAAACTATTGCCAGTTGCGTCAAACAAACTTGGGCCAGTTGCGTCGAACAAAATTGTGCCAGTTGTGTCGGACAAACTTGTGCCAGTTACGTAGAACATACTAGTGCCAATTGCGAACTACAAACTTGTGCCAGTTGCGTTGAACAAACTTGGGCCAGTTGCGTCTAACAAACTTGGGCTAGTTGCGTTAAATAAACTTTTGCCAGTTGCGTCAAACAAACTTGTGCCTGTTGCGTTGAACAAACTTGTGCCAGTTGCGTAGAACAAATTTGAGCCAGTTGTGTAGAACAAACTTGTGCCAGTTGCGTAGAACAAACATTTTCCAGTTGCGTAGAACAAACTTGTGCCAGTTGCGTCGAACAAACTTGTGCCAGTTGCGTAGAACAAACTTGTGCCAGTTGCATAAAACAAACATGTGCCACTTGCGTCGAACAAACTTGTGCCAGTTGCGCAGAACAAACTTTTGCCAGTTACGTAGAACAAACTTGTGCCAGTTTTGTCAAACAAACTTGTGCCAGTTGCATAGAACCAACTTCTGCCAGTTGCGTCAAACAAACTTGGGCCAGTTGCGTAGAACAAACTTGTGCCAGTTGCGTCAAACAAACTTGTGCCAGTTGCGTCAAACAAACTTGTGCCAGTTGCGTAGAACAAACTTGAGCCAGTTGCGTAGAACAACCTTGTGCCAGTTACGTAGAACAAACTTGTGCCAGTTGTGTCAAACAAACTTGTGCCCGTAGAGTAGAACAAACTTATGCCAGTTGCGTAGAACAAACAGGGGCGAGTTGTGTCAAACAAACTTGGGCCAGTTGCGTAGAACAAACTTGTGCCAGATGCATAGGACAAACATGTGCCATTTGTGTCAAACAAACTTGTGCTAGTTGCGTAAAACAAACTTGAGCCAGTTGCGTAGAAAAAACTTGTGCCAGTTGCATCGAACAAACTTGTGCCAGTTGCGTGGAACAAACTTGTGCCAGTTGCGCAGAACAAACTTGTGCCAGTTAAGTCAAGCAGACTTGTGCCAGTTACGTCAAACAAATTTATGCCAGTTGCATAGAACAAACTTGTGCCAGTTGCGTAGACCAAACTTGTGCCAGTTGCATCGAACAAACTTGTGCCAGTTGCGTCGAACACACTTGTGCCAGTTGTGTCGGACAAACTTGTGCCAATTGCGTCGAACAAACTTGTGCCAGTTGCGTAGAACAAACTTCTGCCAGTTGTGTCAAACAAACTTGTGCCAGTTGCATAAAACAAACTTGTGCCAGTTGCGTCGAACAAACTTGTGTCCAGTTGCGTAGAACAAACTTGTGCCAGTTACGTAGAACAAACTTGTGCCAGTTTTGTCAAACAAACTTATGCCAGTTGCGTCAAACAATCTTGGGCCAGTTGCGTCGAGCAAACTTGTGCCAGTTTCGTCAAAGAAACTTGTGCCAGTTGCATAAAACAAACTTGTGCCAGTTGCGTCGAACAAACTTGTGCCAGTTGCGTAGAACAAACTTGTGCCAGTTACGTAGAACAAACTTGTGCCAGTTGCGTCAAACAACCTTGTGTCAGTTGCGTCGAACAAACTTGTGCCAGTTGTGTAGAACAACCTTGTGCCAGTTGCGTCAAACAACCTTGTGCCAGTTGTGTAAAACAAACTTGTGCCAGTTGTGTCGAACAAGCTTGTGCCAGTTGCGTCAAACGAAATTGTGCCAGTTGCATCGAACAAACTTGTGCCAGTTGCGTAGAACAAACTGTGCCAGTTGTGTCATACAAACTTGTGTCACTTGCGTTGAACAAACTTGTGCCAGTTGTGTAGAACAAACTTTTGCCAGTTGCGTAGAACAAACTTGTGCCAGTTGTGTCAAACAAACTTGTGTCAGTTGCGTAGAACAAACTTGTGCCAGTTGCGTAGAACAAACTTGTGCCAGTTGCATAGAACAAACTTGTGTGAGTTGCGTCAAACAAGCTTCTGCCACTTGCATAAAACAAACTTGTGCCAGTTGCGTAGAACAAACTTGTGCCAGTTGCGTAGAACAAACTTGTGAGAGTTGTTTCAAACAAACTTTTGCCAGTTGCATCAAACAAACTTGGGCCAGTTGCGTCGAACAAACTTGTGCCAGTTGCTTTAAACAAACTTGTGCCAGTTGCGTTGAACAATCTTGTGCCAGTTGCGAAGAACAAACTTGTGCCAGTTGCGTAGAACAAACTTGTGCCAGTTGCGTCGAACAAACTTCTGCCAGTTGCATAGAACAAACTTGTGCCAGTTGCGTAGAAGAAACTTGGGCCACTTGCGAAAACAAACTTGTGCCAATTGCGACAAACAAGTTTGTGCCAGTTGCGTAGAAGAAACTTGTGCCAGTTGCGTAGAAGAAACTTGTGCCAGTTGCGTCGAACAAACTTTTGCCAGTTCCGTGGAACAAACTTGTGCCAGTTGCGTAGAACAAACTTGTGCCAGTTATGTAGAACAATCTTCTGCCAGGTGCGTAGAACAAACTTGTGCCAGTTGCGTCAAACAAACTTGGGCCAGTTGCGTAGAACAAACTTGTGCAGTTGCGTAGAACAAACTTGTGCCTGTTGCATAGAACTAAATTGTGCCAGTTGCGTAGAACAACTTTGTGCCAGTTGCGTAGAACAAACTTGTGCCAGTTGCGTAGAACAAACTTGTGCTAGTTGCGTAGAACAAACTTGTGCCAGTTGCGTAGAAGAAACTTGTGTCAGTTGCGTAAAACAAACTTGTGCCAGTTGCGTCAAACAAACTTGGGCCAGTTGCGTAGAACAAACTTGTGCCAGTTGCGAACTACAATCTTATGCTAGTTTCGTAGAACAAACTTGTGCCAGTTGCGTCAAACAAACTTGTGCCAGTTGCGTAGAACAAACTTGCGCCAGTTGCGAACTACAACTTTGTGCCAGTTGCGTAGGACAAACTTGTGCCAGTTGCGTCAAAGAAACTTGTGCTAGTTGCGTAGAACAAACTTGTGCCAGTTGCGTAGAACAAACTTGTGTCAGTTGCGTAGAACAAACTTGTGCCAATTGCGTCAAACAAACTTGGGCCAGTTGCGTAGAACAAACTTGTGCCAGTTGCGTAGAACAAACTCGTGCCTGTTGCATCGAACAAACTTGTGCCAGTTGCGTAGAACAAACTTGGGCCAGATGCGTAGAACAAACTTGTCCCAGTTGCGATGAACAAACTTGTGCCAGTTACGTCAAACAAACTTGTGCCAGTTGCGTCAAAGAAACTTGTGCCAGTTGCATCAAATAAACTTGTGCCAGTTGCGCAGAACAAACTTGTGAAA
This sequence comes from Macrobrachium rosenbergii, assembly GCA_039081455.1. Classification (NCBI taxonomy): domain Eukaryota; kingdom Metazoa; phylum Arthropoda; class Malacostraca; order Decapoda; family Palaemonidae; genus Macrobrachium; species Macrobrachium rosenbergii. The sequence goes on along the minus strand of JANJGK010000010.1, from coordinate 63,001,215 downwards.
GTTGCGTAGAACAAACGTGTGCCAGTTGCGTCGAACAAACTTGTGACAGTTGCGTTGAACAAACTTGTGCCAGTTGCATCAAACAAACTTGTGCCAGTTGCGTAGAACAAACTTGTGCCAGTTGCATCAAACAAACTAGTGCCAGTTGCGTTTAACAAACTTGTGCCAGTTGCGTAGAACAAACTTGTGCCAGTTGTGTCAAACAAACTTGTGCCAGTTGCGTAGAACAAACTTGTGCCAGTTGCGTAGAACAAACTTGTGCCAGTTGCGAAGAACAAACTTGTGCCAGTTGCGTCAAACAAACTTGTGCCAGTTGCATAGAACAAACTTGTGCCAGTTGCGTCAAACAAACTTGTGCCAGTTGCGTAGAACAAACTTGAGGCAGTTGCATAGAACAAACGTGTGCCAGTTGCGTAGAACAAAATTGTGCCAGTTGCGCTGAACAAACTTGTGCCAGTTATTTCAAACAAACTTTTGCCAGTTGCGTCAAACAAACTTGGGCCAGTTGCGTCGAACAAACTTGTGCCAGTTGCGTAGAACAAACTTTGTGAGAGTTGTGTCAAACAAACTTTTCCCAGTTGCGTCAAACAATCTTGGGCCAGTTGCGTCAAACAAATTTATGCCAGTTGCATAGAACAAAATTGTGCCAGTTGCGTAGAACAAACTTGTGCCAATTGCATCGAACAAACTTGTGCCAGTTGCGTCGAACACACTTCTGACAGTTGCGTCGGACAAACTTGTGCCAATTGCGTCGAACAAACTTGTGCCAGTTGCGTAGAACAAACTTATGCCAGTTGCGTCGGACAAACTTGTGCCAGTTGCGTCGAACAAACTTGTGCCAGTTGCATAGGACAAACTTGTGCCAGTTGTGTCAAACAAACTTTTGCCTGTTGCGTCAAACAAACTTGGGCCAGTTGCGTCGAACAAAATTGTGCCAGTTGTGTCGGACAAACTTGTGCCAGTTACGTAGAACATACTTGTGCCAGTTGGGAACTACAAACTTGTGCCAGTTGCGTTGAACAAACTTGGGCCACTTGCGTCAAACAAACTTGTGCTAGTTGCGTTAAACAAACTTTTGCCAGTTGCGTCAAACAAACTTGTGCCAGTTGCATTGAACAAACTTGTGCCAGTTGCGTAGAACAAACTTGAGCCAGTTGCGTAGAACAAACTTGTGCCAGTTGCGTAGAACAAACATTTTCCAGTTGCGTAGAACAAACTTGTGCCAGTTGCGTAGAACAAACTTGTGCCAGTTGCGTAGAACAAACATTTTCCAGTTGCGTAGAACAAACTTGTGCCAGTTGCGTCGAAAAAACTTGTGCCAGTTGATCGAACAAAGTTATGCCAGTTGTGTTTGACAAACTTGTGCCAGTTGTTTCAAACAAACTTTTGCCAGTTGCGTCAAACAAACTTGGGCCAGTTGCGTCAAACAAACTTGTGCCAGTTGCGTAGAACAAACTTGTGCAAGTTGCGTAGAACAAACTTGTGCCAGTTGCGTCGAACAAACTTGTGCCAGTTGCGTACAACAAACTTGTGCCATTTGCGTCAAAAAACTTGTGCCAGTTGCATAGAACAAATTTGTGCTAGTTGCGTAGAACAAACTTGTGCCAGTTGCGTCGAACAAACTTGTGCCAGTTGCATAGAACAAACTTGTGCCAGTTGCGAAGAACAAACTTGGGCCAGTTGCGTAGAACAAACTTGTGTCAGTTGCGATGAACAAACTTGTGCCAGTTGCATCAAACAAACTTGTGCCAGTTGCGTAGAACAAACTTGTGCCAGTTGCGTAGAACAAACTTGTGCCTGTTGTATCGAACAAACTTGTGCCAGTTGCGTCGAACAAACTTGTGCCAGTTGCATCGAACAAACTTGTGTCAATTGCATAGAACAAACTTGTGCCAGTTTCGTCGAACAAACTTGTGCCAGTTGTGTAGAACAAACTTGTGCCAGTTGTGTCAGTTAAACTTCTGCCAGTTGCGTCAAAGAAGTTTGGGCCAGTTGCGTCGAACAAACTTGTGCCAGTTGCGTCGAAGAAACTTGTGCCCTTTGCGTAGAAAAAACTTGTGCCAGTTGTGTCAAACAAACTTGTGCCAGTTGCATAGAACAAACTTGTGCCAGTTGTGTAGAGCAACCTTATGCCAGTTGCGTCAAACAACCTTGTGCCAGTTGCGTCAAACAAACTTGTGCCAGTTGCGTCAAACAAACTTGTGCCAGTTGCATAGAACAAACTTGTGCCAGTTGCGTAGAACAAACTTGTGCCAGTTGCATCGAACAAACTTGTGCCAGTTGCGTCGAACACACTTGTGCCAGTTGCGTCAGACAAACTTGTGCCAATTGCGTCGAACAAACTTGTGCCAGTTGCGTAGAACAAACTTGTGCCAGTTGTGTCAAACAAACTTGTGCCAGTTGCATAAAACAAACTTTTGCCAGTTGCGTCGAACAAAATTGTGCCAGTTGCATAGAACAAACTTGTGCCAGTTACGTAGAACAAACTTGTGCCAGTTGTGTCAGACAAACTTCTGCCAGTTGCGTAGAACAAACTTGTGCCAGTTCCATAGAACAAACTTGTGCTAGTTGCGTAGAACAAAGTTGTGCCAGTTGCGTAGAACAAACTTGTGCCAGTTTCGTCGAACAAACTTGTGCCAGTTGCGTAGAACAAACTTGTGCCAGTTGTGTCAAACAAACTTGTGCCAGTTGCGTCAAACAAACTTGGGCCAGTTGCGTCGAACAAACTTGTGCCAGTTGCGTCAAAGAAACTTGTGCCAGTTGCGTAGAACAGACTTGTGCCAGTTGCGTAGAACAAACTTGTGCCAGTTGCGTAGAACAAACTTGTGCCAGTTGCATAGAACAAACTTGTGCCAGTTTTGTAGAACAACCTTGTGCCAGTTGCCTCAAACAACCTTGTGCCAGTTGCATCAAACAAACTTGTGCCAGTTGCGTAGAACAAACTTGTGCTAGTTGCGTAGAACAAACTTGTGCCAGTTGCATAGAACAAACTTGTGCCAGTTTTGTAGAACAACCTTGTGCCAGTTGCGTCAAACAGACTTGTGCCAATTGCGTCAAACAACCTTGTGCCAGTTGCGTCAAAAAAACTTGTGCCAGTTGTGTCAAACAAACTTGTGCCAGTTGGGTCGAATAAACTTGTGCCAGTTGCATTAAACAAACTTGTGCCAGTTGTGTCAAACAAACTTGTGCCAGTTGCGTCGAACAAACTTGTGCCAGTTGCGTCAAACAAACTTATGCCATTTGCATTGAACAAACTTGTGCCAGTTGCGTAGAAAAAACTTGTGCCAGTTGCATAGAACAAACTTTTGCCACTTGCGTTGAACAAACTTGTGCCAGTTGCGCAGAACAAACTTTTGCCAGTTGCGTAGAACAAACTTGTACCAGTTTTGTGAAACAAACTTGTGCCAGTTGCGTAGAACAATCTTGTGCCCGTTACGTGGAACAAACTTGTGCCAGTTGCATAGAACAAACTTCTGCCAGTTGCGTCAAACAAACTTGGGCAAGTTCCATCGAACAAACTTGGGCCAGTTGCATCAAACAAACTTGTGCCAGTTGCGTTAAACAAACTTGTGCCAGTTGCGTAGAAGAAACTTGTGCCAGTTGCGTCGAACAAACTTGTGCCAGTTCCGTGGAACAAACTTGTGCCAGTTGCGTAGAACAAACTTGTGCCAGTTGTGTAGAACAATCTTGTGCCAGTTGCGAAGAACAAACTTGTGCCTGTTGCATAGAACAAAATTGTGCCAGTTGCGTAGAACAACTTTGTGCCAGTTGCGTAGAACAAACTTGTGCCAGTTGCGTAGAACAAACTTGTGCTAGTTGCGTAGAACAAACTTGTGCCAGTTGCATAGAACAAACTTGTGTCAGTTGCGTAGAACAAACTTGTGCCAGTTGCGTCAAACAAACTTGTGCCAGTTGCGTAGAACAAACTTGTGCCAGTTGCGAACTACAAACTTGTGCCAGTTTCGTAGGACAAACTTGTGCCAGTTGCGTCAAACAAACTTGTGCAAAGTACGTAGAACAAACTTGCGCCAGTTGCGAACTACAATCTTGTGCCACTTGCGTAGGACAAACTTGTGCCAGTTGCGTCAAAGAAACTTGTGACAGTTGCGTCAAATAAACTTGTTCCAGTTGCGTCAAATAAACTTGTGCCAGTTACGTAGAACAACTTTGTGCTAGTTGAATAGAACAAAATTGTGCTAGTTGCGTAGAACAACTTTGTGCCAGTTGCGTAGAACAAACTTGTGCCAGTTGCGTAGAACAAACTTGTGCTAGTTGCGTAGAACAAACTTGAGCCAGTTGCGTAGAACAAACTTGTGTCAGTTGCGTAGAACAAACTTGTGCCAGTTGCGTCAAATCAACTTGGGCCAGTTGCGTAGAACAAACTTGTGCCAGTTGCGAACTACAAACTTGTGTCAGTTTCGTAGGACAAACTTGTGCCAGTTGCGTCAAACAAACTTGTGCCAGTTGCGTCAAACAAACTTGTGCCAGTTGCGTAGAACAAACTTGTGCCAGTTGAGAACTACAAACTTGTGCTACTTGCATAGGACAAACTTGTGCCTGTTGCATCAAAGAAACTTGTGCCAGTTGCATCTAATAAACTTGTGCCAGTTGCGCAGAACAAACTTGTGAAAGTTGCGTAGAACAAACTTGTGCCAGTTGCGTCGAACAAACTTGTGACAGTTGCGTTGAACAAACTTGTGCCAGTTGCATCGAACAAACTTGTGCAGGTTGCATCAAACAAACTTGTGCCAGTTGCGTAGAACAAATTTGTGCCAGTTGCGTCAAACAAACTAGTGCCAGTTGCGTTTAACAAACTTGTGCCAGTTGCGTAGAACAAACTTGTGCCAGTTGTATCAAACAAACGTGTGCCAGTTGCGTCGAACAAACTTGTGCCAGTTGCGTTGAACAAACTTGTGCCAGTTACGTAGAACAAACTTGTGCTAGTTGTATCAAACAAACTTGTGCCAGTTGTGTAGAACAAACTTCTGCCAGTTGCGTAGAACAAACTTGTGCCACTTGCGTAGAACAAACTTGTGCCAGTTACGTAGAACAAACTTGTGCCAGATGTGTCAAACAAACTTGTGCCAGTTGCATAGAACAAACTTGTGCCAGTTGCGTAGAACAAACTTGTGCCAGTTGCGTAGAACAAACTTGTGCCAGTTGCGTCAAACAAACTTGTGCCAGTTGCATAGAACAAACTTGTGCCAGTTGCGTCAAACAAACTTGTGCCAGTTGCGTAGAACAAACTTGAGGCAGTTACGTAGAACAAACGTGTGCCAGTTGCGTAGAACAAAATTGTGCCAGTTGCGCTAAACAAAATTGTGCCGGTTGTTTCAAAGAAACTTTTGCCAGTTGCGTCAAACAAACTTGTGCCAGTTGCGTAGAACAAACTTGTGCCAGTTGCGTCAAACAAACTTGTGCCAGTTGCATAGAACAAACTTGTGCCAGTTGCGTCAAACAAACTTGTGCCAGTTGCGTCAAACAAACTTGTGCCAGATGCGTAGAACAAGCTTGAGGCAGTTGCGTAGAACAAACGTGTGCCAGTTGCGTAGAACAAAATTGTGCCAGTTGCGCTGAACAAACTTGTGCCAGTTGTTTCAAACAAACTTTTGCCAGTTGCGTCAAACAAACTTGGGCCAGTTGCGTCGAACAAACTTGTGCCAGTTGCGTAGAACAAACTTTGTGCCAGTTGTATCAAACAAACTTTTCCCAGTTGCGTCAAACAAACTTGGGCCAGTTGCGTCAAACAAATTTATGCCAGTTGCATAGAACAAACTTGTGCCAGTTGTGTAGAACAAACTTGGGCCAGTTGCGTCGAACACACTTGTGACAGTTGCGTCGGACAAACTTGTGCCAATTGCGTCGAACAAACTTGTGCCAGTTGCGTAGAACAAACTTATGCCAGTTGCGTCGGACAAACTTGTGCCAGTTGCGTCGAACAAACTTGTGCCAGTTGCGCAGAACAAACTTGTGCCAGTTGTGTCAAACAAACTTTTGCCAGTTGCGTCAAACAAACTTGGGCCAGTTGCGTCGAACAAAATTGTGCCAGTTGTGTCGGACAAACTTGTGCCAGTAACGTAGAACATACTTGTGCCAGTTGCGAATTACAAACTTGTGCCAGTTGCGTTGAACAAACTTGGGCCAGTTGCGTCAAACAAACTTGTGCTAGTTGCGTTAAACAAACTTTTGCCAGTTGCGTCAAACAAACTTGTGCCAGTTGCGTAGAACAAACATGTGCCAGTTCCATCGAACAAACTTGTGCCTGTTGCGTAGAACAAACTTGTGCCAGTTGCATAGAACAAACTTGTGCCACTTGCGTCGAACAAACTTGTGCCAGTTGGGCAGAACAAACTTTTCCCAGTTACGTAGAACAAACTTGTGCCAGTTTTGTCAAACAAACTTGTGCCAGTTGCGTAGAACAAACTTGTGCCCGTTACGTGGAACAAATTTGTGCCAGTTGCATAGAACAAACTTCTGCCAGTTGCGTCAAACAAACTTGGGCCAGTTGCGTAGAATACTCTTGTGCCAATTGCGTCAAACAAACTTGTGCCAGTTGCGTCAAACAAACTTGTGCCAGTTGTGTAGAACAAACTTGAGCCAGTTGCGTAGAACAACCTTGTGCCAGTTGTGTCAGACAAACTTGTGCAAGTTGCGTAGAACAAACTTGTGCCAGTTGCGTAGAATAAACTTGTGCCAGTTGCGTCGAACAAACTTGTGCCAGTTGCGTCAAACAAACTTGTGCCAGTTTCGTCGAACAAACTTGTGTCAGTTGCGTAGAACAAACTTGTGCCAGTTGTGTCAAACAAACTTGTGCCAGTTGCGTCAAACAAACTTGGGCCAGTTGCGTCGAACAAACTTGTGCCAGTTGCGTCGAAGAAATTTGTGCTAGTTGCGTAGAACAAACTTGTGCCAGTTGAGTAGAACAAACTTGTGCCAGTTGCGTAGAACAAACTTGTGCCAGTTGCATAGAACAAACTTGTGCCAGTTTTGTAGAACAACCTTGTGCCAGTTGCGTCAAACAACCTTGTGCCAGTTGCATCAAACAAACTTGTGCCAGTTGCGTAGAACAAACTTGTGCCAGTTGCGTAGAACAAACTTGTGCCAGTTGCATAGAACAAACTTGTGCCAGTTTTGTAGAACAACCTCGTGCCAGTTGCGACAAACAGACTTGTGCCAATTGCGTCAAACAACCTTGTGCCAGTTGCGTCAAAAAAACTTGTGCCAGTTGTGTTAAACAAACTTGTGCCAGTTGGGTCGAATAAACTTGTGCCAGTTGCGTTAAACAAACTTGTGCCAGTTGCGTCGAACAAACTTGTGCCAGTTGCGTCGAACAAACTTCTGCCAGTTGCGTCAAACAAACTTGTGCCAGTTGCATCGAAAAAACTTGTGCCGGTTGCGTAGAACAAACTTGTGCCAGTTGCATAGAACAAACTTGTGCCAGTTGCGCAGAACAAACTTTTGCCAGTTGCGTAGAACAAACTTGTGCCAGTTTTGTCAAACTAACTTGTGCCAGTTGCGTAGAACAAACTTGTGCCCGTTACGTGGAACAAACTTGTGCCAGTTGCATAGAACAAACTTCTGCCAGTTGCGTCAAACAAACTTGGCCCAGTTGCGTAGAACAAACTTGTGCCAGTTGCGTCAAACAAACTTGTGCTAGTTGCGTCAAACAAACTTGTGCCAGTTGCGTAGAAGAAACTTATGCCAGTTGCGTCGAACAAACTTGTGCCAGTTCCGTGGAACAAACTTTTGCCAGTTGCGTAGAACAAACTTGTGCCAGTTGTGTAGAACAATCTTGTGCCAGTTGCGTAGAACAAACTTGTGCCAGTTGCGTCAAACAAACTTGTGCCAGTTGCGTCAAACAAACTTGGGCCAGTTGCGTAGAACAAACTTGTGCCAGTTGCGTCAAACAAACTTGTGCTAGTTGCGTCAAACAAACTTGTGCCAGTTGCGTAGAAGAAACTTATGCCAGTTGCGTCGAACAAACTTGTGCCAGTTCCGTGGAACAAACTTTTGCCAGTTGCGTAGAACAAACTTGTGCCAGTTGTGTAGAACAATCTTGTGCCAGTTGCGTAGAACAAACTTGTGCCTGTTGCGTAGAACAAACTTGTGCCAGTTTCGTCAAACAATCTTGTGCCAGTTGCGAAGAACAAACTTGTGCCTGTTGCATAGAACAAAATTGTGCCAGTTGCGTAGAACAACTTTGTGCCAGTTGCGTAGAACAAACTTGTGCCAGTTGCGTAGAACAAACTTGTGCTAGTTGCGTAGAACAAACTTGTGCCAGTTGCGTAGAACAAACTTGTGTCAGTTGCGTAGAACAAACTTGTGCCAGTTGCGTCAAACAAACTTGGGCCAGTTGCGTAGAACAAACTTGTGCCAGTTGCGAACTACAAACTTGTGCCAGTTTCGTAGGACAAACTTGTGCCAGTTGCGTAGAACAAACTTGTGCCAGTTGCGTAGAACAAACTTGCGCCAGTTGCGAACTACAATCTTGTGCCACTTACGTAGGACAAACTTGCGCCAGTTGCGTCAAAGAAACTTGTGACAGTTGCGTCAAATAATCTTGTTCCAGTTGCGTCAAATAAACTTGTGCCAGTTACGTAGAACAACTTTGTGCCAGTTGCGTAGAACAATCTTGTGCCAGTTGCGTAGAACAAACTTGTGCTAGTTGCGTAGAACAAACTTGTGCCAGTTGCGTAGAACAAACTTGTGTCAGTTGCGTAGAACAAACTTGTGCCAGTTGCGTCAAACAAACTTGGGCCAGTTGCGAAGAACAAACTTGTGCCAGTTGCGTCAAACAAACTTGTGCCAGTTTCGTAGGACAAACTTGTGCCAGTTGCGTCAAACAAACTTGTGCCAGTTGCATAGAACAAACTTGTGCCAGTTGAGAACTACAAACTTGTGCCACTTGCGCAGGACAAACTTGTGCCAGTTGCGTCAAAGAAACTTGTGCCAGTTGCATCAAATAAACTTGTGCCAGTTGCGCAGAACAAACTTGTGAAAGTTGCGTAGAACAAACTTGTGCCAGTTGCGTCGAATAAACTTGTGCCAGTTGCGTTGAACAAACTTGTGCCAGTTGCGTCGAACAAACTTGTGCCAGTTGCGTCGAACAAACTTGTGCCAGTTGCGTCAAACAAACTTGTGCCAGTTGCGTAGAACAAACTTGTGCCAGTTGCGTAGAACAAACTTGTGCCAGTTGCATAGAACAAACTTTTGCCACTTGCGTTGAACAAACTTGTGCCAGTTGCGCAGAACAAACTTTTGCCAGTTGCGTAGAACAAACTTGTGCCAGTTTTGTCAAACAAACTTGTGCCAGTTGCGTAGAACAAACTTGTGCCCGTTACGTGGAACAAACTTGTGCCAGTTGCATAGAACAAACTTCTGCCAGTTGCGTCAAACAAACTTGTGCCAGTTGCGTAGAACAAACTTGTGCCTGTTGCATCAAACAAACTTGTGCCAGTTGCGTCAAACAAACTTGTGCCAGTTGCGTAGAAGAAACTTGTGCCAGTTGCGTCGAACAAACTTGTGCCAGTTCCGTGGAACAAACTTGTGCCAGTTGCGTAGAACAAACTTGTGCCAGTTGTGTAGAACAATCTTGTGCCAGTTTCGTAGAACAAACTTGTGCCAGTTGCGTCAAACAAACTTGGGCCAGTTGCGTAGAACAAACTTGTGCCAGTTGCGTAGAACAAACTTGTGCCAGTTGCATCAAACAATCTTGTGCCAGTTGCGAAGAACAAACTTGTGCCTGTTGCATAGAACAAAATTGTGCCAGTTGTGTAGAACAACTTTGTGCCAGTTGCGTAGAACAAACTTGTGCCAGTTGCGTAGAACAAACTTGTGCCAGTTGCGCAGAACAAACTTGTGCCAGTTGCGTAGAACAAACTTGTGTCAGTTGCGTAGAACAAACTTGTGCCAGTTGCGTCAAACAAACTTGGGCCAGTTGCGTAGAAGAAACTTGTGCCAGTTGCGAACTACAAACTTGTGCCAGTTTTATAGGACAAACTTGTGCCAGTTGCGTCAAACAAACTTGTGCCAGTTGCGTAGAACAAACTTGTGCCAGTTGCGAACTACAAACTTATGCCAGTTTCGTAGGACAAATTTGTGCCAGTTGCGTCAAACAAACTTGTGCCAGTTGCGTAGAACAAACTTGTGCCAGTTGCGAACTACAAACTTGTGCCAGTTTCGTAGGACAAACTTGTGCCAGTTGCGTCAAACAAACTTGTGCCAGTTGCGTAGGACAAACTTGCGCCAGTTGCATAGAACAAAATTGTGCCAGTTGCGTAGAACAACTTTGTGCCAGTTGCGTAGAACAATCTTGTGCCAGTTGCGTGGAACAAACTTGTGCTAGCTGCGTAGAACAAACTTGTGCCAGTTGCGTAGAACAAAATTGTGTCAGTTGCGTAGAACAAACTTCTGCCAGTTGCGTCAAACAAACTTGTGCCAGTTGCGTAGAACAAACTTGTGCCAGTTGCGAACTACAAACTTGTGCCAGTTTCGTAGGATAACCTTGTGCCAGTTGCGTCAAACAAACTTGTGCCAGTTGCATAGAACAAACTAGTGCCAGTTGAGAACTAAAAACTTGTGCCACTTGCGTAGGACAAACTTGTGCCAGTTGCGTCAAAGAAACTTGTGCCAGTTGCATCAAATAAACTTGTGCCAGTTGCGCAGAACAAACTTGTGAAAGTTGCGTAGAACAAACTTGTGCCAGTTGCGTCGAACAAACTTGTGACAGTTGCGTTGAACAAACTTGTGCCAGTTGCGTCGAACAAACTTGTGCGAGTTGCATCAAACAAACTTGTGCCAGTTGCGTAGAACAAAATTGTGCCAGTTGCGTCAAACAAACTAGTGCCAGTTGCGTAGAACAAACTTGTGCCAGTTGCGTAGAACAAACTTGTGCCAGTTGCGTCAAACAAACTAGTGCCAGTTGCGTTTAACAAACTTGTGCCAGTTGCGTCGAACAAACTTGTGCCAGTTGCGTTGAACAAACTTGCGCCAGTTACGTAGAACAAACTTGTGCTAGTTGTGTCAAACAAACTTGTGCCAGTTGCATAGAACAAACTTGTGCCAGTTGCGTAGAACAAACTTGTGCCATTTGCGTAGAACAAACTTGTGCCAGTTACGTAGAACAAACTTGTGCCAGTTGTGTCAAACAAACTTGTGCCAGTTGCATAGAACAAACTTGTGCCAGTTGCGTAGAACAAACTTGTGCCAGTTGCATAGAAAAAACTTGTGCCAGTTGCGTCAAACAAACTTGTGCCAGTTGCATAGAACAAACTTGTGCCAGTTGCGTCAAACAAACTTGTGCCAGTTGCGTAGAACAAATTTGAGGCAGTTGCGTAGAAGAAACGTGTGCCAGTTGCGTAGAACAAAATTATGCCAGTTGCGCTGAACAAACTTGTGCCAGTTGTTTCAAACAAACTTTTGCCAGTTGCGTCAAACAAACTTGGGCCAGTTGCGTCGAACAAACTTGTGGCAGTTGCGTAGAACAAACTTTGTGCCAGTTGTGTCAAACAAACTTTTCCCAGTTGCGTCAAACAAACTTGGGCCAGTTGCGTCAAACAAATTTATGCCAGTTGCATAGAACAAACTTGTACCAGTTGCGTAGAACAAACTTGTGCCAGTTGCATCGAACAAACTTGTGTCAGTTGCGTCGAACACGCTTGTGACAGTTGCGTCGGACAAACTTGTGCCAATTGCGTCGAACAAACTTGTGCCAGTTGCGTAGAACAAACTTATGCCAGTTGCGTCGGACAAACTTGTGCCAGTTGCGTCGAACAAACTTGTGCTAGTTGCGTAGAACAAACTTGTGCCAGTTGTGTCAAACAAACTTTTGCCAGTTGCGTCAAACAAACTTGGGCCAGTTGCGTCGAACAAAATTGTGCCAGTTGTGTCGGACAAACTTGTGCCAGTTATGTAGAACATACTAGTGCCAGTTGCGAACTACAAACTTGTGCCAGTTGCGTTGAACAAACTTGGGCCAGTTGCGTCTAACAAACTTGGGCTAGTTGCGTTAAATAAACTTTTGCCAGTTGCGTCAAACAAACTTGTGCCTGTTGCGTTGAACAAACTTGTGCCAGTTGCGTAGAACAAATTTGAGCCAGTTGTGTAGAACAAACTTGTGCCAGTTGCGTAGAACAAACATTTTCCAGTTGCGTAGAACAAACTTGTGCCAGTTGCGTCGAACAAACTTGTGCCAGTTGCGTAGAACAAACTTGTGCCAGTTGCATAAAACAAACATGTGCCACTTGCGTCGAACAAACTTGTGCCAGTTGCGCAGAACAAACTTTTGCCAGTTACGTAGAACAAACTTGTGCCAGTTTTGTCAAACAAACTTGTGCCAGTTGCATAGAACCAACTTCTGCCAGTTGCGTCAAACAAACTTGGGCCAGTTGCGTAGAACAAACTTGTGCCAGTTGCGTCAAACAAACTTGTGCCAGTTGCGTCAAACAAACTTGTGCCAGTTGCGTAGAACAAACTTGAGCCAGTTGCGTAGAACAACCTTGTGCCAGTTACGTAGAACAAACTTGTGCCAGTTGTGTCAAACAAACTTGTGCCCGTAGAGTAGAACAAACTTATGCCAGTTGCGTAGAACAAACAGGGGCGAGTTGTGTCAAACAAACTTGGGCCAGTTGCGTAGAACAAACTTGTGCCAGATGCATAGGACAAACATGTGCCATTTGTGTCAAACAAACTTGTGCTAGTTGCGTAAAACAAACTTGAGCCAGTTGCGTAGAAAAAACTTGTGCCAGTTGCATCGAACAAACTTGTGCCAGTTGCGTGGAACAAACTTGTGCCAGTTGCGCAGAACAAACTTGTGCCAGTTAAGTCAAGCAGACTTGTGCCAGTTGCGTCAAACAAATTTATGCCAGTTGCATAGAACAAACTTGTGCCAGTTGCGTAGACCAAACTTGTGCCAGTTGCATCGAACAAACTTGTGCCAGTTGCGTCGAACACACTTGTGCCAGTTGTGTCGGACAAACTTGTGCCAATTGCGTCGAACAAACTTGTGCCAGTTGCGTAGAACAAACTTCTGCCAGTTGTGTCAAACAAACTTGTGCCAGTTGCATAAAACAAACTTGTGCCAGTTGCGTCGAACAAACTTGTGTCCAGTTGCGTAGAACAAACTTGTGCCAGTTACGTAGAACAAACTTGTGCCAGTTTTGTCAAACAAACTTATGCCAGTTGCGTCAAACAATCTTGGGCCAGTTGCATCGAGCAAACTTGTGCCAGTTTCGTCAAAGAAACTTGTGCCAGTTGCATAAAACAAACTTGTGCCAGATGCGTCGAACAAACTTGTGCCAGTTGCGTAGAACAAACTTGTGCCAGTTACGTAGAACAAACTTGTGCCTGTTTTGTCAAACAAACTTGTGCCAGTTGCGTCAAACAACCTTGTGTCAGTTGCGTCGAACAAACTTGTGCCAGTTGTGTAGAACAACCTTGTGCCAGTTGCGTCAAACAACCTTGTGCCAGTTGCGTAAAACAAACTTGTGCCAGTTGTGTCGAACAAGCTTGTGCCAGTTGCGTCAAACGAAATTGTGCCAGTTGCATCGAACAAACTTGTGCCAGTTGCGTAGAACAAACTGTGCCAGTTGTGTCATACAAACTTGTGTCACTTGCGTTGAACAAACTTGTGCCAGTTGTGTAGAACAAACTTTTGCCAGTTGCGTAGAACAAACTTGTGCCAGTTGTGTCAAACAAACTTGTGTCAGTTGCGTAGAACAAACTTGTGCCAGTTGCGTAGAACAAACTTGTGCCAGTTGCATAGAACAAACTTGTGTGAGTTGCGTCAAACAAACTTCTGCCACTTGCATAAAACAAACTTGTGCCAGTTGCGTAGAACAAACTTGTGCCAGTTGCGTAGAACAAACTTGTGAGAGTTGTTTCAAACAAACTTTTGCCAGTTGCATCAAACAAACTTGGGCCAGTTGCGTCGAACAAACTTGTGCCAGTTGCTTTAAACAAACTTGTGCCAGTTGCGTTGAACAATCTTGTGCCAGTTGCGAAGAACAAACTTGTGCCAGTTGCGTAGAACAAACTTGTGCCAGTTGCGTCGAACAAACTTCTGCCAGTTGTATAGAACAAACTTGTGCCAGTTGCGTAGAAGAAACTTGGGCCACTTGCGAAAACAAACTTGTGCCAATTGCGACAAACAAGTTTGTGCCAGTTGCGTAGAAGAAACTTGTGCCAGTTGCGTAGAAGAAACTTGTGCCAGTTGCGTCGAACAAACTTTTGCCAGTTCCGTGGAACAAACTTGTGCCAGTTGCGTAGAACAAACTTGTGCCAGTTATGTAGAACAATCTTCTGCCAGGTGCGTAGAACAAACTTGTGCCAGTTGCGTCAAACAAACTTGGGCCAGTTGCGTAGAACAAACTTGTGCAGTTGCGTAGAACAAACTTGTGCCTGTTGCATAGAACTAAATTGTGCCAGTTGCGTAGAACAACTTTGTGCCAGTTGCGTAGAACAAACTTGTGCCAGTTGCGTAGAACAAACTTGTGCTAGTTGCGTAGAACAAACTTGTGCCAGTTGCGTAGAAGAAACTTGTGTCAGTTGCGTAAAACAAACTTGTGCCAGTTGCGTCAAACAAACTTGGGCCAGTTGCGTAGAACAAACTTGTGCCAGTTGCGAACTACAATCTTATGCCAGTTTCGTAGAACAAACTTGTGCCAGTTGCGTCAAACAAACTTGTGCCAGTTGCGTAGAACAAACTTGCGCCAGTTGCGAACTACAACTTTGTGCCAGTTGCGTAGGACAAACTTGTGCCAGTTGCGTCAAAGAAACTTGTGCTAGTTGCGTAGAACAAACTTGTGCCAGTTGCGTAGAACAAACTTGTGTCAGTTGCGTAGAACAAACTTGTGCCAATTGCGTCAAACAAACTTGGGCCAGTTGCGTAGAACAAACTTGTGCCAGTTGCGTAGAACAAACTCGTGCCTGTTGCATCGAACAAACTTGTGCCAGTTGCGTAGAACAAACTTGGGCCAGATGCGTAGAACAAACTTGTCCCAGTTGCGATGAACAAACTTGTGCCAGTTACGTCAAACAAACTTGTGCCAGTTGCGTCAAAGAAACTTGTGCCAGTTGCATCAAATAAACTTGTGCCAGTTGCGCAGAACAAACTTGTGAAAGTTGCGTAGAACAAACGTGTGCCAGTTGCGTCGAACAAACTTGTGACAGTTGCGTTGAACAAACTTGTGCCAGTTGCATCAAACAAACTTGTGCCAGTTGCGTAGAACAAACTTGTGCCAGTTGCATCAAACAAACTAGTGCCAGTTGCGTTTAACAAACTTGTGCCAGTTGCGTAGAACAAACTTGTGCCAGTTGTGTCAAACAAACTTGTGCCAGTTGCGTAGAACAAACTTGTGCCAGTTGCGTAGAACAAACTTGTGCCAGTTGCGTAGAACAAACTTGTGCCAGTTGCGTCAAACAAACTTGTGCCAGTTGCATAGAACAAACTTGTGCCAGTTGCGTCAAACAAACTTGTGCCAGTTGCGTAGAACAAACTTGAGGCAGTTGCATAGAACAAACGTGTGCCAGTTGCGTAGAACAAAATTGTGCCAGTTGCGCTGAACAAACTTGTGCCAGTTATTTCAAACAAACTTTTGCCAGTTGCGTCAAACAAACTTGGGCCAGTTGCGTCGAACAAACTTGTGCCAGTTGCGTAGAACAAACTTTGTGAGAGTTGTGTCAAACAAACTTTTCCCAGTTGCGTCAAACAATCTTGGGCCAGTTGCGTCAAACAAATTTATGCCAGTTGCATAGAACAAACTTGTGCCAGTTGCGTAGAACAAACTTGTGCCAGTTGCATCGAACAAACTTGTGCCAGTTGCGTCGAACACACTTCTGACAGTTGCGTCGGACAAACTTGTGCCAATTGCGTCGAACAAACTTGTGCCAGTTGCGTAGAACAAACTTATGCCAGTTGCGTCGGACAAACTTGTGCCAGTTGCGTCGAACAAACTTGTGCCAGTTGCATAGAACAAACTTGTGCCAGTTGTGTCAAACAAACTTTTGCCTGTTGCGTCAAACAAACTTGGGCCAGTTGCGTCGAACAAAATTGTGCCAGTTGTGTCGGACAAACTTGTGCCAGTTACGTAGAACATACTTGTGCCAGTTGGGAACTACAAACTTGTGCCAGTTGCGTTGAACAAACTTGGGCCACTTGCGTCAAACAAACTTGTGCTAGTTGCGTTAAACAAACTTTTGCCAGTTGCGTCAAACAAACTTGTGCCAGTTGCATTGAACAAACTTGTGCCAGTTGCGTAGAACAAACTTGAGCCAGTTGCGTAGAACAAACTTGTGCCAGTTGCGTAGGACAAACATTTTCCAGTTGCGTAGAACAAACTTGTGCCAGTTGCGTAGAACAAACTTGTGCCAGTTGCGTAGAACAAACATTTTCCAGTTGCGTAGAACAAACTTGTGCCAGTTGCGTCGAAAAAACTTGTGCCAGTTGATCGAACAAAGTTATGCCAGTTGTGTTTGACAAACTTGTGCCAGTTGTTTCAAACAAACTTTTGCCAGTTGCGTCAAACAAACTTGGGCCAGTTGCGTCAAACAAACTTGTGCCAGTTGCGTAGAACAAACTTGTGCCAGTTGCGTAGAACAAACTTGTGCCAGTTGCGTCGAACAAACTTGTGCCAGTTGCGTACAACAAACTTGTGCCATTTGCGTCAAAAAACTTGTGCCAGTTGCATAGAACAAATTTGTGCTAGTTGCGTAGAACAAACTTGTGCCAGTTGCGTCGAACAAACTTGTGCCAGTTGCATAGAACAAACTTGTGCCAGTTGCGAAGAACAAACTTGGGCCAGTTGCGTAGAACAAACTTGTGTCAGTTGCGATGAACAAACTTGTGCCAGTTGCATCAAACAAACTTGTGCCAGTTGCGTAGAACAAACTTGTGCCAGTTGCGTAGAACAAACTTGTGCCTGTTGTATTGAACAAACTTGTGCCAGTTGCGTCGAACAAACTTGTGCCAGTTGCATCGAACAAACTTGTGTCAATTGCATAGAACAAACTTGTGCCAGTTTCGTCGAACAAACTTGTGCCAGTTGTGTAGAACAAACTTGTGCCAGTTGTGTCAGTTAAACTTCTGCCAGTTGCGTCAAACAAGTTTGGGCCAGTTGCGTCGAACAAACTTGTGCCAGTTGCGTCGAAGAAACTTGTGCCCTTTGCGTAGAAAAAACTTGTGCCAGTTGTGTCAAACAAACTTGTGCCAGTTGCATAGAACAAACTTGTGCCAGTTGTGTAGAGCAACCTTGTGCCAGTTGCGTCAAACAACCTTGTGCCAGTTGCGTCAAACAAACTTGTGCCAGTTGCGTCAAACAAACTTGTGCCAGTTGCATAGAACAAACTTGTGCCAGTTGCGTAGAACAAACTTGTGCCAGTTGCATCGAACAAACTTGTGCCAGTTGCGTCGAACACACTTGTGCCAGTTGCGTCAGACAAACTTGTGCCAATTGCGTCGAACAAACTTGTGCCAGTTGCGTAGAACAAACTTGTGCCAGTTGTGTCAAACAAACTTGTGCCAGTTGCATAAAACAAACTTTTGCCAGTTGCGTCGAACAAACTTGTGCCAGTTGCATAGAACAAACTTGTGCCAGTTACGAAGAACAAACTTGTGCCAGTTGTGTCAGACAAACTTCTGCCAGTTGCGTAGAACAAACTTGTGCCAGTTCCATAGAACAAACTTGTGCTAGTTGCGTAGAACAAAGTTGTGCCAGTTGCGTAGAACAAACTTGTGCCAGTTTCGTCGAACAAACTTGTGCCAGTTGCGTAGAACAAACTTGTGCCAGTTGTGTCAAACAAACTTGTGCCAGTTGCGTCAAACAAACTTGGGCCAGTTGCGTCGAACAAACTTGTGCTAGTTGCGTCAAAGAAACTTGTGCCAGTTGCGTAGAACAGACTTGTGCCAGTTGCGTAGAACAAACTTGTGCCAGTTGCGTAGAACAAACTTGTGCCAGTTGCATAGAACAAACTTGTGCCAGTTTTGTAGAACAACCTTGTGCCAGTTGCCTCAAACATCCTTGTGCCAGTTGCATCAAACAAACTTGTGCCAGTTGCGTAGAACAAACTTGTGCTAGTTGTGTAGAACAAACTTGTGCCAGTTGCATAGAACAAACTTGTGCCAGTTTTGTAGAACAACCTTGTGCCAGTTGCGTCAAACAGACTTGTGCCAATTGCGTCAAACAACCTTGTGCCAGTTGCGTCAAAAAAACTTGTGCCAGTTGTGTCAAACAAACTTGTGCCAGTTGGGTCGAATAAACTTGTGCCAGTTGCATTAAACAAACTTGTGCCAGTTGTGTCAAACAAACTTGTGCCAGTTGCGTCGAACAAACTTGTGCCAGTTGCGTCAAACAAACTTATGCCATTTGCATTGAACAAACTTGTGCCAGTTGCGTAGAAAAAACTTGTGCCAGTTGCATAGAACAAACTTTTGCCACTTGCGTCGAACAAACTTGTGCCAGTTGCGCAGAACAAACTTTTGCCAGTTGCGTAGAACAAACTTGTACCAGTTTTGTGAAACAAACTTGTGCCAGTTGCGTAGAACAATCTTGTGCCCGTTACGTGGAACAAACTTGTGCCAGTTGCATAGAACAAACTTCTGCCAGTTGCGTCAAACAAACTTGGGCAAGTTCCATCGAACAAACTTGGGCCAGTTGCATCAAACAAACTTGTGCCAGTTGCGTTAAACAAACTTGTGCCAGTTGCGTAGAAGAAACTTGTGCCAGTTGCGTCGAACAAACTTGTGCCAGTTCCGTGGAACAAACTTGTGCCAGTTGCGTAGAACAAACTTGTGCCAGTTGTGTAGAACAATCTTGTGCCAGTTGCGAAGAACAAATTTGTGCCTGTTGCATAGAACAAAATTGTGCCAGTTGCGTAGAACAACTTTGTGCCAGTTGCGTAGAACAAACTTGTGCCAGTTGCGTAGAACAAACTTGTGCTAGTTGCGTAGAACAAACTTGTGCCAGTTGCATAGAACAAACTTGTGTCAGTTGCGTAGAACAAACTTGTGCCAGTTGCGTCAAACAAACTTGTGCCAGTTGCGTAGAACAAACTTGTGCCAGTTGCGAACTACAAACTTGTGCCAGTTTCGTAGGACAAACTTGTGCCAGTTGCGTCAAACAAACTTGTGCAAAGTGTGTAGAACAAACTTGCGCCAGTTGCGAACTACAATCTTGTGCCACTTGCGTAGGACAAACTTGTGCCAGTTGCGTCAAAGAAACTTGTGACAGTTGCGTCAAATAAACTTGTTCCAGTTGCGTCAAATAAACTTGTGCCAGTTACGTAGAACAACTTTGTGCCAGTTGAATAGAACAAAATTGTGCTAGTTGCGTAGAACAACTTTGTGCCAGTTGCGTAGAACAAACTTGTGCCAGTTGCGTAGAACAAACTTGTGCTAGTTGCGTAGAACAAACTTGTGCCAGTTGCGTAGAACAAACTTGTGTCAGTTGCGTAGAACAAACTTGTGCCAGTTGCGTCAAATCAACTTGGGCCAGTTGCGTAGAACAAACTTGTGCCAGTTGCGAACTACAAACTTGTGTCAGTTTCGTAGGACAAACTTGTGCCAGTTGCGTCAAACAAACTTGTGCCAGTTGCGTCAAACAAACTTGTGCCAGTTGCGTAGAACAAACTTGTGCCAGTTGAGAAATACAAACTTGTGCTACTTGCATAGGACAAACTTGTGCCTGTTGCATCAAAGAAACTTGTGCCAGTTGCATCTAATAAACTTGTGCCAGTTGCGCAGAACAAACTTGTGAAAGTTGCGTAGAACAAACTTGTGCCAGTTGCGTCGAACAAACTTGTGACAGTTGCGTTGAACAAACTTGTGCCAGTTGCGTCGAACAAACTTGTGCCAGTTGCATCAAACAAACTTGTGCCAGTTGCGTAGAACAAATTTGTGCCAGTTGCGTCAAACAAACTAGTGCCAGTTGCGTTTAACAAACTTGTGCCAGTTGCGTAGAACAAACTTGTGCCAGTTGTATCAAACAAACGTGTGCCAGTTGCGTCGAACAAACTTGTGCCAGTTGCGTTGAACAAACTTGTGCCAGTTACGTAGAACAAACTTGTGCTAGTTGTATCAAACAAACTTGTGCCAGTTGTGTAGAACAAACTTCTGCCAGTTGCGTAGAACAAACTTGTGCCACTTGCGTAGAACAAACTTGTGCCAGTTACGTAGAACAAACTTGTGCCAGATGTGTCAAACAAACTTGTGCCAGTTGCGTAGAACAAACTTGTGCCAGTTGCGTAGAACAAACTTGTGCCAGTTGCGTAGAACAAACTTGTGCCAGTTGCGTCAAACAAACTTGTGCCAGTTGCATAGAACAAACTTGTGCCAGTTGCGTCAAACAAACTTGTGCCAGTTGCGTAGAACAAACTTGAGGCAGTTACGTAGAACAAACGTGTGCCAGTTGCGTAGAACAAAATTGTGCCAGTTGCGCTAAACAAAATTGTGCCGGTTGTTTCAAAGAAACTTTTGCCAGTTGCGTCAAACAAACTTGTGCCAGTTGCGTAGAACAAACTTGTGCCAGTTGCGTCAAACAAACTTGTGCCAGTTGCATAGAACAAACTTGTGCCAGTTGCGTCAAACAAACTTGTGCCAGTTGCGTCAAACAAACTTGTGCCAGATGCGTAGAACAAGCTTGAGGCAGTTGCGTAGAACAAACGTGTGCCAGTTGCGTAGAACAAAATTGTGCCAGTTGCGCTGAACAAACTTGTGCCAGTTGTTTCAAACAAACTTTTGCCAGTTGCGTCAAACAAACTTGGGCCAGTTGCGTCGAACAAACTTGTGCCAGTTGCGTAGAACAAACTTTGTGCCAGTTGTATCAAACAAACTTTTCCCAGTTGCGTCAAACAAACTTGGGCCAGTTGCGTCAAACAAATTTATGCCAGTTGCATAGAACAAACTTGTGCCAGTTGTGTAGAACAAACTTGGGCCAGTTGCGTCGAACACACTTGTGACAGTTGCGTCGGACAAACTTGTGCCAATTGCGTCGAACAAACTTGTGCCAGTTGCGTAGAGCAAACTTATGCCAGTTGCGTCGGACAAACTTGTGCCAGTTGCGTCGAACAAACTTGTGCCAGTTGCGTAGAACAAACTTGTGCCAGTTGTGTCAAACAAACTTTTGCCAGTTGCGTCAAACAAACTTGGGCCAGTTGCGTCGAACAAAATTGTGCCAGTTGTGTCGGACAAACTTGTGCCAGTAACGTAGAACATACTTGTGCCAGTTGCGAACTACAAACTTGTGCCAGTTGCGTTGAACAAACTTGGGCCAGTTGCGTCAAACAAACTTGTGCTAGTTGCGTCAAACAAACTTGTGCTAGTTGCGTTAAACAAACTTTTGCCAGTTGCGTCAAACAAACTTGTGCCAGTTGCGTAGAACAAACATGTGCCAGTTCCATCGAACAAACTTGTGCCTGTTGCGTAGAACAAACTTGTGCCAGTTGCATAGAACAAACTTGTGCCACTTGCGTCGAACAAACTTGTGCCAGTTGGGCAGAACAAACTTTTCCCAGTTACGTAGAACAAACTTGTGCCAGTTTTGTCAAACAAACTTGTGCCAGTTGCGTAGAACAAACTTGTGCCCGTTACGTGGAACAAATTTGTGCCAGTTGCATAGAACAAACTTCTGCCAGTTGCGTCAAACAAACTTGGGCCAGTTGCGTAGAATACTCTTGTGCCAATTGCGTCAAACAAACTTGTGCCAGTTGCGTCAAACAAACTTGTGCCAGTTGTGTAGAACAAACTTGAGCCAGTTGCGTAGAACAACCTTGTGCCAGTTACGTAGAACAAACTTGTGCCAGTTGTGTCAAACAAACTTGTGCCAGTAGCGTAGAACAAACTTATGCCAGTTGCGTAGAACAAACTTGTGCGAGTTGTGTCAAACAAACTTGGGCCAGTTGCGTAGAACAAACTTGTGCTAGATGCGTAGGACAAACATGTGCCAATTGTGTCAAACAAACTTGTGCTAGTTGCGTAAAACAAACTTGAGCCAGTTGCGTAGAAGAAACTTGTGCCAGTTGCATCGAACAAACTTGTGCCAGTTGCGTGGAACAAATTTGTGCCAGTTGCGCAGAACAAACTTGTGCCAGTTAAGTCAAACAGACTTGTGCCAGTTGCGTGAAACAAATTTATGCCAGTTGCATAGAACAAACTTGTGCCAGTTGCGTAGACCAAACTTGTGCCAGTTGCATCGAACAAACTTGTGCCAGTTGCGTCGAACACACTTGTGCCAGTTGTGTCGGACAACTTGCGCCAATTGCGTCGAACAAACTTGTGCCAGTTGCGTAGAACAAACTTCTGCCAGTTGTGTCAAACAAACTTGTGCCAGTTGCATAAAACAAACTTGTGCCAGTTGCGTCGAACAAACTTGTGCCAGTTGCGTCAAACAAACTTGTGCCAGTTACGTAGAACAAACTTGTGCCAGTTTTGTCAAACAAACTTGTGCCAGTTGCGTCAAACAATCTTGGGCCAGTTGCGTCGAACAAACTTGTGCCAGTTTCGTCAAAGAAACTTGTGCCAGTTGCATAAAACAAACTTGTGCCAGTTGCGTAGAACAAACTTGTGCCAGTTGCGTAGAGCAAACTTGTGCCAGTTACGTAGAACAAACTTGTGCCAGTTTTGTCAAACAAACTTGTGCCAGTTGCGTCAAACAAACTTGTGTCAGTTGCGTCGAACAAACTTGTGCCAGTTGTGTAGAACAACCTTGTGCCAGTTGCGTCAAACAATCTTGTGCCAGTTGCGTCAAACAAACTTGTGCCAGTTGCGTCAAAAAAACTTGTGCCAGTTGAGTCAAACAAACTTTTGCCTGTTGGGTCGAATAAACTTGTGCCAGTTGCGTTAAACAAACTTTTGACAGTTGCGTCGAACAAACTTGTGCCATTTGCATCGAACAAACTTGTGCCACTTGTGTCGAACAAGCTTGTGCCAGTTGCGTCAAACAAACTTGTGCCAGTTGCATCGAACAAACTTGTGCCAGTTGCGTAGAACAAACTGTGCCAGTTGTGTCAAACAAACTTGTGCCACTTGCGTCGAACAAACTTGTGCCAGTTGCGTAGAACAAACTTTTGCCAGTTGCGTAGAACAAACTTGTGCCAGTTGTGTCAAACAAACTTGTGTCAGTTGTGTAGAACAAACTTGTGCCAGTTGCGTAGAACAAACTTGTGCCAGTTATGTAGAACAAACCTTTGCCAGTTGCGTAGAACAAACTTGTGCCAGTTGCATAGAACAAACTTGTGTGAGTTGCGTCAAACAAACTTCTGCCAGTTGCATAAAACAAACTTGTGCCAGTTGCATAGAACAAACTTGTGCCAGTTGCGTAGAACAAACTTGTGAGAGTTGTTTCAAACAAACTTTTGCCAGTTGCGTCAAACAAACTTGGGCCAGTTGCGTCGAACAAATTTGTGCCAGTTGCTTTGAACAAACTTGTGCCAGTTGCGTTGAAAAATCTTGTGCCAGTTGCGAAGAACAAACTTGTGCCAGTTGCGTAGAACAAACTTGTGCCAGTTGCGTCGAACAAACTTCTGCCAGTTGCATAGAACAAACTTGTGCCAGTTGCGTAGAAGAAACTTGGGCCACTTGCGAAAACAAACTTGTGCCAATTGCGACAAACAAGTTTGTGCCAGTTGCGTAGAACAAACTTGTGCCAGTTGCATCAAATAAACTTGTGCCAGTTGCGTCGAACAAACTTGTTCCAGTTCCGTGGAACAAACTATTGCCAGTTGCGTAGAACAAACTTGTGCCAGTTGTGTAGAACAATCTTGTGCCAGTTGCGTAGAACAAACTTGAGCCACTTGCATCAAACAAACTTGGGCCAGTTGCGTTGAACAAACTTGTGCCAGTTGCGTAGGACAAACTTGTGCCAGTTGCGTCAAACAATCTTGTGCCATTTGCGTAGAACAAACTTGTGCCTGTTGCATAGAACAAAATTGTGCCAGTTGCGTAGAACAAACTTGTGCTAGTTGCGTAGAACAAACTTGTTCCAGTTGCGTAGAACAAACTTGTGTCAGTTGCGTAGAACAAACTTGTGCCAGTTGCGTCAAACAAACTTGGGCCAGTTGCGTAGAACAAACTTGTGCCAGTTGCGAACTACAAACTTGTGCCAGTTTCGTAGGACAAACTTGTGCCAGTTGCGTCAAACAAACTTGTGCCAGTTGCGTAGAACAAACTTGCGCTATTTGCGAACTACAAACTTGAGCCACTTGCGTAGGACAAACTTGTGCCAGTTGCGTCAAAGAAAATTGTGACAGTTGCGTCAAATAAACTTGTTCCAGTTGCGACAAATAAACTTGTGCCAGTTACGTAGAACAACTTTGTGCCAGTTGCATAGAACAAAATTGTGCCAGTTGCATAGAACAACTTTGTGCCAGTTGCGTAGAATAAACTTGTGCCAATTGCGTAGAACAAACTTGTGCTAGTTGCATAGAACAAACTTGTGCCAGTTGCGTAGAACAAACTTGTGTCAGTTGCGTAGAACAAACTTGTGCCAGTTGCGTCAAACAAACTTGGGCCAGTTGCGTAGAACAAACTTGTGCCAGTTGCGAACTACAAACTTGTGCCAGTTTCGTAGGACAAACTTGTGCCAGTTGCGTCAAACAAACTTGTGCCAGTTGCGTAGAACAAACTTGTGCCAGTTGAGAACTACAAACTTGTGCCACTTGCGTAGGACAAACTTGTGCCAGTTGCGTCAAAGAAACTTGTGCCAGTTGCATCAAATAAACTTTTGCCAGTTGCGCAGAACAAACTTGTGAAAGTTGCGTAGAACAAACTTGTGCCAGTTGCGTCGAACAAACTTGTGCCAGTTGCGTTGAACAAACTTGTGCCAGTTGCGTCGAACAAACTTGTGCCAGTTGCATCAAACAAAGTTGTGCCAGTTGCGTAGAACAAACTTGTGCCAGTTGCATCAAACAAACTAGTGCCAGTTGCGTTTAACAAACTTGTGCCAGTTGCGTAGAACAAACTAGTGCCAGTTGTGTCAAACAAACGTGTGCCAGTTGCATCGAACAAACTTGTGCCAGTTGCGTATAACAAACTTGTGCCAGTTACGTAGAACAAACTTGTGCTAGTTGTGTCAAACAAACTTGTGCCAGTTGCGTAGAACAAACTTGTGCCAGTTGCGTAGAACAAACTTATGCCAGTTGAGTAGAACAAACTTGTGCCAGTTACGTAGCACAAACTTGTGCCAGTTATGTCAAACAAACTTGTGCCAGTTGCGTAGAACAAACTTGTGCCAGTTGCGTAGAACAAACTTGTGCCAGTTGCGTAGAACAAACTTGTGCCAGTTGCGTCAAACAAACTTGTGCCAGTTGCATAGAACAAACTTGAGCCAGTTGCGTCAAACAAACTTGTGCCAGTTGCGTAGAACAAACTTGAGGCAGTTGCGTAGAACAAACGTGTGCCAGTGGCGTAGAACAAAATTTTGCCAGTTGCGCTGAACAAACTTGTGCCAGTTGTTTCAAACAAACTTTTGTCAGTTGCGTCAAACAAACTTGGGCCAGTTGCGTCGAACAAACTTGTGCCAGTTGCGTAGAACAAACTTTGTGCCAGTTGTGTCAAACAAACTTTTCCCAGTTGCGTCAAACAAACTTGGGCCAGTTGCGTCAAACAAATTTATGCCAGTTGCATAGAACAAACTTGTGCCAGTTGCGTAGAACAAACTTGTGCCAGTTGCATCGAACAAACTTGTGCCAGTTGCGTCGAAAACACTTGTGACAGTTGCGTCGGACATACTTGTGCCAATTGCGTCGAACAAACTTGTGCCAGTTGCGTAGAACAAACTTATGCCAGTTGCGTCTGACAAACATGTGCCAGTTGCGTCGAACAAACTTGCGCCAGTTGCGTAGAACAAACTTGTGCCAGTTGTGTCAAACAAACTTTTGCCAGTTGCGTCAAACAAACTTGGGCCAGTTGCGTTGAACAAAATTGTGACAGTTGAGTCGGACAAACTTGTGCCAGTTACGTAGAACATACTTGTGCCAGTTGCGAACTACAAACTTGTGCCAGTTGTGTTGAACAAACTTGGGCCAGTTGCGTCAAACAAACTTGTGCTAGTTGCGTTAAACAAACTTTTGCCAGTTGTGTCAAACAAACTTGTACCTGTTGCATTGAACAAACTTGTGCCAGTTGCGTTGAACAAACTTGTGCCAGTTGCGTAGAACAAACTTGAGCCAGTTGCGTAGAACAAACTTGTGCCAGTTGCGTAGAACAAACATTTTCCAGTTGCGTAGAACAAACTTGTCCCAGTTGCGTAGAACAAACATTTTCCAGTTGCGTAGAACAAACTTGTGTCAGTTGCGTCGAAAAAACTTGTGCCAGTTGATCGAACAAAGTTGTGCCAGTTGCGTTTGACAAACTTGTGCCAGTTGCGTTGAACAAACTTGTGACAGTTGCGTAGAACAAACTTGTGCCAGTTGTTTCAAACAAACTTTTGCCAGTTGCGTCAAACAAACTTGGGCCAGTTGCATCAAACAAACTTGTGCCAGTTGCGTAGAACAAACTTGTGCCAGTTGCGTAGAACAAACTTGTGCCAGTCGCGTAGAACAAACTTGTGCCAGTTGCGTCGAACAAACTTGTGCCAGTTGCGTACAACAAACTTGTGCCAGTTGCGTACAACAAACTTGTGCCATTTGCGTCAAAAAACTTGTGCCAGTTGCGTAGAACAAATTTGTGCTAGTTGCGTAGAACAAACTTGTGCTAGTTGCGTCGAACAAACTTGTGCCAGTTGCATAGAACAAACTCGTGCCAGTTGGGAAGAACAAACTTGGGCCAGTTGCGTAGAACAAACTTGTGTCAGTTGCGATGAACAAACTTGTGCCAGTTGCATCAAACAAACTTGTGCCAGTTGCGTAGAACAAACTTGTGCCAGTTGCTTAGAACAAACTTGTGCCTGTTGCAACAAACAAGCTTGTGCCAGTTGCGTCGAACACACTTGTGCCAGTTGCGTAGAACAAACTTGTGCCATTTGTGTCAATCAAACTTCTGCCAGTTGCGTCAAACAAGTTTGGGCCAGTTGCGTCGAACAAACTTGTGCCAGTTGCGTCGAAGAAACTTGTGCCAGTTGCGTAGAACAAACTTTTGCCAGTTGTGTCAAAGAAACTTGTGCCAGTTGCATAGAACAAACTTGTGGCAGTTGTGTAGAGCAACCTTGTGCCAGTTGCGTCAAACAACCTTCTGCCAGTTGCATCAAACAAACTTGTGCCAGTTGCGTCAAACAAATTTATGCCAGTTGCATAGAACAAACTTGTGCCAGTTGCGTAGAACAAACTTGTGCCAGTTGCATCGAACAAACTTGTGCCAGTTGCGTCGAACACACTTGTGCCAGTTGCGTCGGACAAACTTGTGCCAATTGCGTCGAACAAACTTGTGCCAGTTGAGTAGAACAAACTTGTGCCAGTTGTGTCAAACAAACTTGTGCCAGTTGCATAAAACAAACTTGTGCCAGTTGCGTCAAACAAACTTGTGCCAGTTGCGTCAAACAAACTTGTGCCAGATGCGTAGAACAAGCTTGAGGCAGTTGCGTAGAACAAACGTGTGCCAGTTGCGTAGAACAAAATTGTGCCAGTTGCGCTGAACAAACTTGTGCCAGTTGTTTCAAACAAACTTTTGCCAGTTGCGTCAAACAAACTTGGGCCAGTTGCGTAGAACAAACTTGTGCCAGTTGCGTAGAACAAACTTTGTGCCAGTTGTATCAAACAAACTTTTCCCAGTTGCGTCAAACAAACTTGGGCCAGTTGCGTCAAACAAATTTATGCCAGTTGCATAGAACAAACTTGTGCCAGTTGTGTAGAACAAACTTGGGCCAGTTGCGTCGAACACACTTGTGACAGTTGCGTCGGACAAACTTGTGCCAATTGCGTCGAACAAACTTGTGCCAGTTGCGTAGAACAAACTTATGCCAGTTGCGTCGGACAAACTTGTGCCAGTTGCGTCGAACAAACTTGTGCCAGTTGCGTAGAACAAACTTGTGCCAGTTGTGTCAAACAAACTTTTGCCAGTTGCGTCAAACAAACTTGGGCCAGTTGCGTCGAACAAAATTGTGCCAGTTGTGTCGGACAAACTTGTGCCAGTAACGTAGAACATACTTGTGCCAGTTGCGAACTACAAACTTGTGCCAGTTGTGTTGAACAAACTTGGGCCAGTAGCGTCAAACAAACTTGTGCTAGTTGCGTCAAACAAACTTGTGCTAGTTGCGTTAAACAAACTTTTGCCAGTTGCGTCAAACAAACTTGTGCCAGTTGCGTAGAACAAACTTGTGCCAGTTCCATCGAACAAACTTGTGCCTGTTGCGTAGAACAAACTTGTGCCAGTTGCATAGAACAAACTTGTGCCACTTGCGTCGAACAAACTTGTGCCAGTTGGGCAGAACAAACTTTTCCCAGTTACGTAGAACAAACTTGTGCCAGTTTTGTCAAACAAACTTGTGCCAGTTGCGTAGAACAAACTTGTGCCCGTTACGTGGAACAAATTTGTGCCAGTTGCATAGAACAAACTTCTGCCAGTTGCGTCAAACAAACTTGGGCCAGTTGCGTAGAACAAACTTGTGCCAGTTGCGTCAAACAAACTTGTGCCAGTTGCGTCAAACAAACTTGTGCCAGTTGTGTAGAACAAACTTGAACCAGTTGCGTAGAACAACCTTGTGCCAGTTACGTAGAACAAACTTGTGCCAGTTGTGTCAAACAAACTTGTGCCAGTAGCGTAGAACAAACTTATGCCAGTTGCGTAGAACAAACTTGTGCGAGTTGTGTCAAACAAACTTGGGCCAGTTGCGTAGAACAAACTTGTGCTAGATGCGTAGGACAAACATGTGCCAGTTGTGTCAAACAAACTTGTGCTAGTTGCGTAAAACAAACTTGAGCCAGTTGCGTAGAAGAAACTTGTGCCAGTTGCATCGAACAAACTTGTGCCAGTTGCGTGGAACAAATTTGTGCCAGTTGCGCAGAACAAACTTGTGCCAGTTAAGTCAAACAGACTTGTGCCAGTTGCGTCAAACAAATTTATGCCAGTTGCATAGAACAAACTTGTGCCAGTTGCGTAGACCAAACTTGTGCCAGTTGCATCGAACAAACTTGTGCCAGTTGCGTCGAACACACTTGTGCCAGTTGTGTCGGACAACTTGCGCCAATTGCGTCGAACAAACTTGTGCCAGTTGCGTAGAACAAACTTCTGCCAGTTGTGTCAAACAAACTTGTGCCAGTTGCATAAAACAAACTTGTGCCAGTTGCGTCGAACAAACTTGTGCCAGTTGCGTCAAACAAACTTGTGCCAGTTACGTAGAACAAACTTGTGCCAGTTTTGTCAAACAAACTTGTGCCAGTTGCGTCAAACAATCTTGGGCCAGTTGCGTCGAACAAACTTGTGCCAGTTTCGTCAAAGAAACTTGTGCCAGTTGCATAAAACAAACTTGTGCCAGTTGCGTAGAACAAACTTGTGCCAGTTGCGTAGAGCAAACTTATGCCAGTTACGTAGAACAAACTTGTGCCAGTTTTGTCAAACAAACTTGTGCCAGTTGCGTCAAACAAACTTGTGTCAGTTGCGTCGAACAAACTTGTGCCAGTTGTGTAGAACAACCTTGTGCCAGTTGCGTCAAACAATCTTGTGCCAGTTGCGTCAAACAAACTTGTGCCAGTTGCGTCAAAAAAACTTGTGCCAGTTGAGTCAAACAAACTTTTGCCTGTTGGGTCGAATAAACTTGTGCCAGTTGCGTTAAACAAACTTTTGACAGTTGCGTCGAACAAACTTGTGCCATTTGCATCGAACAAACTTGTGCCACTTGTGTCGAACAAGCTTGTGCCAGTTGCGTCAAACAAACTTGTGCCAGTTGCATCGAACAAACTTGTGCCAGTTGCGTAGAACAAACTGTGCCAGTTGTGTCAAACAAACTTGTGCCACTTGCGTCGAACAAACTTGTGCCAGTTGCGTAGAACAAACTTTTGCCAGTTGCGTAGAACAAACTTGTGCCAGTTGTGTCAAACAAACTTGTGTCAGTTGTGTAGAACAAACTTGTGCCAGTTGCGTAGAACAAACTTGTGCCAGTTATGTAGAACAAACCTTTGCCAGTTGCGTAGAACAAACTTGTGCCAGTTGCATAGAACAAACTTGTGTGAGTTGCGTCAAACAAACTTCTGCCAGTTGCATAAAACAAACTTGTGCCAGTTGCATAGAACAAACTTGTGCCAGTTGCGTAGAACAAACTTGTGAGAGTTGTTTCAAACAAACTTTTGCCAGTTGCGTCAAACAAACTTGGGCCAGTTGCGTCGAACAAATTTGTGCCAGTTGTGTCAAACAAACTTGTGCCAGTTGCGTTGAAAAATCTTGTGCCAGTTGCGAAGAACAAACTTGTGCCAGTTGCGTAGAACAAACTTGTGCCAGTTGCGTCGAACAAACTTCTGCCAGTTGCATAGAACAAACTTGTGCCAGTTGCGTAGAAGAAACTTGGGCCACTTGCGAAAACAAACTTGTGCCAATTGCGACAAACAAGTTTGTGCCAGTTGCGTAGAACAAACTTGTGCCAGTTGCATCAAATAAACTTGTGCCAGTTGCGTCGAACAAACTTGTTCCAGTTCCGTGGAACAAACTATTGCCAGTTGCGTAGAACAAACTTGTGCCAGTTGTGTAGAACAATCTTGTGCCAGTTGCGTAGAACAAACTTGAGCCACTTGCATCAAACAAACTTGGGCCAGTTGCGTTGAACAAACTTGTGCCAGTTGCGTAGGACAAACTTGTGCCAGTTGCGTCAAACAATCTTGTGCCATTTGCGAAGAACAAACTTGTGCCTGTTGCATAGAACAAAATTGTGCCAGTTGCGTAGAACAAACTTGTGCTAGTTGCGTAGAACAAACTTGTTCCAGTTGCGTAGAACAAACTTGTGTCAGTTGCGTAGAACAAACTTGTGCCAGTTGCGTCAAACAAACTTGGGCCAGTTGCGTAGAACAAACTTGTGCCAGTTGCGAACTACAAACTTGTGCCAGTTTCGTAGGACAAACTTGTGCCAGTTGCGTCAAACAAACTTGTGCCAGTTGCGTAGAACAAACTTGCGCTATTTGCGAACTACAAACTTGAGCCACTTGCGTAGGACAAACTTGTGCCAGTTGCGTCAAAGAAAATTGTGACAGTTGCGTCAAATAAACTTGTTCCAGTTGCGACAAATAAACTTGTGCCAGTTACGTAGAACAACTTTGTGCCAGTTGCATAGAACAAAATTGTGCCAGTTGCATAGAACAACTTTGTGCCAGTTGCGTAGAATAAACTTGTGCCAATTGCGTAGAACAAACTTGTGCTAGTTGCATAGAACAAACTTGTGCCAGTTGCGTAGAACAAACTTGTGTCAGTTGCGTAGAACAAACTTGTGCCAGTTGCGTCAAACAAACTTGGGCCAGTTGCGTAGAACAAACTTGTGCCAGTTGCGAACTACAAACTTGTGCCAGTTTCGTAGGACAAACTTGTGCCAGTTGCGTCAAACAAACTTGTGCCAGTTGCGTAGAACAAACTTGTGCCAGTTGAGAACTACAAACTTGTGCCACTTGCGTAGGATGGATGGATGGATGGATGTATGATATTTAGGGCAAAAGCCCAGGCACTGGGGCCAACAAGGCCATTCAGCGCCGTAATGGAAAGAAAATAAATTATGTTAAAGTTATGAATTCATGAAGGAAATGATTAATAAATAAAATGAAGTGATGTGACCAATAAATAAGGGTATGAAGTTTAATGAATGATGTGCTATATACAAAAAAAAAAAAAAATTAATGTCATTAAAATTCTATGTGATGTAATAAATTAAATTAAATATCGTTAAAAATTTTAATACACTTTAAAAAAGAGATGATAGCAGAAATATCTGCTTCATCTCCCAAAATATCAGACAGGGATTTACCCTGAAAATATCTCTCTCTTTGGTTAAAATATCTGGGGCAGATCACCAGAATGTGCTCCATTGTTAGTGTCTCGTCACAGTAAGCACACTCTGGAGGGCTGCTTCCTTCTAAAATAAACTGATGGGTTAGACGAGTGTGCCCAATCCTTAATCTCGTTAAAATAACCTCTGTTCGTCTGTCAAGCTGGAATGACGAAGACCACGGTAGTACATTATCCCTAATATTTCTATATTTCTTATTATTGGCAAGAAGGGGAGAAGTCCACCTTTCTTGCCATTTACTTAAAACATAAGATCTAATGGGACCTTTTAGATCTGTATGAGGCACTTTTCTAAAAGAGGTTTCTGATAAAATACTAGCAGCTTTCGCTTCCCTGTCTGCCATCTCGTTTCCGCGAATCCCCACGTGAGAAGGGACCCAACAGAAAGAGACTGATTTACGTCGACAATATATACGAAAAAGCCACTCCTGAACTTTTTCAATTAATGGATGAAAGCTATTAAATTTTTTAATAGCTTCTAAGGTGCTTCTAGAGTCTGAGTATATGACAAAATTAGAGTCACTACTTTGAAAAACTAAATCTAGGGCAGACACTACGGCTGTTAATTCGGCAGTAAATATTGATGCAGAGTCAGGTAATTTAGCTGTGTACGCTGTATCACCAAGGATAACAGCGCAACCAACACCACTATCTGACTTAGATCCATCTGTATAAATTTTTGTAAAATTAGTATGGGTAACATCGTGCTCTAAGAATTTTCCCCTAATCTCTTCTACAGTGCAGTCCTTTTTGTTAAACAGTTTCTTACATATTGATGCTTCTGGGATAAGCCATGGAGGATTTACAGGATATTCTACTTCCAGGACTTTCTGGGATTTAAGGTGATTATTCCTAACATCCTCATTCAGTCGAATTTGGAATGGTTTAGAAGCTCTTGTACCAGAAAAACTTCGAGAGTCTGTTTCCTTTAGTGCTTGAAAGGAGGGATTTTTGGGAGCACTTTTCATTCTAGCCATGTATCGCAACCCTAGCTCTTGCCTTCTTAGATCAAGGGGTAAATGATCTGTGTCGACATAAATGCTTTCAACAGGCGAAGTTCTAAAAGCCCCTGAGCATATTCTCAACCCCATGTTGTGTACAACATCCAGTTCCTTTAGCTTGGTTTTACAGGCTGAGGAATAAATCTGACAGCCATAGTCTAACTTAGATCGACACAGAGAGTCATATAGCCTCAGAAGGGATTTCTTATCAGCCCCCCAACTAAATCCAGAGACAACCTTTAAAATATTCATAGATTGTTTAACATTAAACTTTAGGGCATTTATGTGGCTAGCCCATGTTAATTTATGGTCAATAGTCATCCCCAGAAATTTAACTTCACTCTCGTAAGGAAGGATGGACCCTTTTAAACTAAGTGTGGGAACCTCTTCCACACGCCGGCACCTGGTGAATCTTACTGCAACTGTTTTGGAAGAGGAGAATTTGAAACCATTCTCATCAGCCCACTTAGTAATAGCATTAATAGACCTTTGCAAATGTTTACATACGGACAAGGAATCATATCCTGTGCAGTATATTGCAAGGTCATCGACAAAAAGCGAGCATTTAACAGGGGGCGAGATTTTTTCAATCACGCTATTTATTGCCACTGAAAAAAGTGTTACACTTAAAACGCTTCCTTGGGGAACTCCTTCCTCCTGCATAAAAGGTTGGGAGAAGGAGTTTCCCACTCTTACCTTAAAAAGTCTGTCTGATAAAAAGGAATATATAAACCTGACCATTCTTCCACATATGCCCATCTTGTGCAATTGTTTCATGATGCCAATTCTCCAGGTAGTGTCATATGCTTTCTCCAAGTCAAAAAATATGCCAATGGTCTGACACTTTTTGGCGAATCCTTGCTGGATTTGGTTGGTCAGCCTCAGCAAGGGATCAAGGGTGGAGCGGTTTTTTCTGAAACCAAATTGAAATGGCGATAGTAATCCTTTGGTCTCCAGGTGCCAAACCAGTCTAGTATTTATCATTTTCTCCATCAGCTTACATACACAGCTGGTAAGAGCTATTGGTCTATAGCTGGTGGCTTGGGAAGCATCTTTATTAGGCTTTTTAACTGGGACAATTATGGATATTTTCCAGTCCTTGGGTAAAATTCCAGTTTCCCATATTTTGTTTATAATCTTCAGTAAATATTTTTTGGCATCATCTGGGAGGTGTTTCAGCATTTCATATATGATTGTATCCTCACCTGGAGCTGTGGATTCACTTGAGGAGAGCGCCTCACGAAGTTCTCTTAGGGAAAATTTGTAGTTGTATGGTTCAGATTTTCCCGAATCAAACTTCAGACACATTTCAGAATTCCTAATTCTTTGAAATTCTGGAGAATAATTGTTAGGGCTGGAAACTTTAGAAAAGTGTTTTCCTAGCTCATTGGCAACTTCAGTGGGCTCTGTGATTAGAGTGTCATTTATTTTTAACGAGGGCAATGGTGACGCTACAAATTTTCCACTCAGTTTCCTTATTTTGCGCCACACCACTCTTAGTGGGGTCTTGGAGTTTATTCCATTAATATAGTAAAGCCAACATTCTCTTTTGGCTTTCTTATAAAAGCGCCGCTGCTTGGCTAAAGCACGTTTGTAGATTAATTTAGACTGAGGGGAGCCACTAGTTTTGTAACGTCTGTAGCATTTCCTAGTCACTTTTCTCAGAATACCACATGTCTTATTCCACCAGGGAACTGCAGGTCTACGAGGTTTGCCTTTTGTTTTTGGAATCGAGCTTTCAGCACTCTTCAAAGTAGATTCAATAAAGTAATCATAGGCATCTAGATGAGAATGAAAGGACTCAAACTCCCTATCTAGATTGACACCCTTACTAAATTTATCCCAGTCTGCGTCCTCTACCTTCCACTTAGGTAAAACTTCAGATGGAGCATTCAGAGCATATTTCAAATGGATCGGGTAGTGATCACTTCCATTTAAATCTTCATTAACAGACCAATTAAAATCAAGGTGGATACTAGTTGAAGAAATACTAAGGTCCAGTGCAGAGAAATGATTATCGTGAATGTTGTGGAAAGTCATTGACCCATTATTATACAGGGTAACATCATTCCTGTCAATAAGGTCTTCGATTAATTTCCCTTTACTATCTAAAAACCGACTTCCCCAAAGGGGATTGTGGGCATTAAAATCACCTAGCAAAAGTAAAGGAGCTGGAAGTTGGTCAATTAACGACTGAATATCTCCAATGTTAAAATCAAGGTCTGGTGGAAGGTATAAGGAGCAGATTGTTATCCTCTTTTCCAAAATGACTGAAATAGCGATAGCTTGTAGTGTTGTATTTAATTGTATTGTGGAGTGCTGTAGAGATTTATTAATAATAATTGCAGCACCTCCATGGGCACGATCACCAATTGGGGGATATGATTTAAATATTGAATAATTTAGTCCAGGATTATAAACAGAGTTGCCTAACATTGTTTCCTGTAGGCATATAATCCCTGGATTAACTTCATGCATTAAAACTTTAAGGTCTTCTGTACGGGCTCTGAGACCTTTACAGTTCCACTGAAGAATATCGAGCAAGAATGCTAAGGTGGTAAAATGTGCTACTTCCCACTCCTTGGAGGGGAAGTACTGTTCCTAGGGTGGAGTGGGAAATTCTCCTTTATAAGAGATTGTTTTCTTAATCCCTTTTCATCTGAATTGGTGTTCAGGGTCTTTGGTTGATCTTCATATTTTTTATTATGAACCTGATGTTCAGAATTATTGCTGTGGTTCTGTGCACCACTAATCCTATTTGTCTTAGGGCGGCAAGACTGAATTGAACTCAGATGTTTTTGTTCTGAAACTACTTTTGGAACCACCTTTCTAGGAGGAGAGATGTCTTCCAAAACACTGAACCCATTTGAAGTTTTTATTATAAAATTATCATTATTTGGGGAACTATTTCTTGTGCGTTTCTTGGTAGTTGCAACCGTAGTTTTATTATTATTTTTGTTTGTGGCTGTGGCGATTGATGGCTCTGAACTAGCTCTATCTAATTGGGATTGTTCCTTTAGCTTATTTTGGTTTGAAGTATTTTCAGAATATTTTCCTGAATTATTGGCCGATTTTGGCACCCTTATTTTTGGAGATGAATCGACAGCTGTGGATGTGGTGGAAGATAAATTTTCTGTGCTTTTGGAAGTACAATTTTTGCTACTGGACTTCAAAGCACTTGCCGACGAAAGTTTCTCACCAGTTTGGAGATTTTCATTATTATTTATGGTTCGAGAAATACCAGGTTTGTGATATCTTCCATCAGACACAGTTATTGGTGGCCTTACATTGTTGGAAGTTTTCATAAGTTTTATTACAGAAGCATACGTAGTGTTGGCACTTTTGTTTGCCCCCATTACCGTGCGCTTTGCTTCACTAATGCTAATATGTTCATTATCTGCCACTGCCAACACGTCTTGTTCAAATTTATATCTGGGACAAGCCCTAGAGTTTGGTGTGTGATCACCCTTGCAAAGAAAACAGTATCGGGCTGCTTTGCAATCATCAAAATTATCGTGCTCTGCAGAGCACACAGGACATCTTTTATTGTTATCGCAAGAGTTTTGAATGTGGCCATATTCAAAGCATTTGCGACACTGTCTAGGACTTCTTTTATATTTTTTAACCTGCATCCTCTCATGGCCAACAATGATGGTATCAGGTAGGTAATTGGAGGAGAAGGTTAAAAGGATAGCTGCATCACCACCCAGTTTTTTTACATGAGATACACAAGGAGGGCATCGATGGAGAATCTCCTCCTCTTTAAAAACATGCAGATCTTTTGAGTAAACTACTCCTTTCAGTGTATTAAAGAATCTGTGAGATGAAATAGATTCAATATTTCCACTTTCAGGAGGTTTAAAGTTAGCTAACAGAACTGCTTGAGTCTCATTTCCAGCTTTTATTAGAAGATTCTTTCCATACCGTTTCAAATTTCCAATGGGAATGGAACCAACCTTGCTCTCAATGCAGTCAGCAGCTTTTATCAAATTTTTCCCTCCCTCCTTGTAGATAGCAACATGCCATAGAGGGGGAGGAAGAGCTCTGGTACATGGGACTGGTCCATGTTCTTCAGCCTTTGGAACAAAGTCAAATGGCTCATCATTCAAGTTTTTCACTGAAAACACTTTCGTGCTGACAACTGAGTCATTTAGAATGTGGCCATGGAGTCTCTGTTGTGCCTCACTAGCTTCCAAGGGAGAGGAAAATTTGATAAAAGCACAAAATGACTGCTTATCTTTTTCTAGAACTAATTTAATTCTTTCCACTTTGCCGAATTGCTTCACTACACTGTATAAACATTCGTAATCTAATGATAAGTTTACATTAGTGCAATAAAGGACCCTATTATTTGAATCAAATCCACCAGATTTATTAACACCCTGGTGTCTCAGTGTTTGGTTCTGTCCAACAGCCAAGCCCGTATCCATGTTCATGCCAGAAGTCGTTGCCAGTGCCGTTAAGTCATCGGATCCAGGGGAGGGAGAACTAGAAGCCAAATCCATAAGTTTAAACCAGTCCACATGCAAAGGTCCAAAAAGTGCACACCCGACACCCAAGAGCCCCCGCACAGACCCCGACAGCATATCAAAAAGGACAAACTGGGCAGCTCCACTGCTCAGCTTCCCCACCCCAACACACTCCCAAAGCCCACGAAGAGACCCCAAGCTGCCAAGCATGCACACATCAGACCACCACACACAAACTGGTTCATCCACCCACCCAAAACTGCTTGGTCATATCAAGAAAGTATCGTAGATCAGTCAGGTATTCGCATTCTCCACCAATGGCACAAGTGAGAGTTGACTCCCAACAGTCCACCCCATACCCTACCCTTTCAGGATAGCACCAGTACGCTTGCAGTGGCCCAGGTATAAGCCAATCCGCCTGCTGGGAGTTCTGCCCCCACTAATGGGGACTGACTCCCCACTCCAACCGTACTCGTGGGCTTCCGGACAAAAGCCAGGAGTCCCACCTCCAAAAACCAGCCCCCCCTGGATTCCGATGGGCTGATCCCCAGAGATGGTTCCGCCCTCAAGATAGCAGTGGGAAAAATCCCATCACCATCTCTTAGGTCCAAACTATCTCGGGTGGCGACTCAACCACCACAACTCCCACAATTAGCTTCGAATGCGAACCCCTTCCAAAAAACGATCCCTTCTCAGACTCACCTAAGCAGTAAAATTTTGCGAATGTGGAAATGTCCACGCCATTTAAACCAAAAACTATGTAGGATGATTCGTCAGGACCCGGGCCCAAAGGCCAGGGTCCCTTAGCCCCTCACCTCGTCAAGGCGTCCTACTCGAGGGGTGAAATCTGTTAAAAAGGCTTTACATTTTTTATTTTCTAAGGTCAAGCACCTTGCTATTTTAACAACCATGGCACACAAGGCAGCACTGGCAGAACTTTTGCCTTACGGTTTTGGAATTGATTCAAAGAAATTGTTTTCATTCTCCAGTCCATTACACAGCAAAAGTCAGCTCCTGCAAGGTTTCCCATTATCTGGTCCCTGAGCAAGGTTCTTAGAATCCTGTCATCCCCTCAGTTCATGAGCCCAATACAACTACAACTCATATGCTGCAAAAGCCAGTCTTCTTGACTGCTTTGGAATCCGGTGCTCGGATTAGCCTACTGGGTTCTTTTAGAGAAGGACATTTCACAACTCGTATACCTACTTGCATTTACCGTCATCTCCTGGCCAAGAATGAGGACCTTTTTAAAGGGAAATTCCTCTTTTCTGACAAAGGAACTCAATATTTCATATAAAATATTATGCTCAGTTAAGCACTTACGGGTTACCTAGACGTCATGGCAAACATCCCGTATGGTCCTATTTTTCCTACACCTTAGCACAAACAAACCAATCTCTCTGCATGGACTGAGAATTATTTTAGTGGCCCTCATTAAAAAGACCAACCCTCACTCCTTTCCTAAGTTGCATGGGATCCACAAGATGAGTAAACTGTTAACGTTCCTTGGAGAAGTTTTCTTCGAAGAAGTCTGAGTGTACGGAGTGGTTATTAGAGGCAGTATTCCTGAACCAGGAAAGGCACAATAATCCTGCAGCCAGACCTGACCTGTTCTTTACTGCCAAACCCTAATGGGTATCCAGAATAAAGAAAACGGTTGATAACCTGTGACTTTACCTTGAATAAAAAAATTTGAAACACTATTGCCAGGAATGGTGGTCTTGCTGAGATATTGTTGGGGGAGGAACAATGATCCCGCAGCCAGACCAGTCATAATTGTGTTGTTTCTTTATTGCCAAACTCTATGGGTATCCAGAATGAAGAAAATGGTTAATAACCTGTGACTATACCTCCAACCAAAAATGAATCTGGGTTGTTGGGGTTTAATTATTAGGAGCTAAGCTATTTCATCACCTGTCAATTTCTTTTGTAAGCTGCTTTGAGGAAAAACAGCAGCTATGCTTTCAAAAAACAGGTTCTGGTGTAGGAAGAAATTATTTTTGATAGTCGTCGTGTCCCCAAACCCACCCACTTTCCCTCACGAAAAGGCATGGGACTGGGGTGAACATTTATCTTGCACAGACATGGTATGTAATGAATATGGCCACCGACTTATGTTGTTGTCACATCTGTACAGGTGAGACAGTAAAAGCCAAGGAAGTGATTGTACGACAGGAGATAGGAGCTCCTGTTCCGGGTCCTTTATATTCTATCACTGTGCCAACAAGCACTATTCTGGACGAGACCAACTATATGAGAATTCTTTGTGACTGGTTGGTCTGTTATGGAGCCCTGGGGGGACCATGAGAGTGTAACTACTTTGAGAACAAATAGTGACTACCAAAAATGTTATTTTCTTGATAAAATTAAGTTTCATATATACTTACCAAGTAATTACATAGATATAGTTCTAACTCGCGCAGCAGTCTGTATTTAAAAAATCGTGGTAGTGCTTCGATAGTTTAGTGTAGGTGACAAGCACCACCAAATGAAGTACTAGAAACAACTTAGCAGAAAACCTCATTCTGTTTGTGCCCTATGTCCATGAGAGGGGAGGAAGGAGGGCTCCAACCCATAATTACTTGGTAAGCATATATGAAACTTAATTTTATCATGGAAATAACATTTTCATATTAGTAACTTACTAAGTAATTCACAGTTGAACCCCACATTGACAGGAGGTGGGATGCATGGACATATTCTACTCCAAAACATTAAGTTATGGTAATGACTTTGAAAGAGAAAAGTTGCTAGCTTTGAAGACAACTCTTGTTGTTTCCTTATTTGGTAAGAGAGCTACTGCTGGTAATAATGGCCTCTGGTTGGTGCTCATCTTACCCTGTAGTGGCTTGGCAGTAGAGTCATGGAGTGCCTCTACTCAGGTGGGAGCTTTGCAGCAAAGGATATGTCTGACGGCTAGCAAAGCATCAATAAGTGCCCTTGCCCTGGGCACAGTACCACAATAAAAACAACCAGACAATGCTTTCACCTATACTAAAAGCATCACAATCCATCCAGGTATACTATACCCTCTGGCTCCCAAAAATTCGACAGCCTACTTTACGGCGAAGACATAGTAGGAGAAAAGAGATTGCTATGCTTCCTCCCCCAATACCATGCCAGCCACTGATAATGGCCCCAAGGTACTGCAATCTTCAAACACTGTTTCAACTTCTTTCAAATAGTGAGACGCAAAGATTGGTTCACACTTCCAGTAGGCAGACTGCAGAATGGAAGTGAGTGACATATGTGCCTGAAAGCTATTAAGGAAGAGACTGTCCTGACATCATGAGCTTTCACTGTAAAAGTAGACAAAATGTTCTCTGGAATCTGAGAGTGCACCTCAGAAATTAAGTCTCTGACGAAGAAGGACAATGCATTCATAGTCAGAGGGCGAGACAGGTTCTTGACAGAGCACCAGAGGTTACTGGATGGTCCTCTGATCTTGGTAATGCTCAGATAATACCTTCCAGCCCAAGCAGGACAAAGAACTCTCTCTTCTTCCTCAGAGCCAAGGTATCCTTTAAGATCTTAATGGAGACAGAACGGGGCCAGGGCTTGGAAGGTCGACGTTCTTGGCTAAAAATCCAAGGGTGAAGAGCAAATTGCATCTCCTTATGAAAAAACCTACCCTTTATTGATGTCTTGGAACTCTCTGTTAGCAGTAGCCAAAGCCACATGGAAGAGTGTCTTCCAAGTAAGGTTTCTCCAAGAAGAGGAACGAAGGGGTTGAAAAGAGGGACTTGTCAGCCACTTCACCACTATGTCCAGGTCCCAGGAGATTGGATCTTCCTTTTCTGCTTAGGCACATCAAAAGACTTGACAAGGTCATTAAGATTTGGGATTCATGCAAGATTCAGGACCCCTGTGTTTAAACACTAAACACAGCTTGATACCCTTTAATGGTGGACGATGAGAGATCCCCAGATCTCCACAGATAAAGAAGGAAATCTGCAATTTGGGTCACAGATGTCTCAGAAAAAGAGATGTTGAGTCTGAGACACCAGCTTCAGAAAATCGCCCACTTAGCCTGGAAGAAGCGGCTAGGAAATCAACGCCTTCATCTTGAAATAGCCTCTGAAGCGCGTCTTGAAAGCTCTTACGCTCTGACAAGCTTCCAGACAGTCTGAAGCCTGTCACGGCAAGAACAGACAACCTTTTGGTATATCCTAAAGTGAGGTTGTCTGAGTAGACATGGTTGTTTGGGGAAGGAGTCTCAGAAAGTCCACCCACAACTGTAGCAGGTCCTGGACCCTTCCTTTCATGGGCCTCAACGGGACTATGAGAATCATCGTAACTTTGCAATGATCCCAAGACTTGCTCAGCACTTCCCTGACCATGTCGAAGGGCGCAAAGGTGTAGTCCAAGAGGACTCTTCAACTTAGAACCGATGAGTCTAAACAGAAGTCTTAAGTCTGGTCTCAGAGGATGAGGGGCTTTCCTTTCGGAAGTCTACGTTCGGACGGCCGCCATGCCGGTCCGACTTGATTATCGGGTTTATGGGAAACACATAGGTGTTGGGCTGTGTTTCACTGTCCCAGCTGGCCTAGAGGAAGAACTGCAAAACTCTCATGAGAAGTTTGCCTAACTTGACCAACACCTTGATGGACAACAGAGTACCCAGTAGGATCATCCACTGATGGGCCGAGCAAGACGAAAGGGGCTAGAAACTTCTGGACCGTCCAAAGGCAGCTGGCGATTCTCTTGGCAGATGGAAAAACCCGAAAAGTCTGAGAGTCGAGACTCATCCCCAAATGGAGGAACTCTTGCAACGGGTCCAACTGGGACTTCTGAAGGTTGATGATAATTCCCATTCCTGAGAGAGATGTACAAGTCCTTCATGCACTTTCCTCGAAGGGGATCTAAGAGGCAAGTCGTCCAGATATAGTCTGACGTTATTGCCTACTAAATGAAGCCATTTGCTAGAGGAGTGAGGACTCGAGTGAACACTTGAGGTGCTGTAGAGAGGCCGAAGCAAAGAGCCCAAACCTAGAATTTTTGCTGGTGTTGGAGGCTCAGGTGGTGCTAGGCACTCCGAGAGGAGACCGATTTAGATGCTGACGTGGGGCGCCTGAGAAAGTGTCCTGGAAGATGAACCTTTGGTACTTCTTGGAGTCTGGATGGAATGGAAATTGGAAGCAGGCATCCTGCATATCTAAGGTTATCATCCAATTGCCCTGGTGAATGGATGAAAGGACCAACTGGTTCGTCTCCATCTGAACTTCGTCTGCTGGACAGACTAAGAGCGCTTATGTTGAGGACTGGTCTGCAAACCCCAATGATTTGGGGACCACAAACAGACTGTAGTAGAAGCCCTATCAGCTGATGTCCTCGACTCTTCTACGACTCTTTTGGAGGAGAGAGGAGACCTCCTCCAAAAAGGGTGAATGTTCTCCCAAGCCTCATGAGTAGGCTGTCAAAACAGTGGGAGAAGGGACCAAAGGAGGGCTCTCCATGAACAAAATGGAGAAGCCCTCCCTTGGAACCTTGACAATCCACTGTTCTGTCCCTCTAATACTCCACTTCTCCCAAAACTTGCGAAGACTGGCTCCCACTTGTGCACAGAGGACTTCTTCCTCATTTCGTGGGCAAGGACTTGAGCTCCTCGACAGTTCTTGTTCCAAGTGGGGCCAATCTTGCCACATGGCTTCTGTTGCCCATGCTAGTGAGTCCAGAACCTGAGAACAAAAAAGAGGAAGGCAATGGTTCCCTGAGGTGGCAAACGGGTCCAATGTTGGCCTGCCCCATAGTGTCACAGATTCTGATAGACCAGGGGACCAAAGGTCCATTCGGTGGGAAGGATCTACTATTCGATGGCTCAGCTTGCCCATCAGAACATTTAGTTTGTCCTGAAAAAATTGAGTGACTTGACTCACTCGATCTGATCTGTCCACAGGACTCCGGAGTCTCCTGCTTTCTGGCAGAGAGAAAAGAGTGCAAGCCACCTCAATTTCATATGTACACTCGTTCCTTGCCATATCGCAGTTCACTCATCGTGGTCTCACTGCAACATGAATTTTTATATTTAATATATCTAAATTTGTATCGTGGATTTTTCCCTATATTGTGGGATTTTGCTGTATTTATTATTTTTATTTTTGTGGCAAAATAAGCATTTTCTAGCTTAAAATTTTCTTTTTTTCATGACTAAATACATTTTTTATGATAAAATCATTTACTAATTTTCAGATAATATTAATGTAAACAGCAAAAAATATATCAATTCTGCATTAAAATCCCACAAAATCACAAAACAGCTTACCAGTGTACATAAACACTCTAGTTCTCTCTCTCTCTCTCTCTCTCTCTCTCTCTCTCTCTCTCTCTCTCTCTCTCTCTCTCTCTCTCTCTCTCTCTCTCTCTCAGTATAGAATCTTTAAATGAAAAAACAGCAGAATTTCAATAAAACTTATTTCACTTACAGAATAAATTATATTGATCTATTATTATCGTAATATATATATGAAAAAAACCATTGTCCCGTCATCTGTAACTATTTTTACTGTAGGTGCATGTTAACATATCTTTTTCTTTCTCTGATTTACTAAACCGTGCTTCAGTACGAGTTTAG
Organism: Macrobrachium rosenbergii; assembly: GCA_039081455.1. Classification (NCBI taxonomy): domain Eukaryota; kingdom Metazoa; phylum Arthropoda; class Malacostraca; order Decapoda; family Palaemonidae; genus Macrobrachium; species Macrobrachium rosenbergii. The sequence continues at coordinate 62,957,274 of JANJGK010000010.1, read as the reverse complement.
TAGTTGACTCTATGATTATCACACATATAACAGTCCCCAAGAGAATATTTTATCACTGTTGATGTTTCATCTCTAATCACCGTAAAAATATTTAAAATCCAAATTTCATATGTTAGCAACTCAAGGTTATTGTATGTTCTCTCATCCACAGCTTGTCAATTCAAGACTTAGTCTCACCCCAAGCTACTGTGCTGAGACTTCGTTTATACTTAGTAAACATTGGTCTCTCTCTCTCTCTCTCTCTCTCTCTCTCTCTCTCTCTCTCTCTCTCTCTCTCTCTCTCTCTCTCTCTCTCTCTATGAGAATTACTGTCTCAATGAAATATGAATTACTGTACTATAAACTTTTATGTACAAAATATTAAAAATTTTTATCAATTAAAAAATTATCATCCTAATTCTCTCCGTAGCAGTGAGCAGCTTCAGTCACCTGATTCTCATAACGTAAACATTGCAAATGTGGGACAAACTTTTTTTTTTTAGCATATTATATTACGATGATAACAGATCAAAATAATAATACTGTATACTAACTGGATTTTGTAGGTGAAATAAAAATACTAATGTTTACAGTAATATTAACATAAGAAAATTAGTAAATCACTGTAACATGTACTACATACACAAGAGAATTTTTATCACTGATGATCTGTTCCGCAAAACTATTACAGTAAACCCCCGTATTCGTGTTCTCATGGTTAGCGGACTCTCACATTCGTGGGTTTCTCTGTGGAACATATCTAGCCATCATTCGCGGAAAATTCGCCCGTTCGCGGTATTTTTCACTGAGAAATATTCACTAATTACTGTATTTTCATATAATTTTCATGAATAAATGCACTTTGATAAAACTATTACAATACTCAGGTATAAGCATCTTTACAGGATTTTTCTTGGTTTAAGCTATCAAAATGGGCAGTTCTAAGCGTTTTTAGAGGGGTTTTAAGCATTCGCGGATTTAACCTATTCGCGGGGGGGTGTGGGATGCATCCCCCGCGAATACGGGGGGTTCACTGTACATAGGTTCAGCAGTATAGAAAGTGTTTCAAGTGCTTGGGTGTGGGAAAGGTTAATAACAGTGTGGAACGGTTTACAAGTGTGGGGAGGGTTTATAAAGTCTTGAAATATAAGTGAGTGTATATTTGAAATATACATGTGTATAAGGTTGCTACTTCGCAGATTTTCCCCTACCACGGGGGGTTCTAGAAATTGACCCCCGCAACAGATGAGGGACAACTGTATGTTAGGGATGTTGTATTGCCTGAATGGACTGCCACAGTCTTTGTGAATTACAGTCGAGAAGCACTAAAGCCTTAAGTGGACAGCTTTCACCTCTCTGACGATGTGAAGGTTCTGTTCTTCCAAAGACCACGTCCCAGAAACTTCCCAGTCGAGAAGCGGGCATTGGAGCAGATCCTAGAATGGACTTGGGCTTACTCCCATGGATGTTGCTAGAGAGGAGAGACCGCCTTAGGAACAAATGCGGACGAATCCTTGGGGTATTTGGAAGAATGTGCCAGAAGATCCTAAGTTGACTTCTACTGAAGGTCCAACTTCTGGGTCTGAGTGACTCCTTTAGTGGAACAGGAGCACCATAAATCTCTTTCCTTCAAAACCCCCAAAGAGAAAAGAGCCGCAAGTTCAAGAGAGCCATCCCTAAAGGTTTTGTCTGCATGAGAAAGGACCCCTAGCCAGTCCGAGGCAAAGTCTCCACAAAATCATTGCAATCTTCAATCTTCTTGGCTAGTGCTCTCACCATCCAGTCCAAGAAACCGAAAGCTTTAAACAACTCAAAGAGGTCTTGACAAGGAGGTCAAGTTCTGACGAAAAACAATTTTCGCCAACAAAAACGCCAACCATCGGGAAGGAGGGGAAACGGTGGCCTAGAAAAGAAACCTCCTAAGAATTAAGAGCGAGGGAGGAAAAAACAAAGGAAGCCTTACCTTGCTCCCTCTTAGCAGAAAAACAAACTTCAGTCTCCTCAAGTGTCTTCCTAGATGAGGAATGCACCATGTGGGGAGCCTAGGACTGTCATCTGGATGACTCCTCATCAGGAAAGTCAAGGCAGGCGAGATCAGGGATAACAGGAACCAAAAAAGGGTAGGAAAGCTCGCCCACAAATATTGAAGGAGAGCTGCGGTCAGAAACGGGTGCTTGGGGCTCCGAGCAGGAGATTGATAACCAAGAGTTGGTGCCGGGTGCTTGGGAGCTGGTGCTGGGTGCTTGGGAGCAGGCGCTGGCCACTTGGCGCCAGTTGCCAAGTGCCCAGCGCCAGCTTCCATGCTCGTGAAGAGATGGGTGCTTGAACGAAGACCACGGGCACCTGAGAGGGATCGTTGGGCGCATGGAGCCAAATACTGGTGCCTAATAGAAGCATGCTCAAGAGTGAAATAATCCAGACTCTCCCATGCGCTGCAGGAAGGTTAAGGACTGTGCCCAGCTCCTTAAACCGTTAACTTGGCAGTGGAGAAGAGCGGTTAGCATCGCCTGCTTGCCTCTTCAATGGACGAGATGAATCTAGAAAGCTGTTGTGGTGCTTAAAAGTTAAGGCTGGAGTCTTGAGAGTAGGACGACAAGTGACGCACATCCGCAGTCACCATTCCAATGGCTGTCTGCTGAAGCCTGAGATCAATCAACAGGCTCAACTGAGGGGGCGACTACTCATGGGAAAACCCCACCGACTTCCCTTGGACCTCCAGTATGACTCTTCCCAGGTTTAGGGGACTAAGACAGGAACCTTTGTCTAGGAGAATCAGTGGGACGAGCAGCCACCTCCTCCACTTACACAGCACTGTCTCCTGTCTAGATGCCTTTCCAGTGACCGTCTGCAAATACCAGGGCATGCGTAACAGGTTCGTCTGAGGGGAAAACTACCTGTGGGCCAACCTCCTTGGCCTCCACTGTACCTTTGGTATGTCTTCTCCCAGGTTTAGGGGAGTATGACAGTGACCTTGGTCTAGGAGAACCGACAGGATGAGTAGCCACCTCCTCCACTTCACTGTATCACTACTAGGCTAAATTCTTGTTAAACCTAGACTCAAGACTGGCAATGGCAAGGGTAGGAAGCAAGGGAGCCAGGCACAGGAGTAGATGGGTTAAAAGTATGAGGGTTAGTGGCAGGAGAAAAAGGTGGGAAGGAGGGAAGAAGGAATAGCTACTAACCCATTCTAGGATAGGATTCTAGGCTATGGGAAAACTGCTTCTCAGCTCTAGAAGCCGCCTTCCTTTCTATCCCTCTCTAACCTATCTAGTTGAGATTCAAGTACCTTCTGCTCTTGCTAACCACTACATTTAGCACAAGTTCTCTCCCTACTATAATTCTGCCCCCTACATTTACTGCAAACTGTATGAGAATCATATGAAGATTGATTAATAAGGTTTGCAACTTTCGCTACAATAGCAAAAATAGGTGAACTTGAATCAGACATAAGAATAACCAAAGAACTAGAAAAAATTATCCTGAAAGCTCTTAAAGCTTGAAGGCTACTCAAACAAGCGATAATACTTCACCGAAATCCAGCCATACAACTGAAAATCAGTAAACAAAAGTTGCAGCAAATAAGGTTTTCTGCTAAGTCGTTTCCAGTACTCCTGTTGGTGGGCAGGGCTTGTCACCTACACTAACCTATCGAAGCTCTCTTATGATTTTTTAAATAAAGGCTGCCACGCGAGTTAGAACCATAGCTATGTAATTACTTGGTTAAGTTACTTATATGAAAATGGGTTTTCCTACATCAAAACTTGTTTTATAATGCTACAAAGAAATGTGATGAGAATATACAAGGAACTTACTAAGAATAACTTTTATACCCAATTTACAAATAAATTAAAAGAGTTTAAGTGGTGGTCATGACCAGACGATATTGTGCTCATATATACTAGCAGCACTAAAAAAACATTCGCAATTCTTTCTAATTTTATACATTGGTTGAAGTTTTATTTTTGCAAATTTTCAAATAAAATGCTTTCCAAACAAAACACTACAAATAGTTGTCACTTACAACTTATGACTGGGTTTTCTACATAGCTATTTTTAATTTATACAGTGGAGTATCTCTTGCAATCTGTCATTGCAAACAATTTTGACAGTATTTAGATATATGCTGCTTACTTCTTATAAAATAAAATGATGCTAATGATAAGTATCCTATCTGTCAAGTCATGCACAAGATTTCCACAAAAAATGTACTTCACAAAATCAATTTACAAAATACAAAATATGTGAGAGAGAGAGAGAGAGAGAGAGAGAGAGAGAGAGAGAGAGAGAGAGAGAGAGAGAGAGAGAGAGAGAGAGAGAGAGAGTGTGTGTGTGTGTGTGTGTGTGTGTGTGTGTGTGTGTGTGTGTGTGTGTGTGTGTGTGTGTGTGTGTGTGTGTGTGTGTGTGTGTGTGTGTGTGTGTGTGTGTGTGTGTGTGTGTGTACAGTAGTTATTGAGGAGGAATTACTAAAAGAATTTAGCAGCAGCAAACTATATTACATATTCTTGTAAGTTCATGAAAATTAAGTAAAAACTTACCAAGAGACAATGTACGTATTCTGGGCCTCCAACTAAAGGGGTAAAAGTGCCTAGTTGCTCAGCCAAGGCTAACAACACTTCATCTTCATCGTATATAGTGTCGGTAAGAAAAGGGATAAGTTCACTTCGAGTTCGCTCAACACCCAGTGCCAGGGCAATTGTGGATAACTTCTTGATGGAGTTCAATCGTAACTGAAAAAGAGAAATACACGTAAGACATTATCATTTACAAAAATAAACTAAATGCAAGTATAGTATACTGATCCACACACAATGCATTTACTCTCATGCATAAGAGAGAGAGAGAGAGAGAGAGAGAGAGAGAGAGAGAGATATTACAAGGACGGTGCACTTGTTTGCAGATTATCATGTGACATTCTCAACTGGTAGTTCAACAAATGCTCACCATAACATGATGAGCTACAAAAGCTGATATTGTACTGTACTTCTGTTCCCTGAAGATCTGGCATATCAGTTTTAAGCAGAAGAATATTTATAATTATTAGGTATTCAAATAAACTCAAAATCTAATTGACAAAGGATTAATTTGGGACATTTTTCAAATGGTACTATGGATTTCATTTACAAGCATATGGTAATTTTAACACTACAGTATTCTGAAATTACAACTGGATAACATAATATCTCAAAATTTAGTTAAAAAAATTATAATCATACTTTGATCTTGCTTCATCTTCAGCAAGTTGGGCCTTACAAAGATTATGCTTAATCGACTAAATATGAAGTTTCATAATAAAACTAATAATGTAATACTTACCTAACACCTGAATTAGCCCTTAATCCCACTAGCCTGAACAACTCTCAGTTACCCACCCCACTATTGAGGGAATTTTAACAGCCAGCGTTATCAACGCTGCATGTAAAATCTTGTCATTTGAGCTACCATAACAAACGGTTGGCAACGCTGACACAGGCGTGCGTCAACACGCCCACTTTCGTCAATTGCTTTATTCAAATTCATATTGCAATACCCTCCCTGAACACCCGAATTTGCCCGATTAACAACATTTAGAGGAGGAGGGATCAATCCTATTGCACGCCCCTTTGACAACGGCAGAGATGGTAGCTCACCAATCTGCTCTGCACAAGATATCCGTTTAGCCATACAATCACCATATCAATTAATGCTTTTAGTGAAGAGACATGTTGGAGAGTACTTTGATCGACAGTCAGGTCAGTACTCTCGGTCCGTCGACCTCCCATGTGGCTCCTCAGAACCTCTCATGTATGGAGGAGAATGAGGCAGAGTGCAGAGCCGCTGTCCCTCCGGGAGAACCATCTAAGTTTGCAGCACACCCCCTTTCACAACCGCAGAGATGGCAGCTCACTGATCTGCTCTGCATAGGATACCTATTTAGTTATACACTCACCTTATCAATCGTTGCTTCTGGTGATGAGACATGCTGGAGAGTACTCTGATCGCCCGTCAGGTCCGTACTGTCTTGCTCCGTCAATCTCCCATGTGGTTCTTCAGGACCTCTCATGTATGGAGGAGTAAGGTGACCTCCCATGTGGTTATTCATAGCCTCTCATGTATGGAGGGAAATGAAGCAGTGTGCCAAGCCACTGATCCTTCGGATAAGGCCCAACAAGCGGAGAAGTATCTCAGCTCCGACGAAATAGCCTAGCCTACTAGAGCACCCCCTGGACTCTCGTAGGGAAACTACCAAAGACTAAGATACTTAAAACATACTAAACCTAAGTTCATGTGATTATACTATCACTGTTGCCTAAGAATTCCAAAGACTAAAAGGAATTCCTCCATCTGGTTAACCTAAGAATCTCCTCACTAAGTGAATACCACCTCAGCTAAATGAACGCACCCTAGATAATAGACGTCGCCGCTACACGTGGACTAATAGAATAGCCCTCCAAACCTCCACACTAAGCGAATACCACCTCAGCTAAATGAACGCATCCTAGATAGTAGACTTCGCCGCTACACGCTATGAGGCAAATCGAACGTCTCTTAAGTAAAGAAAGTAAACATTGAGACGGATTCCAAGTACCCGCCTCCAGAATAGACGGCACTGAATAATTCCTTAGACAGGAAGATGAAGTGGACATACTCCAAATACTGTGAGGTTGGGGAAATACAGAGCTGAAGATGATGAAGACCAACCCTGAGAAGCCTGAGAAATCACCTCCCTCTGAAAGTAACTAATGGCATTCTTTGACAGCGGGCGGGAAGGATTCCACGGAGAGGGAAGAAGTGTGTGCGGAAGCGGACAGTTTCCCAACCTTTGATAACTAGACTTTAATGCTCGCACCGGACATAAAGATATCTCCGCTGGATCGCCGGAGCAAATGCTGCAGATAAAGAACTTTAAAACGAACGAGGCAGAGTTTTAACCTCCGACTCTGTCTTCGTCACAAATTCCGGAAGACAGATACGTATCACTTCTTGCATAGGAACCCAACCTAGAAACTGCCTGAAGCTCGCCCAACCCTTTAGCTGAAGCTAAAGCCGTAAGTAATTACTTGGTAAGTTACTTATATAAAAACATGGATTTAGGCAGCATACTTGGAGATCTTAACCTTACCCATGGACTTGCATGTGCCAGTTGATGTAATAATATGACAGAATAAGAGGTCCTGATATTCCTCAATGGACTAAGGAATTCTTAAGAAAGGAAGCAAATAAGGGCATGGAAAACCAAATCACACCACAAAAGGGTAACATAAGTAAGTTTCAGCAAATCATTTTATGTATGAGATTGAAAATGAGCTGGAGTGCCTTTCTCTCCCTAGACGAGCTGATATACATGCAATATATATGGATCTTAAGACGCTATGCAAGCAAAGCGGAAAATGGCTATTGGACTGTGATGGAAAATGCACCACCATAGATACTGGTGAAGAGGAATCCCCATGTTGCTTATATCAATGGGGTCTTCCTAAGAGATTCGGATTTAGAGAAAGACCAAGGGGTTTTTCTGTGTCATCAGACTCTCACCTGCACACATGCAAAGTTGCAGTACACAGTTTGTTACTTTACCATAAGGGGGGATGCTCTAGTTAAGGACCTAAAGGTACATGATTACGGTTGTTTCTAGACTGAAAAAGCTGAAAGAACGACCATAGTCAAATGTGACTAAGTCTAATCGCTTAATGACAGGTAGATATGAGTTTTATAATATCACTAATTGGAAAAATAGATAAGCTTTTTGTCTATAGTGGTATCCACACCTGGTCAAAGTCTGACCAACTTCCAGAGGAAGACAACCACTAGGAGACCTTAAATAGAACAAACCCTTTAGTGTAAGGGTTGAAAATGTCTGGAGTACACTAGTTGAAGATGCACAAACTGATGGTCTATGATTTCTGGGACTTTTTCCACTTCAGTATCTGCTGCCTTTTCCTCTATTCCTCATACTTACTTTTAGCAATTATTTTGAACCATCAGATAGCGCTTTTGTAACTTGAACCATTACATCAACTCTATGATCACATGAGCTTCCACAATGGTTGTACACAGCATGCTCATTTATTACTGGCTTTTAGGCACACTTCACAAAACAAAGCAACCATACAATAGTCATGCCTCAGTTAATACATCTCTAGTAATGGAAAATTCAGTTAAAGGATGTTTTATCTGAGGAAAAATCTGCCCCGTCAGCCTAACAGACTTTTTTGCGCTTTAAGAATTGATAAAGACAACCAGCTAGAACAAACATGATCTGATCCCCATTACGTATAGACTGCAGAGTAAAAAAAATAAAAATAATAATAAAAATAGAACATGTATAGGAGTAAGAGTTCACGTGTACAAACTTCCAGCTGAAACACAAGGAAGGGTTCAGTCTACACATGGGTCTCACTCAGTGCACATCTGTTAAACTGTTTATTGTGTCTGAACATGTTTTTTGCACTTCTTGTGCAAAGTAACTGTGATGTAAGTGATTATGGCCCATAAGGAGGATAGAGATACCACCAAGGCAAACCAAAATGAAAAATCTGTAACATTTTGAAAAGGAAATAAAAAGCGTGAAAGTGATGTCTATGTGGTTGGTCTGGCAAAGGAGTATGGGCTAGACAGAAACACTTTCTAACATGATTATGGCCACCAAAGCAGCTGATGCTGCTAAATTGAAATCTATTACTAAAGAAAAGGTCTCAGACAACTGAAACAGTTGAGAAATTGTTATTTACATAAACAAAAAACTATCAGCCATTGATCATTTGTCTGGAGCCATCTTATATGAAAAGGCTGACCTCTTGAAAACAACCACCTGGAAAAAGTGTTGATACAGGTAGCAATTATTAGTTCAAAGTCAGTCATGGGTGCTTTGAGGAATTCAAGAAGAGAAGTGGTATACACAGCGTGAGGCTGCCAGTCCTGACAAAAGTGGTTTTGCTTCCACACAAATGTACAATTGTGAGGAGACAGGAATATTTTGGAAGAAAATGCTAAACATGACTTATCACTCAAGAGTAGAAATCACTGTCACTGTTCAAGGCAATGAATGACATGCAAACACTTTTCCTCAGTGAAAATGCAGATTGGGATTTTAAATATTTTTTTAAAAATATGAAAAATTAATTAATTCAATATTATGTGGAGGGCTAACAGTTACACCTGGGTAACCAGGCATTTTTTTTTTTTATCGAATAGGTGAATTAACTGGTTGGCATTACCATCAAGAATACCTTTAGGAAGAACAGCTGCCTCTGACATAGAGTTAATCCTCAGATTTCCAAAAGAACCACTTTAACATTCCCCACTGCATAAGAGACAAAGCCTAGTGGAAAAGACCTTTACAGGATCATGAAATTAGCCTGGTGGAAACTATGGCCAGATGCTGTTGCAGAAAGGGACTTTGAAGGCTTTGAAGATGAGCCTGCTGCTGTGGAGGACATTGTGTCTCAGGGCAAGTCTATGGGCTTTGAGTAAGTGATGATGTAGAGGAGTTTACATAGAAGCACAAAGAGAAGCTCACCACAGATGAATGCAAGACCTTCCAAGGGTGCAGCAACAGAAAACAGCTGAGGAAATGTCTGCGAAAGAGGATGAGGAAGGGGAGGATGTCCCTTGTTCAGTAAAAAGAAAATGTGCGCACACTGGGGAAGTGCAAAATTTCCTTTAACCCTCATGCTCCAGAGCTAGAGATTTTTTGCTGTAGTCAGAAGACAGAGGTAAAATAGCAAAAATCTAAGAAAAATGATATTTTTATAATATAATAAAAGTTTTATATATACTTACCAAGTAATTACATAGTTGTAGTTTCAAACTATTGCAGCAGCTTAAATTCAAAATTTATGCTAACACTTCAATTATTTAGCATTTAGTGTAGGTGACCAGTCCAGCCCACTACCAGGAATACTAGGAATGACTTAGCAGACAACCTCATTCTGTTTGTGCCCTCATGTCCATGCAAGGGGAGGAAGGAAGGCTCCAAATTTGTAATTACTTGGTAGCTATATATAAAACTTTATTTTATTATAAAAATGTCATTTTTATACAAGTAACTTGCCAAGTTATTTTACAGCTGAATCCCAAATTGGCAGGAGGTGGGATACATGGACATATTCTACACCAAAACATTAAGAAATGTAATGTATTTGAAACAGAAAAGTTGCTAGCATTGAAGACAATGCTTGTCGTTCCTGATCAGTCAAGAGAGCTACTGCAGGAGAATACTGCCTCTGGTTGGTGCTCATCTTAACCTGTAGTGGTGTGGCGATATAGCCGTGGAGCGCCTATACTTTAGTGGGTGCTTTGCAGCCGAGGAGTACTCCAAAGGCTGCCAAAGCATTTACTATAAAAACAAATGCCCTTGCCCTGGGCGCAGTACCACAAGAAAACAACCAGACAACACTGTTACCTACAATGAAATAAAAACCACAACCCATCCACTGAGAGTGGTGGGTGCCCCTGGTACACTGTACCCCCCCGCCTGGTCCAAAATCGGCACCTCACCAAAGTGCTGCAAAATATTAACACTGTTTTAACTTCATTAAAAGCTGTGAGAAATGGATGAATACACATCCAGAAGGTCGACTGCAGAACGAAAGTATGGGGCATCTTGTGCTGAAAGCCAATGTGGTAGAAGCTGCTGATGTCCTTAGCTTTCACTAAAATGTAATCAAAATGCTCTCCTGAATCTGAGTGGTCTCAGAAATATGGCCTATTAGGATGAAAGACAGTGCATTCCTAGATAGAGCTCAAGAAGAGTCCCTGCCATGACACTAGATTATGGATGGCCCTCTGCTCTAGTAATACCTGAAAACTCCAACTCGATAGAGAGCTCTCTATTCTTCCACAGATCCAAGGTCGTCTGGGAGCTGGCACCAATTATTATTATTATTATCAAAACAGTTTAACCAGACCACTGAGCTGACTAACAGCTCTCATAGGGCTGGCCCGAAGGATTTGGATGAAATGACAGGTCTAGGCTAGAAGCCTAGCACTGGAACCAAATAGGTCATTTGGTATGGTGATGAATGAATGAAAATGAAATTAAAAATTGCACAAAGGCACACGCTCTCATACTGGAACACTCTCTCACAAATACATTTATACTCACATTATACTCACATTTCCACATACTGTATACTTAATAAAAGGTATATTAAAATTTAAAATAAAAACTTATTAAAATTTTAAAACTTAGTCGTTTTAAAATTCATTAGACCCCTAAGGGTTTTCGTATTTATATTATTTACTTTTTATATTTTATCACTTAAATCACAGCGGCTAATGAACATTAAAATTGGTATTACTGAAAATGTAGGAGATTCCTTCATTGATCCATTTCCAAAATTTGATAATCGCTGCAGGATATATTTTGGACATTCACACTATACATGTTTGACTGTTATCAGCACTTTGCAATCTGGACATCTGGGAGGAGGGCCCCATGGACTGTTCATTAAGTGTCCGTGTGTCAAACGAGTATGGCTTATTCGAAGACGTGTCAGTTACTTGTGGGTGTCTCTCTCTCTCTCTCTGATATGATGAACTCCATTTTCCAACATTGGATTTTATGTTTTATTTTTTTCAGGTTATTCATTCCATATATTTTGCCATTTACTTACAATGATTATTTTTATATACCTTATATAGTCACTAATAGGGATGTTTACATTTGCTCTTGTCAAGTGGACTGCTTCTTTAGCTGCTTTATCAGCCTCTTCATTTCCTGTAATCCCTACATGGGCAGGGATCCAACATATTTCAATATTTCCATTATTATACAGTTTATGGAGTGAAAATTTAATTTTTTGTACATTATTATTTTTTTTATTTGATTATAGCTTTGAATGGCTTTTTATAGCACTTCTGGAGTCGCTATAAATCCCAAAATTATTACACGAGGCTTCTTTAATTATTTTTATGGCTGATGCTATTAACATAAGTCAGCTGTAAATACCGAGGCATTATCTGATAGAGAGAACTGATACGTTTGGTCTGAGGATACTGCAGCATATCCCACTCCGTATTGTGACTTAGATCTGTTGGTGTATATTGTGTACTGTGGACCTTTTTGGATTACTCTATATGTTCTACTGTATGTCTCTATGGTGTTCTGGGGTATATGAAAAACTTTATGATAAATATTGAATTGTGTACAAATTCTCATTTTATTCACTGTCCAAGGAGGAGGTAATTTTACTATTAAAGGTAATTGTATATTTATATTTAGCTCTAATTGGGAAAGGAGGTGGATGACTGTTTGTCAACAAATCTCTTAATCCAAATAATTTTTTGGTTAGAGAATCATTTGTCTGAATTCTCAGAGCACTCCTCATTGTCACTAGCTCTCTATGGAGACAGAGTTAGTTAGTTCACCAAATTTAACTTGTAAAAACGACGACGGCGATGATCGAAAAGCTCCTGAACATGTTCTAATGCCTTCATTATGCCGAGCCATATATTTCACTTCCATAATCAATGATAGACAGCACTGTTGCTTTATACAGTGAAGTAAGGGTATGTCTATCGGCTCCCCCAAGTAGTGTTTGATAGTTTTTTAATTAGGTTTACAGTAATGCTCTTTTAAATTGTGATTTCATGTATGTTATGTGGGCTTTCCAGTTCAAGTGAGTATCAAATACTAATCCAAAAAACTTTGCAGTTTGGCCAGTTGGTATGATTTCTGATTTTTAAATCAATCTTACATTTTTTTCCACTTATTTTTATAAAACATTACTGCTTGAGTCTTTTGTATAGAAAATTTGAAGCCTACAGGTGAGGTCCATTCATCTATTTTATTATAGTTTTATTAATGATTCACTCTGCATGTTTTATGCAAGAAGCTGAAAAATATATGGCAAAATCATCCATATACAAGTTACTTTTAATTCTGACATGTAGATTATTGACATGTAGATTATTGCTGATATCATTCATCCCTAAAGTAAACAGTGTGCCACTAAGGACGCTTCCTTGTGGAACACCATTTTCAAGTGGAAATGTACTTGACAATACATCATCAATTCTCACTTGAAAAGTGCAATTTGTCAGAAAGTTTTGGATAACCTAGGTAAATGTCCACGGATGCTGTTTTTATGTGACGTTTTTTATGGCATATCTCCATGCAGTATCATATGCCTTTTCAATGTCAAAAAAGACGGCTATAGTAATTTGTTTTCATTCAAATCCACTTTGTATGTGGATGATTTGTATGTGGTCATCCAAGTTTGACAGAGAATCCAGTGTAGATCTGTTACATTGTGACCCAAAATGAGTGGGAGTCAAAATTTTATTTTCTCGAATGTGCCATGTTAGTTGAGCATTTACCATTTTCTCAAGTAATTTGCATAAACAACTTGCTAAAGAAATTGGTCTGTAATTGTTTACATTACTGATATCTTTTCCAGGTTTGGGGATATAAATAATTATAGTTTTTCGCCATCTATAAGGATATAAATTTCGAAGCCATAAGTGGTTATAAAACTCTAACAAGTAGGTTTCTGCTAAAGGTGCTAAATGGCAGATCATTTCAAAACAAATATCACCTCCAGGGGTAGATTTGTTACTGTTCACTAGAGCAAATTCAAACTCTTCCATATTAAATTTTCTATTATAATATATATCTTCTATTGTTTCAAAATTTGTTATTAATTCTATACTATTTTTTTCTTTGTGCAGAAATGCTCATCTAAATTTTTGTCACTGCTTACTTTCACTAAATTTTCTCCAACTACATTACTTATTTCTTTAGGATCAAGTATTCTTTTCCCATCTTTTATTATGGCATGTCTAAGTGGTTTAACATGGGTACCATTCATTTTCCTGAATTTTTCGTATGGGAGTATTATTAGAGAGATCTGATACGTATTTCCTCCACAAAATGATTCTTCCTTGAATTACTTCTCTTTTAAATTTTGTAGATATTTTGTTATATAGAGGTTTTAATGTATCAGTTTCTAATAATATAACAGCTAATTTTTGTAAAGTTCCTTCTAATATCGGTAATGTTTTGCTTATTTTACTGAACCTTCTATTTAGATTATCTAATGGTCTTCCAATTTTGTGTTTTATTTTTATTAATTCTGTTAGTTTTCAGACCACCATGGGACTTTGTGTTTTGTTGAGTGAGATTTTGAGTTTGGTACTGCTTTATAAGCAGCATTTTCATTTTTAATGAAATCAAATGGTGGGATATTCCTAGTGTGGAATTTATATTGCTCCCAATCTGCTTATCAATATTATATTGAGGGACATACTGTACTTGGTAGGATTATTTTATAATAATGAAATTAGTATTGGGAAATGATCACTTGTACGCAAGTCGTCAAATGTATTCCAATCCAATCTGTCTACTACTTTTGTTGTACATTACATAGAGTTAAGTCAATTGAGGAAAATGTTCAATGTGTTTTAGAAAAATATGTGCTGATTTCGTTATCTTTTATACTGCACGTCATATGAATCTATGAATCCTTCTATTTTACTTCCTGTTCTATTTGAGTCTACAATTACAAATCCTACAATGGGTTGTGAGCATTAAAAGTCATATTTTTAAAATAAAATAAAGTTTTATATATACTTACCAAATAATTACATAGCTATTGTTTCTACTTTACACGGCAGCTCAAACTCAATTTAGAATTCGCGGTAGCGCTCGTTTGTTTAAGGTGTAGTTATACTGTCCCACCCACTTTCGGGGAAGGATAGGTACAACACAGCTTAAGAGCTCAGTTCGTTTATGCTCTATGTCCATGTGAGGGGAAGAGGGAGGGCTCTGATCATGTAATTATTTGGTAAGTACAGTACACCCTCGTATTTGCAGTCTCAATATTAGCAGATTTCTCTGTGGAACGTATCTACCCATTTTTCGCGGAAAATTCGTGTCAGGAGCCAAATGGCGCCAGGTGCTCAGAGGTTGGTTCCAGGCGTTCGGGAATGGGCGCCACTAGGAAGCGCTGGACCAAGAGGGATCAAGGCGCTTTCTCTTCTTGATTGGAGCCCAAGTAAGGTCATCCATGGAAGACAGACAAAAGAAGATACAGATGAAAACCACAGCGAAACTGCAGAAAGGCTAGACTCCTTGCTGCTTAACAGAAATGGACAATAGAAAGTGTCGTGTATCTTTGGCGGAAGTGAAGAACCAAAAACGTTATGGTGCCGTAAATTTCGGAACTGGGTGAAAACTAAAGGCACAATTGTAAAACCCTCCTATGAAGTCTAACTTGAAAACATCTCGGTGGACGACAGAGTCCCCAGCAGACTCATCCCCTAATGTTCCGAGTAAGAAAGAAGAGCTAGAAAATAGAGGACCGTCTGAAAGTAGCCTAATTTTCTTGCGGATGGAAAAGCCAAAAAAAATTCCCAAGATTTGAGACTGACATCTAAAACGTTGACTCTTGCGACAGAAACTGTATTGAGGAAGAGGAAATGTAGGCCGATCATGACTGTATGGTTCTCACAGAAGTCAAGGCGCACTACAGCTCTCTATCTGAGCTTCCAAAGAAAAGTGGAAATCTCTAAAAACCAAGTAAATTGTCCTTGTCCACACAGGACAGGACCAAAAGGAAAACCGGGGTGAAGCTTCTCGATGAACACATGGGAGTCCTCTAACTACTTAGCCAGTACTCCTGTGTCAATCAAGAAAAACCTTCACTTCAAAATCTTGACAAAATCTACAACAAGAAGGTCTAATTCTGTTGAAAGACCAGAGGGGGGGAAAGACAAAAGACACTTGTCTTGCTCCCTTTTCAACGAATGTCAAACCCCAAAATCCACGAGAGACTTCTTGAGGATGAACAAAACACCAGGCGGGAGCTTTCTTCAACAAGCTCATAAATTTGGGACACAGTCCCTGCTCGACAAAATGCTTATGAGCAGGTTGTATAGACTGATACTGAAGAGGTGGCACCAGATGCCTGACAGCCGGCGCCAAATGGACAAGTGGACACGCGGGGCATAGGTGAATCCTGGGACACATGAGAACACTCGGACATTGGAAGCTCGAACACTGGACACTTAGACACTGGGCCCTCAGCTCCAATCGGGTGCTTGGAACACTTCTTAAAGGAGGAAGACCGCTTCAGAGCGAAATACTGGCGCTCTACCACCAAAGGCTCAGGAGAAGCATGACTGGGACCGAAAAACTGGCGCTCTACCACCAAAGGCTCAGGAGAAGCATGACTGGGACTGTCCCAGAAGCTACAGGTAGGCTTGGGACTATGCTCCTGTCCTCTGGGCCGCTTATGAGAAAGCGGGGAAGCGAGCTCAGCAGTAGTTGCATGCCTTTTCAATGGCCTGGAAGAAAGTGCCAACTACGGCCCTTGCCCACACCGGAGTCCGAACCGAACTACTAGATGACAGTGCATGCACTTCCACCTTGACGCCTTTCCAGTGGCTGTCCGTCGATACCTGCGGAAAACAGGCTCGACTGAGGGGTAACTACCCAGGGGCAAAACCCCTTCAGACTCCCATGGACCATCAGTATGCCTCCTCCCAGGTTTAGGGGAGCCTGGGACTGGGTTTAGATCCTAGGGGTCGGATAGCCACCTCATTCACTACACGTCCAGCAAGACACCTTTATAGTGCCTGTCTGCTGATACCTGGGACCGGACGGACAACAGGCTTGAATGAGGGGGTGACTACATGAGTAAGCCCCCCGACCTCCCTTGGACTTCCAGTACGCCTCCTCCTTGGTGCATAGGAGTTAACAAGGACTTTTGTCTAGGGGCATCAGGAGATGAGTAACTTTCTCCTCCACTGCACAACACTCCACTATTACAAGGTTAACTTCTGTTAACCCAGGCACAAGACTGGCAATGGCAAGGGAAGGAAGCAAGGGAGCCAGGTGCAGGAGCAAGTGGAGAAAAATAAGAGGGCTAGTACCAGGAGAGAACGATTTGGATGCGGGGAGAGCATCCAGACTATCGAGAGCTGGCGCTGCGTGCTCCCAGGTCCTGGCAGTCGGAGTCAATTCTCACCTGTCAAGAACATCTATTTTTCCAAAAGCACATAGCAACCAAAAATAAAGCACAATTTCTCTCCTTTCTACGTTCTGCCCTTACACTTTTTTCAGTTCTCTGCAAAGGAAAAGTGTAATAATGTTTAATTAATTCCTTACCAACAAAAAAAAAGTTATGAAGTACACAAAGTACCATCATACAAACATATCTCAAACATAATTTGAGATTGCAGATATGTATTCATTACCGAAAATATCGGTTTGGTAGCAAACGCAACATTTACATTATATAACGCTACTCGGTAAAGGAAAACTAACCAATTGATTGCAATTCGCTCCTTTACTGAAATTCATGATAAACTTGAATCAGATCTTAATACTAAACAATAAAATACTGATCCTGAAAGCTGTAAGCTTGAAGGCTACACAAAATCACCGATAATACTTCACTGAAATCCTGTTATACAACCAGCAAATGATGGAAAAAGCTGCTGCAAAGATCTAATGTTTACAATGAGACCAGCAGAAACAGAATGAGGTTGCCTACTTAGTCGTTCCTAGTATTCCCGTTAGTGGGGTGGAAATTCATTTCTCGCTATAATGTGGTTCAGATTCCACAATAAGCTGTAGGTCCCGTTGGTAAGTAACCAATTGGTTCTTAGCCACGTAAAATAATCCTTCGGGCCAGCCCTAGGAGAGCTGTTAATCAGCTCAGTGGTCTGGTAAAACTAAGGTATACTTAACTAGTCACCTACACTAAACACTAAACAATTGAGGCGCTGGTGTGAATTTTGAATTTAAGCTGCCGCGATAGTTAGAAACTATAGCTATATAATTACTTGGTATGTTACTTGTATAAAAAATTATTTTTGAATTATCTTTCATAACAAAACTATATAATTAATATACTAACACATCAAAATAAAGCTAAGGACCTTAAGTGTATGGTGGAAGAACAGTCCTGAACTCAAGAATTCTCTAGAAATAAGACCATATTTAACCAAACAGTTCAGAAAAAAAAAATGAACATGGGCTTACTTTCACTGTGCCCCAGAATGATCTGAAATAATTTTTATTTGACAAAAATGGTCTTATTAATGTATGTACACTATTACTGGAATAGACAGCTTACAATGGTATTTTACTAGCGTCAAAAAAGAAAACTTCCCGTCCCCTATTGGACATGACATTAAAAAAGAAAAAAAAAAAAAAAAAAAAATTCCTAAGAAATGAAGCTTTATACAGTGTGTGTTCAATTTATGATGTACAGTAGAACCCCGGTCCTCGACTGTACTAGAACTCGACATAATCGGATTTCAACACAAAATGTTGAGTAAATTTTGCGTCGGAGCTCAAACAACAAACTGGAATCAGACCCGATGAATCATATGATGTTTGTAGAAAAAAAGAGTTTCGGGCGGCTGCCGCTAGTTGGCGTTGTTGGTGGCGTTCTTCCCCTGCTTATTTAAAAGCATTTAAAGCCCACACATGCTGCTGCTGCTGTTGAAAAACAAGCCAGATTATCAAATTAAATTAATAATACAGTATTTATAAGCCGAATTACTGTATGTCTGAGTTCCGACGTAATTTATGAAATTTTTCTTAATTTTATAACAGACATACAGTAATTCAGTTTATAAATACTGTATTATTAATTTAATGTGATAATCTGGCTTGTTTTCCAATGTTATCATTATTAACAACAGTTTTCATGTGTACCCGTTGCAGTACATTCTGGTAGTGCCTATAGGCTACCTAGCCTAGCCTATGGCGCTCGGTCTATCATCGGTAATGCGGCCGCATTGGTCATAAGCCTATTTTTTTGATACAGTATGCATTTAAAAATGTAAAAAATGCTTCTGATATGGTAAGTTATTCAACTCTGAACTTATTTAATTGTAATTTGTGTAAAGTTTTGTATAAAAAGGCAAGGTTGGGGTAATGACTGGTGGTCAGGAATGGATTAATCCATTTTCAGTTATTTCTTACGGGAGAAATTAACTCAGAATTCGACAAAATCGAATCTCGACACTTCTTCTGGAACGAATTAGCGTCGAGGACCGAGGTTCTACTGTACTTAAATTGGAAAACACAAAAATGTGTTACAATTACATCATACTTTTTTGCTAAGATACAATGGAAAAAGAAACTTTTCAAGATCATCCTCTTCCCGACAATTGTAAACAAATGTAGCCTAGGCTGGAACTGAAAGCAAAGCAACAATTTTACACTTGAAGAAATGAAATAACGCAATAAATCCTCAGTCTATTCTTCATACTGTCTTTTCATTAACATATACACAGCGTATTAACTACGCATTCAAACAGGTTTTGTTGCTCTCGTCAGACATGTCTGCAGATTTACGTGAACAAAAGGTTGCTTACTTCTCGTTAAAAAGAAAATTAATACGTGATTGGCTGGTTGGTTGTCATAAAAACCTATCAGTCAATGACAGCCCTCTACTTCTGTTCTAAAAATACACCACTGCCAGACATAAATACCAGGCAAAAAGCCAGAAGAAACTGGATTGCCACAATCGTGGCAATTCAACTTCTGCCGGCAAAGTCTCGATTATGGTGTTTCAGGGCATAAGGGTTGATTAATGCTATCACCTTGACAAAGTGGTTGAAAACATTACATAAACGTGCTCAATATTGCTCTCTCACTTTACAGACATTTCAACTAACAAGCATAAACAAACATCCCTGGACAGGCTTTAGTGAGAGACAGAATCTCAATAACATCAGGAGGAAGCAGATTTGTCAAGCGCCTGAGGTGGTGCAAGTAAAAAAAAAAAAAAAAAAAAAAAAAAAAAAATTGGAAAAGGGAAGACTACTGAAAATTCAGTTCGTCACAAATTATACTCAAACTTTTATTGGAGACAGTAAATTCATATTTTCTACAGAATGCCAAGTCTCTTTTTTCATTTTCTGGGAGTTTTTCCAGATGAAATTTTTTAGCCAACAGCAAGCGTTCAAGGTTTCCAATGAAGATTTTTAAACTGAATAAGAAAAATGGTGTTACTTCATGCTTTGAGGGGTATCACACTGAAATTAATCACGAATAAAAGCTACACAATTCATTATTTGAGTAAATATCTACATATTGCACTCTACTAAGATAAAACATTATAACATATTAGTGTAATATTATAAGTTATGACAATAACAAAGAATCGAAATACTAATATAAAAGGGAGAAAATGAGTCTGTTACACGATTAGCAGTACGCTGGTCTTGTCATTAGTGCCGATAACATTCTCACAGACAGACAGGAGTCAAAACAAAGTTGCAACCAGGAGGTGAAAATATCAATTTCCTGTGTTACAATTTGTGCTTTGAATGCTTCCGATATTCACTTCTCTAGCAAATGGTTAGTGTTCGCATTACTAACACAAAAGGTAAACAATGATGTACTTTACCTAAACAAAGCCCTAGCCTGGTCAAGGGGGAGGGAGGGGTAAGGGGATTAGCCCCTGGACCCCATAACCCAACCTCAGGCACTTTAATGACAGGGTTGTAATCAACCTAACATAACATACCAGGTCCTTACCTGGCTGGGGTGTTTTCACCAAGACTGGATCCCCCAAACCTATCTTGACTTCAACTATGGCACTGAAATTAATGTTAATTTGGTTGCAACATAGCCCAACCACACCTACCCTAGAATGCCATGTCCTTACCAGAACCCTCCCCTAATCATGAGCTGGGTCAAATGGTTCTAACTTACCTAAAACATGGTGTCACTTACAAAACCTTCACTGAACCTGCCTTGATCAAAAGCAGAACTTAGCAATACCATGGGAACGTCAGAGTACATATTGTATTTCACTTTTTTCTATTTCAGCCAACCAAAATACATTGTTGAAATATATTTTCTTTTAAATGTTCAATATTGTCAAAAGGAAAGATGAACGATCAATTTCAACTAAAATAATTCACGAGTAGCAATAATTCAAGAAGGCTAACAGTAGGCAATCTTCCATGTCAGACGGACAAAAACTGTTATTCAGGCTCTTACTATTGTCATCTACCACATCTTACCTCTGATATTCTTTGCACTAAAGCTGTTTGCTCTAACGAAAATAAATACTATATAGTTCACCTTATGCCTTAATCCCCCTTGCCCTTCCAAATCTTAAGATTTCTCAAGGGCACATCAAATTACTATTACTATAGCCTACTCACAATTAATGTAAAAGTATTCAGCATACTCTTTGGACTGGGCTTAGCCTACTGGCTATAAAATAATATTTATCTAAATTAAACTAATCAGTTTTATTCCTATGGCAGGCCATACTTTTCACATTTTATTATTGGTTTTTGTTTCTACCTAAGTACTGCAATGAACTAGTCTTCTATTTTTACTGGTACAAGGTAGACATTATGATTAGCCTAGTTTGTTCATATATGGTATCCTACTTCTTATAATGTACTGCACTTCCCAAGTTTAGTTCATAACAATAATGACAATAGCAACATCTGCTTCTGACAATTGTTTTCTCTTACACTATTACCTAACCATTAACAAAATTCCCCCGTCAAGCATTCTTGTTATTTACCAATCATATTTCATTTGCTCTGTCTTCACTCTTTCTGGGTGTCCCAAGAGCCTATTTAAACATTAGGTTTTTTTTTAATCAATGACCATTACTGAAATTGTAATATGGTGTTCCCTTAAATGACAATGGCTTTTTGGTTTGTGTAGCATAACAACAAATTCATATTATGGGGTTTAACACACCCCAATGAAATCTTACAAATTGCTGACCAATGAAATTAGCCTTGAAATACAGTTTTCCCCATTGATTAAAAATTTTTTAATGGCTTTCACAATAATTGTCACTGGAAATGTTTTGGTTAAATTATCGACACCCCTTGTCCTGCATCAATTAATATCTGAAAATGTAGCAAATTCTGTATCCTTGTAAATATAACTATCACACAGGTTGTTTTACGGTGCTACAGGTCTGGTTAGGTAGGGGGTTCCAGAAAGGACAAAGCCCTCCCAACCCGAAATAAAAACACTAGGTTCCCAATGGGAGCCCTTAGGTAATATGAGTAGACAAGGGGAAGGGTGTCATATGAGTTAACTAAGCAGTCCCTATGAATATATATGTCACAATCATCCGTCAAGTGAAAATCTTACGTTTGCTTGCTGAACTCAATCAATGACAAGAAATTTCACTGGTTCCCCCTACCTCATTAAAACAACTTGTACATTTGCAATGGAAGTGAAAATTATTTTTTCAAAAATATACTATAGAATAAATGTAATTAGCCAAGCCTAAAAGCAGCTAATCAAATCATAACAGCCTCATTTTTAATGCCTATTCTCAAAACCCTAAATTGGTTGACTGACTTATCCAATTCAGGAATGGCATGGAATATAAAATTTAGGGGTAATTCTAAGCCGGCTGTCCGCGGTGAGCTAGACTGTGGCAATTGGCGTTTTTCTATGTTATTTTACTTGCTTTACAAGAATTTAAAGTCATATTTTGTCGGCCGGCTGTAAATATGCCGTAATTGACCTTTGAAGACTACACGACTTAAGTACCTAACGCGGGGTAGGTCTAAGCCGGCATTCCGCAACAAGCCCCCCCACCTCCCCTCCATAACTAATATGGCAAAATTGTAACCAGTAAACACCTCTAGGGTACGTTAGGTTGGTATTTTTAGGGGAGTTTACTGGTTACAATTTTGCCGTATTAGCTATGGAGGTGGGGGGGCTTGCCGCGGAATGCCGGCTTAGACCTACCCCACGTTAGGTAATACAAGTCGTGTAGTCTTCAAAGGTCAATGACAGCTTAGTTACAGCCGGCCGACAAAATATTACTTTAAATTCCTCTAAAGGAAGTAAAATAACATAGGAAAACGTCAATTGCCATAGTCTAGCTCACCGCGGACAGCCGGCTTAGAATTACCAATTTAGGTCAAAGACCAAGTGCTAGGACCTGCGAGGTCATTCAGTGCTGAAAGGGAAGTTGAGCATAAAAAGGTCTGAGGTGTAACAATAGTAGTTGCAACATGAAACAATTGTTAGGTGCAGTGCAAAGTGAGGCAGACGAAAGACACTATGAACAGAGGCACGGTAAAAGGAGTGGAAGGGGTTGCGGCTAGGGGCCGAAGAGACGTTGCAAAGAACCTTCAGAAATACATACAGTGCACCATCTTAGCTAGACTGATGGCTTTACCCCCACCCAAAATAAAATACAGCCTGTCAAGCCAAGATGTTGCAGAGCACATCAAAAGACGGCAAAAGGGAATGGGGTCACAGTAAAGGGGGGGGCGGGGGAGGATACAGTAGCCAGGGACTAAAGGGTCAAGTTTAAAGACCATTTGGTATCGCCTACAGTGCATCATATCGGATGTGAAGACAGTTCTCCTACTCCCTACAGGGTGGTCAAAGCCTTCGAGCACTGGCCTACATCTCAGCAGCAGAATGTGGCAGGGAGCAACAATGAGCAGAGGACTAGCCTGGTGACCAATCCTTTAAGGGCAGCTAAAGCTGAGGCTAGGCTAAGTGTAGCCCGAGGCTCGTAGCCTAACCGCCAGAAAGTGAGAGCCTGGCAGAAACAGGCTAGCCTACCGGCGGTAGGACGAGCCTCAACTGACGTCGAGGATCAGGCTGTTTGGGCCGCCGAAACCTCAAGCCTAGCTGCTGTAGGACCGTGCCCTGACCCAAGCGAGGAAAGGGTCAGACAAGGTAAGGGGGAAGCAAGCAAGCAAGCGTACGGGCAGGAAGGGCAGGGCCTAGCTTGACCTCGAGTACCAAGGCTACCATATTATCTGGTGGCAACCTTCCTGGTCTCGCCTATTCTGTCATTTGGGGGACCCGGAGGCCACTCTTCCATCCCGACTGACACTAACACACCAGCGAGGAGGAGGAAAGAAGGAAGGAGTTAGGAAGGAAGGGAGGAAGGAAGGAGAGGCGGCGAGGTCTCGACCCCGACAGCGAATTGGGTTTGTTATCATGAGTGCCGTCATTCGTCATGCAGCCCCATTTTCCCTTCTGCACGACAGTGGCCATTTCACTGGGCGGCCTTTGCACTCACCTGCACATCTTCGTTCCTCAGCTCGTCTATGAGGACGGCGATGGGGTAGAGGGAATCGTCCGTGGTGGTTTCACTCGAGGCCATTTCAATATCTTGCTTCTCTATAACAATAACAAGTAGGGACTGTTGTGTCGGTCTAGTCACCCATCAATGATGTTATTCACTGCGCATTCAATCTGCGCATCACCCCTACTCCCCCCAGCCAAAGGATGGGATATACCGAAACAAATGAAGTACGGTGCTTGATGCGCACTGATGTACAGGAAATCGTTCGTACATATTTACAGTAGAACGGATTGTTTGATGCCTCCTGCGTTATCGTCATCGTCCTTTCTACAAATCTTGTTATACATTATCCTTCCTTCCCGTTGAGTTTTTTTTTTCAACCTGAATATTTATCTTTCTCAATGTTTGCTGCAATGTGAAACTACATCACTAGCATACTCACACGCAAAACAACAATTGAAAAGTCAGATTAAAAAATGTGGTGCCTGTGTTGATTAAAACTATTTTCTATAAGTAAACGTGGACTTTGGAAACATGAAACAAGACAGCAGTCCAAAGACTGCCAGGAATTTAACAACTGCCGTCTTTTCAATCTTCGGAAATTTCATTCATTGCATCAATCATCTTTTTGAGTTAGATTGATAACATTTTGTTGGAAAAAAGAACATCTTGGAGAGAGAGTGAGAGAGAGAGAGAGAGAGATCTGGGAAACATGTTATGATTGATTGTTTACATAATTGTAAGTAGTGTAGCCTACATACGCGTAACATGTAGAAATTTGCAGTGTATTTCTGAGGGAATGCAAGTGCAGTTTTTAATAAATATAGTTAGGCAATGAAGGAACTTGGTAAACAATGCTCGTTTTAAATTTATAAACCTCGGGAAGTGAGAATAGTGAAACAATTAAGAGGTTTGATTAACAATTCAAACATGAAAAACTTGTAGCTCGCTATTTATAGTCCTGTGTCTCAAACCTCCTTTTATGAAAGTGTGGAATATAACCAAAATAAGTTATATATTATTTTGAATAAGAGAGTCCGCATCGAATCATTTGTCTGGATTAAACAACTAACATACTTTTTCATTTGTTAATTAACAAACGTTTAAAAAAAGTCTTGTTATCACGAATAAATGGACACGAATAGAGCCATCACCCTATTCGAAAATAACCAAAAATTGGTTCAGAACCTAATGACACACGCGCACACGCAACTCTTCTCCCAATCTGTTGCACACATTCGGCTGTCTCCTTTGCCGTAGTACCTGTCTGTGCTCCTCACCTTTTTGTTCTACCATCACCAGTTGTATTTACTCCCAAATCTCTCTAGGACTAAAGTTCTGTGCCTGGGAAATTCATTGGCTGTTCAGACGCGGAATTTGCATTCATTCTTTCACACACACACACACACACAAACACAAATTTTTGCATTACTCCTCATGCTTGAACTGTTGTAAGAGCTTTTTATGTTGCGTGTGTTTCGTTAACTTTTCAATTTGCCTTCCATTATCTCCTTTCTTCCACCATCCAAATTGACATACGTTGCTCTTCGTTCCTGGATTCTCTGTGACAGCACAACCTTACTTTTGCTTATAATTTATTCTCAGCTTTCTTCTCTTGCAATCGTTCTCAAACTCTCCCTATTTGCTAGTTTCTTTTCACTATCCCAAATCATTACTTTACCAAACTTTAGCCTTTACACAATTCATTGATAACGCAATTTCTCATCCCACAACTTTGTCCTACGTCCCAGGTACATTCTCCTCTGTTTAGACAGAAGATGGCAGTCTGCCATAATGTATACCATTTAATGAATATAAAGACAATTCATATCTTCAAATTTAGTGCCACTTGTTGCCATTGCTCTGACTTCTTGCATCAATCCATCCATAAATGCATTAGAGGTAAAAAAAAAAAAAAAAAACGTGGAAACAATAGAAATTTCTCTCAAACCCATTTTTATACCAAACAAATAATTCTTCTGCCTGCAAATTCTAATAAAAACTGTACTTCTGTCACAAAAATTTTGAAATGCTCACAACAACTTATCTTCCTTATCATACTCCTTTAATCCATTTGTCTCTACCACTTCTAGCACAAGCGTTTCTGGAGTATGTACACCACATAGAACCTTTTTTCTCTTTTTTTTTTTTGGCTTTTCATATAACTCTTTTATAACAAAATCTTGACGTACGCACCCCCTTCATCTTCTCATCAGTCAATCAAACTGTGCTCAGACACACACACACACACACACACACACACACACACACACACACACACACACACACATATATATATATATATATATATATATATATATATATATATATCTGTATATATATATATATATATATATATATATATATATATATATATATATATATATATATATTCATATATATATAAGTATATATACAATATATATATATATATATATATATATATATATATATATATATATATATATATATATATATACTGTATATATATACTCGTATATATACATACATACATATACACACATATATGTGTGTGAGATATATATGTGTGTGTGTGTATAAATAAAGACAAAATCCATGAAGGAAAGAGAACCTTTACTTAGCAGGCTGAAGAAATGTACAAATAAATTCACAGAGAAAGCTCATATAAATGAAAGATGGGGATTACAAAGAAAAAAATATGTACCTGGAATCCACCACAATTGAAGAATTAGTAGAACTGCCAAAACAGGGTTGAATATTTAAGAGGTTTTTACAAAGGATTAAGCTCAACCTTTCAGAAGCAGGGACAGAACAACTAAAAGATTATACAAGGAGGTGACTGACCACCAAAAAATGTTATAAGTGTACAACTCAATAATTCTCTATTTTTTTTTTGGTAAACAGCAACAATTTTTGCAAGATGAACATTTTAAAAAACTATATTAAAATACAAATACATAGAAAATATATGTAAGGTAACTAATTTGTATTTAAGTCAGTGATTTTATCTTTTAGGTCGTTCTTGAACATTTTTCTAATGCAGGTGTCCAAATAATACATGTCAGGGCTAAGTTTAAATTACAACTGGAAGTCAGCTGTATATTAGCGGACTGTAAAAGATTTCTTGAAGAGAAATCTTTTGATCTGGCAATCACTGAACTTTAAGTCCAATCTATTCTGTGAGTTTTCACTTAAATGAATAAATATAGCATTGGATCCTTGCTAGACTGGCCAATATAAAAAGTGGGGCAGTCCAAACATGGAATTTTACATATTATGTTGTGTTTTCTTTAGAGCTATCTTTATTAACATTCCTTTTAGTGTGTTATTATAGGAAAAAAATTAGGTTTGACATTAAAAGATTTTAACAATGACTTTATGTTTTCAAAACCACTAAAATAAGGCAAGCTAAGAATGTTCTTAGGGGTTTCTTTCTCCATGTTACTTTCACTATAAAACTTTTTGTGGGCTTTATTATAACAAATATCTAGTATATGTGAAGGATAACATAAATCTGTCCCTGTATTTCTTATGTACCCGATTTCTTGATCCAAATACTGGGGACTGACAATATGCAAAGGTCATAAAAACATAAAGGAAAAATTTGATATTTTGATATTGAGGTGATGGCCTGAATAAAAATGACATAAGTTAAGTTGTTGGTTGGTTTGCTATAAATACTGAAATTGCATTGAAATGGTCTCCTATGTATTAAAACATCTAAGAAAGGGAGGCAATTGTCTTTTTATAATTCTAAAGTAAATTTAATGGATGGTACCTGGTTATTCAAATTAGGGAGTAAATCATTTGCATCAATAACAGCAGGCAAAACAGGTAAAATATTGTCAACATATTTATACCACTTTAAAGAAGTATAAATGATATTAGGTAAATATCGTTTTTCAAAAAATTCCATATACAAGTTTGAGAGGAGTGGGGATAAAAGGTTGCTCATTGCCATACCAAATATTTGTTGGTAAAATTCACCACTGAATATGAAAAGCTTATAGGTCACAGATATTTTAGGAATTACAATACACAGTAGATTTTTTATAAAGTGTGGCTAAAGGCATTGGGAAGAACCTTGAGAGAATGATTAGCTGTTGTCTGGCGTGCATCCTGATTAGTAAAACTGTATGCATGTTAAATATGTCAGATATTCCCGAGATGTGAGAACATCCCTGCCTAGAGACAAGACTTTGTGAGTGTGTTTGCTGGAAATGTCCAGGTTCCAGTGAATTCATTAGTATATGCATTTCTTTTGGGTGGAGTCCCAGGGTGTGAAGGGATTAGTTATCACACAAATGGTCATTCAAAGATCAACACAGAATATTATTAGAAGTCTTCAATGTGGTTCGAGGCCTGTCGATTAAGAATTGTGAACATTGCTGTTTGGAACTAGGAAACATTTTAGATTTCCCAAACTGCAAATTGTTCTTTTCATTTAACATATACCTCACTTGAATGTGACCATTTTTACATTGTGTGTACTTTATAAGTAACATGGGAGGAATTCCCATATCTTTATTTTTATGAATTTGTTTAATAAGTGTTTTATTTAACTTCTTCAGATGTTTCACTGAGAAGGAGGTTAAAATATACTCATTGGGAATATACTGGACTTTGACTTCTTTTGACCTATTGTGGGAAAAGTGGTTATGAAGAATAATTAGTTGAATATGATGGACTGTAATATGTTTGATCATTTGGTAAACATTAGTATTAAATTTTATTTCATTTCTTGTTGTTCGCAATCCAGTTACGCTAGATTTTTGTTAAATAAATTATTTTGGGTAAGGCTTGTTTCACTGTAGACCTGAGAGAGAGAGAGAGAGAGAGAGAGAGAGAGAGTATCCCACTCCAATTAAGAGGGCAAGAGCGAGCATGGACGCGGACATCCCCTCCCTCGTTCAGTTAACCGCTAACCTCACGGATTCGGATGTCTACCTCCCTCCCATATCACCCGCGCCCGGCCCCGTGCCGAGGCTCTCGCACTCCTCCACACCCCTGCCTGCGCCCCGCACTCTCCCCTGCCTGGCAGGACAAGCAAGGGCCGCCTGGCCATAAAGCTGCCGCGGTTCACGCAGGGGAACCCGTCAGCATGGCTGTACAGGGTCGAGAGTCAATTCAGGCTGGCGGAACTCAATGACGAGGTGCTACAAGCAGAAACAGTACTCAATGCCCTGCCAGAGGAGATCTACAGGAAGCCCGTTCCGTGGGTGTCCACCGCACGCCCCCTCACCTCCACCTTCTGAAGAAGTCCCTCCTCGAGGCATGCTCCCTGCCGGTCGCCGAGCGGGCCACCCACACCCTCAACATGGAGTCATGGGGCATGATACAGGACCTCCTCACCCTCCTCGACACCAACGGCAGTGAAAAACAACTTGAAATAAGCCTGTCGTGGGAGCTCCTCCTCTGTCAGCTCCTCCCGGAGGTCCGCATGGAAATCCCTGAGCCCTACGCCATGCCCCTCGAGGTCCTGATCCATACGGCGCAGCACCTGACGGACTCTGTGAAGGCAACGAAGCAGGTACCAGTGCCTGCACTCCCCGTCAGCACCATCCAGCAGGAGGAGGGCGCAGAGCAGGAGGTCAACGCCATCATCAAGAGGCACCCAACGCCTCACAACAGGTGGAATCCCCCGGGTCTTTGCCACTACCACAGGCAGTTCGGCAAGGATGCCCGGAACTGCCTGCCGCCCTGTTCATTCGCCCGTCCAAAAAATGGGGGAGGCGGCGGCCAGCAGGACAGGCCGCCATGGCAACAGAAGAACTCAGGGGCCCAGAGCCAGTAGGCTTCTATGTCCGCGACACCATCTCAGGCAGGATGATGTTGGTCGACACAGGGGCCGTTAGATCAATCTTCCCGCTGTCTAGAGAGGACCGCAAGCGAACACCAGACACGGCTGCCTCCCTGACAGCCGCCAACGGGTCCCCCATCCTCTCCTACGACACCAGGCTCCTGTCAATCTCCATCCTTGGCCGGAGATATTCCTAGGACTTCGTCGTCGCGGACATAAGGACCCCACTCCTGGGTGCAGATTTCCTTGTCCACTTCGGGCTGGCAGTTGACATCGTTTGGAAGCGTCTCCTCGACACCGACTCCTGCCAGTCCCTCCCGTTAGCAATGGGACCCAAGGCGCCCACCATCTGCTCCGCTGCTCCCCACCAGTACTCACAGCTGCTGAAGGAGTTCCCTGACGTGTTCAGGCCCGAGCTCCGCCAGGTACCCGGTGCCCCAGCCAAACATGGCATCTACCATCACATAAAAATAAAGGGGCCCCCTGCACACGTGAGGTTCCATAGGCTTCCCCCTTGGCGCCTTCAGGAGGCCAAGAACGCCTTCGCCGAAATGGAGCGGATGGGAATATGCAAGAAGGCCTCCAGCCCGTGGTCCTCCCCCCTCCACATGGTACAGAAACCAGATGGCTCCTGGAGACCCTGCGGCGACTACAGGCGGCTCAACCTCACAGCAGAACCTGACCATTACCCCCTGCTGAACATGCAGGATCTCATGGCCTCCTTCCACGGGGCCAAAATATTTTCTAAATTGGATCTCTTGAAATCTTATTCCCAGGTACCAGTCACGCCAGAGGATGTACCGAAGACTGCCATCATCAAGCCTTTCGGGTCCTACATCTTCGCCTTCTCCACCTTCGGCCTGAGGAATGTGGGGGCAACTTTCCATGGCTCATGGACAGCATCCTGGGGGACCTGAAGTTCTGCGTCTGCTACGTGGATGATATCCTTATATTTTCCAGGTCCCACAAGGAGCACCAGAAGCACATCCGGGCAGTCTTGCAGCGCATGCAGGAGAACGGCCCCGTTGTACGTTTCGACAAGTGCCCCTTCGGTGTCCAGAAAGCCGACTTCCTGGGCCACGAGGTATCCCCGGATGGTGTCCGCCCGCTCACATCCAAAGTCGCAGCCATCACCAGGTTTCCCGTCCCCACCTCCGTCAAGGTCGTCCAGGAGTTCCTCGTGATGGTGAACTACTACAGGAGGTTCATCCCCGGGAACGCACACACCGTGGCCCCCCTGATGGAAACCCTGAAAGGCCAACCAAAATCCTTAGTGTGGGGACCCAGCCAGCAGCAGGCCTTCTCCCTGACGAAGGCTGCCCTCACCGAGGCAACCACCTTGGCCCACCAGGACCCCAGCGCTCCCCTCCAGCTGGCGACGGACGCCAGCAGCGTCACCTGTGGAGCTGTCCTGGAGCAGGTCATTGACGGCGCTCCCCAGCCCATCACCATCTTCAGTAAGAAGTTCAACCCCACAGAGGCCCGCTACAGCACCTTCGACAGGGGACTCTGCGCAGTATACCGGGCAGTCCGGCACTTCAAGTTCCTCCCGGAGGGCACGCTCTTCACAATCTACACGGACCACCAGCTGCTGGTCCACACCTTCACCAAGCAGGGGGAAGCATGGTCTTCCAAGCAGCAGCGACACCTCTCGGCCATTGTGGAGTTCACCTGCTCTGTCAAGTACCTCCCCAGCAGGGAGAACCCTGTGGCAGACGCCCTCTCCAGAGTCGAGCTTAACGAGGTGCAGCTCAGGATCAACTACAAAGACCTCGCCAGGGAGCAGGCCGCCGACCCAGAGACCCCAGCCTACCACACTGCCATCACGCCCCTGAAGGGGAGGGACGTGCTCCTCACCCCCGGGGGCCCAAATCTCCTCTGCGACGTCAGTACCGGCCAGCCCCGCCCCCTGGTGCCCGCCTCCCGCCACCGTCAGGTATTCGACGTCATCCATGGGCTGTCTCACCCCTACAGCAGGACGACGGCCAAGCTGCTGTCAGAGAAGTTCGTCTGGCACGGAGTGCAGAAGGATGTGAGGACCTGGGCGAGGCAGTGCCTGCAGTGCCAAACCAGCAAGGTGGGGCGTCACACCGAGTCTGGGGTAGGCGAGTTCCCGCAGCCAGGGCGGTGGTTCGGCCATGTTCACATCGACATCGTCGGGTCCCTTCCCCTGTCAGGCGGGTCCAGATATCTCCTGATGGTGGTCGACCGCTCAACAAGGTGGCCCGAAGCTACGCCAATGCGAGAAGCCACTGCCAGCGCATGTGCCAAGGCCCTACTCTCCAGTTGGATCAGCCGCTTCGGCATCCCAGACCACATTACAACTGACAGGGGCCCCGCCTTCCTGTCCGAGATGTGGTCTGCCCTGGCTCGGCTGCTGGGGACAGCTCATCACGCCACCACAGCCTACAACCCCGCTGCCAACGGCTTGGTCGAGCGGTTTCACAGGTCCCTGAAGGCATCCCTTATTGCCCGTTGCACCGCCGAGGCCTGGAAATACCAGCTGCCGTGGGTCTTCCTTGGGTTGAGAACTGCCCCTATGGCCGACGGCACCCCGTCCGCTGCTGAGAAAACCTACGGCGAGCCCCTCGTGGCCCCGGGTGAGCTAGTTACAGAGGACCGCCACAACCCATCTGCCCAGAGGCTTCGCAACATAGTCAGCAAGTTCGCCTCCTGCAAGCGGACATATGCCGACAGGTCGGCCACCTTCACGCCGCCCGGCCTATCCTCCACCACTTAGGTCGTCGTCAGGGATGATGCTGTCCGCCCACCAGTGACCAGGCCCTACAGGGGACCCTTCTGCGTGTTGGAGTGGAACAACAAGGCGTTCCTGCTCGCCCTTCACAGGAAGAATGGCTGGGTGTCGGTAGACTGCATCAATCCCGTCCTCCTGGAGGAGGACACAGATGTCACCACACCGCACCCTCCACCTGGACAGCCGTCGCCGCAGCCGGCCCCCCATAAGAAGCGGGCACGCGGTCGCCCCCGAAAGCACCCGCCCACACCCGCAGTCAGCCGCCCCCACACACAGGGTGTCTCCCCGATGTCCTCACGCAGCCATGGCACCCTCCAGCGCCCCAGCAGATACGCCGACTAATCAGACGTTACCCATGTCTTGGGGTGGGGGAGTATTTGTAAAGTCTTTGCTGAGCAAGTTTTCTATGGTGACATCCCATTTTCTTTGCCTCTACAATTCGGTCACACAAATATAATCATTTAAACTTTGTATATAATCGTTTACCTGTCTCCGATCTGTATACCATGTGTTCTTCTTTCCCAGGCATCAAGATTGTATTCAACTTCAATTCTGTCCATTTGTATAATTTAAAGTGTACTCGTTCACTGTATATATTGTTAATTATTATCGACCTCAGGTCACCCTTGTTCCCACTGTATTCCACGGCACGACATCAGTCTGCTGCTATATAAACCGCCTGGATCACCAATAAACCAGCAGTATCTTTTTCCTGCTCGTCTTATTTTGCACCTCTTAAAGGTTTACTAATTCTTCAGTAGTGTTGGATTCCAGGTACATATTTTTCCTTTTTAATCCCCATCTGTCATTTATACGAGCTTTCTTTGCAAACTTATTTTTATATTTATTCAGTGTGATAAGTAAAGGACAAGAAGTTGAATGGCTTTGCAGTACTCTATTGTTTCTCTTTCCTTCATGGAATTTGTCTTTATTTAAAGTTCATCACGTTCCATATTTTCGTGATTCAGTTATATATATACAGTATATATATATATATATATATATATATATATATATATATATATATATATATATATATATATATATACATATACACTGAATATACAGCATATATTAATATATTATATATATATATATACAGTGTAATATATATATATATATATATATATATATATATATATATATATATATATATATATATATATATATACACTGTATATACAGAATATATATATATATATATATATATATATATATATATATATATATATATATATATATATATATATATATATACTGATATGTTTTAGGTTGAATGCAACAGAGACTTACCTTGAAAATTGACTAAATCTGACTCTTAGGCTGAGTTCAGTAAAATGTATGCAAAAGTGTCGGCTAAAGCCTACTTCGAAGGGGGGAATTTCAGGTAAACACTGAGGTTTCACTAACACGAATATATATACATTAAAGATATATCAGAAGAAGAATGAAGTGTAATTTAGGACAAGTGAACAGAATCTTGTCAGTCTCAAGAAATAAACAACTGGTGGTATTTTCCCTGAAGAAACTCAAAAGGCTCTCTTCAAAAGGGCACTGCCGAGGGGGAGAGAGCAGGGGTTATGCCACTGCGCACGTAAGATGATGATCAGATCCACAGCAGGTAAAAGGCTAACAGACACATGACTGACTGAAGAACCTTGACATTGGTACATTACCTTCGTCAAGAGACAGATTTCTTGTTCCTCACGGGCCAGTGATGGAGGGTAGCGTTAAGGAACTTCACTACAAAAGGAAACTGTAGGCTCAGGAACAGCCACATGGGACTGCAAGTGACAGTTCAAGGAGCAGAGTGGAGGACCAAGTGTCCCGGGAGAGTTCCAATGTCTTATGAGCGTGAGAATATTCTTAGGCCGGGTGAGTCGGCATTTCTCAGTTTATGCCCTCGTGTGGATTACTTCGTTGTTCATTCCAGGTAGCATTACCGTCTTTCACCTAGAGCCCCGTTTTCTATATGGTCGGCACGCAGGGCATGCGAGTCATCTGACAGGTGTTCAATATGGCACCAGTCACATGGGTCAGTCACCAGCGTAGGAACGCTTTCTCTTTTGGGTGTGCCTGCCTCAGGCAGGATTAGCGTCTTCTGGATGGAAGGGAACCTGCAATCAAGGTCTTTGGCAGTCACTAGGCCATTGAAAGGATTGGGGGTTTTCCCAAATGGGGTAGTGGTAAGAGGAGATGGAGTAGGGGCGAATTTCCACCCACAATTATCTTTAAGATAAAACAAAATAAAATGAACATTATTAAAAGGAAAGCAAAATCATTCTTATATTGGAGTTTCGTTAGTATTGGAGGATGAGATGGCATGTGTGAGGCTTACCACTTGACACTGTAAAGTCCCCGCTCAACACGTTCTCTATAGTGAACATCCCGTTTTCTGCGGTGCCTTCACATCGACCTGGGGTCGGCCAAAACACGTTTTCCACCATAATCATAATTTGTATATTTTATTGTCTTTCCAAATGACCATTCTTTATGTACATGTAACGAAGTATTTATGTTATGTACCAGACATTATTGATCACTATGTTTTCTGTATGAATGTGTCCTGTTTTTGTAGAGGATTAGTTTGACCTCAGGTCACCCGTAAATCTTTGTACCAGCGGTCTCTGCGAAGTAACCAGACGTCTGCACCCCGCTTTATAAGCAACTTGTTTCACCAATAAAGCAACAGTACTTGTCTTCCTGCTCATTATTTTGCACCTCTCTCACAGTGGTGACCACCGGAGTGGTTCCCGGAAGCCATTATCGGACCCAAATGGCGACTGAGTCTTGGCCCGATGAACCCTACCCACGCCCCTAACGGACTAACTACAGCGCTCTAACAAAGCATTCAGGCATTTACCAACCCTCGTTGGAAGGTTACCAGCGTCATTAACGGACCCGCATGGTACACTCCCCCAGCGTGTATTGGCGTGAGTATTCCCTCACACTCCAAGTGAGAGCGCGAAATGAGCATGGATGCGGACATTCCCAACCACATACAAATTACCGCGAACCTCTCGAAGGCAGACACCGCCCACTCGCAACCCTCTCATGCGCACACCTCCATGCTGGTACCTGCACCCCCACAATGACCCCCCTGATGGACCAACCAAAGACAGCCCTTAACATAAGGCTGCCACCATTTACCAGGGAAAACGCAGCATCCTGGTTCTACAGGGTCGAGGGACAGTTCAGGGTAGCAGGCCTGATGGATGAGGTGTTGAAGGCAGACATCGCCATCATCGCTCTCCCAGAGGAGATATACAGGAAGGTACCCCATGGCTGATGACGGAGCTGCCCGCACCCTCAACCTCGCCCTCAACCCCAGGCAGGAGGGAAACCTCTTGGAAATGTGGCATGCCCTCCAGGACCTCCTCCTCCTCCCCGAGACTGACAGCAGCGGCAGGCACAAAGAAATCAGCCTGTCAAGGGAGATCTTCCTGTGGCAGCTACTGCCGGAGGCCCATGGGCAGATCACGGACGCATATACCCTGCCGGTCAAGGACCTAATTAGGGTAGCGCAGCAGCTGACGGACTCCACGAAGGCGGCAAAGCAGGTGACCACGCCCGTGCACTACGCCAACTGCCTCCTGCCAGAGGACCCCACCACGGAACCCGTCAACGTCATTGAACAGAAAAGGCCGTCCCACCAGCAGAAGAGGGAGGGGCTGGGGCTTGCTATTACCACCAGAGGTTCGGGAGAGCTGCCCGGAGATGCGAAGCCCCCTGCCCTTTCTTCCCTTCAAAAAATGGAGGAGGCGGCGGCCAACCACACAGGCTGCCATGGCAGCAGAAACACCCAGGGTCCCCTTACCAGTAAGGTTCTACTTCCGCGACACCATCTCCGGCAGGGTGATGTTGGTCGACACTGGAGCCATGCATTCAGTGTTTCCACTTTCAGGAGAGGACCGCAGACACCCGCTGGACCTGACTGCCTCCCTTATGGCCACGAACGGGTCCCCCATCCTCTCCTACGGCACCAAACTCCTGTTGATCTCCATCCTTGGTCGGAGATACAGCTGGGATTTCATCATCGCCGACGTCAGTACCCCACTCCTGGGGGCGGACTTCCTCGCCCACTTCGGACTGGCAGTCGACGTCGGCTGCAAACGCCTGCTGGACACCGACTCCTGCCAGTCCCTGCCCTTGTCGCCGGGCCCCAATCTGTTCTGTCACACCCCACCAGTGCGGTTCCCTCCTGAAGGAGTTCCCGGACGTCTTCAAACCCGAGCTCCAGCAGATGCCCAGGACTCCTGCCAAACATGGGATATACCACTACATAAAAATGAAGGGCCCCGGACGCACGCAAAGTTCTGACGGCTTCCCCTGCAGCCCCTTCAGGAGGCCAAAAAGGTCTTCGCTAAGATGGAGAGAATGGGCATATGCAGGAAGGCTCCCAGCCAGTGGGCCTCCCTCCTTCACATGGTGCAGAAAGCGGACAGCACCTGGAGGCCCCGCGGTGACTACAGGCGGCTGAACCTTGCAACAGAGCCCGACCACTAGCCCCTGCCAAACATGAAGGACCTGATGGCCTCTTTCCACTGGGCCAAAATATTCTCAAAAATGGATCTTTTAAAATCATATTTTCAGGTACCAATAGCGCCGAAGGACATCCCCAAAACCGCCATTGTCACGCCCTTCGGGTCCTACATCTTCGCCTTCTCCACCTTCAGCCTGATGAACGCGGGCGCGACCTTCCAAAGATTGATGGACAGCATCCTGGGGGACCTGGACTTCTGCGTCTGCTATGTCAACGATATCCTAATCTTTTCCAGATCCCGGGAGGGACACCTGCAACACATCTGGGAGGTCCTGCAGCGCCTGCAGGAAAGTGGCCTTGTCGTCAGGTTCGACAAGTGTACCTTCGGCGTCGAGAAGGTGGAATTCCTGGGCCACAAGATATCCCCAGAGGGCGTCCACCCAATGTCGTCGAAGGTTGAAGCCGTCGAGAAGTTCCCCACCCCTACCTACATCAGGGCCGTACAAGAATTCCTCGGGATGGTCAACTTCTACAGAAGATTCATCCCAGGGATTGCTCACACCATGGCTCCCCTGATGGAGGTCCTCAAGGGACGTCCAAAGTCCTTGGTGAGGGGCACCGACCAGCAGAAGACCTTCCTCCTGACGAAGGCCACCCTCACCAAAGCAACATTTTTGGCCCACTAGAACCCCAATGCTCCCCTCCAGCTGACGATGGACACCAGCAACGTTGCCTGCGGAGCTGTCCTGGAGCAAGTCATCAGGGGGACCCCTCAGCCCATCGCCTTCTTCAGCAGGAGGTTAAGCCCCACCGAGTCCCGCTACAGCACCTTCGACCGGGAGCTCTTTGCAGCATACCAGGCGGTACGGCACTTCAAGTTCCTCCTGGAGGGAATGCCCTTCACAATTTAGATAGACCACCAGCTACTGGTCCACGCCTTCACGAAGCTGGGGGACACATGGTCCTCTAGGCAGCAGCGGCACCTCGTGGCCATCGCAGAGTTCACCTGCACCACCAAATACCTCCCCGGCAGGAAGAACCCAGTAGCTGACGCCCTCTTGAGGATCGAGATCGACTCAGTACAGCTTGGGATCGACTACGAGGACATCGCCCGCGAACAGGCTACTGACCCTGAGACCCCTGCCTGCTGTACAGCCGTCACATCGCTCAAGTGGAAGGACATGGCCTTCGGCTCAGGAGGATCAACATTGCTGAGCGACGTTAACACCAGACGCCCCCGCCCCCTAGTACCCACCTCTAGATGTCAGATGGTCTTTGACGTCATCCACAGACTATCCCACCCCTCCGGAAGGACAACAGCCAGGCTGCTGATGGAGAAGTTCGTCTGGCATGGCATACGGAAGGATGTGACGGCCTGGGCAAGACAGTGTATGCAGTGCCAGGCCAGCAAAGTAGGACGGCACACCGAATCTGGAGTGGGCAAGTTTCCCCAGCCAAGGAAACGCTTCGGG
The DNA here is from genome assembly GCA_039081455.1 of Macrobrachium rosenbergii. Taxonomy (NCBI): domain Eukaryota; kingdom Metazoa; phylum Arthropoda; class Malacostraca; order Decapoda; family Palaemonidae; genus Macrobrachium; species Macrobrachium rosenbergii. The sequence goes on along the minus strand of JANJGK010000010.1, from coordinate 62,918,813 downwards.
CACATCCACGTCGACGTAGTGGGTCCTCTTCCCCCATCAGGAGGAGCCAGATACCTTCTAACAGTCGTCAACTGCTCCACCAGGTGGCCCGAAGCTACGCCCATGGAAGAAGCCACCTCCAATGCATGCGCAGAAGCCCTCCTGTAATGTATTGAGAAACACTACTCTCTCATTCTACTGTGTTGAACCTTTGGGGAGTTGTTGTTAGGAATCTCCCGCCATCCACGAACTGGGACGCCAGCAAAAGCATGGGTCTGCTTGCTTGTAATTGATATACCAGAATAAAGTACGTGAATTACCAACCTGTCTTCTTGGAACCTAAGTACTAAAGGGACGAGGACGCAACACCTCCTCTCCAGCTGGATCAGCTGATTCGGTGTCCTGGACCACATTACAACAGACAGAGGACTCTCCTTCCTGTCCAAGCTGTGGACCACCCTGGCATGCCTGATGGGGACCACTCACCACGGCACCACCGCCTACAACCCTGCGACCAACGGAATGGTGGAAAGGTCCCACAAGTCTCTGAAGGGGTCCCTCATGGCTTGTTGCTCCTCTGAGAATTGGAAATACCAGCTGCTCTGGGTCCTCCTCGGGCTGAGAATCGCACCCAGAGCCAACAGCGACCCCTCCTCAGCAGAAAAAGTCTACAGGGAGTCCCTGGTAGTCCCAGGGGAACCCATCGCAGAAGACAGAGATGACACAGGGACGCAAAGGCTCCATGACAGGGTTGGAAAGTTCGCCCCCTGCCAAAGGACATTCACTGACAGGACGTCCCCCTTCATGCCCCCCGGGCTATCCTCTGCCACCCACGTCTTTGTCAGGGACGACACTGTGCGCCCACCCTTAACCAGACCCTACAGAGGACCTTTCCTTGTACTGGAAAGAAACAAGAAGGCATTCCGAGTAGCCGTCCACGGGCGGGAGGACTGGATATCTGTAGATCGTCTCAAACCCACATTCCTGGAGGAGGACGTCGGAGGCGGTCCCCAAAGCCTCCCGCAGGGTGTGGCACCCCCTTAGACAACCCAGTGCGCAGAAAAGAGGCGTGGGCATCCCTGGAAACCTCAGAAACCAGACAGGAAGGCACCCCAACAAACCGCTCCAGGGGGCGCCGAGGAAGGCGACCACCCTCTCCAGTTGACATCGAGGAAGCGAGGCCCCCTTTGTCGCCCCAGCAGATACCTGCTTTGATCAGATGTTATCTCCGTTTTGTGGGGGGGGGGAGTACTGTAAAGTCCCCGCTCAACACGTTCTCTATAGTGAACATCCCGTTTTCTGCAGTGCCTTCACATCGACCTGGGGTCGGCCAAAACACATGTTTTCCACCATAATCGTAAATTGTATATTTTATTGTCTTTCCAAATGACCATGCTTTATGTACATGTAACGAAGTATTTATGTTATGTACCAGACATTATTGATCACTATGTTTTCTGTATGAACCTGTCCTGTTTTTGTAGAGAATTAGTTTGACCTCAGGTCACCTGTAAATCTTTGTACCCGCGGCCTCTGCGTAGTACGCAGATGTCTGCAACCCGCTTTATAAGCAGCTCGCTTCATCAATAAAGCAGCAGTACTTGTCCTCCTGCTCATTATTTCGCACCTCTCTCACAACACCTTCCCCATCCAGTTGACTTTCACACCCTGGTTATCTCACAACCACGTTATCTCATCTGACAAGCTATCCTCTCTTCACAACCCATGGGTTACATAACTCTAAAATTTTACACATCTGCGAAAACGACAGTCAAATAACAACAATAATATAAAATCACTTATGACATTCACTCTACTTCGCAGAATTAATTAAGCTGACAGTAACATTGCTAACTTTAATAAGATACTAGACAGCATTTAAAATGAACAGCGAAATGGTTGTCTATTTTTAACAATTCCAAAGCAACATAGTTACAACAATTATTCTTAAAATACTCCATGCACTTAACAATAAGTTAGACTTGCTCCAAAAATAATGTGCTTATTACGCCTTGATGAGGCAATATAATGAAGTATTCATGGTCTTATATTAGTGCTGCCATGATACTTAAGCGCAATGGCTACATGCCATTCGTGGCATAATAATTACAGTTGTCAATAGACACTGTTACAAGTACATGAGTCGTAGCTATATGTAGTGCTAGCTATGGGAACCAGAGGTTACTGGGAAATAGAATATTAACATGAAGGGAGTATTTTGTACTTTGGGAGCCACTGGTAAGGCAGACCAGTAACATGGCACTGTGCCACTTTGCACTCATAGAAGAAAAGCCTAACAGGCTCCGTTACACGAATTCAAAATACACCATGCTTTGTATGCATGAAAAGGGAAGTCAAAGGACTTATGTTGCTTAAATATCTAGCAATTTGCATTGTGCATTGGCAAAGTGAGATTCAAAGTAAAAGTGAGGAGCCACTATAAGGCTTCACAAAGGGATTTATGACTAGGCAAGGTTGCCAAAAGAAAATGTTAAGTTAAGAGATTTGGATAGGAAGCAAAATGATCAAAGAGGTAAAAGAGAATATTGCATGAAGTAATCAAATTACAAAGATATAAGAAAAGCAGACAGGGGAAGAAACCTGGCATCCTTTTCTGGATAGAGGTGCCAAAGCTCTTTGTAAGATGGAGTAAGGCACTCTGCCAGATTGGCACTAGTGTGAGGAAGGCTTGGTGGCTCTTCAAGCTACCTGGATATTCTATGCCCTTTACCCTTCTTCCTCGGCCCTCTTTTAGGTAGCTGGTTTGATGTTCTGTAGGAAATCGGTGGAACTAGTGCTTCCACTCCTGTGATCAGGAGGATGGCTACGGGTTTAGAAGTAGGTTTGACCGGAGGGCTGCCACTTGTTTTGGCTGCTGTGGCACTTAGAGCAGGAACATTGCCTACTATTGCTAATACCAGCTGTCGCAGTTCCTTAAGTTCTTCGGCCAATTTAGGTATGGCAGAGTCATTACTTAGGGGCTGGTCTCTTGTGGACTGGGAAAGGGAGGAAGAGGTTATGGCAGGCATGAGAGGCTCGCAGGTTGCAATGACCAGCTCAGGCACGGCTTGCAAGGCCGCACCATTGGGCGAGCTTCTGCTGTGGTCGGAGGAATCCGACTCTCTTACCGACGCTGGTAGCAGAGCCAAGTTGGGAGAAGAGAGAGGATCTGTACTGGGACCTCTTGAAGGAGGATCTATGACGTGCTCTGGCACTGGCACTAAGGTGGGGTCAGGCACTGAGAATGAGATTGGATTTGGCTTGCAGTTCGGGACGGACGGAGCCTGGCACTGCTCAGTGCACGCAAATGGCACTGGCAGAGAATGTGGATGAAGTTTGGGATCTCCGGAAGGGAGACCTGCATTGTGCTTTGGCTGTGGCATTATGGCAGGGCCTGGCACTGGAATTAGGCTTGGAATTGGCTCAACGTTCTGGAAGAGTGGAGCATGGCACTGCTCAGGACGAGCAAGTGTCACTGGCAGTGGGTTTAAGGTATGGTTAGAAGGCTCAGTTATGCCTGATGAATGCCTTGAGGGGCTAGGGCCCCTGGATTGTCTCAATTTAGAGGGGAACTGGAAGTCCTGTCCGAGGAGGATGTCATAGTGTCCTGGAAGGTAAGTAACTACTGCAAGCGTGCAGATTTTAGACTGGTAGGATCTTGTGACCCTCATTTTGACAGTTGGGAGGATCATCTTCATATGATTGATTCCTTCTATGGGAATGAGTTGATGCCTGTCGATGGCAGCCCCATGGGGGACCTTGTCTTCCCTTATGAGGGAAATTTGGTGCCAGTGTCATCAAAGGCTGTGACCTGGCATGCGGGCCAGCGACCTCGAGGAGGTGCCATGAGTATGGGACCTTCGGCAAGAGGGCCTAAGGCCTTAGGATTTGTCACTGCCAGGGCACCGACGGGTGTGGCTGCTTTAGAAGGGCGTTTTGCCCACAGGGTGAAGTGCCAATAAGCCTTACTGACTGCAATAATTTGCACTGTAGTCTTTGCATGGCACTGTCCCGGTGACATATTCCTGAAATCTGGAAGAAAATAAACCTCACGGATATTAGAACCAATCAGAGCGAGATTTGGAGCGGTGACGTCGTGAGACTCCGCCCTCGTAGTGTTACCACCTATACACTTTTCTTAATTCATGCAAAAACACCAGTTTTGAAAATATAATCTTATATAATAGGTTGTAATATTGGTAAATATAGTTATTATAGATGTATACAGAAAATATGTATCAAATATGTAGTACCAGCTAGTATTTACCCTGGCGCTTATGTATCATAAAAAGGAACTAGGATACGCAAGGCATATGGCAACATTGCTCAATGAAACACTCGCGAAAGAGCTACAATGATGCTACCGCCCTGGCAATCAGGAGCTTCATTACATAACGCTCCATCATTGCAAGACTGTCGTAACTCCAAAATCTTGATTTTTCAGGAGAAGCGTTTTAAAGTTTCAAAGTCCTATAACTGCACCGAGATTTTGATTTAGACTTAAAATCTTCCCAGCACCATCTCTCGGCCAAAAATGCACTTAGACTTACGACTTTATTACCAAAAGACGCAGAATTAAATGGGCAATCTTATGAGCTATGTAACTCAAAACTTCAGATTTTTGAGTTACGACAGTCTTGTAATGATGGAGCGATAATTTATGCAGAAGCACCAGTTTTGAAAATATAATCTTATTTAATAGGTTATAATATTGGTAAATATAGTTATCAAAAAGGTACTGCGATACGCAAGGCATATGGCAACATTGCTCAGTGAAAAAAAACAGAAGAGCTGCTGGCAATCAGCTGCTTCATTACATAATACTTCACCCCTGGAAATTACTTAACTACTCATATTGGCCTAGACATGTAGGCATTTAGTACATGAAGTAGACCAATATAGGCTGAAAGTTTAAGGTTTTTATTACTTTAACTGAATTTTCATTGGAATCATTGCACTCTTCAGCATGTGCAAATTTTGCTTTGTTGATCACATATATTTCCACTGCAAGTTGATTTGTTCTTTGCTGCTTATATACATATATATTTTCTGTGTTTGTTTTGTAGTTTTGACTCAATATTTATGAAATTTACCTGTTTAAAGACAGCTTAGGCTAGAATACAGATGGTACAGTCATGTTCGGAGGTATACATGGTGTGGGACAGGAAATATAGATCTTTATTTTAGGTTAGGTGGTTGGATTTGGTTAGGCTAGGCTAACTCTGTGTTGAAATAAATAAGAAAAAAAAAGTCATATCTGTTTATAATATCCACTGGAAATGAGTAGGAAATTCATTCTAATCAAAGAAAAATATACCAGAAAACAAAATTTACCTTTTAGCACAGATAAGTCCTGAAGTACAAATTTACCTTGTCTATTGCAACCTAGGCTATGCACAGGTTTTGTTGTGCAGATATCCTAAACTATGCACAACTTTTGCTTTGCTTGGTAAATTTTTAAATCAACACAGACCAAGCAACTGCATAGCTTGGAATATAAGAAGAAAAAAAAGTATATACAAAAAGATTATTCATACTGTACATCATACCAAAGTTGATCGAATCCAAATTGCACAGTTCCATTGCCAACCAGACACAATAAAAATTTAATAATTCATGTGTCTTAAGAGCTATAATAAATATATAAAATTAATACGATGCTTTAACACTACTCAAAAACTATTGTGAAGTGACAGAAATAAAAAGCAGAAAATAAGTTTCCCCCTTTGCATTTGAATAAAATATATGCCAATAAAAAAATACATAAGTATCACTATTTTCCACTTAAAGATTTGTGCCATGAGATTTTCCATTAGCCACGTTGCAAGAAATGTTGTGAGCCAAATTACGGGGACGTTTGGGTTGTGATGACACAGCCAGCACCTGTTGGATGATGGCCTTTATAAACACAGCAGTGCAGCTCCTCTTGGCCTGCCAGTTGAGCATGTTGCGATGGAGGTTGGCTGACAAGATATCTTACCTCGCCCAGCTCCACCATTCCTTATTGCACTTCCAGTGCAATGCAACAAACTGTCCAACTGCTTTGGAGTTTTTATTGAATTCAGACTCTTGAGGAACTTCTTCAGGGCTAGGTCTGTATTGCTATTTCCATAGTGCACACTGACTCTTACTAGGAGGGCGGAGTCTCACAATGTCACCACTCCAAATCACGCTCTGATTGGTTCTAATATACGAGAGGTTTATTTTCTTCCAGACTTCAGGAATATGCGTCCCGGTGGAGTGATCAGGCCTGTTAGTTTTCACCCAATGGCTGGGTTCGGCTTGGTGGGGCATGGCCCCTTTGGAGAATTTAGGGGAACTTTCTGGTTGATTTTCAGCCTTAGGTGGCACTGCTCAGCAGGGACGTGCAGAGAACTTTTACAGGGCAGGTGCTCAAGTGAAAAAAAGGGCAAAATATAATAATGAATGAGGCAAAATATACATACAACTTCTCAATATTCTCTCAACTTTATTTAAACTAGGCATTAATAATTCAAGAAAACAATAAACATGACTGATTATCATAGGTACAAGTAGGCTAATGCCTTAGATGAACATGCAATATACCGCACTGACTACCTGCAGCAATAGAGCTTGGGAATATATTTAAAGAAAAATTATATATTATTTACAAATAAATAACAAAAAGAAAATGATAAATCAGTATGATTAATACAGTAGGTTGCTAACCAGACTTATCATTTTATATTTATAAGAGAACCCTCCTGTGTGCCATTTCTTTGAATATGTTGATAACCTCACTGTTGTTGATTTTGATATCCTTTTCAATTGCTAGCAACAAAAGATCAGATAGCCTCTCCTCACTGCACTAGCTACGCAGCTTAGTCTTCACAAGCTTGAGTTTGGAGAAGGTCCTTTCCACTGTTGCAGTTGTGACAGGCAGAGTGGCATAAATTGTTAAAAGTTCAAACATAAGTGGAAATATTTCCTGAGTATTGTTTACCTTCATCAGGTTGAGCATTGAAGCTGCAGTGTTCTGTGGATGGCAAGGAAATGAGGAATAAAAAATCTTCAATTCCAACTGTAACTTGTCTACTTCTTCTAGCTCATAAAACTGACATAATTTTTGTAATGAATTGAATGCTTCTTCATTCACAGGTTCTTTCCAGTTATCTTGGACTGTCATGTAATGGAAAGCCTTTAAGATACCCCTTGTTGTGTTGTCTCCATCTTTAAATCTTCTTTGTAGCTCTTGAGATATTTTATCTAAAAACACATAAAATACTCTCACGCGGTAGTAATCATCCAAGGTCTGATATTGCTGGTCCTCAGTAGTAGCAGATGTAGCACTATACTTGTATCTTTCAGGCATTTTCCTTCTTCTGCCTTGTCCAGGAATCACAGAGGGGAGGTTGATGGCCATAGATTCAGCTCTGTCTTTGACTTTTGTAAAAATCTCTTGAAACTTCTCATCATTTCTTAACTCTCTCAAGCTTTGTAGCACTCCATCCACAATTCTATAGGAAGCAGCTAAATCAAGGTCTTTCAGTTGTAGTGCATTAGATGCATAGGCAGTTTCTTGAAAAACTGGGGTAGCAATCTCAAGACAAACAAGAAATTCAAAGTTAATACTTTTCAGCAATATTGAGGCCTCCCCTGCTGACGTGTCAGGAGGATCCTTTTGCACTATCTCTTCTAGAAACTGCTTCAGAGCTGGGATGACCTTCTTCATAGTTCTAAGAGCTGATTCTCTGCAAGCCCATCTTGTGTCTGATAGCTTCTGAAGTTCAAGTGGGCGATCTTCTGGATACATTGCTTTTTGGATCTCCATGAATGCAGCATGCCGTTTTGAAGAGTTAGCAACAAAAGCATACAATTTCTCCACCAAGCTGAAAAAAGCTATAAACTGAATACTTGATTTGGCACTTTCAACTAAGACTAGATTTAGGCAATGTGCATGACAATGTACATAGAGTGCCTTTGGGTTCTGTCTCTGGAGTCTGGACTGCAATCCGTTGTATATTCCACTCATATTTGCTGCCCCATCATATCCTTGCCCTCGCATATCATCTATGTTTAGGTTATTTGCATTAAGCATAGAGATCACTTCTTTCTCCAGTGCCTCACCAGTTGTTGATTGAACATTGAATACCTGTATGAAACGTTCTTTTATTTTGAAGTCATGAACATACCTCACAACAAAAGAGACCTGTTCTGTATGTGAAACATCTGTTGTTTCATCCATGAGGATGGAGAAGACCTTGCTCTGGTGAATTTCTTCTAATATCACTCTTCTAACTGAAATGGCCAAAGCCTTGATCAGGTCATTCTGAGTCCTGTTTGAAAGTAGTGACACTTGGGGTCTTTTCAGTATATCTTGTTTTTCTTTAATTACATCAAGGTGCAATTGAACAACGCTGTCATACTTGCTAAACATTTCTACAAGTTCAAGAAAATTTCCTCGATTTTCACTGGTAGAGATTTCTCCGTCGCCCCTAAATGGCAAACCTTGTCTTGCCAAGTATAGTGTGATGGAGATCAACCTGTCTAAAATTTCTCGGTTTCTCTGCTTCTCTTTGTCTCTAGCAGCTTGTACTTCTCTATTTGCTGTTTCTAATGCAATATCTAATGCTTGGCTCTGGAATCCTTTCCATCGAACCATACCAATCATGTGAGATTCTGAACCAGCATGCTCTTTTATTTTCTCTAAAGCTGTCCTCCAACGGCTTATGCCCTCTGATTTCCAAGCTACTCGGCCACTGTACCTTTCCTCAGTCAAAAACAGACGACAGCTGAAGCAGAACATGGCATCTTTCTGAGGTGAATATTCTAACCAAGAGTTCTTTTCATACCATTTCTTCTGAAACGAGCGTCCTTCTAAATTCTTGGGATATGAAATTACAGGTTGACAAGGACCATAATTATTGCAGAGTTTGATAAAAGATTCACTAATACGTATCTTATAAGTAACAACATGTGCAGGATCATTTGGATATTGTAATTCAGGTAGCATGGAAAATGGCTCTTCAACATCAGTCACTTCGGCTCTTGCTTCAATCTGGGGCTCCTGTGGAGCAACTTGCTCTTCTAGGTCATCTACACTGTCTTCTTCATTTGGCTCATCGTCTGCTTCCATATCTTCAGTTTCTGATTCTTCGCTCTCCTGAGTCTCCTCCCGGTCCTCTGAATCCTCCTCCACTTGCTCAGATATTGAAGCTGCCACTCTAGGCTTCATCCAATCATAAAGAGTTCTGCTACCTTTGGCAGCATCTTGTCTGCACCGTTCCTGTTCCTTTTTTCTTCTCTCCTTCCGTGGCATACTCAAGATGATTAATATAATAAAATCTGAATGGAAAGACAAATGTTACAGTATTCAATATTCCAAGATATCTAAGGGTATTATAACATAATAACATAAAATGATTAAAGATGACACAAAAGCCAAGGAAGACGGAAATTCGGCCTCATGATGCTGGATGTTGAAAAAAAATTATATATATATATATATATATATATATATATATATATATATATATATATGTATATATATATATATAGCCCTTAAAGGTTATTTTGGTTAATACTTTGAATATGTTTATAAAATGAGTCTAGAAGCCAAAACCATTACCTTGGCCAAAGCTAGTCCTTAAATTCAAAGATAAAAGAAGAAAGAAAGAATATATATATATATATATTATATATATATATATATATATATATATATATATATATATATATATATATATATATATATATATTTGTGTGTGTATGTAATTTGATATATGCAAAATCGTGACAAAAATGATAGTGTTCAACCCATAAACTCCGTCTTCACCCCATAAATACACCGCCCCCCCCTCATCAACTGAAAAATTATAATTACCAACACCCCAATAGTACGTCTGTAGCCTGTAGGCCTAGGTCTGTGTGTAGTAAAGTGTTGTCCTGAAATGTTGAAATATGTAAGGTCTTTGTGTGTGTTTTTTTTTTTATAAAAAATAACGACACCACTTCATTTCAGCACAACACTTTATACACGTCACTTTGGGTTTCTGAAATCACTATAATAATCGTCAATCCTTTGAAATGAAATTTAAATTCACTAAGCACACCACACCATCCTTAGCCTAGGCTACATTTCACAAAATTAATTATGAGGATATTTTTCTGTTTCTTTAACACACTGTGCCATTTTCTTATTATAAATGTTATAACAGATGTTTGTTGAATGAAACATTGATTTTAGTTGTAAGTGCAGAAAATATAGCCCATGTACAAATGATAAACAAGGAATACCGATTAAAGAGCGTTGTTTTGCCTCCGTGATGTGTTAGTGTTACACTGTTCCCTCTTCCCTAGCAGTATAGCCATTAGCCAGAATGCATAAGACATTGCAAACTAGGCCTAGTTTGAGCTTACGCAAGAATACATTTATGTGATATATCTATAAACTATAATATATATATATATATATATATATATATATATATATATATATATATAGAGGAAAAAATTTGTTCAATAATGAAATTTTCTAATGTCTCTCATTTGTAAGGGACCCACTTGACTCCTGGAGAGCTGGCAATATTGCAATTCAGCCACTGGCCCACACTGGCCATTCTCATGGTCTATGACTCTCTTTAAGCTCTTGTTTTTTATTATTATTATTATTATTATTATTATTATTATTATTATTATTATTATTATTATTATTATTATTATTTATTTTTTTTTTTTTACTCAACACAGCCTTCTGATAGGCTGGTATTTCCAGTCCAGATCCGGGATTATTATTATTATAATTATTATTGACACAAAAGGGCACTTTTCAATACATTTGCGAAAAGGGGCAGGGGCTCGAGCACCCCTAGCAACCCCCCTCTGCACGTGCCTGCTGCTCAGTGGAGTGCTTGGGTTTCTTGCAATGAGCCCATTCTTGTGCTGCTGCTGAGAGTTGGTTGCAGCAGGTGAGGTGGGGTGAGCTTGCACCTATGGGAGCTAAGATGTGGATGGTTGGTGTCCCAGCTGTCCGCCTAATGGCAGCACTCGGTCACTGTCTTACGAGCTTTATCGCATAGACAGGTAGCGAGGGCTGGTGGAGCATAGGATAGGGAGTCCTGGAGCTGGAAGAACTCAAGGGTATCGTCAGCACTAGTGGCTTTTAGAGGATCTAGCCACCTTTTCAAGGCTTGGGTCTTTTTGAAGATCCATTTGGACCAGGTTTGGCCCACTTCCTTCGGCATGTCTCTCCACCGTCGTCTCCAATGGTCGGGAGTAATCTTGAAGGCTTTGATGATAGCTTGGTGGACGAGGGCGAGATTTCCTTGGTCATCTGCCGGAAGAGTGTTGAATGTAATGGCACCCTTACCTTCAAGGTGCTTTCCATGGATTAGGGATACTTCTGCGAGAGAGGGTTGATAGGCCATCAGGACCTCGACATGGTCGAGCCAGGCTTCAGGCTCAGCTTCATCCCACTTTCTTATGTAGGAGCCTACAGTGCTGAGGGTAGAATGTGGAGAAGGCGTAAGTGCGCTGCACATGCCTTGGGCTGCCATTGCAAGCTGATGCACCCTTTCTTGCTCCCTCTCTTGTCTTTAATTCTCCTACCCCTGTCTTTCTTTCTCCTTCTCCAGTCTTTCTTTCTCCTTCTCCTGTCTTTCTTTCTCCATCTCCTGTCGTTTTCTCTTTCTCCTTCTCCTGTCTTTCTGCCTCCTCCCATTTCTCCTGTGCTATTCTTTCTTTCTCCTTCTTCTGTCTTTCTTTCTCCTTTTCTTCCTTGGCCTCGTTTAGCCTCTCTTAGACCCAATCCCTCAGGGCTTAGCCCATCAGTTTCAATCCCTTCCCAACCTCCATGTAGAACTTGAGCTCGTCATTTTGCTGGGTTCTTGTTACCTTAGTCATCTTGAGAGGGGGCGGGGAGGGGCGTGGCCCTTGGGAATAACAATAAGGTCTTAGGTCGTGGGATAGGAGCCTGTGGTGAGATCACTAATAGGTAGGAGTGCCCCTTTCGGGTGAGGTGGCACTGGCACTCGATTTGATGTGGGCCTGGGTACCTTGGATATGGAGATTATTCCGAAGTACTCAAAGCAAGGTTACGTTTAGATTGAACGGACTCAGCAGGTCTGTAAAAAGACTCAAGGTTAGCTCGTGGTGAGCGAGTTTCGTAGGTCTAAAGACTCAAGTGTCTCGAAAGACGTAATGGCGTTTGTAATGAACGATCTAGGGCATCTCGGTGGACGTAGGGTGTTCTGAATGAACGAATTAGGGTATCTCCAAGTACGTAGGTTCGGGTTGAACGATTCTAGGACGTCTTGGAAAAAGTAGGAAGTTTGGGATGAACAGATTAGGGTGTCTCTAGGAAATAAGCTTCGTGATGAGCGATTTCTAGGGCGTTGCAGAGGACGTAGGATGTTCAGAATAAATGGATTAGGATGTCTTGAAAGATGTAAGGTTCGTGATGAACGATTTCTAGGGCGTCACAGAGGATGTATGATGATGTTCGGAATGAACGGATTAGGGTGCCTCAAAAGAAGTAAGGTTCATGATGAATAATTTCTAGGGCATCTCGGAGAACGTAGGGTGCTCTCAATAAACTGACAAGGACATCTCGAAGGACCTGAGGGTGTTCGAAATGAATGGGTTTTAAGGGTGTTTTGGAGGACGTAGGGTGTTTACAATAAACGGTAAAGGGCATCTCGGAGGATCTGAGGATGTTCAAAATGAATGGGTTTTTGGGGTGTCTTGGAGGACGTAGGGTGTTCACAATGAACGGTTAAGGGAGTCTCAAAGGATTTGAGGGCGTCCAAAATGAAAGGGTTTTTAGAGTGTCCTGGAGGATGTAGGGTGTACGCAATGAATGGTTAAGGGCATCTCAGAAGATATGGATGTGTTCGAAATGAACAGGATTTTAGGGTGTCATGGAGAATGCATTGTGTTCACAATGAACAGTTAAGGGCATCTCAGAGGGTTTGAGGGTGTTCTAAATGAATGGGTTTTTAGGGTGTCTTGGAGGAAGTAGGTTGTTCATAATGACCGGTTAAGGGCGTCTCGGAGGATTTGAGGGTGTTCGAAATGAACAGGTTTTAGGGTGTCTTTGAGGACATGGGGTGTTCACAATGAACGGTTAAGGGCTTCTCGGAGGATTTGAGGGCGTTCAAAATGAAAGGGTTTTTAGGAATGTCTTGAAGGACGTAGGGTGTTCACAATGAATGGTTAAGGGCGTATTGGAGGATCTGATAGTATTCGAAATAAATGGGTATTCAGGGTATCTTGGAGGAAGGAGGATGTTCACAATGAAGGGTTCAGGGCATCTCGGAGGATTTAAGGGTGTTCAAAATGAAAAAGGTTTTTAGGGTGTCTTTGAGGATGTAGGGTGTTCACAATGAATGGTTAAGGGCGTCTCAGAGGATTTGAGGATGATCAAAATGAATGGGTTTTTAGAGTGTCTTGGAGGACTTAGGGTGTTCACAATGATTGGTTAAGGGTGTCTCAGAGGATTTAAGGGTGTTCAAAATGAATGGGATATGGAGGACGTAGGGTGTTCACAATCAGCAGTTAAGGTCGTCTCAGAGGATTTGAGGGTGTTTGAAATCAATGGGTTTTTAGAGTGTCTTGGAGGACGTAGGGTGTTCACAATGAACAGTTAAGGTCATCTCAGAAAATTTGAGGGTGTTCAAAATGAATGGGTTTTTATGGTGTCTCAGAGAACGTAGGGTATTCACAGTGAACTGGTAAAGGTGTCTCAGAGGATTTGAGGGCGTTCAAAATGAACAGGCTTTTAGGGTGTCTTGGAGGACGCACAGTGTTCACAATGAATGGCTATGGAGGTCTCAGAGGATTTGAGGGCGTTCGAAATGAAAGGGTTTTTAGGGTGTCTTGGAGGACGTAGGGTGTTCAAAATGAACAGTTAAGGGCGTCTCAAAGGATTTAAGGGTGTTCGAAATGAACAGATTTTTAGGGTGTCTTCGAGGAAGTAGGGTGTTCACAATGAATGGTTAAGGGCATCTCAGAGGATTTGAGGGCATTCAAAATAAACGGGTTTTTAGGTTATCTTGAAGGATGTAGGGTGTTGACAATGAACGGTTAAGGGCATCTCAGGATTTGAGGGCGTTCAATATGAATGGGCTTTTAGAGAGTCTAGGAGGATGTAGAGAGTTCACAATGAACGGTTAAGGGCGACTTGGAAGATTTGAGGTCATTTGAAATGAAATGGTTTTTGGGGTGTCTTGGAGAACGTATGGTGTTCAAATGAACGATTAAGGGCGTCTCAGAGGATTTGAGGGCGTTCGAAATGAAAGGGTTTTTAGGGTGTCTTGGAGGACGTAGGGTGTTCACAATGAGTGTGTAAGTGTGTCTCAGATGATTTTTGGGTGTTCAAAATGAATGGGTTTTTAGAGTGTCTTAGAGGATGTATGGTGTTCATAATGAATGGTTAAAGGGGTCTCAGAGAATTTGAGGGCTTTCGAAATGAAAGGGTTTCTTGGGTGTCTTGGAGGACGTAGGGTGTTCACAGTGAATGGTTAAGGGCGTCCCGGAGGATTTGTGAGCGTTCAAAATGAACAGGCTTTTAGGGTGTCTTGGAGGACGCACAGTGTTCACAATGAATGGCAATGGAGGTCTCAGAGGATTTGAGGGCGTTCGAAATGAAAGGGTTTTTAGGGTGTCTTGGAGGACGTAGGGTGTTCACAATGAACGGTTAAGGGCGTCTCAAAGGATTTTAGAGTGTTCAAAAGGAATGGATTTTTAGGGTGTCTCTAGGGAAGTAGGGTGTTCACAATGAGCGGTTAAGGGCATCTCAGAGGATTTGAGGGCATTCACAATGACCCAGTTTTTAGGGTATCTTGGAGGAAGTAGGGTGTTCACAATGAACGGTTAAGGGCACCACAGAGGATTTGAGGTCATTCGAAATCAAATAGTTTTTTGGTATCTTGGAGGACGAAGGGCGTTCACAATGAACGGGTTTTTATGGTGTCTTGGAGGACGAAGGGTGTTCACAATGAACAGTTAAGGGCTTCTCAGGATTTTAGGGCATTTAAAATGAATGAGTTTTTAGGGTGTCTTGGAGGACGTAGGGTGTTAACAATGAATGGTTAAGGGCATCTCAGAGGATCTGAGGGCGTTCAAAATGAAAGGATTTTTAGGGTGTCTTGGAGGACGTAGGGAGTTCACAATGAACGATTAAGGGTGCCTCAGAGGATCTGAGGGCGTTCAAAATGAAAGGGTTTTTAGGGTATCTTGGAGGACGTAGGGAGTTCACAACGAACAGTTAAGGGCATCTCAGAGGATTTGAGGGCGTTCAAAATGAAAGGGTTTTTATGGCGTCTTGGAGAACACAGGGGGCTCACAATGAACAGTTAAGGGAGTCTCAGAGGATTTGAGGGCGTTCGAAATGAACGGGTTTTTAGGGTGTCTTGAAGGATGCAGGGTGTTCACAATGAACGGTTAAGGGCATCTCAGAGGATTTGAGGACATTCGAAATGAAATGGTTTTTGGTGTGTCCTGGAGGATGTAGGCCGTAGGGTGTTCACAATGAACGACTAAGGGCGCCTCAGAGGTTTTGAAGGTGTTCAAAATGAAAGGATTTTTGGGCATCTTGGAGGACATAGGGAGTTCACAATGAACGGTTAAGGGTGTCTCAGAGGATTTAAAGGCGTTCGAAATGAAAGGGTTTTTATGGCTTCTTGAAGAACGTAAGTTGTTCACAATGAATGGTTAAGGGAGTCTCAGAGGATTTGAGGGCGTTCGAAATGAATTGGTTTTTATGGTGTCTTGGAGGATGTAGCATGTTCAAAATGAATGGTTTAGGAGTCTCAGAGGATTTGAGGTCATTCAAAATGAATTTGTTTTTGGGGTGTCTTGGAGGACGT
Source organism: Macrobrachium rosenbergii (assembly GCA_039081455.1). Classification (NCBI taxonomy): domain Eukaryota; kingdom Metazoa; phylum Arthropoda; class Malacostraca; order Decapoda; family Palaemonidae; genus Macrobrachium; species Macrobrachium rosenbergii. Next base: position 62,903,007 of record JANJGK010000010.1, on the reverse strand, counting down.
AGGGTGTTCACAATGAATGACTAAGGGTGCCTCAGATGATTTGAGGGCGTTCAAAATAAAAAGGTTTTTGGGCGTCTTTGTGGACGTAGGGTGTTCACAATGAACGTATAAGGGCTTCTCAGAGGATTTGAGGGCATTCAAAATGAAAGTGTTTTTAATGGAATCTTGGAGGACGTAGGGTGTTCACAATTAACAGTTAAGGGCGCCTCAGAGGATTTAAGGCCGTTCGAAATGAACGGGTTTTTAGGGTGCCTTGGAAAAAGTAGGGTGTTCAAAATGAACGGTTAAGGGCATCTCAGAGGATTTGAAGACATTCAAAATGAATGAGTTTTCAGGGTGTCTTTGAGGACGTAGGGTGTTCACAATGAACAGTTAAGGCGTCTCAGGGGATTTGAGGGCGTTTGAAATTAACGAGATTTTAGGGTGTCTTGGAAAACGTAGGGTGTGTGGTAAATTGGCATTTGCCATAATGACCTGTTTGCTGGGATTTCCTCTCAACATATTCGCACGAGATTACTTGAAAATAAAACGCTTACGTTATCTGCTGCTGCTGACCAAGCCAGAGCTCTGGAACTCGCTTTCAAGGATTCGTAGTCTTATGGAATTCCTTCCGACGAATGTATTCCTGCAGCCGCCGTCAAAACTAGGCCTGAATATGATGATCATGCCCCTGTTTGTGAAAAGGCCAACAGGTCCGATGCTCCAGATGAGGATTTAGTTGCTTTGACTCTACAAGAGAAATGTTTCTTCTGCGGGTACAGGCGTCATCCTAAAAAAAAGTGCCCTGCAAAGGAAGTTAATTGTCGAAAATGCAACAAACTTGGACATTTTGCTAAGGTGTGTTTAAGTAAATCAAAATCTACTTCTGCCGCCTCTTCGTTCACCGCTGCTCTTGCTTCTGTTCCATCCACACTGAATCATTCCGTTTTCCCCATTTTTATGTGTGGAACCAAAGTAAATGCCCTAATTGACACTGGAAGTTCAGAAAATTTCATTAGTGATAATATTCTGAAAAATATGAAATTACCTGCGACTCCTTATTCAGGAACTATCTCAATGACTGCTTCTCATTATGTGTCGCCTATTAGTGGCTCTTGCAATGTTGACATCGTAGTCAATGGACGTGAGTATTCGTGTCAAATTTCTTGTGCTACCTGGACTTTGTGCTGATGTAATTCTTGGAATCCCTTTTCTTAATAAGCATTCTAGTGTGACTGTGTCATACGGCGGCACTCGACCTAAACTTGAATTATCTGCATTAGCTACGTTGTCAATCACGCCCCCTAGAGTATTCCGTAATCTTTCTCCTGATTGCTATCCTATTGCTGTGAAATCAAGAAGATATAGTGCTTCGGATGCAGAGTTTATAAGGACAGAAATCGATCGTCTTCTTGAAGAGGGTGTAATTGAACATAGTACATCGCCATGGCGTGCTTAAGTGGTGGTTGTTCACAACAGGAATAAGAGACGTATGGTTGTCGATTATTCGGAGACTATTAATAAATTCACCTACCTGGATGCATATCCTCTTCCTAACATAGACGACCTAGTCAATGAAATAGCCAAGTACAAAGTGTTTAGTTCTGTGGATTTAAAGAGTGCTTATCATCTGGTCCCATTACCAGAGGAAGATCGACCTTATACTACCTTTGAAGCTGACAGTGGCCTCTATCAGTTTACTAGGCTGTGTTTTGGTCTCACCAACGGAGTGGCAGCTTTTCAGAGGATTATTAATGATATCATTAGAACGAATGGTCTAGAGGGTGTTTATGCTTATCTTGACGACGTCGTTGTTTGTGGCAATACTCAAGAAGAACACGACGAAAACCTTAGAAGGTTTATGGAAGCTGCTTGTCGTTATAACATGATACTGAATGAAGCTAAGTGTGTTCTGTCCTCTCACTCTATACGTATACTTGGCTATGAAATTAGTCATAATGAGCTGCGACCTGATCCTTCACGTCTAGAGGCCCTGATGAACATGCCTGTTCCGCAGACTAACAAGTCGCTGCAATGATTGACAGGCCTCTTTGCTTATTACTCTCGCTGGATTCCTCGTTTTTCTGAAAGGATTCGCCCTCTCGTCAATGCCTTTCTTCCACTCTCTCCTGGAGCTGTTGGTGCTATCAGTAATTTGAAGGATGCCATATCTTCGTCTGTCAAAGCTGCTGTAGACGAAAATTTGCCCTTTACTGTTGTAACCGATGCTTCTGACTTTGCCATTGGAGCTACTTCAAACCAGGATGGACGTCCAGTGGCCTTTTTCTCGAGATCCCTCACCAGTGCCGAACAGAGACATTACAGTGTTGAGAAGGAGGCTTATGCAATTATCGAATCTGTAAGGAAATGGCGCCATTATCTAACTGGAAAGCACTTCACACTGGTAACCGATCAAAAGTCTGTTTCTTTCATGTTTGATGGCAAGCATAAAGGGAAAATAAAAAATGAAAAAATTCTGCGATGGAAAGTAGAACTTATGCCCTATTCGTTTGATGTCCAGCATCGGCCTGGTAGGTTGAATGCTGCAGCAGATGCTTTATCACGAAACTTGTGCTCGGCTATTCATACTCAACAGTTATATCAACTGCACGAGAGTCTCTGTCACCCAGGAGTTACTAGGTTTATGCATTTCATCAAAGCTCGAAATTTTCCCTATTCTTTGGAGGAGGTCAAAAGGGTAATATCATCTTGTCCAACCTGCAGCAAGTGCAAACCTAGTTTTTATCGTGCCCCACCGGTTCAACTGATACAAGCCATGAAACCATTTGGTCGTTTAAATGTTTATTTCAAAGGTCCACTATCCCCTTCACATGCTGGCAATCGCTACATACTGATAACTGTTGACGAATACAGTAGATTTCCTTTCGACTTTCCTTGCAAGGATATGACGGCCGCTACCATTATTTCATGTCTCACTAAGCTGTTCTCGACTTTTGGTCTGCCCAGCTACGTGCACTCCGATAGAGGAGCATCATTTATGTCCTCTGAACTCAAATCGTTCTTCCTTGAACATGGCGTCGCAACAAGTCGTTCTACACCCTATCATCCAACTGGTAATGCCCAATGTGAGCGTTTTGTTGGGACCGTATGGAAATCCGTGATGCTTGCCTTGAAGTCTCATGATTTACCGCCAACTGCTTGGGAAATGGTTCTTGATGATGCATTGCATTCGATTCGCACTCTGCTTTCCACTGCTACAGGTGAAACCCCTCATGAGAGAATGTTCATCTTTCAGTGAAAGACCTCCTCCGGAATGAGTCTTCCCACTTGGTTGTGCGAATCGGGAACTGTTCTTCTGAGAAGACACATGCGTAGAAAGGAAGATCCTCTCGTTGAAGAAGTTCAGCTACTAGAAGCCAACCCTTCATATGCACATGTTAGATTTGAGGACGGACGTGAGGATACTGTGGCTATCAGTGATTTAGCTCGATGTCCTCGCGCTGTGCCACCTCCACCGGGGACCAGCAAGACACAGCTTGAGGATGAGGTTGAATCTGTCAATAAAGAAGATGCTTCTGAAATGCAGAATCTTGAACGGTCTATCGGTGATGATGTTACAAATTCTAATAATGATAAGTTGTCAGTTGCCCCTAGACGTTCACAACGCATACGTCGTCCTGTAGATCGTCTGACCTATAACTAATTGTTCTTGTAAAAATGTAATTCTATGAATGTATTTTTGTAAGATGACTCTTATGGTATTTATATAAAATATTTATATTTCATAAGGTATAACAATGTTATTAAAGCCGGGGTGAATGTGGTAAATTGGCATTTGCCATAATGACCTGTTTGAATGTTTATCTGCATTCTGTTGTTAGTAATGGTTGTTTTCTCTGTCCGTGTTGTATTTGTTTACTTTTGACAATCCCAGTGTATCTTACTCTGTTGACTGCTGTAACTCTCTGTGGCGGGATCTTAGCTGAATAAAGCCTTGAAGATGCATTGAGGTATTCATTACAGGGTGTTCACACTGAATGGTTAAGGGCGTCTTGAAGGATTTGAGAGCGTTCGAAATGAAAGGGTTTCTAGGGTATCTTGGAGGACGTAGGGTATTCACAATGAACGATGAAGGGCGCCTCAGAGGATTTAAGGGCATTCAAAATGAACCGGTTTTTTGGGTGTCTTAGAGGACGTAGGGTGTTCGTTATAACCGGTTAAGGACATCTCAGAGGATTTGAGGGCGTTCGAAATGAAAGGGTTTCTAGGGTATCTTGGAGGACATAGGGTGTTCGAAATGAATGATTAAGGGCATCTCAGAGGATTTGAGGTCCTTCGAAATGAAATGGTTTTTGAGGTTAATTGGAGTACGTAGGGTGTTCACAATGAACGGTTAAAGGCAACTCAGAGGATCTGAGGGAGTTTAAGATGAACGGGTTTTTAGGGTGAGGATGAAGGGTGCTCACAATGAATGGTTAAGTGCATCTCAGGGGATTTGAGGGCGTTCGAAATGAAAGGGTTTCTAGCGCTTTTTGGAGGAGGTAGGTTGTTCACAATGAACGGTTAATTGCTACTCAGAGGATCTGAGGGCACTCAAATTGAAAGGATTTGTAGGGTGTCTTGGAGGATGGATTGTGCTCAGAATGAACGATTAAGGACGTCTTGGAGGATTTGAGGGTGTTCGAAATGAACTGGCTTTTAGGGTGTCTTCAAGGACGTATGGTGTTCGCAATGAATGGTTAAGGGCACCTCAGAGGATCCGAGGACGTTCGAACTGTAATGGTTTTCGAAATTTATTGGAGGATGTAGGGTGTTCACAATGAATGGGTTTTTAGGGTGTCTTGGAGGACGCAGGGTGTTCACAACGAACGATTAATGGCCTCTCAGAAGATTTGAGGTCGTTGAAAATGAACGGGTTTTTAGGGAGTCTTGGAGCATGTAGGGTATACGCAATGATCAGCTAAGGGCGTCTCAGAGATTTGAGGGCATTCGAAATGAAATGGTTTTAGGGGTGGCTTGGAGGACGTACGGTGTTGACAATAACCGATTAAGGGCATCTCAGAGGATCTGAGAGCATTTGAAATAAAATGGCTTTTAGGGTGTCTTGGAGGATGTAGGGTGTTCTCAATGAACGGTTAAGGGCGTATCAGAGGATTTGAGGGCGTTCGAAATGAACGGGTTTTTAGGGTGTCTTGGAGGACGAAGGGTGTTGACAATGAACGATTAAGGGCGTCTCAGAGAATCTGAGGGCATTCCAAGTAAAATGGATTTTAGGATGTCTTGGAGGACGTAGGGAGTTCACAATGAACGGTTAAGGGCGTCTCAGAGGATTTGAGGGCATTCGAAATGAAAGTGTTTTTATGGTGTCTTGGAGGACATAGGGTGCCCACAATGAATGGTTAAGGACATCTCAGAGGATTTGAGGGCGTTCGGAATGAAAGGGTTTTTAGAGTGTTTTGGAGGATGCATGGGGTTCACAATGAACTGTTAAGGGGGTCTTAGAGGATTTGAGGGACTTTGAAATGAACGGGTTTTTAGGGTGTCTTGGAAAACATAGGGTGTTCGCTATGAACGGTTAAGGGGGTCTCAGATGATTTGAGGGCTTTCGAAATAAAAGGGTTTTTAGGGTGTCTTGGAGGACGTAGGGTGTTGAAAATGAACGATTAAGGGCGTCTCAGAGATTTAAGGGCATTAAAAATGAACGTGTTTTTAGGGTGTCTTCGAGGACGTTTGGTGTTTATAGTGAATGGCTAAGAGCATCTCAGATGTTTTGATGGCGTTGGAAACGAAAAGGTTTTAGGGTGTCTTGGAGGACGAAGGGTTTTTACAATGAATGGTCAATGGCATCTCAGAGGAATTGAGGGCCTTCAAAATGAATGGGTGTTTAGCGTGTCTTGGAGGATGTGGGGTGTTCACAATGAATGGTTAAAGGCTTCTCAGAGTGTTTGAGGGCCTTCATAATGGATGGGTTTATAGGTTGTCTTAGAGGACTTGCAATGTTCACAATGAATAGTTAAGGGTGTCTCTGAGGACTTGAGGGTCTTCGAAATGAACCCATTTTTAGGGTGTCCTGGAGGATGTAGGGTGTTCATAATGAACTGTTAAGAGTGTATCAGAGGATTTGAGGGCCTTCGAAATGAACAGGTTTTTAGGGTGTCTTGGAAAATGTAGGGTGTTCACAATAAATGGTTAAGGGGGTCTTGGAGGATTTGAGGTCGTTCGAAATGTAAGGGTTTTTAAGGTGTCTTGGAGGATGCAGGGTGTTCACAATGAATGGTTAAGAGTGTCTCAGAAGATTTGAGGGAGTTCAAAATGAACGGGTTTTTAGGGTATCTTGGAGGAAGTAGCGTGTTCACAATGAATGGTTAAGGGCTTCTCAGAGGATTTGAGGTCATTAGAAATGAACGGGTTTTTAGGGTGTCTTGGAGAACGAAGGTTGCTCACAATGAATGGTTAAGGGCACCTCAGAGGATTTGAGGTCATTTGAAATTAAATGGTTTTTGTTGTTAACTGGAGGACGTAGGGTGTTCACATGAATGGGTTTTTAGGGTGTTTTGTAGGACGTAGGGTGTTCACAATGAACAGGGAAGGGCGCCTCAGAAGATTTGAGGGCATTCAAAATGAAATGTTTATAGGGTGTGTTGGAGGACGTAGGGTGTTCACTATGAATGGTTAATGGCGACTCAGATGATTTGAGGGCGTTCGAAATGAACAGGTTTTTAGGGCGTCTTGGAGGATGAAGGGTGTTCATAATGAATGGTTAAGGGTGTCTTAGAGGATTTGAGCATTCGAAATGAAAGGGTTTTTAGGGTGTCTTGGAGGACGTAGGGTGTTCACAATGAATGGTTAAGGTTGTCTCAGAGGATTTGAGGGCATTCGAAATGAAAGTGTTTTTAGGGTGTTTTGGAGGATGTAGGGTGTTGACAATGAACTGTTAAGGGTGTTTCAGAGGATTTGAGGGTGTTTGAAGTGAGTTGGGTTTTAGTGTGTCTTGAAAGATGTAGGGTGTTCACAATGAATGGTTAAGGGCGTCTCAGAGGATTTGAGGATGTTCGAAATGAATGGGTTGCTAGGGTGTCCTGGAGGACATAGGGTGTTCACAATGAACAGTTAAGGGCTTCTCAGAGTATTTGAGGGCCTTCGAAACGAATGGGTTTTTATGGTGTCTTAGAGGACCTAGTGTCTTCACAATGAATGGTCAAGGTTGTCTCAGAGGATTTGAGTGCCTTTGAAATAAACGGGTTTTTAGCTTGTCTTGGAAAAAGTTGGGTGTTCACAACGAATGGGTAAGTGTGTCTCGGAAGGTTGAAGGCGTTCGAAATGAAAGGGTTTTTAAGGTGTTTTCGAGTATGTAGGGTGTTAACAATGAATGGTTAAGGGTGTCTCAGAGGATTTGAGGGAGTTCGAAATAAAAGTGTTTTTTGGGTGTCTTAGAGGAAGTAGGGTTAATGAAGGGTTAATGGCATCTCGGAGGATTTGAGGGCGTTCAAAATGAATGGGTTTTTAGGGTGTCTTGGAGGATGTAGTGTGTTCACAGTGAAAGGTTACAGGTGTCTCAGAGGCTATGAGGGTGTTCAAAATGAATGGGTTTTTATTGTGTCTTGGAGGACTTAGGGTGTTCACAATGAACGAATAAGGGCATCTCGGAGGATTTGAGGGTGTTCAAAATGAAAGGGTTTTTAGGGTGTCTTGGAGGACGTAGGGTGTTCACAATGAATGGTTAAGGGCCTCTCAGAGGATTTAAGGGCGTTCAAAATGAACGGGGTTTTCGGGCGTCTTGCAGAACGTATGGTGTTCAAAATTTATTGTTAAGGGTCTCATAGGATTTGAGGGTGTTCAAAATGAAAGGGTTTTTAGAGTGTCTTAGAGGACGTAGGGTGTTCATTATGAATGGTTAAGGCTTCTTAGAGGATTTAAGGGCGTTCGAAATTAAAGGTTTTTAGGGTGTCTTCGAGGACATAGGGTGTACACAATGAACGGTTAAGGGCATTTCAGAGGATTTGAGGTTATTCGAAATGAAATGGTTTTTGCTGTCTTGGAGGACGTAGGATGTTCACAATCAATGAGTTTTTAGTGTGTTTTGGAGGACTTAGGGTTTCACAATGAACTGTTAAGGGTGTCTCAGTCTTTGAAGGTGTTGAAAATGAATGGGTTTTTTGGGTGTCTTGGAGGACGCAGGGTGTTCACAATGAATGGTTAAGGGCATTTCAGAGGGTTTGAGGTCATTCGAAATCAAATGGTTTTTGGGGTGTCTTGGAGGACGTAGGGTGTTCACAATGAACGATTAATTGAGTCTCAGAGGATTTGAGGTCGTTTGAAATGAATGGGTTTTTAAGGTGTCTTGGAGGACATTGGGTGTTCACAATGAAAGGTTAAGGGGGTCTCAGAGGATTTGAGGGCGTTCGAAATGAACAGGTTTTTAGGGTGTCTTGGACGATATAGAGTTTTCGCAATCAGCGGTTAAGGGCATCTCAGAGAATTTGAGGGCATTCGAAATTAAAGTGTTTTTAGGGTGTCTTAGAGGACGTAGGGTGTTCACATTGAATGGTTAAAGGTGTCTCAGAGGATTTGAGGGGGTTGAAAACGAACGTGTTTTTGGGGTGTCTTAGAGGATGTAGGGTGTTTAAAATGAATGGTTAAGGGCGTCTCAGAGGATTTTAGGGCATTTGAAATAAACAGATTTTTAGGGTACCTTGGAAAATCTGGGTTGTTCACAATGAACGGTTAAGGGTGTCTCAGAGGGGTTGAGTGCGTTCGAAATGAATGGGTTTTTAGGGTTTCTTGAAGACCTGGGTGTTCACAGTGAACAGTCAAGGGTGCCTCAGAGTATTTGAGGGCGTTCGAGATGAATGGATCTTTAGGTTTCCCTGGAGGACTTAGGGTGTTCATAATGAATGTTTAAGGGTCTCAGATGATTTGAGGGCGTCCAAAATGAAAGGGTTTTTAGGGTGTGTTGGAGGACGTAGGGTGTTCATAATTAACGGTTAAGGGCGTTTCAGAGGATTTCAGGGCGTTCAAATTGAATGGGTTTTTAGCGTGTCTTTGAGGACATAGGGTGTTCACAATGAATGGTTAAGGCCGTCTCAGAGGATATGGGGGCATTCAAAATGAATGGGTTTTTAGGGTGTCTTGGAGGATGTAGGGCCTTCATAATGAAGGGTAAAGAGCGCCTCAGATGATTTGAGGGTATTCAAAATAAAGGGTTTTTATGTTGTCTTGGAGGACGTAGTATGTTCACAATGAACGTTTAACTGTGTCTCAGAGGATTTGAGGGTGTTCAATTTGAACGGGTCTTTACGGTGTCTTGGAGTACGTAATACGTTTACAACAAACGGTTAAGGGTGTCTCACAGGATTTGAGGGCCTTCCAAATGAACGGATTTTTATTGTTTCTTGTAGAACTTAGGGTGTTCCCAATGAATGGTTAATGACTTTTCAGAGGACTTGAGGGTGTTTGAAATGGATGGGTTTTTAGGGTGTCTTGGAGGACGTAAGGTTTTCACAATAAACAGTTAAGGGTGTCTCACAGGATTTGATGGGGTCTCAGAGGATTTGAGGGGGTTCGAAATGAAAGGCTTTTTAGGGTATCTTGGAGGACGTAGGGTGTTCACAATGACCGGTGAAGGGTGTATCAGAGGATTTGAGGACGTTCAAACTGAATAGGTTATTAGGCTGTCTTGGACGAATTAGGGTGGTTACAATGAATGGTTAAGGGCGTCTCAGAGGATTTGAGGGCATCTCAGAAGATTTAAACGCATTCGAAATGAAAGGGTTTTTATGGTGTCTCGGAGGATGTAAGTTGTTCAGAATGAACGGATGAGGGCATCTGTGAGGATCTGAGTGTGTTCAAAATGAACTGGATTTAAAGGTGTCTTCGAAATAGTAGAGTGTTCACAATGAACGGTTTAGGGCGCCTCAGAGGTTTTGAGGGTGTTCAAAATGAACGGATTTTCAGGGAGTCTTGGGTCCTCTAGGGTGTTCACGATGAACGGATAAGGGCGTTTCAGGATTTGATGGTGTTCAAATTGAAGATGTTTTTATGGTGTCTTGGAGGACGTAAGGTATTCTCAATGAAAGGTTAAGGGTGTCTCAGAAGAATTGAGGGTGTTCAAAATGAACAGGTTTTTAGGGTATCTTGGAGGACGTAGGGCATTCACAATGAACGGTTAAGGGTGTCTCAGAAGGTTTGAGCGTATTCAAAATGAATGGGTTTTCAGTGTGTCTTGGAGGACATAGCGTGTTCACAATGAACGGTTAAGGGTGCCTCAGAAGATTTGAAGGCGTTCAAAATGAACAAGTTTTTACGGTGTCTTGAAGGACGTTGGGTGTTCACAATGAATGGTTAAGAGCGTCTTAGAAGATTTGAGTGTGTTCGAAATGACAGGGTTTTTAGGGTAACTTGAAGGACGTAAGGTGTTCACAATGAATAGTTCAGGGTGCCTCAGTGGATCTGAGGGTGTTCGAAACGAATGGGTTTTTAGGGTGTCTTGGAGGGCATAGGGCATTCACAGTGAACGGTTAAGGGCTTCTCAGAGGATGTTCAAACTAAACAGGTTTTTAGGGTGTCTTGGAGTACGTAGGGTGTTTACAATGAATGGTTAAGGGCATCTCATAGGATTTGAGGATGTTTGTAATGAACTGGTTTTTAGGGTATCTCTGAGAACGTAGGGTGTTCACAATGAACTATTAAGGGCGTCTCGAAGGATTTGAGGGTGTTCGAAATGAAAGGCCTTTTAGTGTCTCTTGAAGGACATAGGGTGTTCAAAATGAATGGATAAGGGTGACTTAGAGGATCTGAGGGTGTTCGAAATTACACGGTTTTTAGGGAGTCTTGAAGGACTTAGGGTGTTCACAATGAACGGTTAAGGGTGTCTCATAGGATTTGATGGTGTTCGAAATGAACGGGGGTTTAGGCTGTCTTGGAGGATGTAGTGTGTTCACACTGAACAGTTAATGGCATCTCAGAGGATTTGAGGGCCTTCTAAATGAACGGGTTTTTAGGGTGTCTTGGAGGACGTAGGGTGTTCACATTGAACGGTTAATCACATATTGGAGAATTTGAGGACGTTCAAAATGAACGGGTATTTAGGGTGTCTTGGAGGACGTAGGGTGTTCACAATAAACGGTTAAGGGCGTCTCAGAGGATTTGAGGGCGTTCGAAATGAAAGGAGTTTTTAGGATGTCTTGGAGGGCGTAGTCTGTTCACAATGAATGGTTAATGTTGCATTTATGTCCACCATTTTGGCAAATATAAGTGGAGATGCGAGGATCAACTTAAGCTAATGTGTTCCCTGTGAGCGCCTTTATTCTCAATTCTATTTACAAGACTCGCCACAAGATGGCCGCGCATGAAACAATAACAATAGGGACCTTCCATATAAAAGGTATCAACAATATAAAGCACCATTCCCAACAAAGCAAATAAGTATAATATCTTTAAACATACCCTTCAAGTAAAATAATTAATTTGAGTTTACATCTCAACAGTTAAGGGTGTCTTAGAGTACTTGAGGGCGTTCTAAATGAAAGGGTTTTTACAGTGTCTTGGGTGACGTACAGTGTTCATATTGAATGGTTACGTGATGTCTCAGAGGATTTGAGTTGCTTCGAAATGAACAGGTTTTTAGGGTTTCTTGGAGGACGTAGGGTGTTCACAATGAACAGTTAAGGGTGCGTAAGAGGATTTGAGGGCATTTGAAATGAAAGGGTTTTTAGGGTGTCTTGGGGGATCTAGGGCGTTCACAACGCACGGTTGAGGGCGTCTCAGAGGATTTGAGGGCGTTCGAAATGAATGGGTTTTTAAGGTATCTTGGAAGACGTAGGGTGTTCACAATGAGTGGTTAAGGGTGCCTCAGAGGATTTGAGGGCATTCAAAATGAAAGGGTTTTTATTGTGTCTTTGAGGACGTAGGGTGTTTACAATGAATGGTTAAGGTCAGCTCAGAGGATTGAAGGGCGTTTGAAATGAACAGGTTTTTAGGGTGTCGTAGCGTGTTCACAATGAACGATTAAGGGCATCCCGGATGCTTTGAGGACTTTCGAAATGAAAGGATTTTATGGTGTTTTTGAGGACGTTGGGTGTTCACAACGAACGGTTACCGGCGTCTCAGAGCATTTGAGGACGTTCAAAATAATGGTTATTAAGGGGGTCTTGGAGGACATAGGGTGTACAAAATGAACGGTTAAGGCTGTCTCAGAGGATTTGAGGGGATTCAAAATGAACAGGTTTTTAGGGTGTCTTGGAAAGCGTAGGGTGTTCACAATGAACGGTTAAGGGGGTCTTGGAGGATTTGAGGGCGTTCTAAATGAAAGGGTTTTTATGGTGTCTTGAGGACGTAGGGTGTTAACAATGAATGGTTCAGGGCGTCTCAGGCTATTTGAGAGCATTCAAAATGAAAGGGTTTTTAGGGTGAATTGTTGGGTGGAGGTTTTTCACAATGAATGCTTAACGGCGTCTTGGAGGATTTGAGGGCAATCAAAATGAAAGAGTTTTTAGGATTTCTTGAAGGAGGTAGGCTGTTCACAGTGAACGATTAAGGGCAGCTCAGAGGATTTGAGGGCTTTTGAAGTAAAAGGGTTTTTAGGGTGTCTTTGATGACGTTGGTAATTCACAATGAACTGTTAGGCCCGTCTCAGAAGATTTTAGGGCGTTCGAAATGAATGGGTATTTAGGGTCTCTTGGAGGACGTAGGGTGTACACAATGAACGGTTAAGGGCATCTGAGAGGATGTGAGGGTTTTCAAAAAGAAAGGATTTGTAGCGTGTCTTGGAAATTGTAGGGTATTTCACGATAATGGTGGAGGGAGTCTCGGAGGATTTGAAGGCATTCACAATGAATGTGTTTTTAGGGTGTCTTGGAGGACGTAGGGTGTTCACAATGAATGGTTAAGGGCGTCTCAGAGGATTTGAGGACGTTCAAAATGAACGGGTATTCAGGGTGTCTGATTGGATGCAGGTCGTTCACAATGAACAGGTAAGGGCGTCTTAGAGGATTGAGGGCATTTGAAATGAAAGGAATTTTAGAGTGTCTTGGAGGACGTAGGGTGTTCACAATGAACTTTTAAGGGCGTCTCAGACGAATTGAGGGCCTTCGAAATGAACATGTTTTTAAGGCGTCTTGGAGCACATACTGTGTTTACAATGAACGGTTAAGGGTGTCTCAGAGGATTTGAGGGTGTTGAAAATGAACAGGTTTTTAGGGTGTCTTGGAGGACTTGGGGTGTACACCTGAAAAGGTTAAGGGCATCTGAGAGGATATGAGGGCATTCAAAATCAATGGGTTTTTAGGGTGTCTTGGAGGAGGTTGGGAGTTCACATTGAACGGGTAAGGGCATCTCATAGGATTTGAGCGCATTCGAAATGAAAGGGGTTTTAGGGTGTCTTGGAGGACGTAGACTGTTCACAATGAACGGTTAAGGGCGTCTCAGAGGATTTGAGAGCATTCGAAATGAACGGGTTTTTAGGGTGTCTTGGAGGACGGAGGGTGTTCATAATGAACTGTTAATGGTGTCTCAGATGATTTGAGGGTGCTCACAATGAATGGATTATTGTGACTCAGAGTACGTAGGGTGTTCACAATGAATGGATTAGGGAGACAGAGGATTTTAAGGGTGTTCAAAATCAAAGGGTTTTTAGGGGGTCTTGGAGGACATAGAGTGTTCCCATTGATCAGTCAAAGGCGTCTCAGAGGATTTAAAGAACTTCTAAATGAATGGGTTTTTAGGGTTTCCTAGAGGACATAGGATGTTGACAATGAATGGTTAAGCGTGGCTCTGAGGATTTGAGGCTGTTCGAAATGAAAGGGTTTTTAGGATGTCTTGGAAGACGTAGGGTGTTCACAATGAACGATCAAGGTCTCCTCAGAGGATTTGAGGGTTTTGAAATGAAGGGGTTTTTAGAGTGTCTTCGAGGACGTTGGGTGTTCACAATGAACGGTTAGGGGTATCTCAGAGGATTTGAACGCGTTCAAAATGAATGGGTTTTTAGGGTGTCTTGGAGGATGTAGGCTGTTCACAATGAACGGTTAAGGGCGTCTCAGAGGATTTGAGAGCATTCGAAATGAACGGGTTTTCGGGTGTCTTAGATGACATAGGGTGTTTAACATGAGCGTCTCACAGAATTTGAGGGTGTTTGAAATGAACGGGTTTTTTGGTTGTCTTGGAGGACATAGGGAGTTCAAAATGAACGGTAAAGGGTGTCTCTGAGGATTTGATGGCATTATAAATGAAAGGGTTTTAGGGTGTCTTGAAGGACCTAGGGTGTTCACAGTGAATGGTTAAGGCCATCTCAGAGGATTTGAGGTCATTCAAAATGAATGGGTTTTTAGGGTGTCTTTGATGACGTTGGTAATTCACAATGAACTGTTAGGCCCGTCTCAGAAGATTTTAGGGCGTTCGAAATGAATGGGTATTTAGGGTCTCTTGGAGGACGTAGGGTGTACACAATGAACGGTTAAGGGCATCTCAGAGGATTTGAGTGCGTTAAAAATGAAAGGGTTTTTAGAGTGTCTTGGAGCATGTAGGGTGTTCATAATGAATGGTCAAGGGTGTCTCGGAGGATTTGAGGGTGTTCAAAATAAAAGGGTTTTTAGGGTTTCTTGGAGGACGTAGTACGTTCGCAATGAACAGTTAATGGTGTCTTGCAGGATCTGAGCGTGTTCAAAACAAGCGGGTTTTTAGGATATCTTGGAGGATGTAGGGTGTTCACAATGAACGGGTTAAGGGCGTCTAAGAGGATTTCAGGATGTAAAATAAAAAACGGGATTTTAGGGTGTCTTGTAGGACGTATTACGTTCACAATAAACGGTGAAATGCGTCTTGGATTTTTTTATGGTGTTCGGAATGAGAGGGTTTTTTATGTTGTCTTGGAGGACGTAGTGTGTTAACAATGAACGATTAAGGGCATCTCAGAGGATTTGAGGATGTTCGAAATGAACAGGTTTTTAGGGTGTCTTGGAGGACGTATGTTACTCATAATGAATGGTCAAGGGTGTCTCAGAGGATTTGAGGGTGTTCAAAATGAAAGGGTTTTTAGTGTGCATTGGAGGACATAGGGTGTTCACAATGAACAGTTAAGTGCGTCTCAGAGGAATTTAGGGCCTTTGAAATGAATGGGTTTTTATGGTATCTTGGAGGTCGTAGTGTGTTCACCGTGAACCATTAAGTGCGTCTCAGAGGATTTGAGGGTGTTCTAAATGAACAGGTTTTAGGGTGTCTTGGGAGAAATAGGGTGTTCACAATGAACAGTTAGGGGCATCTCAGAAGATCTGAAGGTGTTTGCAGTGAACGGGTTTTTAGGGTGTCTTGGAGGACGTAGGGTGTTCACAATGAACGGTTAAGGGCTTCTTAGAGGATTTGAGGGCATTCAAAATAAACAGGTTTTTAGGGTGTCTTGGAGGACGTAGGGCGTTCACAATGAATGGTTAAGGTCATCTCAGAGGATTTGAGGATGTTCGTAATGAACTGGTTTTTAAGGTATCTTGGAGGACATAAAGTTTTCACAATGAACTGTTAAAGGCATCTAGGAGGATTTGAGGGTGATCGAAATGAAAGGGTTTTTAGGGTGTCTTGGAGCACGTAGGGTGTTTACATTGAATGGATAAGGGTGACTTAGGGGACGTAGGGTTTTCACGATGAATGGATAAGGTAGACTCAGAGGATTTGAGGGTGTTCGAAATCAAAGGGTTTTTAGGGTGTCTTGGAGGACGGAGGGTGTTCATAATGAACGGTTAAGGGTGTTTCAGATGATTTGAGGGTGCTCACAATGAATGGATTAGTGTGACTCAGAGTACGTAGGGTGTTCACAATGAATGGATCAGGGAGACTCAGAGGATTTTAAGGGTGTTCGAAATCAAAGGGTTTTTAGGGTGTCTTGGAGGACATAGGGTGTTCCCATTGAACAGTCAAAGGCGTCTCTGAGGATTTAAAGAACTTCTAAATGAATGGGTTTTTAAGGTTTCCTAGAGGACATAAGATGTTGACAATGAATGGTTAAGCGTGGCTCTGAGGATTTGAGGCTGTTCGAAATGAAAGGGTTTTTAGGATGTCTTGGAAGACGTAGGGTGTTCACCATGAACGATCAAGGTCGCCTCAGAGGATTTGAGGGCTTTCGAAATGAAGGGGTTTTTAGAGTGTCTTCAAGGACGTTGGGTGTTTGCAATGAACGGTTAGGGGTATCTCAGAGGATCTGAGGGCGTTCGAAATGAAAGGGTATTTAGGGTATCTGGGAGGATGTAGGGTATACACAATGAACGGTTAAAGGCATCTCTGATCATTTGAGGGCATTCGAAATGAACGGGTTTTTATGGAGTCTTGGAAAATGTAGGGTGTTGATAATGAACGGTTAAGGGGGTCACCGAGTATTTAAGGGCGTTCTAAATAACAGGGTTTTTAGGGTGTCTTGAGTTCCTCATTGGACTGGATGGTATCGTTCTTGGAAGGCACTCTGCTGGGCCCTTGTTCGATTCTCCGACCAGCCAATGAAGAATTGGAGGAATTTATTTCTGGTGATAGAAATTAATTTCTCGTTATAATGTTGTGCAGATTCCACAATAAGCTGTAGGTCCAGTTGCCATGTAACCAGTTGGTTCTTAGCCACGTAAAATAAACCTAATCATTCGATCCAGCCCTAGGAGAGCTGTTAATCATCTCAGTGGTCTGGTTAAACTAAGGTATACTTAACTTTAGGGTGTCTTGGAGGACGTAGGGTTTTCACAATGAACAGTTAAGCGCCTCTCAGAGGATTTGAGGACGTTCAAAATGAACAGGTTTTTAGGGTGTCTTGGAGGACGTAGGGTGTTCACAATGAACAGTTGAGGGCGTCTAGGGGAATTTTGGGGTGTTCAAAATGAAAGGGTTTTTAGTGTGTCTTGGAGGACATAAGGTGTTCACAATGAATGATTAAGGGAGTCTCAGAGGATTTGAGGGCTTTCAAAATGAAAAGGTTTTTAGGGTGTGTTTGGGGACGTTGGGTATTCACAATGAACGGTTAGGGCGTCTCAGAAGATGTGAGGGTGTTCAAAATGAATGAGTATTAAGGGTGTCTTGGAGGACGTATCGTGTACAAAATGAACATTTAAGGACGTCTCAGAGGATTTAAGGGCTTTCGAAATGATCGGGTTTTTAGGGTGTATTGGAAAACGTAGGGTGTTCACAATGACCGGTTAAGGGCATCTCAGAGGATTTGAGGGTGTCCAAAATGAATATGTTTTTAGGGGGTCTTGGAGGACGTAGGGTGTTCACGATGAATGGTTAAGGGTGTCTCAGAGGATTTGAGGGCCTTCGAAATGTTCAGGTTTTTAAGGTGCTTGGGAGGACGTGGGGTGTTCACAATGAATGGTTAAGGGTGATTCAGAAGATTTGAGCCTTCGAAATGAATGGGTTTTTAGGGTGTCTTCGAGGACGTAGGGTGTTCACAATGAGCAATTAAGGGCGTCTCGGAGGATCTGAGGGCCTTTGAAATGCACGGGTTTTTAAAGTGTTTTGGAGGATGTAGGGTGTTCCCAATGAACGGGTAAGGGCATCTCGGAGGATTTGAGGGTGTTCAAAATGAACGGGATTTTAAGGTGTCTTGGAGGACGTAGGATGTACACAATGAATGGTTCAGGGCATCTCAGAGGATATGATGGCATTCGAAATGAGCGGGTTTTTAGGGTATCTTGGAGTAAAGAGGGTGTTAACAATGAACGGTTAAGGGCGCCTCACACGATTTGAGGGTTTTCGAAATGAACGGGTTTTTAGGGTGTCTTGGAGGACGTAGGGTGTTCACAATGAACGGATAAGGGACTCTTAGAGGATTTGAGGGCGTTGGAAATGAATGGGTTTTTAGGGTTTCTTAGAGGATGTAAGGAGTTCACAATGAATAATTGAGGGCATCTCAGAGGATTTGAGAGTATTCAAAATGAACAGGTTTTTAGGGTGTCTTGGAGAATGTATAGTGTTCACAATGAGTGGTTAAGGGCACCTCAGAGGATTTGAGGTCGTTCAAAATGAACGGATTTTTTGGGTGTCTTGGAGGACGTACATTGTTCACAATGAACAGTTAAGGGCGTCTCAGAGGATATGAGGGCATTTGAAATGTACGGGTTTTTAGGGTGTCCTGGAGGACGTAGAGTGTTTACAATGAGTGGTTAAGGGCATCTCAGAGGATTTGAGGGTGTTTGAAATGAACCGGTTTTTAGGGTGTCTTGGAGGACGTGGGGTGTTCACAATGAATGGTTGAGGGCATCTCAGAGGATCTGAGGGCGTTCGAAGTGTACAGGTTTTTAGGGTGTCCTGGTGGACGTACGATGTTCAAAATGAATGGTTAAGGGCATCTTGGGGGATTTGAGGGCACTCGAAATGAAAGGGTTTTTAGGGTGTCTTGGAGGACATAGGGTGTTCACAATGAACAGTTAAGGGCGACTCAGATGACTTGAGGGCGTTCAAAATGAACGGGTTTGTAGGGTGTCTTGGAGGACATAGGGTGTTCACAATGAACGGTTAAGGGTGTCTCAGAGGAATTGCGTGTGTTTGAAATGAATGGGTTTTTAGGGTGTTTTGGAGGACGTAGGGTGTTCACAATGACCGGTTAAGGGCATCTCAGGGGATTTGAAGTTGTTCGAAATTAAATGGTTTTTGGGGTGTCTTGAAGGACGTAGGGTGTTCAAAATGAACGGTTAAGCGCATCTCAGATGATTTGAGGACATTTGAAATGAACGGGTATTTAGGGTTTCTTAGAGGACATAGGGATTTCCCAACAAAAGGTTAACGTCGTAGATGAGGGTGTTTGCAATGAACTTGTTTTTAGGGTATCTTGGAGGACGCAGGGTGTTCACAATGAATCGTTAAGTGCGTCTCAGAGGATTTGAGGGTGTTCAAAATTAACTGGATTTCAGGGTGTCTTGCAGGAGGTAGGGTGTTCACACTGAATGGTTAAGGGTGCCTCAGAGGATTTGAGGGTGTTCAAAATGAACGGGTTTTTAGGGGGTGTTGGAGGACGTAGGGTGTTGGAAATGAACGGTTAAGGGCAGCTTAGCAGATCTGATGGTGTTCGAAATGAATGGGTTTTTAGGGTGTCTTGGAGGATGTAGGGTGTTCTCAATGAAGGGTTAAGGGCTTCTCAGACGATTTGAGGGTGTTTAAAATGAACTGGTTTTTAGGGTATCTTCGAGGACGTAGATTATTCACAATGCACAGTTAAGGGCATCTCAGAGGATTTGAGGGTGTTCGAAATGAATGGGTGTTCAAGGTGTCTTTGAAGATGTAGAGTGTTCACAATGAACAGTTAAGTGCATCTCAGAGGATTTAAGGGCCTTCAAAATGAACAAGTTTTTAAGGTGTCTTGGAGGATGTAGGGTGTTCACAATGAATGGTTAAGCACGTCTCAGAGGACTTGAGGGTGCTCAAAATGAACGGGTTTTTAGACTGTCTTGGAGGACATAGGGTGTTCACAGTGAATGGTCCTTACCTTGCAGACCTTACAATTTGTTCAGGTTGCCCAGGTCCCTCAGTGTGAGGCACCTCTGATGCCTACCAGAGAATTGCTAATGCATCTTCTGGTATATTTTGCACCTTCCAATCTTGGATGGCCTGGGATGCAGGTTGGATATTTTTCGAGCTTATTCTTAAACACATCTACGCTCACTCCTGATATGTTCCTCAGATGAGCTGGTAACTCAGTGAATAGACTCTGCATTATTGATACGGGTGCGTAGTGGATTAATGTCCTGTGTGCTTTCCTTAGTTTTCCTGGTATAGTTTTGGGCACTATTAATCTACCTCTGCCTGCTCTTTCTGATATTTTTAGCTCCATGATGTTTTCGGTAATTCCTTCTATCTGTTTCCATGCCTGTATTATCATGTAGTGTTCTCTTCTCCTTTCGAGACTATAATTTTAAGAATTGTAGTCTTTCCCAGTAGTCAAGGTCCTTAACTTCTTCTATTCTAGCTGTAAAGGATCTTTGTACACTCTCTATTTGTGCAATATCCTTTTGGTAGTGTGGGTCCTTATCATATTGCAATAGTCATGTGGACTACGTACATACATTTTATAAAGCATAATCATGTGTTCAGCTTTTCTTGTTTTGAAGTGTCGGAACAACATTCCCATTTTTGCTTTGAATTTTGCCAGTGGTATTGCTATTTGATCATTGCATAACATATTCCTATTCAACATCACACCAAGTTCTTTAACTGCTTCCTTATTTGTGATTGTCTCGTTATTAGGTCCCCTATATGCATATAGCATTCCTTCTTTATCACCATATTTTATTGATTAAAATTTATCAGAGTTAAATACCATCCTATTTACCTCTGCCCATTCATATATTTTGTTTAAGTCTCTTTGTAGCGAGTTCCTATCTTCATCACAAGTAATTTCTCTACTTATTCTTGTGTCATCAGCAAAACCTCACTGCCGAGTCCTTAACATTACTGTCTATGTCTGCAATCATAATAACAAACAGCAATGCAGCTAACACCGTACCTTGTGGCAAATGGATATTACCTTAGCTTCATCCAATTTCTCATCGTTTGCAGTCATTATCTGTTTTCTGTTTTGCAAAAATTTTTTTATCCATCTTCCTACTTTGTCCACAATATTATGTTTTCTAATTTTTTTCGCTAATGTATTATGGTCTACCTTGTCAAAAGCTTTTGCAAAGTCTAGGTAAACCACATCCATATCTTTTTCATTTATCATATCTTTATATGTTTTCATGGTGGACTAACAGTTGGGTTTGTGTACTTTTTCCAGGTATAAAACCATGTTGTCCTATATTAAACAAACTATTTTTCATTAAATGTTTCATTATATTTTTCTTCATTACCCTTTCATACCCTTTCATAATAGGTGATGTCACACTCACAGGCCTGTAATTACTTGCCTGTAGTCTTGATCCACTTTTGAAAATAGGGGTAATATATGTTAATTTATGTTCATCATAAATCTTACTTGTACCTACACTTTGTCTTAATAATATTGCGAGCGGCTTTGCGATAGAATAAACTGCTTTCTTTAACAAAATGGCAGGGATGCCGTCTGGTCAGGCTGCTGATCCATTTTTAATTTCATTAACAGCCTGCACAATATCGGCTTCAATAATAACTATGTCCAATAAATGTTCACCATTATCAATTCTTATTTCTGTATCATTATGTTCATTATCAATTCTAGGTGTAAATTCTCTCATATCTTTCTGCTAATATGTTGCATATTTCCTTTTTTTCATTCGTCAATCGCCCTTCAATTCTTAGAGGGCCTATTTCTACTCTTCTTTTATTCATCTTTTTTGCATATGAGTAAAATATTTTGGGGTTTTGCTTGATATTTTGTAGGGTCTTTTCTTCTAAGTCCCGTATTTCATTTTCTTTTGATTGTAGGGCTTCTCGGAGAATTTAAGGACATCCAAAATGAGCGGGTCTTTAGGGTGTCTTAGAGGATGTAGGGTGTTCGAAATGAACAGTTAAGGGCGTCTCAGGGGATTTGAGGGTGTTCAAAATGAATGGGTTTTTAAGGTGTCTTGGAGGACATAGAGTGTTCACAATAAACGGTTAAGGGTGTCTCGGAGGATTTAAGGGAGTTCGAAATAAACAGGTTTTTAGGGTGTCTTGGAGGATGTAGGGTGTTCACATTGAATGGTTAACAGAATCTCAGAGGATTTAACGGCGTTCAAAATGAAGGTTATTTTTAAGGTGTCTTGGAGGACGAAGGGTGTTCACAATGAACGATTAAAGTCGTCTCAGGGTTATTTCAGGGCATTCAAAATGGACAGGTTTTTAGGGTTTCTTCGAGGACATAAAGTGTTCACAATGAACGGTTAATTGTGTCTCATAAGATTTGAGGGTGTTCGAAATGAACAGGTTTTTAGGATGTCTTGAAGGACATAGGGTGTTCACAATGAACAATTAAGGGCATATCAGAAGATTTGAGGGCCTTCGAAATGAAAGGGTTTTTAAGTTGTCTTGGAGGACGTTGGGTATTGAAAATGAACGGTTAGGGGCGCCTCAGAGGATTTGAGGGCTTTCGAAATGAACGATTTTTTAGTGTGTCTTGGAGGATGTAGGGTGTTCACAGTGAACGGTTAAGGGCGCCTCAGAGGATTTGAAGGCATTAGAAATAAATGGGTTTTTAGGGTGTTTGGAAAACGTACTGTATTCAAATTGAACAGTTATGAAGCTCTTAGAGGATTTGAGGGCATTCGACATGAATGGGGTTTTAGGTTGTCTTGGAGGACGTAGGGTGTTCACATTGAACAGTTAAGGGCGTCTCAGAGGATTTGATGGCATTCAAAATGAATGGTTTTTTAGTGTCTTAGAGGTCATAGCATGTTCACAATGAACAGTTAAGGGAGTCGGAGGATTTGAGGGCGTTCACAATGAATATGTTTTAGGGTGAGTGGGAGGACGTAGGGTGTTCACAATGAACGGTTAAGGGCGTCTCAGAGGACTTGAGGGCCTTCGAAATGAACATGTTTTTAGGGTGTCCTGGAGGATGTAGGGTGTTCGCAACGAATGGTTAAGCGTGGCTCAGAGGATTTGAGGGTGTTCAACATGAACGGGTTTTTAGGGTGTCTTGGAGGACATTGGGTGTTCACAATGAACGGTTAAGGAAGTCTCAGAGAATTTGAGGGTGTTCAACATGAACGGGTTTTTAAGGTGTCTTGGCAGACGTAGGGTGCTGACAATGAACGGTAAAGGGCGACTCAAAGGATTTGAGGGCATTGTAAATGAATGGGTTTTTAGGGTGTCTTCGAGGACATAGGCTGTTCACAATGAATGGTTAAGGGCGTCTCATAGGATTTGAGGGTTTTCGAAATGAACGGGTTTTTAGGGTGTCTGGGAGGACGTAGGGTGTTCACAATGAATGGTTAAGGGCGTCTCAGAAGATTTGAGGGCATTCGCAATGAAAGGGATTTTAGGGTGTCTTAGAGGACGTAAGGTGGTCACAATGAATAGTTAAAGGCGTCTCAGAGTAACTGAGGGCGTTCGAAATGAGAGCGTTTTTACAGTGTCTTGGATGATGCATAGTGTTCACAATGAATGGTTGAGTCCGTCTCAGAGGATTTGAGTTGGTTCGAAATGAACGGGGTTTTTAAGGTGTCTTGGAGGACGTAGGGTGTTCACAATGAACGGTTAAGGGCGTCTCAGAGGATATGAGGGCGTTTGAAAAGAACGGGTTTTTAGGGTGTCTTGGAAGAAGTACTGTGTTCACAATGAATGGTTAAGGGCCCCTCAGAGGATTTGAGGGCGTTCGAAATAAAAGGGTTTTTATTGAGCCTTGGAGACATAGGGTGTTCACAATGAACGATTAAGTGTTTCTCAGAGGATTTGAGGCTTTCGGAATGAAAGGGTTTTTAGGGCGTCTTTGAGGACGGGTGTCTCAGAGGATTTGAGGGCCTTCGAAATGAATGGGTATTTAAGGTCTTGGAGGACGTTGGGTGTTCACAATAAACGGTTAAGTGCATTTCAGAGGATTTGAGGGTGTTCGAAATGAACAGGTTTTTAGGGTGTCATGGAGAACATTGGGTGTTCACAATGAATGGTTAAGCGTGGCTCAGTTGATTTGAGGGTGTTCAAATTGAATGGGTTTTTAGGGTGTCTTGGAGGACATAGGGTGTCCACAATGAACGGTTAAGGAAATCTCAAAGAATTTGAGGACGTTCAAAATGAATGTGCTTTTAGGGTGTCTTGGAGGACGTAGGGTGTTGACAATGAACGGTTAAGGGCCCCTCAGATGATTTGAGGGTCTTCAAAATAAACGGGTTTTTAGGGTGTCTTGGAGGACGTAGTGTATTCAAATTGAAGGGTTAAAGGTGTCTCAGAGGATTTGAGGGCGTTCGAAATGAATAGGTTTTTATGGTGACTTGGAGGACGTAGGGTATTCACAATGAACGGTTAAGGGCGTCTCAGAAGATTTGAGGGTGTTTGCAATGAAAGAGTTTTTAGGGTGTCTTGGAGGACGTAAGGTGATCATATTGAATAGCTAAGGGTGCCTCAGGGGATTAGAGGGCATTCAAAATAAAATGGGTTTTACAGTGTCTTCGATAATGCAGAGCGTTCACAATGAATGTTTGAGGGCGTCTCAGAGGATTTGAGTTGGTTTGAAATGAATGAGTTTTTAGGGTGTCTTGGAGGACGTAGGGTGTTCGCAATGAACGATTAAGAGCGTCTCAGAGGATTTGAGGGCTTTCGAAATGAAAGGTTTTTTACGGTGTTTTTGAGGATGTAGGGTGTTCAGAATGAATGGTTAGGGGCTCTCAGAGGATTTGAGGGCCTTCGGAATGAACGGTTATTTAGGGCGTCTTTTAGGACGTAGGGTATATACATTGAATGGTTAAGGGCATCTCAGAGGATATGAGGGCGTTCGAAATGAATGGGTTTTTGGGGTGTCTTGGAAAATGTAGGGTGTTAACAGTGAACAGTTAGGGGTGTCTAAGAGGATTTGAGGGCATTCTAAATGAAAGGGTTTTTAGGGTGTCTTCGAGGACGTAGGGTGTTTACAATGAACGGTTAAGAGCGTCTCAAAGGATTTGAGGGCGTTCGCAATGAACGGGTATTTACTTTGTCTTGGAAAAGGTAGGGTGTACACAATGAACGGTTAAGGGCATCTCAGAGGATATGAGGGCTTTCGAAATGAAAGGGTTTTTAGGGTGTCTTGGAAAACGTAGCATGTTCACAATGAACTGTTAAGGAGGTATCAGAGGATTTGAGGGCGTTCTAAATGAAAGGACTTTTAGGGAGTCTTGGGGGACGTAGGGTGTTCACAATGAATGGTTCAGGGAATCTCAGAGGATTTGAGGGAGTTCAAAATGAACGGATTTTTAGGGGGTCTTGGAGGACAGAGGGTTTCACAATGAACGGTTAAGGACGTCTCAGAGGATTTGAGGGCCTTCGAAATGTACGGTTTTTAGAGTGTCTGGGATGATGTAGGGTGTTTACAATGAAGGGTTAGGGGCGAATCAGAGGATTTCAGGGCCTTCGAAATGAACGGATTTTTAGTGTGTCTTCGAGGACGTAGGGTGTTCACAATGAACGGTTCAGGACATCTCAGAGGATCTGAGGGCTTCGGAATGAACGCATTTTTAAGGTCTCTTGGAAGACATAGGGTGTTCACAATGAATGGTTAAGGGCGCCTCAGAAGATTTGAGGGTTTTCAAATTGAACGGGTTTTAAGGTCTCTTAGAAGACGTAGGGTGTTCACAATGAACGGTTAAAGCCGCCTCAGAAGATTTGAGGGTGTTCAAAATGAACGGGCTTTTAGGGTGTCTTGAAGGACGTAGGGTGTTTACAATGAACGGTTAATGACGTCTCAGAGGATCTTAGGGCCTTCGAAATGAATGGATTTTTAAGGTGTCTTGGAGGACGTAGAATGTTCATAATGAACTGTTAAGGCTGTCTTGGAGGATTTGAGGGTGTTCAAAATGAACAAGTTTTAGGGTGTCTTGGAGGACATACGGTGTTCACAATGAACCGTTGAGGGTGTCTTGAAGGATATGAGGGCATTCAAAATGAAAGGGTTTTTAGGGTGTCTTGGAAGACGTAGGGTATTCACAATGAACGATTAAGTGTTTCTCAGAGGATTTGAGGCTTTCGGAATGAAAGGGTTTTTAGGGTGTCTTTGAGGACGTTGGCTTCACAATGAACGGTTAGGGGTGTCTCAGAGGATTTGAGGGCCTTCGAAATGAATGGGTATTTAAGGTGTCTTGGAGGATGTAGGGTGTTCACAATAAATGGTTAAGTGCATCTCAGAGGATTTAAGGACGTTCGAAATGAACGGGTTTTTAGGGTGTCTTGGAAAATGTAGGGCGTTCACAATGAACGGCTAAGGGCATCTCAGAGGAATTTAGGGCGTTCAAAAGGAATGTGCTTTCAGGGTGTCTTGGAGGATGTAGGGTGTTCACAATAAATGGTTAAGTGCATCTCAGAGGATTTAAGGACGTTCGAAATGAACGGGTTTTTAGGGTGTCTTGGAAAATGTAGGGCGTTCACAATGAACGGTTAAGGGCATCTCAGAGGAATTATGGCATTCAAAAGGAATGTGCTTTCAGGGTGTCTTCGAGGACATAGGGTGTTGACAATGAATGGTTAAGGGCACCTCAGTGGATTTGAGGGCATTCGAAAAGAACGGGTTTTTAGGGTATCTTGGAAGACGTAGGGCGTTCACAATGAATGGTTAAGGGCCCCTCAGAGGATTTGAGGGTGTTCGAAATGAAAGGGTTTTTATTGTGTCCTGGAGGACGTAGGGTGTTCACAGTGAATGGTTAAGGGCGTCTGAGAGGATTTGAGGTCGTTCAAAATGAAAGGATTTTTAGGATGTCTTGGAGGACGTAGGGTGCTCACAATGAACGGTGAAGTGCATCTCATAGGGTTTGAGGGCTTTCAAAATGAAAGGGTTTTTAGGGTGTCTTTGAAGACGTTGGGTGTTCACAATGAACTGTTAGGGACGTCTCAGAGGATTTGAGGGCATTCAAAGTAAATGTGTATTTAGGGTGTCTTGGAGGACGTAGGGTATACCCAATGAATGGTTAAGCGCATCTCAGAGGATATGAGGGCGTTCGAAATGAATGGGTTTTTAGGGTGTCTTGGAAAACGTAGGGTGTTCACAATTGACGGTTAAGGGCATCTCAGAGGAATTTAGGGCGTTCTAAATGAAAGGGTTTTTAGGGTATTTTGGATTAAGTAGGGTGTTCAAAATGAACAGTTAAGGGCGTCTCAGAGGTTTTCAGGGCCTTCATAAAGAACAGGATTTTAGGGTGTCTTGGAGGACTTAGGTTGTTCACAATGAATGGTTAAGCATGGCTTAACCATGAGAGTGTTCAAAATGAACAGGTTTTTAGGGTGTCTTGGGGGATAAAGGATGTTCGCAGCGAACGGTTAAGGGAGTTTTGGAGAATTTGAGGATTTTTACAATGAACGGTTAAAGGCATCTTGTAGGATTTGAGTGTGATGAAAATGAACAGGTTTTTAGGGTCTTCAAAGAGGTAGGGTGTTCACAATAAATTTTTAAGGGCGTCCCACAGGATTTGATGGCGATCGAAATGAAAGGGTTTGTAGGGCGTCATGGAGGACGTATGGTGATCACAAAGAATAGTTAAGGGCGCCTCAGAGGAATTGAGGGCATTCAATATGAAAGGGTTTTTACAGAGTTTTGTAGGACGTACGGTGTTCACAATGAAAGGTTAAGGGCGTCTCAGAGGATTTGAGATGGTGTCTTTGAGGACGCAGGGTGTTCACAATGAATGGTTAGGGGCTCTCAGAGGATTTGAGGGCCTTCGGAATGAACGGTTATTTAGGGCGTCTTGGAGGACATAGGGTATATACATTGAATGGTTAAGGGCATCGCAGAGGATTTGAGGGCGTTCGAAATGAACGGGTTTTTGGGGTGTCTTGGAAAATGTAGGGTGTTAACAATGAACAGTTACGGGTGTCTCAGAGGATTTGAGGGCATTCTAAATGAAAGGTTTTTTAGGGGTTCTTGGAGAACATAGGGTGTTTACAATGAATGGTTAAGAGCATCTCAGAGGATTTGAGGGCGTTTGCAATGAACGGGTATTTACTATGTCTTGGAGAAGGTAGGGTGTAGACAATGAACGGCTAAGGGCGTCTCAGAGGATTTGAGGGCTTTCGAAATGAAAGGGTTTTTAGGGTATCTTGGAAAAATGTAGCGTGTTCACAATGAACTGTTAAGGAGGTTTAGGAGGATTTGAGGGCGTTCTAAATGAAAGGATTTTTAGGGAGTCTTGGGGGATGTAGGGTGTTCACAATGAATGGTTCAGGGAATCTCAGAGGATTTTAGGGAGTTAAAAATTAACGGATTTTAAGGGGTCTGGTAGGACGTAGGGTGTTTACAATGAACGTTTAATGGCGTCTCAGAGGATTTGAGGGCCTTCGAAATGTACGGGTTTTTAGAGTGTCTGGGACGACGTAGGGTGTTCACAATGAAGGGTTAGGGGCGAATCAGAGAATTTCAGGGCCTTCGAAATGAAAGGATTTTAAGTGTGTCTTCGAGGACATAAGGTGTTCACTATGAACGGTTCAGGGCATCTCAGAGGATATGAGGGCCTTCGAAATGAATGCGTTTTTAAGGTGTCTTGGAAGACGTTGGGTGTTCACAATGAATGGTTAAGGGTGCCTCAGAAGATTTGAGGGTGTTCAAAATGAACGGGTTTTTAGGGTGTCTTGGAGGACGTAGGGTGTTTACAATGAATGGTTAAGGACGTCTCGGAGGATCTGAGGGCCTTCGAAATGAACGGGATTTTAAGGTGTCTTGGAGGACGTAGCATATTCATAATGAATGGTTAAGGCCATCTCGGAGGATTTGAGGGTGTTCAGAATGAATGGGTTTTAGGGTGTCTTGGAGGACATACGGTGTTCACAATGAACAGTTGAGGGAGTCTTGGAGGATATGAGGGCATTCAAAATGAACGGGTTTTTAGGGTGTCTTGGAGGACGTAGGGTGTTCACAATGAACGGTTAAGGGTGACTCAGAGGATTTGAGGGCATTCGAAATGAACAGGATTTTAGGGTGTCTTGGAGGACGTACGGTATTCATAATGAATGGGCAAGGGGATATCAGAGGATTTGATGTCTTTCAAAATGAACAGGTTTATGGGGTTTCTTAGAGGACGTAGGGTGTTCACAATGAACAGTTAAGGGAATCTCAGAGGATTTGAGGGCAGTCAAGATGAACCGGATTTTAGGGTGTCTTGGAGGACGAATGGAATTCACAATGAACAGTTAAGAGCATCTCAGAGGACTGAAGGGTGTTCAAAATGAACGGATTTTTAGGGTGCCTTGAAGGATGTACAGCGTTCACAATGAACGGTTAAGGGAGTCTCAGAGGATTTGGCGGTGTTCGAAATGAACAGGTTTTTAGGGTGTCTTGGAGGACGTAGGGTGTTCACAATGAGGGGTTAAGGGCATCTCAGAGGATTTGAGGTGTTTGAAATTAACGGGTTTTTAGGGTGTTTTGGAGGACGTAAGGTGTTCACAATGAACGGTTAACGGTGTCTCAGAGGATTTGAGGGCGTTCGAAATGAACGGCTTTTTATGGTGTCCTGGAAGGCGTAGGCTGTCTCATAGGATTTGAGGGCGTTCAAAATAAATGGGGTTATAAGGTATCTTGAAGGACGTGGGGTGTTCACAATAAACGGTTAATGACATCTCAGAGGATTTGAGGGCGTTCGAAATGAACAGGTTTTTGGTGTGTCTTGGAAAACTAAGGGTATTCACAATGAACGATTAAGGTCATCTCAGTGGATTTGAAGGCTTTTGAAATGAAAGGGTTTTTATTGTGTCTTTGAGGACGTAGGTGTTCACAATGAATGGTTAGGGGCTCTCAGAGGATTTGAGGGCGTTCTAAATGAACGGGTTTTTAGGATGTCTTGGAAAATGTAGGCTGTTCACAATAAACGGTTAAAGGTGTCTCAAAGGATTTGAGGGCATTCTAAATGAAAGAGTTTTTAGGGAGTCTTGGAGGATGTAGGCTGTTCACAACGAACGGTTAAGGGCAAATCAGAGGAATTTAGGGCGTTCTAAATGAAGGGGTTTTTAGGATGTCTTTAAGGATGTAGGGTGTTCCCAATGAATGGTTAAGGGTATCTCAGAGGATTTGAGGGAATTCAAAATGAAAGGGTTTTTAGGGTGTCTTTGAGGACGTTGGGTATTCACAATGAATGGTTGGTGGTGTTTCAGAAGATTTAAGGGCGTTCAAAATGAACGGGTATTTACTGTGTCTTGGAGGATGTAGGGTGTACACAATGAATGGTTATAGTGCAGCAGATAATTGCATATTTCATAAGAATCGTTCAGATAGTGAAACAAGCATGAAATTTTGCACAAGTGCTCTTTAAAGTTCCCTCTATCAGAAAAGGGCGCTGGCCACGCAAAAAATTTAATATGGCGGCCAAATTCCAAGATGGCGACCAGTATCGACAGATTTTGGCTAATTTTTCACTAGAATGGCATGTATTTGCTTCTAGCAATATGGTAAAGCTCTTCCATACTATTTCTTGTGAATATTATGTTTCTGTAGCTTCCCAGTACAGTTTACCTTTAAATATGGGGGCTATATGGCTGCCAAGAAAAGGTAGAAACAATAATTATAATGAGAAATAATGCCCGTTCAACAATTATCGTTTTAAGCATGGATCTTGGTTTCTGTGGTTTTAGATCCTAATGAGGCCATCTCTTTCGAATAACTCATCAATTTTGAAGGAAAATTAATAAATGTAAAAGAGTGTATGTCTGCACACAACCAGGGCACACTGGTGACATCACTGCTGTGTAACTCAGCATGGGGTTCAGTGCCAGCTAATCCAGCTTTACTAATCCTGTAGTCTTAGACTAGTAGTTGTAGTATAGTTTAGTTTAGTGTCCCAAATGCTTTCTAACAGCCCCAGACCAGCTATAGTTAGATAGCCACACCTGAATAGACAGGATGTGCCAGCGCGGGAGAGCCGAGCCAAGGGTATGGGGGCTGTACATGATGGTTCATGTACTTACCCGGATGGTGTACAGATCACACGGGACTTAAATGGCACTGGATGAATGATCGGGCTAGGTGTAGGGAGACCGAACCTAGTTGAATCCCATACAGGAATGTGTGCTTTGTTTAAGGTGGTAAAAGGATAACCCCTCGGCCTTAATCAAAAGTGAAATCATGGCAGAATGTGATGCCAATCCAATATTGAGCAGTAGAAAAACAAACTGGAGTTTGTGTTGTCTTTGTCAGAAGGACAAAAGAGGTGAGCACTTGACATCACCTCCAAGTCATCATGTCCTAGACCATGATGGGTACACAATGCTGGTAAGGAACATTCCCATGTTCAGTGAAATTAATGAAATGCCACTGATAATGGATCCAGCAAGGCTGGATGAAGGTGATGGCATAGAGGCCACTCTCAGGAAAAATGCAGCAAAATACCATGTGAACTGTCGCTTGTTGTTTAACAACACTAAACTGGACCGTGCAAGAAAGCGACAATCCAATGACCAGACCAGCAACACTGAGACTAGTCGTGCAAAACTGCGCCGAACCAGTCATGACAATGAAGTTTGCATTTTCTGTGAGAAAGTGGCACCTGCATCTGATCTCAGACAGGCTAGTACTAAGGGCCTTGACTTGAAATTGCGTGAATGTGCAGAGATACTTAATGATGGCAAGCTCCTTGCTAAGTTGACTGGTGGGGATGTCATTGCACAGGAGTTTAAGTATCACCATGCCTGTCTTTGTGCCCTCTACAACAGAAAAAGGTCCTACCTGAGGAGCCTTGAGAAAGACCAAGGTAGCACTGAGTCAGAATCAGATGTGTATCCACTAGTTCTGTCAGAACTGATGACATACATTGTTGAAAACAACCTTTGTTCAGATGATCCAGTCACATTTCGGCTGGCAGATATTTGCCACCTCTACCAACAACGTCTGGAACAATTAGGTGTAGAGTCACCAAGTGTAAATTCCACGAGACTCAAAGACAAACTTCTGGCAGAAATTCCAGAACTTGAGGCTCATAAATCTGGCAGAGATGTATTACTTGCATTTCAAAAGGATGTGGGAAAAGCACTTGCTCAATCATCTGATCTTTCAGAGGCAGTTATCATTGCTAAAGCAGCAAATATTCTCAGAAAGTCTATACTTGATCATCAGTCACGGTTTGATGGCACATTTTCTGAGGCTTGTGTACGAAATTCTGTGCCTCCTCTCCTGCTCCAGTTTGTAGGGATGGTTGAGCATGGGGCTGACATCAAGTCACAGTTCTCAGCAATGGCTCTTGACCAAGCTCATGAGCAGACCAATGCCTTTATAAAGGCTGATGGCGGAGCCATTGGGCTGACTGAAGATCCGTCAGCACTCAGAAGATGGATGGTGGCTGGCCCAGAGATCATCCGCTTGGTGTCTGCATACGAAACAGAGGTTCAAAGTAAGGAGTCTAATGAGCAGACAACACACCATGAACAAACACCTCATGCGCAGAAGACATTCTTGGAGAGAGTCAGCAAGCTGTCATTGGCTTTGCAACACTTGGGAAGTCCTTTTCAGGAAGAGAGCCAGGATCTGTATTCCATTGACAACAAAGACATTGCCCACCCCAGCTCAGCAGAACTTCTACAGACACACCTTGACAGAGGCCGCACTAAATTTCAGAAGTTTTCAGACTCTTTGGCAAACAATGCAGTCTCCTTCTATGAGCCGATAAAGAAGAACAGAACTGACTTCTTCAGGCAAGAAGCTGCTCCTGTAGAACAGTCAAAGCAGAAACTTCTGAAGGAGGATTGCCAGCTTTTCTCAAAGCTATTTATATCCTGTCAGAGCCGTGAATGTGATCTGCAGGAATTCTTCCAGCACGAGAATCAAACATTCCCAGCTTCCCTTAGTGAGGGTGGTAGGCTGTACACATGTCAGAAGTCTCAGCTGACCTCGGTCCTGGAGAGTCATGTTACACTAGAAGACAAAGAACCAAAGACTGATGTCCTCATTGTAGATGGATCAGCTTTGGTCCATGCCTTGCCACCAAAGAAAGGAAAGACCTTTGAGGGCTATGCACTTTGCGACTTCTTGCCTGTGATACAATCCTATAGCAGCAAGTACACATCATCACATCTTGTATTTGATGTATACAATACATCCAGCCTCAAAGCTGAGACCAGGCTCCAACGTGGTCAAGGAGGAAGGCGCAAGGTGACAGACAAGAACACAATTCCATCCAACTGGCGCAATTTCCTAAGACACGATGCCAACAAGACAGAGTTGTTCCAGTTCCTGGCAGACAAAGTTGCCCAGATGTCTGCCACAAATGTTGTCATTGCCACGAAAGGGTCTGCTGTCCTCAGCACTCATGAGGCTAGTCTTCAGGGACTGGAAAAGTGCTCTCATGAGGAAGCTGACACCCGCATCTTTCTCCATGCCAAATATGCCACAGAACATGGAGCCAAGACCATCACGGTTAAAGCAAATGACACAGATGTTCTTGTCGTTGCAGTCAGTGCTTTCTCCACTCTCCACAATCTAGGGCTAGAGAAGCTATGGGTGGCATTTGGCCAAGGCCAGAGCCTGCGCTGGATTGCTGTGCATGACCTGTGCAACTCTCTGGGCCAGGAGAAGGTGAATGGCATGCTCTTCTTCCATGCGTTCACAGGCTGTGATACAGTGTCAGCCTTCCGGAGCAAGGGCAAGAAGACCGCCTGGCAGACATGGAACATCTTTCCAGAGGCCTCCACTGTGTTCTCCAAACTGAGTCACTACCCTCTCAGAGTGGAAGAGAGTGACCTGAAGGTCCTGGAGAGGTTTGTCATACTTATGTATGAAAGATCCAGCACTGCTGGCACTGTGGATGAGGCTAGACTTGATATGTTTGCCAGAAAACAAAGGGCATATGAGGCCATTCCACCAACCAGGGGAGCTCTCCTCCAACACACCAAGCGTGCTGCGTACCAGGCTGGTTGTGTGTGGGGGCAGGCCACCCAGTGTCAGCCACAGCCAGAGAACCCTGCTGAGTGGGGATGGCAAAAGTCTGGTGAAGCATGGCAAGTCCTCTGGACAACCAACTCGCCCTTAGCCAAGAGTTGCCAACAGCTTACCAAATGTGGATGCAAAGCAGGCTGTCGGGAAAGGTGCAAGTGCTACAAGCTGGGTCTTCCCTGCACAGCTCTGTGCACTTGCAAATGTGAAGTCTAGATAAATATTGCCCTCTCTTCAGTAGATAATCTAGCTTGAACATCCGTGTCATGCTATGCCTACCTTCTTATCCTCGAATTTTTCAAAGGTGTAGGTTGAGAGACCTATACATAGATTGGTTGCGTTTAGTCCGTATTTCTCTTCTTTTCTTTTTATGGTTACAGTCTTAGGCACAATGTTGTATGTGACCATACCATTACTATTTCAGTTGAAAATAGCATATTAGTTAAACTGTCTGATCACATGAATATACCATTAAATAAAAACAGTTGGTCTCTATGTCTGCTAGCGCTGTGGATAGAAAAAAAAACTTTTATGGCAACCATTTTGTACGCCATCTTGGTTACAATTCATTTAGTAAGGGTTTTCAATAAAATGTGTGGTATGGAACATTTTTATAACCTAAAAGTCGAGGTTTAAAAAAAAAAAACTGGCATATTCCATCCAATAGATGCTCCCAAACCAGTGAATCTCAACATAGATGGCGGCCATTTTGAAAAATAGCCGCCATCTTGGATTTTCAGGTGGCCAGCGCCCTTTTCTAAGAGAGCGTAGTCTTAGGAATGTTTGTGCCAAATTTCATGCTTGTTTCACTATCTGAACGATTTTTACAGCAATCTGCTGCACTATTAAGGGAGTCTCAGAGGATCTGAGGGCTTTCAAAATGAAAGGGTTTTTAGCGTGTCTTGCAGGACTTAGGGTGTTCACAATGAATGGTTCAGGGCATTTCAGAGGATTTTAGGGTGTTCAAAATGAGCGGGTTTTTAGGGTTTCTTGGAGGACACAGAGCGCTCACAATGAACGGTTAAGGGCGTCTTGGAGGATTTGATGGTGTTCAAAATGAAAAGGTTTTTAGGGTGTCTCGGAGGATGTAGGGCATTCATAAAAAAACAGTTAAAGGTGTCTTAGAGGATTTGAGGGTGTTCGAAACGAACGGGTTTTTAGGGTGTCTTGGAGGAGGTAGGGTTTTCACAATGAACGGTTCATTATGGTCGTCTTAGAGGATTTTAGGATGTTAAAAAAAACGGGCTTTCATGGTGTATTCGAGGACATAGGGCGTTCATAATAAACGGTTAAGAGCATCTAGGTTTATTTGAGTGTGTTCGAAATGAATGGGTTATTATGGTGTCTTGGAGGACGTAGGGTGTTAACAATGAACGGTTAAGGGCATCTCAGAGGATCTGAGGGTGTTAGATTTGCACGGCTTTTTTGGGTGTCTTGGAGGGTGTAGGGCATTCACAATAAATGGTTAAGGGTGTCTCAGAGAATTTGAGGATGTTCAAAATGAAGAGGTTTTTAGGGTGTCTTCAAGGACGTATTTTGTTCACAATGAACAGTTAAGTGTGTCTCAGTGGATTTGAGGGTGTTCACAATGAACGGGTGTTTAAGGTTTCTTGGAGGATGTAGAGTTTTCACAATGAACAGTTAAGTGCGTCTCAGAGGAATTGAGGGCCTTGCAAATGAACGGGTT
The DNA here is from genome assembly GCA_039081455.1 of Macrobrachium rosenbergii. Classification (NCBI taxonomy): domain Eukaryota; kingdom Metazoa; phylum Arthropoda; class Malacostraca; order Decapoda; family Palaemonidae; genus Macrobrachium; species Macrobrachium rosenbergii. Next base: position 62,867,944 of record JANJGK010000010.1, on the reverse strand, counting down.
TTTAGGGTGTCTTGGAGGACGAAGGGTGTTCACAATGAATAGTTTAGGGTCTCAGAGGATTTAAGGGTGTTCAAAACAGATGGGTTTTTAGGGTGTCTTGGAGGATGTAGGGTGTTCACAATGAACGGTTAACGTTTCTCGGAGAATTTAAGGACGTTTAAAATGAACGGGTTTTTAGTGTGTCTTGGTGGATGTAGGGTGTTCACAATGAACGGCTAAGGGCATCTCAGAGGATTTGAGGGTGTTCAAAATGAAAGGGTTTTTGTTGTGACTTGGAGGACGTAGGGTGTTCACACTGAACCGTTAAGGGCATCTCAGAGGATTTGAGGCTGTTCATAATAAAGGGGTTTTTAGGGTGTCTTCGAGGACGTCGGGTGTTCACATTTGACGGCATTCAAAATGAACAGGTTTTTAGGGTTTTTTCAAGGACATAGGGTGTTCACAATGAGTGAGGATTTGAGGGCGTTTGAAATGAGAGGGTTTTTAGGGTGCCTTGGAGGACGTTGGGTGATCAGAATGAATGGTTAGGGGCATCTCAGAGGCTTTGAGGGCATTCGAAATGAACTATTTTTTAGGGGGTCTTGGAGGAAGTAGGTTTTCAAAATGAACAGTTAAGGGTGTCTTAGAGGATTCGAAGGCTTTCGCAATGAACGGGTTTTTAGTGTGTCTTGATAAATGTACGGTGTTCAAATTGAACGGTTATGGCAATCTCGGAGGATTTGAGAGCGTTCGAAATGAAAAGGTTTTTAGGGTGTCTTAGAGGACGTAAGGTGTTCACAATGTAAGGTTAAGGGCGTCTCGGAGGATTTGATGGCGTTCAAAATGAACAAGTTTTTATGGTGTCTTGGAAGATGTAGAGTATTCACAATGTTCTGTTAGGGACGTCTCAGAGGATTTGAGGGCATTCAAAATGAACAGGTTTTTAGAGTATCTGGGAGGACGTAGGGTGTTCACAATGAACTGTTATGGGCGTCTCAGAGAATTCGAGGGCCTTTGTAATGAACGGGTTTTTAGGGTGTCTTTCAGGATGTAGGTTGTTCACAAGGAATGGTTAAGGACGTCCCAAAGTATTTTATGGCATTGAAAATGAACCGGTTTTTAGGGTGTCTTGGGGGACGTAGGGTGTTCAAAATGAAAGGTTAAGGGCATCTCAGATGATTTAAGGGCCTTCGAAATGAAAGGGTTTTTAGGGTGTCTTGGAGGATGTAGGGTGTCCACAATGAACGGTTAAGGGCGTTTCAGAGGATTTGAGGGCTTCTTGGAGGACGTAGGGTGTTCACAATGAGCGTTTAAGGGCGTCGCAGAGGATTTGATGGTGTTCTAAATGAATGTGTTTAAGGTGTCTTGGAGGATGTAGGGTGTTCACAATGAATGGTTAAGTGCGTCTCAGAGGAATTAAGAGCCTTCGAATGAACAGATTTTTAGGATATCTTGGAAGACGCAGGGTGTTCACAATGAATGGTCAAGCGCATCTCAGAGGATTTGAGGGTGTTCAAAGTGAATGGGTTTTTATGGTGTCTTGGAGGACATAGAGTCTTCTCAGAGAACTTAATGACATTCAAAATCAACAGGTTTTTAGGGTGTCTTGGAGGATGTAGGGTGCTCATAATGAACGGTTAAAGTGGTCTCAGAGGATTTGAGGGCATTCAAAATAAACGGGTTTTATGGTGTGTTTAAGGACGTAGGGTGTTTACATTGAACGTTAAGGGCATCTCAGAGGGTTTGACGACGTTTGAAATGAACGTTTTTTTAGGGTGCCTTGGAGGACGTAGGGTGTTCACAATGAACTGTAAAGGGAGCCTCAGCGTTATTTCATGGTGTTTGAAATGAACGGGTTTTTAGGGTGCCTTGGAGGACGTAGGGTGTTCACAATGAACGGTTAAGGGAGTCTCAGAGGATTTGAGGGTGTTCAAAATGAAAGGGTTTTTAGGGTGTCTTGGGGGATGTATCACATTCATAATGAACAGGTAAGGGGTTCTCAGAGGATTTGAGGGTATTCGAAATTAAGGTTTTTAGGGTTTCTTCGAGGACGTAGGGTGTTCACAATGAACGGTTAAGGGCACCTCAGAGGATCTGAGGTCCCTCGAAATGAATGGGTTTTTAGGGTGTCTTGGAGGAAGTAGGGTGTTCACAATGAACGGTTAAGGGCCTGTCGGAGGATTTGAGTGCGTTCAAAATGAAAGGGTTTTTAGGGTGTCTTGGAGGATGTAGGGTGTTCTCAATGAACGGTTAAGGGCGTCTCAGAGGATTTGAGGGCGTTCAAAATGAATGGGTTTTAATGGTGTCTTGGAGGTCGTAGAGTGTTCACAATGAACGGTTATGGACATCTCAGAGGATGTGAGGGTGTCTTGGAGGACGCAGGGTGTTCACAATGAAATGTTAAGGCATCTCAGAGGATCTGAGGGTGTTCAAAATGAACAGGTTTGTAGCGTGTCTAGGAGGACTTGGGGTGTTCACAATGAACGGTTAAGGGCGTCTCAGAGGATTTGAGGGTGTTCCAAATGTAAGGGTTTTTAGTGTGTCTTGGAGGACGTAGAATGTTCACAATGAATGGTTAAGAGCATCTCATAGGATTGAGGGCCTTCGAAATGAACGGGTTTTTAGGGTGTCTTGGAGGCAGTTGGGTGTTCACAATGAATGGTTAAGGGTGTCCCGGAGGATTTGAGGGCGTTCGAAATGAAAGTCTTTTTAGGGTGTCTTTGAGGACGTATTTTGTTCACAATGATTGGTTAAAGGTGTCTCAGAGTGTTTGAGGGCTTCTCAGAGGATATAAGGGCATACAAAATGACCGGGTTTTTATGGTGTCTTGGAGGACGTAGGATGTGCAGAATGAACAATTGAGGGTGTCTTAGAGGTTTTGCAGGCGTTCAAAATGAACGGGTGTTTATGGAGTTTTTGAGGACGTATGGTGTTCATTATGAATGGTTAATCACGTCTCAGAGGATTTGAGGACGTCTCAGAGGATCTGAGGGTGTTCAAAATGAAAGGGTTTTTAGGGTGTCATTGAGGACGTAGGGTTTTCACAATGAACAGTTAAGTGCGTCTCAGAGGATTAGAGGGCGTTCAAAATGCACTGAATTTTAGGGTTTCTTGGAGGATGTAGGGTGTTCACAATGAACGGTTAAGGGTGGCTCAAAGGATTTGAGGCCATTCAAAATGAAAGGGTTTTTAGGGGGGTGTTTGAGGACGTAGGGTTAAGGGTGATTAGGGTGCCTTTGAGGACTGTTGTTTAGGGTGTCTTTGAGGACGTATGGTGTTCACAATGAACTGTTGCGAGCGTCTCAGAGGATCTCGGGGTGTTCGAAATGAAAGGGTTTTTAGGGGGTCTTTGGGGACGTAGGGTGTTCACAATGAACGGTTAAGGGTGTCTCAGAGGATTTGAGGGCCATCAAAATGAATGGGTTTTTAGGGTGTCTTGGAAGACATAGGGTGTTCACAACGAACGGTTAAGGAGGTCTCAGAAGATTTGAGGCCATTTGAAATGAAAGGGTTTTTAGGGTTTGTGGGAGGACGTATGGTGTTCACAATGGACGGTTCAGGGCGACTCAGAGGATTTGAGGGCATTCGAAATGAACAGGTTTTAAGCATGTCTTGGAGGCAGTAGGTTGTTCACAATGAATGGTTAAGGACGTCTCAGATTATTTAAGGGCGTTCAAAATGAAAGGGTTTTTACGGTGCCTTGGAGGACGTAGGGTGTTCACAATGAACGGTTGAGGCGTCTCAGAGGATTTGAGGGTTTTTTGGGTGTCTTCGAGGACGTAGGGTGTTCACAGCAAAAGGTTAAGGGCGTCTCGGAGGATTTTTCGGCGTTCAAAATGAACGGGTTTAAATGGTGTCTTGGAGGACGTAGGGTGTTCACAATGAATGGCTCAGGATGTCTCAGAGGATTTGAGGGCGTTCGAAATGAACTGGTTTTTACGGTTAAGGCATCTCAGAGGATTTGATGTCCTTCAAAATGATCGGGTTTTTAGGGTGTCTTGGAGGATGTAGGCTGTTTACAATTAACAGTTAAGGGCCTCTCAGAGGGTTTTAGGGCATTCAAAATGAATGGGTTTTTAGGGTGTCATGGATGACGTAGGGTGTCCAGAACAAACGGTTAATGGCGACTCAGACGATTTTAGGGCATTCAAAATTAACGGGTTTTTAGGGTGTCTTGGTGGACGTAGAGCGTTCATGATGAACTGTTAAGGGCACCTTAGATAATTTGAGGATGTTCGAATTGAACAGGTTTTTAAGGTGTTTTTGAGGACGTAGGGTGTTAATAATGAATGGTTAAGGGCGTCTCAGAGGATTTGAAGGCACTGAAAATGAATGTGTTTTTAGGGTGTCTTGGAGGACATAAGGTGTTCAGAATGAACGGTTAAGGGCATCTCGGAGGATTTGAGTGCATTCAAAATGAACGGGGTTTTAAGATATTTTGGGGGACGTAGGGTGTTCACAATGAACACTTAAGTGCATCTCGGAGGATTTGAGGGCATTCGAAATGAACGGGTTTTTAGGGCGTCTTTGAGGAAGTAGGGTGTTCACAGTGAACAGTTGTGGGCATCTAGGAGGATTTGAGGGCATTGAAAATGAACAGGTTCTTAGGGTATCTTGTAGGATGTAGGGTGTTCACAATGAACGGTTAAGGATGTCTTAGAGTATTTGAGGGAGTTCAAAATGAGTGGGTTTTTAGGGTGTCTTGTAGGACTTAGGATGTTAACAATGAACGGTTAAGCGCGGCTCAGAGGATTTGAGAGCGTTTGAAATGAACGTGGTTTCAGGGTGTCTTGGAGGACTTAGGGTGTTCACAATGAGTGGTTAAGGGCGTCTCGGAGGATTTGAGGGCATTCAGAATGAACTAGTTTTTAGGGTGTCTTGGACATAGGGTGTTCACAATGAACGGTTAAGGGCATCTAGGAGGATTTGAGGGTGTTCAAAATGAATTGGTTTTTAGGGTTTCTTGGAAGATGTAGGGTGTTCATAATGAATGGTTAAGGACATCTCAGAGGATTTGGGGATGTTGAAAATGAGAGGGTTTTTAGGGTGTCTTGGTGGACGTAGGATGGTCACAATGAATGGTTAAGGGCGTCTCAGTTCACTTGAGGGTGTTGAAAATGAACGGGTTTTCAGGGTGTCTTGGAGGACTTAGGGTGTTCACAATGAACGTTAAAGGGCATCTCAGAGGATTTGAGGGTGTTCAAAATGAACGGGGTTTTATTGTCTTGGAGGGCATAGGGTGTTCACAATGAACGTTTAAGGATGTCTCAGATTATTTGAGGGAGTTCAAAATGAAGGGTTTTTAGGGTGTCTTGGAGGACTTAGGGTGTTCACAATGAACGGTTAAGCACAGCTCAGAGGATTTGAGAGCGTTTGAAATGAATGGGGTTTTAGGGTGTCTTGGAGGACTTAGGGTGTTCACAATGAGATGTTAAGGGCATCTCGTAGGACTTGAGGGCTTTCAAAATGAACTGGTTTTTATGGTGTCTTGGAGGACGTAGGGTGTTCACAACAAACGGTTAAGGGCGTCTAGGAGGATTTGAGGGCGTTCAAAATGAACTGGTTTTTAGGGTTCCTTGGAAGACAATGGGTGTTCATTATGAATAGTTACGTGTGTCTCAGAGGATTTAGGGGCGCTCAAAATGAACGGGTTTTTAGTGTGTCTTGGAGGATGTAGGGTGTTCACAATGAACGGTTAAGGGCGTCTCAGAGGATTTGAGGGTTTCGAAAATGAGAGGGTTTTTAGGGTGTCTTGGCGGACGTAGGGCGGTCACAATGAATAGTTAAGGGCGTCTTGGTTCACTTGAAGGTGTTCAAAATGATCTGGTTTTTAGGGTGTCTTGGAGGACGTAGGGTGTTCACAATGAACGTTTAAGGGCATCTCAGAGGATTTGAGGGTGTTCAAAATGAACGGGTTTTTAGTGTGTCTTGGAGGACACAGGGTGTTCACAATGAGTGGTTAAGGATGCCTCAGAGGATTTGAGGGTGTTCAAAACGAACGGGTTTTTAGGGTGTCTTGGAGGACGTAGGGTGTTCACAATGAATGGTTAAGGGCGTCTCAGGGGATTTGAGGGTGTTCAAAATGAATGGTTGAGGGTGTCTCAGAGGACTTGATTTATATTTGCAGGAATGATTTAAAGTGTCTCTGGTGACCTAACTCGTATTTGTAGGAACGATTTTAGGGGTTCATCACAAAATTAATGTATGCCCTAACGTGGTTTTAGTTTGCTGAGAGATGCTGGATGTTGCTGGCTCAAGTAAATAATATGATATATGTAGGGTTGAGAATTAAATAAGTTCGGAATTGACTTGTTCAAAAAAATAGTTGCAATGCTTAAGATTACCATGCATGGGGCAAGGCTTGGCTACCACAAGGATTAGTCCTGTTTTTAAGGAATGTATTTTATGTTACGCTAAAGAGACACGATTTGGGGCACATGACTATGTTTACACTTGTGTTTACATTAGCGAGCATCATGGGCCAGGTTTGCCAATGGTGCATGAGGTTTTGAAATGTTGTGGCGAGAGAGCTCAAGGCCATTTTTGTGGCGAGACAACACAAGGTCGGCTGGGTGGAATGAATGAAAAAGGTGGGGTCTGATACCACTTATTTACTGGGAAATAAATTGAATGAAATGGAATTTACCAGTTGCATTGTTTTACAGAGGAATTTTAACAAATGCGAATACTAAACAAGATTTTTGACTCGCATGGCCTGAACAAACTTTTACGACTTTATGAGATTTATTTGATGAGGAAGAATAATATTTTTGCCTAACGAATTCCTAACCTCTATGAGAGAAAGAGAATGTAAAAAATCCTAATTCCTGCGATACGAAAATTACTGGTCAGGGTAACCCTCGGGGTTTCAACTAGTGCCTAACTAGGTTTTCAAATGGAAATATTGTTCTAGTCACATGGGAAGGAAATACCACACTATTTCCTGTTACAACACTTCGTAACTCACTTTTCACTTTTCCTAGTTAGCCTATTGTGAAAGTTATGCACGTGGCCTAACAAACCTAACATAAAATAAAGATAACAACACTGTTTTTTATTGTGGAACTGGATCACTTGTGCCCTTATAAGGGAATATTTTTATGCTTAGTAAAAGGTTCGTTTCCTTCTCTTGCAACCAGCTTTTAGCGAGGCTATTCAGCAGATAATTGCGATTGAAAAAAAAGTAGGGGGTAGGGGAAGTCTACAAGATTCTGAGCAAAGGTTGCCACTGATATGTTTTACGTTGAATGCAACGGAGACTTACCTTGAAAACTAACTATATGACATATGCAAAAGTGTCGGCTGAAGGCCTACTTCAAAGGGGGGAATTTCAGGTAAACACTGAGGTTTCACTTACATGAGTATATTTATATTAAAGACGTATCAGAAGAGGAATGAAGCGTAATTTAGGACAGGTAAACAGAATCCTATCAGTCAAAAGAAATAACAAACAACTGGCGGTATTTTCCCTGAAGAAACTCAAAAGGCCCACTCCAAAAGGGCACTGCAGAGGGGGAGAGAGCAGGGGTTATGCCACTGCGCACACAAGATGATGATCAGATCCACAGCAGGTAACTCCTATCTGTAACGGGAATACACGTGATTACGTAGGGGTATTGGGAGTATTAATTAAGGAATTGAGGTCTCGCACAGAAGGTGCCTAAGCAGGACATTGATTCTGGTAACTCTAATTCCAAGTAATAAAACAAATAATTCACTTCACTGTGGGTATCTTCATGTTAACATAAATTTAAAGTAATGTAGGTCTCACCGCAGGTGTATCACCTTAGAAAGGAAACTGAAAAATGGTAAAAGGATAACAGATGTGTGACTGACTGAAGAACCTTGACATCGGTACATTACCTTTGTCGGGAGACAGATTCCTCGTTCCTCAGGGGGCCAGCAGTGGAGGGTAGCGTTAAGGGACTTTACTGCAAAAGAAAACACTAGATTCAAGGACAGTAACGCAGGATTGCAAATGGCAGCTCAAGGAGCAGAGTGGAGGACCAAGTGTCCTGGGAGTGTTCCAACATATTCTGAGCGTGAGAACATTCTAAGGCAGGGCGAGTTGGCAATTCTCTTTTATGCCCTCGTAAGGATTACGTCGTTGTTCATTCCAGATGGCATGACTGTCGTTCGCCTATACGGTCCACATGTGGGGCGTGCGAGTCATCTGACAGGTGTTCAATATGGCGCCAGTCACATGGGTCAGTCACTAGCACGGGAGCACTTTTTCTCTGGGGTGTGCCTGCCTCAGGTGGGATTAGCGTCTTCCAGATGGGCAGCACCTGCAATCAAGGTCTTTGGCAGTCACTAGCCCATGGAAAGGACTAAAGTTAAAAGAAAAGTAAAATCATTCTTATATTGAAGTTTGCATTAGTATTGGAGGTTGAGATGGCATGTGCGATGTTGACCTCTTGACAATATATATATATATATATATATATATATATATATATATATATATATATATATATATATATATATATATATATATAGAAATCATCAACACACAGTCACGTGTGGAACAGAAATAAATTTCTGACTCATGTCGGGATCGAACCCAGGTCTCTCAGGTGGAAAGCAAGGGCGTTATCCACTAGGCCATACAAGTCTAAAAGAAGTTGGAACCTGAGAGCAACTGCACCCAAGGAATTACCTGGGCAAGCTAACTGCTTGCATACCAGCGAGTTTTCCCCAACTTCCTGACTCAGCAATGACCCAATAGACAGCATTTCATTCGAATTATCCCTTCTGAGTGAATAAGATAGAAATCATCAACACACAATCACGTGTGGAACAGAAATAAATTTCTGACTCACGTCGGGATCGAACCCAGGTCTCTCAGGTGGAAAGCAAGGGCGTTATCCACTAGGCCATACAAGTCTAAAAGAAGTTGGAACCTGAGAGCAACTGCACCCAAGGAATTACCTGGGCAAGCTAACTGCTTGCATACCAGCGAGTTTTCCCCAACTTCCCGACTCAGCAATGACCCAATAGACAGCATTTCATTCGAATTATCCCTTCTGAGTGAATAAGATAGAAATCATCAACACACAATCACGTGTGGAACAGAAATAAATTTCTGACTCACGTCGGGATCGAACCCAGGTCTCTCAGGTGGAAAGCAAGGGCGTTATCCACTAGGCCATATAAGTCTAAAAGAAGTTGGAACCTGAGAGCAACTGCACCCAAGGAATTACCTGGGCAAGCTAACTGCTTGCATACCAGCGAGTTTTCCCCAACTTCCCGACTCAGCAATGACCCAATAGACAGCATTTCATTCGAATTATCCCTTCTGAGTGAATAAGATAGAAATCATCAACACACAATCACGTGTGGAACAGAAATAAATTTCTGACTCACGTCGGGATCGAACCCAGGTCTCTCAGGTGGAAAGCAAGGGCGTTATCCACTAGGCCATACAAGTCTAAAAGAAGTTGGAACCTGAGAGCAACTGCACCCAAGGAATTACCTGGGCAAGCTAACTGCTTGCATACCAGCGAGTTTTCCCCAACTTCCCGACTCAGCAATGACCCAATAGACAGCATTTCATTCGAATTATCCCTTCTGAGTGAATAAGATAGAAATCATCAACACACAATCACGTGTGGAACAGAAATAAATTTCTGACTCACGTCGGGATCGAACCCAGGTCTCTCAGGTGGAAAGCAAGGGCGTTATCCACTAGGCCATACAAGTCTAAAAGAAGTTGGAACCTGAGAGCAACTGCACCCAAGGAATTACCTGGGCAAGCTAACTGCTTGCATACCAGCGAGTTTTCCCCAACTTCCCGACTCAGCAATGACCCAATAGACAGCATTTCATTCGAATTATCCCTTCTGAGTGAATAAGATAGAAATCATCAACACACAATCACGTGTGGAACAGAAATAAATTTCTGACTCACGTCGGGATCGAACCCAGGTCTCTCAGGTGGAAAGCAAGGGCGTTATCCACTAGGCCATACAAGTCTAAAAGAAGTTGGAACCTGAGAGCAACTGCACCCAAGGAATTACCTGGGCAAGCTAACTGCTTGCATACCAGCGAGTTTTCCCCAACTTCCCGACTCAGCAATGACCCAATAGACAGCATTTCATTCGAATTATCCCTTCTGAGTGAATAAGATAGAAATCATCAACACACAATCACGTGTGGAACAGAAATAAATTTCTGACTCACGTCGGGATCGAACCCAGGTCTCTCAGGTGGAAAGCAAGGGCGTTATCCACTAGGCCATACAAGTCTAAAAGAAGTTGGAACCTGAGAGCAACTGCACCCAAGGAATTACCTGGGCAAGCTAACTGCTTGCATACCAGCAAGTTTTCCCCAACTTCCCGACTCAGCAATGACCCAATAGACAGCATTTCATTCGAATTATCCCTTCTGAGTGAATAAGATAGAAATCATCAACACACAATCACGTGTGGAACAGAAATAAATTTCTGGCTCACGTCGGGATCGAACCCAGGTCTCTCAGGTGGAAAGCAAGGGCGTTATCCACTAGGCCATACAAGTCTAAAAGAAGCTGGAACCTGAGAGCAACTGCACCCAAGGAATTACCTGGGCAAGCTAACTGCTTGCATACCAGCGAGTTTTCCCCAACTTCCCGACTCAGCAATGACCCAATAGACAGCATTTCATTCGAATTATCCCTTCTGAGTGAATAAGATAGAAATCATCAACACACAATCACGTGTGGAACAGAAATAAATTTCTGACTCACTTCGGGATCGAACCCAGGTCTCTCAGGTGGAAAGCAAGGGCGTTATCCACTAGGCGTTATCCCTTGCTTTCCACCTGAGAGACCTGGGTTCGATCCCGACGTGAGTCAGAAATTTATTTCTGTTCCACACGTGATTGTGTGTTGATGATTTCTATCTTATTCACTCAGAAGAGATAATTCGAATGAAATGCTGTCTATTGGGTCATTGCTGAGTCGGGAAGTTGGGGAAAACTCGCTGGTATGCAAGCAGTTAGCTTGCCCAGGTAATTCCTTGGGTGCAGTTGCTCTCAGGTTCCAACTTCTTTTAGACTTGTATGGCCTAGTGGATAACGCCCTTGCTTTCCACCTGAGAGACCTGGGTTCTATCCCGACGTGAGTCAGAAATTTATTTCTGTTCCACACGTGATTGTGTGTTGATGATTTCTATCTTATTCACTCAGAAGGGATAATTCGAATGAAATGCTGTCTATTGGGTCATTGCTGAGTCGGGAAGTTGGGGAAAACTCGCTGGTATGCAAGCAGTTAGCTTGCCCAGGTAATTCCTTGGGTGCAGTTGCTCTCAGGTTCCAACTTCTTTTAGACTTGTATGGCCTAGTGGATAACGCCCTTGCTTTCCACCTGAGAGACCTGGGTTCGATCCCGACGTGAGTCAGAAATTTATTTCTGTTCCACACGTGATTGTGTGTTGATGATTTCTATCTTATTCACTCAGAAGGGATAATTCGAATGAAATGCTGTCTATTGGGTCATTGCTGAGTCAGGAAGTTGGGGAAAACTCGCTGGTATGCAAGCAGTTAGCTTGCCCAGGTAATTCCTTGGGTGCAGTTGCTCTCATGTTCCAACTTCTTTTAGACTTGTATGGCCTAGTGGATAACGCCCTTGCTTTCCACCTGAGAGACCTGGGTTCGATCCCGACGTGAGTCAGAAATTTATTTCTGTTCCACACGTGATTGTGTGTTGATGATTTCTACCTTATTCACTCAGAAGGGATAATTCGAATGAAATGCTGTCTATTGGGTCATTGCTGAGCCGGGAAGTTGGGGAAAACTCGCTGGTATGCAAGCAGTTAGCTTGCCCAGGTAATTCCTTGGGTGCAGTTGCTCTCAGGTTCCAACTTCTTTTAGACTTGTATGGCCTAGTGGATAACGCCCTTGCTTTCCACCTGAGAGACCTGGGTTCGATCCCTACGTGAGTCAGAAATTTATATATATATATATATATATATATATATATATATATATATATATATATATATATATATATATATATAAATTTCTGACTCACATCAGGATCAAACACAGGTCTTTCAATTGAAACTCGAGGGTGCTGCCCACTGTGGCCTAGTGGGCAGCGCCCTTGCCTTTCAATTGAAAGACCTGGGTTCAATCCTGATGTGAGCCAGAAATGTATTTCTGTTCCACACGTGATTGTGAGTTGATTATTTATATATATATATATATATATATATATATATATATATATATATATATATATATATATATATATATATATATATATATATATATATATATATATTGTTACATTCTGAGGCCAGTTGACCGATGTCCTGTGCCCAATCCCACAAAAAATCGAATGAGATGACCCACGACCAGGCCGCTCACACGCACTCCATCACAGAACTCCAGTTGGCAGAATGAAAATGGATTTTTTAATTAATTGCCTTGAAGGCCAACACAAAGCACTCAGAATGTAAGCGATAAATGTAATGAATAAACTGACTTACCTTGATATCACATCTAAGTAAACAGATAAGTGGAGGTCACCTTGGTAAATTATAACCAGTAAATGCTTTAAATTGAATTTATTTACAAATGAAGCAATCAGGAAATTAATATTTAAGGGCTGACTGAGTAGTAAACAAGCACATACAAGGTGCAATAAAAGCTAGACACTACGTAGCAAACTGCCAAATCTGAAATGGCTACTGCCCTGAAATAGTTCGACACTCTAATGACTTTAATGCGGTCTGGTTAAATGATTTTTGGTTGTTGAAGCAACGGGTTCATTAAGGGGGAAACTGTCTAGTGCCCCGGAACTGCGTAATCAGAAGACTCTTGCACGTGGCAGGATGGCAGTTAAACATCTAAGCTATTTTGGTTCACAAGGCAGGGGCAGACTGCTCGAAAAGCCAGATAACAGGATTCTGGGAGAGAATTCCAGGTTAGCATTCAAATCCAATGACTTTCTCTCACAAGAAATTACTTGTGCACGATGGAGGAATTGATCAATTAGATTTAATTTGCGGTAACACTATGTGGGAATGATCTAATTATCACTGAACTAATTTAATTTGAGCTTGGGACAAGTCATGAGGGGCAATGGGCTTGCTAAGACTGACCGAACAAAGGGGGCTTTGTTTAGGAGAATGAAAAGTTGGAAATACTGAAAATGGAGAGAAATTCACGAGGAGAGAAAGTTACTGGCATTAGACTGATTGATTCCAGATGTACCTTATTCCTTCTGTGCATTGAGCTCATTGCAAAAGACGAATTTCTGCCACAGGACACTCGCGATTAGCCAATTTTGAAGGGAGATGAAGGGCCGCACCAAGTTGATGCGCTGGAGTTCTGTGATGGAGTGCGTGTGAGCGGCCTGGTCGTGGGTCATCTCATTCGATTTTTTGTGGGATTGGGCACAGGACATCGGTCAATCTGAAAGCAGTCAACAGCCAGCCAAAGGTCGTAGGGAAATAGGTCTTATAGCTAAGTCTTTTAAGGGTCAGTATAGTAGCTCACTTACAGCCCTGACTGGTCCTTTTGTCCCTAACGGTTATCTAACCCCCCAAGCATTGTACGATGCTGGGGCTAAGAGGTCGGTATGTTTTCCCCCAAATCAGGTGATATGGGGAGTAGGCCATAAGTTCACCCCTCCTTAATGGTGTCTCCTCCAGCTGCCATTAAATTTGATTGCCTATCGAACGGGTTGAAGGGACGAATGGAATATATATGAAAGCTCCCCCCCCTCTTTAAAAAGGCATTCACTGCCTTTCAGGAGTGAGGGCAATGGCTAAGTAAGTTATTCGTCTTAACTAGGCAGTTAGCTTCCCTAAATGAGTTGTGCCTTTGCACTGCAGCTAGCTAAAAGGACCTACCTAACTGCTAAGAGGGGATACTAGTTTTGCTAACTTTTTTACTAGAACAGAGCCTAACGCCTATGCAAAGGTATCGACAGGCTTCTACTGGATGTCTCTGAAGACAGGGGAACCCTACTCCTAGGCAACTGGTACATGGTAAATGTGCCTTGTTGACATGGTCTACTATCCTATGACCCTGGCACTAAATTAAATGACACTGACCTAACTAAATGCAATTAATTATAGGTTACACAATAGGCTACTTTATGGAATAACACACGCAATAATTTTGGACATGAGCAACCTGAAGGGTTAATTTCGATAAGTGATCAGGAGGTGTACCAACTTGAGGATTGGATAGTTTTATCATAAGGTTATTAACAAGGTTAGTACTACAAGATGCCTAGGGTGTTAGATGTTAGTCTGCTTCGGCAGAGATTACGCATGCTACCTCCTTTGGGTAGGTGCCAGGATCACTCTGAGATGGAAATGGCACTGTGCCAATGGGACATGGGTGCCAAGGAGAATTTGTGGCCCTTATTGGTTAATTGGATCTCTTCCGTCCCTTTTTCTTCTTCTTCAGGTTCCTCCAAGGTCTGGCTATGCGATTCCTAGGGAGTGATGAGGGCACCGCCTCTGGGGAAAGGCTAGAAGTGCCATCAGGAGCAGGATCAGAGGTAGCCCTAGTAGCTATGGGCAGGCTCCCTACTTCAGCTGCTGCAACAACCATCGTAAGGGTAGAACCAGTGGCTGTGTCCCGGCCGGACAGGGGTCAGAGGCTCACAATTTGCAATGATCAGTTTGGTGAGGTTTGGAGGATCTTCTGTAGGAGAATCCATGACATGATTTGTGTGATAATATGGGGCTAATTGACTAATTAGATATTAAGTTTCCTAGGATTGAGGCGGATTGATGAAACATGCATCTTCCTTGGGTGAGCATTTATTCAGGAATCACGGACACAAAAGTGCTTTACAATGTGGACCCCGTAGACAAAAAAACAAATGAATGTTGCAGATTACAGTACTGCCAACTGTTGTAAACTCACAACACACTCCCTTAATCGAGACATTCATGTTACCAAACTCCCATCCCCCTTATGCATTTGACATGACTTTGTGCATTTAGACCCTTAGTCATTGCATCAGCCAACATATCTTTGGGTGACATATGGCACAGAGACACTTTCTCAAATCTACACAACTCTCTTATATAATGATACTTCACATCAATAAGTTTGGTTCTGGCATGAAAGCCTTCATGCTCAGTCAACTTCAGTGCACTCATATTATCACTACACATCAAAAGACTTCCGGATCTACTACACAATTCAAAAAGAAAACCTCTCAGAAACACTGCTTCTTTACATGCATGGGTAATGCTTATGTACTCAGCTTCAGTACTCGACAATGCTGTCACTTCCTGCTTTCTACTCTCCCAACTAATAGGACCATTACAAAGTTTAAAAACATATCCTGACAAATTTTCTCCCTTCCAAGTCATTTGCAAAAGATGCATCACAAAAACCTATCACATCATTTTCAGAATAATTAATTCCAAACTCCATAGTCCCTTGCAGATATCTGAAAATCCTTAGAACAGCATGCCAGTGCTCCTTATCACAACTATTATTGAACTGACTCAAGTAATTCACTGCGTAAGCAATATCAGGTCTAGTGCATAGTGACAAATACAATAATCCACCAATCGCTTGTTGCTATGACATCTTTGGGACAGTCTTTACTTTTACATAACAACAGACCATTTTCAATGGGAGTCTTAGCACTAACACATTCTAGCATTTCAAATTTGGATAAAAGTTTTTCACAATAGGCTCTTTGGTCTAACTTGACATTTTCATTCATTTTACCACTAATTTTCTTACCTACACTTTCCCCCTCAAAGTCACCATGTTCAGCATCACAGAAATCATCATCTTCCCCATCAACAGGAACTTCCTCTGCCTCATTTCCCTCGACCAAATCGCCCACTGGGCAATAAACAACATCACTTACATCGGTTACACCCTCAGAGCACACAGTAAACTTACCGTCAACAAACTTGACACTATGCTCAACAGAAATACCCTTTGGCTTATCAGGATCAAACAAGCGATACCCTTTGCTCTCTTTATCCTGCCCAACAAAGACCAAACACTTACTTCTTGCATCCAACTTGTCACCTCTAACCTGTTTAGGTACATGCACATATGCATCACAACCAAAAACTCTCAAATTAGAATATTTCACAGGCGGTCCGGTGAAGCTCTCTTCAGGAATACAATTATTAGCACCAGTATGGGGTACTTTGTTTTGAACATGCACAGCAGTATTGACAGCTTCTGGCCACAATTTTTTTAAACATTGAGCGTTAAACATCATACTTCTAGCTCCCTCAAATGTTGACCTATTTTGTCTTTCGGCAACACCATTCTGCTCAGGGGTATACCTAACAGACCTCTGCTGTGCAATTCCTTTACTCTTGAAAAAAGAATGCAAATCATTATTTATAAATGCGGTTCCATTATCAGATCTGAAAACCTTCAGTACTTTTCCTCTCCGAGTTTCACACTGAGCAACATATTCCATAATTCTGTCCTTGGTTTGTTTCTTATTCACTAAAAAATAAACTTGGCTCCACCAAAACTCTCAGGAAGCACAAGATCTAAGACCTCCGAAACTTTGGGTGAAATTGAATGTGGAAAACTTTGCCTTGATTGCTTACCTAAAGCACAAGCAACACACATGTCATCATTTACATTTGTAAATTTCACATCATCTAAATGAGAGCACAAAAATTTCATTTTTTGTCGACCAACATGCCCTAATCTTTGATGCTACAGATCATAATCCTGAACATTACTTACAAAAACTAACTTAGTGTCTGGTTTTCCATCAAGAAGATACAAACCATTCTGTGGCCTTCCAGTACCCAAAACTGAACCACTAACAACACAATCATCAGCATCAACAAATTGACAGCCCTTCGACGTAAACAGGACATTAATACCACGATCAGTACATTGACTCACTGACAACAAAGTAGTACTCAAACCAGGAACATAGAGAACGCCTGACAATTTATTAATTGAATGATTTAATGACAACTTTATATCATCTGTACCAGCAACTCTTAATCTTCCATTGTCACCAACAACAGCATCCTGATCAAATTCACAATCTTTGTAATTCACTAGAGATTTCTTGTCCGGTGACATACGCCCTTCAGCACCAGAATCTATCACTATCGTACTCTCAGTCAGTCGTGCAGACAAAGCACAGAGAAAAGTTTTCTTTGGAGTAAACTTCTTACCACCACCATCACTTTTCTTGTCAGATTTCTTGTCACCAGCAGGTGCCTCATAATCCTTCGGCTTAGGACACTCCTTGATGGGATGCCCCTTTTCATGGCAGCACCAACAACTCATATTGGATGTGTCCTTCTGTTGCTTGTTATCGTTGCCCTTCTTGCCAGGAGACTTCTTGTTAGTAAAGAAAGCAGCACAATTGCCAGACTCAGCACCAGTGACATCTCTACGCTGACTATCGTCCAGTAGTTTGGTGATGACAGTATCCAAAACCATATCCTTTTCCCCAGCACACAGAGTCATGACCAAACTGTCATAGCCACTAGGCAATCCTTGAAATATCATGGCTATCAGGTACTTGTCCTTAACTTCTCCTCCCAGACTTTTCATTTCTTGCCCCAGAGAGGTGATGTGTGCAATATAGCCCTCCATATCAGTGAAATCCTGAAACCTTGCCTGGCTCATGGCTCGAACCAGATGTACATACTGCCAATGGCCTTTGGTTTCAAACTTCGTTTTCAGAGCTTCCCATGTCTCTTTAGCTGTTTTTGCACAGCTCACGTACTGATAATTTTGAGGGTCTACCATGAGGCATATGTCAGCAAGAGCTCGTTCTTCGTGGTGCCCCTTCCCATCTGCCATATCGGTCCCTTGCACAGCCGACCACAATCCCTATCTTCTTAAATAGTTAGTCATGGAGAAACACCAATTCTCAGTCTTCTCGTCCTTTCAACTTCATGATTCCGAAGCTTCATGGCGCCAAGCCGGGTTCACCCATCTTGAATCACAGTGTCCAGTAATACCTTCAATCTCTTGTCGAAATCAGTATCTGTTCTTCTCAATTAGCTTCTGGGGCCATAACCTGTGATAATATGGGGCTAAATGACTAATTAGATATTCAGTTTCCAAGGATTGAGGCAGATCGATGAAACACATCTTCCTTGGGTGAGCGTTTATTCAGGACTCATAGACACAAAAAGGTTTTACAATGTGGACCCCGTAGACAAAAAAACAAATGAATGTTGCAGATTACAGTACTGCCAACTGTTGCAAACTCACAACAATTTGGAACCGGGACTGGCACTAACTCGGGGTCAGGCACAGAGATTAAGGTTAGTGGAGGTGCTACGTCCGAGATAGACGGAGCTTGGCACTGCTCAGGGCTCCCAGGTGGCACTGGCAGAGAGTTGGAGTCAGGCGTGGCTGACAAGGGACCCGGGGGTGCAAAACCCCTTGGTTTACCTGAGGTAGGGTGAGACAGAGATTCCAGTCTTGGGTGGAGGGCAGAACCTCTTGGAATTGTTTTGGGTGTGGTGTCCGCTGCATTTTGCTTGCTAGGGCACCTAGCCCAATTCGCTGAGTGATCTGTTACATTACAGGTCTTGCAGCGGTACCTGGCGATTTCCCTTCATAGTGAGGGAGGAAACTTTTGGTGGCCGTCCTTTTGTGAGAATCAAGGACTTGGCCTGGAGTTGCACGGAGAGTGCCCCTTCCATCGAACACCTTGGGGATTGGATGGTAAGGCTGACGGTGGCATGCCTGTCACAGTGGCGGTGTCCCAGTCAAGTGAGGTTGGAGTTAAGGTCTCCCTGGTGGAGGTAGCTAGGCAACAGAGTGACACTGGGGAAGGACATCCCCAGAGGAGGTCTCGTCCCAACAGGAACTCCACTCTGTGCCTGATTTTATTCACCATGCCAAGGGGGTGAGGTTGCGTGCCCCAAGGGGTGGTTACCTGAAGTTCAACTGTGGGAATGGTCTTGGTTTACTCCTCTATCCAAGTCATCATCCACCTGGTCTTTTCATCGACAGTGGCACTGGCTGGCACTTGGGCCTGGTCAATCAGGTTAATATCTGAGCCCGTGTCTAACGTAGCCGGCAGGTTCACTGGTAAGCTAGAGCCATCAAGGGGTGCCACTGAGACGGACCAAGTCCAGACCCGCTTGGGGTGAGACATATCTGGCGGCACAGCCATGGCGGTCATGGTACTAATCAGGTTAACGTGCTTGGTAGAGAGAATATGCTTTGGGCAACCAGGATATCCAGCAGTGTAGTGCCCTGGAGTTCCACAGTTTCGGCAGGGTCCCTTTGAATGGGCTGATTTCCCTATGATGACTGTTGGTGGAGAAGATTGAGTGGATGTAAAGGGAGAGAAGTTTTGGTTGTTGGTAGTGGGCTGCCTAATGTTGCCCAACTTGTTGCATCAATCAGATTCAGTGTCTGAATTTCTTACAGTGGGTGCACATAGACTTGCTAGGCAGCCTGTTCTTCAGGCAAGTCGAGCCTGAGAGGTACCCAGGTGGCACTATGTGGCGGTGAGACATGCTGTGGGACTGGTTGTAAGTTTCCCAGGAATCGGCCATATGGCAGGCTTCCATAAATGTGGTGGGCTGCTTATCACTGAGATACACAGCAAGGGGCCCAGGCACACATTGGAAAAGATCCTCCAGCATGGTCTGATTGAATAAGTCCTCGAAGGTCGTGCATGACAGGGAGTTGAACCAGCGTGTACCAGACTGGGTCTTGTGACAGGCCCATTCTGTCCAGGACCAGCCAACTTCCTTGGCAAGGCCTCAGAACTGTTGTCTCCATTTCTCCGGGGTTATTTCGTAGGCTGTTGTGATGACCCTACGAACTTCGAGCATGTCGCCTCTTTGACTCTTCTCCAGTGAGCGGAGGGCTGCCTTAGCTTTTCCTTCCATGTGACTAGTAAGCACTCAGGCCGTCTCTGTCTCGGTGGTGCTGTAATTTTTGAAGAGCGCCTCTATCTCCTCCAACCATGCTTCCGGCTCTTCCTCAGTCCACTTGGGGACTAGGGAATTAATGCTTGAGATCGGGGCATTTGGTGCAGCAGGTGTGTTGTTGGAGGCTTGTTGGATTGCCATAGCTTCAGCACTTTCTTTTCTTGCCTTCTCCAGCTCGAGCTCCTTTTCCTTGAGAGCCAGCTGGCTTGCCTTGAGAGCTTGTTCGCTTTCCTTGAGGGCTAATTCTCTTGCTGTTTTAGCCTCTTCATACTTCCTCTGATCGTCTCTTTCTTCTCGCTCCACCTGGAGTATGTCGTCCAGCTGTTCTTTCACCCACTGGGTGAATTGCTGTCCTGTGCAACCTGCGTCCTTGCCCATCTTCATGAGGGCTTGGTGCTGTTCTAATGACATGGTTATAGTCTATTAGGACGACTAGGGGAAATGGTCTGTGACAGTGGGGAAGTGTCTCGTAATTTGGTGGCACTTCAGTGGTGTGGCACCTTTTCAGTAAGGTGGCACTGTGGTACTGTGTGCTTTGTGAAGGTCACACTGATGGAGCAATCCTGAAGGAATAATGATCCTTATGGGCAAATATGCTGGTAAAGTGGAAGTGATCCTGAAGGAGCAAAGGTCCTTATGGGCAGATACACTGTCGTTGGCACTCTGTATCTCAGGTACAGGTGCAGTGGCTTATATGTTAGTACTATGTCTTGGTGGGACTGGGGTGCCATTGTGTTCCGGGGACCAACACTAAAAGGCAGTGCAACCAAACTGCACTGAAGGAAATGGCACTCTGCCCGTGGCAGAATGTGAGTAAGGAGTAAAAGGGAAAATGGAAAGGTAAGCTCTTCAGTAACTTAAGTCGTTGGCAGTGCCTCAGATTAGTGGCAATGTGGAAGGGGAAACCCTTGGGCTTGCACTCGTGGATGGCTAGTTCTAAGAACTAGTGGCTGCTCCCTGACATGAGGAAAGGAAGCCTGCTTCCTGACATAAGGAAAGGAAAGTTTGGGGTTTGCATTCAATGCGCGATTTGGTGCTTGCAGTATACACAAGCATTGGATAATGGAAACCCACTCATGCACGACAGTTGATAACTGTTATTAAATGGTTGTACATGTGCTCTGTGAAACACGAGAGTTCACTCCGCGGGCTGAAGCACTTATTGTGAAAATATTTATGGGAGACAATTCAATGAACACGGGCTCTTATGTAAATTCATGCACTATGTGCGAATGAGTAATAGGAAGAATTGATGGGGGATCTAAAAAGATCAAAGTTTTGTGAAAAAAGGAAAAAAAGTAATTATTGTACTTGGCTTTACAAACTAGTTGGTATATTTTCCACTACTCATTTATTTAATTTTAGTATTTGCTTTATGATGGAAGAATATTAGAGTTCTTTCTCTCCCTCTCTGAGAGCATATTTGTATGGGAACGTATTTGTTGCGTGATTTAATTTACTCTAATTTCTTCTTACGATAAATTACATTAGGAAAATTACGTTAAGTTATTTTTTTCCTAAAAATGTACTTTTGGTATTTACGTAATTAATAGCTAGCTCCCATCATGACAAGTTATAGGGTGGAAAGGGTTTTCAAATTACTATCAAGATATTTTGTTAGGTTTTATGTTAGGGGCGAAAAGAAATGGAATTTCATTCGGCGAGTGAACGATGAGAAGTGGAACTGGGTGCGCATGAGAGAAACAGCTGATACCTGCTGGTTGTCGTCGTTCAAGTCAAGGTCTATAGAGATACAAGGTCTCTTGATGCACAGCTTAAGTCGGATTAAAACCCGAGCTGCCATACGTCGCTATAAATTAGTGACGTCACGCAGTACAGTACTCCAGGGTAGGCCCTTTTTTGGGTAGCCTACTAGATGTACTGTACACTCGGCAAGGAAAGTTAGGATACGGTTTTTTTAAATCTTCGGACATGTATTGCTCAATAATGCGACATCTGGCAACTTCAGAAAGGGGAGGAGCTTCAGTCTTATTGTGTTTGTTTTTTGCTTGACCTCCTATAACTTTCAATCATATTCTACGGTTCTGAAATCATTGATACTTAAATGCAGTAGTAAGCTTTACAGTATTCGTTCAAGTTGTAATTTGCAGCTACAGTTCTGAGCAAAATAAACATTTCTCGACATAACCTAGCAAGTAACCTTACACAAATGAATTTATGACACCACAATGAACGGAATGCTTGCATAATCGGAAACGCGATCTTCCACAATGAAATCAAGAGTTAAATTTGAGCAATGTCCAACGAAAAACGTGGGAAACAATAAAGGAACGAATGCAATGTTATTATGAGAGAGAGAGAGAGAGAGAGAGAGTTGCTGTTGTGTAAGCCTAGGCCTATATGTAGAGCTACTCATTTCATTATTGTTTTTCTTTTAGAGACTGAGCGATACTATATATGTATAGTATGTTTTAGCAATGAGGAGAGAGAGAGAGAGAGAGAGAGAGAGAGAGAGAGATAACCTATGGCATCGTCAAGAAACATCCAGTTACTTGTGTTTTCCCGCCGAAGTTCTCGTGCTGCCCCTCACATCATAGACAACGCTCTTGCGGATTTAAATGAATTTGGCCAACCTCCCTAGCTGTCACAACATTTACTGCCATTAATTCCAGCTGACTTTTTACACCGTGAAATACAAATATGAATGTGTAAAAATTAAAGAAATTATCATTACCTCGTATGATGATGCAATAATAAGCCAGTTCATAACGGAAAACGAGTAAATATTGCCGTTCTGATAAACAGTACTACACTGAGACATCCACACACTATCTTTTAGATCTCTATGAACGAAGTCATCTGAGAAATTCTGATTACTTTGGACATGTATGGTGTTTTTAATTATCTGAACGTTTTTGTTTTGGAGATTTAACATATATAATATAATTTGCATTGTAATTTCATATTCTAGAGTAAATTTACCAAGATTGTGTTTTCTGAAAGAAAAAAATTAAAATTCGATGAACAAAATCTAATGAAAACTGTATCCTCACTTTCCTTGCCGAGTGTACAATCACTCAAAAATGTTTTGCAACATATTCAAAGCTTTTCGGACAACAGCTTATAATAGCGACATCTGGCAACTCAGTTGTAAGCGCATGAAACAACTGAACACTAGTGGTGGGTCCGAGAAATTACCTGCAGTTTCCCTTAAACAGGGTTTTTTCTGATACTGCTTACTGTTGTCATACTTTACTTAATTAAAGGATGTTACTATAATACTTCAAAGGTCATCGCTGTTCTTATGTTTTAATATTTTCATCTCCAACTGCCATCACTATTGTTGTTTCATCTCCTTCATATGTGTGAACTTTGTAGACATAGGCCTACGACTGTTATAAGTTGAACTATTAGTCTTATTAACATCAACAAATACGACTTATGTAAAGATTTGCTTGCACATTATTATTAATCAAATTTTTGAATGACTAATCCTATGTATATTGTGAACTAGTGAAACTTAAAATATACTGAACTAGACTAACAGATTTCACATCTATTTTTGTAATACATAGAATATAATCGTATACAAACACACACATGCATATATATATAGATATATATATATATATATATATATATATATATATATATATATATATTATAATATATATATATATATATATATATATATATATATATATATATATATATATATATATATATATATATATATATATATATATATATATATATATATATATATATATATATATATATATATATATATATATATATATATATATATATATATATATATATATATATATATATAATGCCATTATCATGTGTAATTTCTCATTTCTTTCATTGCTACTTAGGTCAGGTTGGCAACGTGACCTCCTTGTCTGGTGACTATATATATATATATATATATATATATATATATATATATATATATATATATATATATATATATATATATATATATATATATATATATATATATATATATATATAATGAATTAAAGACCTATTTTCTTCAGCTTTTTTTCAACCTTACTTTGAGAAATTATTGACCTATCCTAATCCTGAAAAATGTTTGACACCGAACAAAGTATGATACAACTTGCTCAGGCAATGCTACATGTTTCTTTATATCTGTTGATAGGCTTTCAGGGTCTTTTTGCCGTGGTGGCGCTTAAACATTTTCTCCATGGTTTTTAGTTTCAGCAATAAATTCCCTGCTTGGTTTCATCAGATACCCTCTTCCTCTGCTTATTACTCCAATCCAAGAGGTATCATCCTCAGACACTTTTGACCCTAAGTTCGGGTATTGTGGAAATTTCTTTGCAATAAAACCGCCTAAATATTCTAATCCCTCTTCTTCTATTGCAGTTTCTAAGTCGAAGGTGTCCTTAGAATTTCCTGAAATGTTATCCTCCTCATTACCTTCATCAAAATCAGAGCCAGGCAAACAAAACAACATTGCAGAAAGGGCTAGTTCACTTTGCAGCCACTTTTCATCAGAAGTTGATGACTTCTGCTCATTCAGGCAAGAAAAGGAAGTTGCTGACATGTCTCCGTTACCACTTTCTTCTATGTTGTGCTTCGAACCCATGAGAGAAGTCTCTCTCTGTGCCTATTAAGTGACATCTTACTCTGTGCTTTACTGCTGCAGGTGATGGATGCTGGTAACATGCTTCCATTTGTTGAAGGCAACCGAAGAAGTGTTCCAATCCATCTTGGTTTAATCTATACGTCAAGATGTATGATATACCAAACTTTTCTGCCATCATTTTGTATGGTTTAGGTAATGTTATTGAGGATATCATGATTCCTTTTTGAAACGGGTAAGCCCTTTTGCTACCAGTCATTGTCAAATGTTTTGCAATGTTAACCATTTTGTCTAGCATTGCATTTTGTTCCTCTAAATTTAACCCATAAGCATTGCATGCCCACTTTTTGTCAGTTGGCATTCGAGAGATGAACTGCATAGTTTTCTTCCAGCGTTTCTCCGAAAGCAGTCCTTGTTTACCAAAATATTCCAGGGATTTAGCAGTCGTTTCTGAGAGAAGCTGAACAGCTAATTTTACACTCCTTCTTTGGACTCCTCTAACATTCACGTTTTTCTGAAAGCTTATGCGTTGTCCGCAGATCACTGACACTTCTCTCCAAAAGTTCTCTCACAGGACCACTGCATATGTATACGTTTTCATCTAATGTAAAACCTTGATCTAAAAAATTATTCCGAATAAGTTTTACAAGATGCGGAGCATCAGTAAAAACATAAATTTCACGTTCACTGTCTGCTGGGTTTTTAAATGTTTTCATTGCATGAACTTCTAAGGTTTTCCAAAGCCTCATATTCATAAGACTCATGTCATTAACCATGGCAACTACGGGGTAACCAGCTGATTCTACTTTCAATATCAAACTGTAAAGAAGCGATTTCGTCATGTCACAGTCAAAGCCATAGAAGACAAGTTGTTTCCACGATGCCAGCACACCACACCACGCACCATTACGCATTGCACCTTACTTTTTTGGATTGTATAAAACATCGCTTCCTTTAGCATAAGTCCACTGCTTTGCAACTGAACACTCATCAAACGAAATTATCACGAGGTCGGATCAGTGCACGATTGTTCTTGTTGTGGGCTAATGGAGAAAGTAGCGCGTGACGTCACAAAAACAGCCGGCGCAGAGAGCGGTCAGTTTTGGAACAAAGATGGGTTGACCTTGTATCTCTACAGACCTTGGTTCAAGTGATACAACAGTCGATGGTGATTTCAAATTTAAGAAAAGAACACTCAGCTTTTCTGACTGAATTATGGGTGCTGATATGCAAAATCGAATTATTTAACTTGAAACATCAATAATGCCTTTACTTTACTTAAAGCATTAAATATAAATTTGAACTGGATATGACGGTCTTTGAATTGTGGGAGTGGGACGAGGGAAAGCGCATGCGCCGAGCTGGTACAGTAAGTTCCAAAAGTGAAGCTACAAATTTCAAAATTGATCGTACTGTACTTCTTTGGAAACTCGTGGGGTTGCCAGTTAGTATATTTTATTCCAATTATTGTCATCCTCTTTATCTGATAATAAGTATCAGTGATTAACTGTAGAACCACAGAAGGTATTTCCCTAGTGAATGGTCAATGTTAGTTCAATAACTGTTTATTAAAAAAAAAAAAAATTCCCCCCCAAAAGAGAATTTCCCTGTAGAAACATCCGCGGCTCTCAATGCATGATATCGAGTGTTCACCATTGACTGGCAGCAGGAACCGAGTGCATAAGCATTGGCCTAATGTGATTTGTAAATTAACTTTCTACTTTTATAGCGTCATATCAAAAGTTATTATGATTTCTTTTGATAAAGCAAAGAAGTGTAGCATCTGATTGAATGAAATATAAATAAGACACCAGTTGGTGTAGAAAAAAAAAAAAGAATCCAAGTTATATGCGCGTTTAACACGGCTACATGGTTAGGCCTATTTCAAAAATCAAGGAAATATATTTTCCAGCTTGTTATTTAATAAATTGAGTTGTTTGGATATCTAGATGGTTGTAAACATGATTTTCCATTAAATACGTTTCATTATAAAGTCAGGGGAAATGAGGCAGTCTAGGCCTAAGTTAAGTCTGGGGAAGTGAGGAAGTCTAGACCTACGTCAAGTCAGGAAAGTGAGGAAGTCTAGGCCTAAGTCAAATCAGGGGAAGTGAGGAAGTCTGGGCTTAAGCCAAGTCAGGGGAAATGATGAAGTCTTGGCCTAAGCCAAGGCAGGGAAAGTGAGGAAGTCTAGACCTAAGCCAAGCCAGGGGAAGTAAGGAAGTCTAGGCTTAAGGCAAGTCAGGGGAAGTGAGGAAGTCTATGCCAAAGTCAAGTCTGGGGAAGTGAGTAATTCTAGGCCTATGCCAAGGCAGAGGAAGTGAGGAAGACAGATAGATAAATTTTCAGTTGTTTTCGGTCAGCCTTGGTGGATCTTAGACTTGAATGATTTGGGAACACTTTTATTATTTGGAGAAGCCCTCTGTATTTGTAACGGTTCTGTATTTGTAACGGAAAACCTGTTTGCAATCAAGTTTACCCTTTCAATAGTGGTTACTTTCTGTCAGTTATTGCAAACATAATGAAGGAGGGAACTGATTTACCTGTTTATTCAATATTACTGGCTGGTGATGGGGGTATTGGTTCAAAGTCCCCCCCAACCCTAGTAGGACACGGCTGGTGATTCATAGGTTGGGTAGGGTAGATAATGTTACGTTTGTGTCGTGGGTCGAAACCGAAGCCAAAGCTGAAGTAGAGTCCGAATGGTCGGGTCCTAAAAGCTAAAATCAGAA
This sequence comes from Macrobrachium rosenbergii, assembly GCA_039081455.1. Lineage (NCBI taxonomy): Eukaryota > Metazoa > Arthropoda > Malacostraca > Decapoda > Palaemonidae > Macrobrachium > Macrobrachium rosenbergii. The sequence continues at coordinate 62,840,789 of JANJGK010000010.1, read as the reverse complement.
CTACCAACCACACTCAACTTCGCTGTTGAATCTAGGTGCATTCATGATTGATTATGTTTAATGTTACGGAGATTTTCCCCTTATATTCTATTGATACTTGCTAAAATAATTGATAATACACTATGATATTAAATATTTGTTTCCACATTGCTCGAAATATACAACGGTAATGTTGGTAATCCTGTGTTGAACGAAAATTTCAAATCGTTTCATTTCTGTAGTTTGAAGTAATTACTGTACTTTGAAATAATTACTATTACCGTAATTTTTTCTTATGATTGTTATAAATATCATAGATTTGATATTTGTGCATCATATGTTAGTTTTATTTTGCTTGATGGAGCTTTCAATGTAAAAAAAATAAGTTTTTAAGCTATGTGTAGTTGCCAGTTAGTGAATTTCGAACAAAATCCTCTGAAATTTGTAGCTTCACTTTTGGAACTTACTGTACCAATTACTTTTTTCTACTTTTTTATTGCATGCAAGGTCTCATCCCATGTCCAATGTTGCCATCTTGTTACTTCATTTCATGACAGTTCTTTTCCAGCAGACTGATTTACCCTCCATGTTAAACCAGTTCTCATTGACTGTATGCTCCTTCTCTGATTGGTTTCTAGAACTGCATCTCTCTTTTGACAATCACTTGCAAAAGCCTCTCTGTGTCCATCTTCAGGAAGCTTTACTGCATTATAACTAGTTACTCTGCCAACTTTTCAGCTGGCATTTTTAATTTCAGCTTAATGTGGAAATGACAAGTTGGTGATTAGTGCTGACATTTACTTTATCCCTCAGTTAATGGCTATATGATCTATTTTGTTTTATTGACTGCCATCTGAATAAGTCCAAGTTTATTTATGGATGTCCTGTTTGGAAAGAGCACCTACAATTGCAAATTTATTTGCAGCACAGAAACTATTAACTTGCACCCCATTTTCATTTGCTGTTTCTCGTAGGCCCTCCTTGCCCATTACATCCTCCTTACCTTTCATTTTTCTACTAACCTTAATATTCATATCACCAACAACAATTCTTATCTCTATTTCTGGTATTTCATTTACAACATTCTGCAGCTGTTAATAAAATCCAGAATTCATTTTGTTGGGCGGTTTTCATATTTGAGGAGCTTGTCCTCTGTTCTTTGAGGTGAACCAATTGAACTACAAGTTCCATCTCAAACTGTGGCATGATGAGTTGTTTATCTTTAGACTGGCACCATAAATTACAGGAAATGATAAATGATAATTACTGTATATCTGTATCTGTTGCCAATTCAAAATCTAAAGCATTCATTCCTTTTCAAACAAATTATTTTCTACTTTTCTATTATTTTAACAAATTCAATGGACTCTTTGGCTTCACGCCATAAAATACTCAAAGCAAAACCATTGCACCATTATAAGTTTATAATTCTGGTTCCAGAAAAAACAAAAAGGCACATAAAATAAAGGTATATCTTTACTAATGAGTTTAAAAGACATGATTAAAACTTTGTAATTACAATAGTAACGACAAGAATTTCAAAAATGAGGTACAAATCAAGGTATTTAAAAATAATAAATATAAAATTCAATATAAATAACAAAATTAAGAGTGCTATGAGCTTGGTTGACGGGTGGGTGGCTCAATGCTAGACTGCAGTCGTTGTTTGATCTTCTGGTGTTTATACTTTCGATGCTTTTCCTGCGTACTCGTGAAATGTTCAAGAAGTTCCTCAAAATCTATTCCCTGTGCTTCCTTTTTAACTTCTGATTTCCCATGTGTGTGTCTGTGAAGTAAGAAACACAGGCTGTAAGCTTTCCATAGTCTCTAGATGAAAAAATAGTTATTATAAACAGTAAATGATGCTAGTCTCTGGGCAAAGAAAATACATAAACAATTCTTCAGTGAAAAATGTGTTACAGTATTAGATCCGCATGTCTCCCTATAAATGGTACCTATAATCTGCCTGGAGTGGCATACTGTAGACATTACTGAAGGTTCTTAGATGTGCCCTTCAATGGGAAAGCATAATTTACTTAGGGTACTTTACAGTTTTAAGATGATTTTATATTAAGAAATATATATTCATTAACTAAACAAAATTTTAGCTATGATTTAATTTGCACACAAACATCTGTTGTCTGCTAAAATAAAATATGTACTGGTATCTTCTTTTAGCAATGTCACTAAAACACTAAAACAAAGCAAATAGCATCACATACTTGATGATGGAATTTCATCTGAAGACTTGATGGAAATTGAACCAAAATCTAATCCACACTTACCAACATGGTGAGACTCTTAAAGACCAGGTTATCAGCCTATGCAAATAACACTACTTGAGATGCAGGGTAGCCTAAGTCTTGTGTTTGAGAGTTTACATTACTAAACTTTTGTTCTGAAGAAAGTCAATTCTTTTTTTTAAAAAGTAATTTCATGCAAATTTCAACATGGTAATTTTTTTTATCTGCTGCTCATTCAAGGCATTCTCATTCAACTACACAGAGTCATTTATAGTATTCAAAACCATTAAATTATAAATCTTATTTGTATTTACATTGAATTGTAGACCTCATTTGAATATTTTCATGCATTATTGAACTGCAACCATAACTAAAGTCTGTCTTCTGCACGCACTGACATGTGTACACACAGCAATAAGAAACCAAGTCATACATACAGATTTCCATTTAATGTTTATCCCTATCTCAACTTCTTACAAAAACATATTTGACAGATAGTTGCTATCTCAACTTACAAAAACATATTTGACAGACAGTTGCTATCGAGAGAGAGAGAGAGAGAGAGAAAATCTATACAGTATAGCTTTTCTGGGTTGTGTGTTTTTACTAGATTCCATTTTCATACATGTTTGAATTTACATTTTCTTTAAAGTGATGTATTAAATCTTGCTGCATTTTCTACAAAATTTAAATAATGAAGATCACAGTTTCTATTAATATGGTAAAAGAAAACAAAATCACTTTTCTGCATTGACAGAATGTTGTTACTCTTGCATCTCACCTTGGCATTTAAGGAATGTCAGGTATACATCATGCATGTACACTCGGCAAGAAAAGTGAAGATAGAGTTTTTTTAAATCTTCGGACATACATTGCTCAATAATGCGACATCTGGCAACTTTAGAAAGGGGAGGAGCTTCAGTCTTAGTGCGTTGGTTTTTTGCTTGACCTCCTATAACTTTCAATCATATTCTACGATTCTGACATCATTGATACTTAAATGCAGTAGTAAGCTTTACAGTATTCGTTCAAGTTGTAATTTGCAGCAACAGTTCTGAGCAAAATAAACATTTTTCTACATAACCTACCAATTAACCTTACACAAATGAATTTATGACACCACAACGAATGGAATGTTTGCGTAATCGGAAACGCGATCTTCCATAGTGAAATCAAGAGTTAAATTTGAGCAATGTCCAAAGAAAAACGTGGGGAACAATAAAGGAACGAATGCAATGTTACGATGTGTAAGCCTAGGCCTATATGTAGAGCTACTCATTTCATTATTTTTTTTTTCTTTTAGAGATTGAGCGATACTATATTTGTATAGTATGTTTTAGCAATGGAGAGAGAGAGAGAGAGAGAGAGAGAGAGAGAGAGAGAGAGAGAGAGAGAGAGAGAGAGAGAGAGAGAGAGAGAGAGAGAGAGAGAGAGAGAGAGAGAGAGAGAAACTATGGCAATGTCAAGAAACATCCAGTTACTTGCGTTTTCCTGCCGAAGTGCTCCACACATCATAGAGAACGCTCTTGCGGATTTAAATAGATTTGGTCAACTTACCGTAGCTGTCGCAACATTTACTGCCATTAATTCCAGCTGACTTTTAACATCGTGAAATACAAATATGAATGTGTCAAGATTGAAGAAATTATCATTGCCTCGTATGATGATGCAATAAGAAGCCTATCCATAACGGAAAACGAGTAAATATTGCCGTTCTGATAAACAGTACTACACCGAGATATCAACACACTATCTTTTAGATCTCTATGAATGAAGTCATCTGAGAAATCCTGATTACTTCGGACATGCATGGTGTTTTTAAGTATCTGAACGTTTTTGTTTTGCAGATTTAACATATATGATATAATTTGCATTGTATTTTCATATTCTAGAGTAAATTTACCGAGAATATGTGTTTTCTGTAAGAAAAAAATTAAAATTCGATGAATGAAATCTAAAGAAAACTGTATCTTCACTTTTCTTGCTGAGTGTACACAATAATTGGATGGTCAGATTTTTCCTATTGTCACACATGCTAAAGGTTATACAATAAGCAGGAGGTCTAATAATAAAAATGTACCAGTATCTTGCAAAAGTTATCTCTGCTGGGGGAAGGAAGTAAGTTGAAATGTTCCGATCTCTGCTCATCTACAGCCACAAGCCTAGCCACCTTTTTGTGTCTTTAACCTTTTTGTCTCTCTAAAAACTCTGGGAACTTTTACATATAACTCTTGCTATAATAACATTTTTAATTAAAGCATTTTTTATATGAACTCACTAACCATAAACAGCATTATTCCATGTGAAAGATTCACAGACAAAAACCTGACAGACCTTGAAAAGAGAGACTCCACTGCATATACCCAGATGGCATGCCTCTGCCTTACAAGGCCTCCTTTTCATTCCTCATGCCTTCAGTAGTTGTGCTTCCCAGGTCTGTTACGTACTTTTAAAGCTGTTATTGTGATGTGCCATTCATTTGTTTTCAACCATCCAATTCTTCATTTATTTTTTTTTTATGCTTGACATGCTGTGCTTAGTTTTATGTGAATACAGTATACCATCTAGTTAGGTGTATTCTATCTTTTGGGTGATGGCATATATAAGACATGTATTACTGTGAAATTTCGCTTTTTTCCAGTGTTTCATTTACTTTGATCCCAGGGTTCCTGTTCTCTGAGCTGAAATTTTCCATTTATTTTCTGGAAAAACAGGATTCTTTCAATTTTGATATGTAATTCTTGCTTGGTTAATCCCTGCATGCATTTGCAGTTTTTTTTTTTGTTTTTAGTAATTTTTGCCTTTTGTGAGCCTGAAAACTTTTGCATTCTTGTTTTTATTGAAGTTTTATGTCTACCAGTCCACAGTAATGGTTACCTTTAATACTGTGCTGTGGTCTCAGCTTTTCATTGGTGTATATTACTTTCTGCTGTTAATTATATTACTATATAGCATGTTAATGTGATTATTATTTTTTTCCTTTATTGTACTACCTTTTTAAATTATATATATTAAATCATGCCACACAGTACTTGTATGGAACCGGCCACGTTCACCTCAGAAATCTTCATTGTAAGTGGACTAGTCCATGGATCAATGGTTCCTTTACATCCAGAGGCAGGTGTATAAACATAATGCTGCCTCCTCGTGTCAAGAACACTTTTGTAAGCACGTATACTGTTTCCAGTCTCAACTCCTCCTGTCTTCTTAACTGACATAAAGCCTCACCACCAAAGTTTCCTTCTCCAAACACTCTCTCCATCACTCCTGGGAGGGAAAGTTCTGTCACTTCATTACCTGCTCCTTCGATTTCAGGATTTGTTCTTCCAACTTATCTCCTACGATTGCACCCACACCTCCTTTGTTGGAGTTCCTTCATTCAGTGGACACCTCTTTTCTGGCCTGCCTCAAGATAATGGCTGCCTATGTGTTCCATGACCAGTTATTGGCCATAGTTGATTCATCTTTGGATGAGTTAATGCTGGGTCCATTGCACCCCACCTCTTCATCTATGCACCCTGCTATCTCTGACTGTCTGTGACTATCGTAGCTTCCATGACATCTAAGACATCCAATTCCTGCCCTCTTTGGCCTCAAGTACTCCCATGTACCTGATGGCTCCTGTGCATCTGACTGCTACCATGTTATTAACTGCTCCCATGTATGCAAATACACCCAAGTACCTGACTACTCCCATGCATTCTACTGCTTCCTCACACTTGGCTCCTCTTGTGAACATGACTGCTCCCATGTACAAAACAGCTCATGTGTACTTGACTGCCCCAGTGTATTCATCAGCTCTGGTGTAATTGCTCATGGCCTAGCCTATGCCTTCATTTTTGACAACAAAAGATTCTGCTGTGCCTCCGTCTTCACAGGCTACCACAGGCTCTTGTTTAAATGATATTCAGCATCCAAACAGTATGGCCCCTACTGTTCCTAGTTTACTGGCCTTAACAGTGATGGCCCCTCCTACTTGATGTATACTGAAGCACTGTTGAAAGGTATCTCCCTCTCCAGATTCACTAAGTTGGAAGAATAGTACAAAACCTCCTTGTAATACCTAAGACAGGCCCCCAGCATGCCCACACAAGTGAGTGGTCTTGATCTCCAAAGGATGGTCACAACTTGCACTGTCATTCTACAATTTATGTCAGTACATTGAGTTCTCCTGAGCATTCTCTTTCTAGAAAATTACCTCACTACTAAGCACCTGATTGTTGAAATCATAGTTACATCTCTGCTTTAACTCGTCCTTTGGGGCCTTCTCATCCCATAACAAGTTCCTTCCTGGCCACTCATGAATGTGAGTTACTCTGGTGTCTTATTGTTTCCTCTTCCTCTGCATTTTCAAATAAAATTCCTCGTTCTTTTTATTTATCAATTCTCCCCCCCTCGTCCTCTATCACCTGTTCACTCTTTGACAAGTTCAGCTTCTTCACAGACCCAACTCCTAGATCTTCTAAACTTGGTACACACTCTTGGTCCCTTAGTACTTCCCAAACTCCTAAGAGAGCCTGGTATATACTGTTTTCCTTACTAATGATTCCCATGGTGAAACTTTAGAGCAGTGGTCACCAACCTTTTGATAGGCGCAGGCCACATAAACAATCGAAAATGCAATTGCGGGAGCCATAATTATAAAATATTATATATATATAAAATATACATATATATTATACACACACACACACACATATATATATATATATATATATATATATATATATATATATATATATATATACATATATACATACATACATACATACATACATACATACATACATACATACATACATACATATATATACATACATATATATATATATATATATATATATATATATATATATATATATATATATATATATATATATATATATATATATATATATATATATATATATATATATATATATATATATATATATATATATATATATATATGTGTGTGTGTGTGTGTGTGTGTGTGTCTGTGTGTATGTATATATATATAAATGGAAGAGAGAGAGAGAATAATCTTTACAAACCTAGTGTGAAGGGTGGGCATATATAAACATATAAATTTAAATGTTTAATATTCTAGTATTTCAACATGTTTAATATTTTAATATTTTGACCTTTGGAAATTTTAATGAGAAGGCTGGTTCTGCACTGCTTCGGCTAACTTGGTTATCTCTGGGGTATCGTTCATAATTGCCATTCTCATGCAGTCATTCAGGTGACTATCAGTGAGTCGTGACCTATGGATTTTAAGATTTTTACCATCGAAAATCCTGATTCATACACGTATGTCGAACCAAAACACGAATGTAGTCTTTGATATACTTCTTTCAGTAGTGGAAATTGCTTTGCACATACTAACGTCCAGAATTCTTGATGTTCTGTGTTGCCCTTCTGCTGCACGTCAGTTTACAAAGTAATTATCTCCATATCCAGGTCACTGACATTTAGTTTGGTAAAACATCCAAGATGGGATGCTGTGTCAGTAACATCACTGTTACAAAAAGGGTTAGATATGAATGTGATAGCTGGTAAAACATTACTCAAGTCTGCAAACCTCCTCTTGAACTCATCCAAAACCATGTTGAGCTGATTTGCGTATGTAGAAGCAACAGGAAGCTCAGAACTTTTGATGTTAAGCCTTTTTTCTAGTATAGGGAAGTGATGTAAGAGTCCTTGAGAGATCTGAGATATCCATAACTTCAGTTTATTCATGAAAGTTTTGCTGAACTTATCATTTGAGACAAAGATTTCATTTGCCCTTGCAATGCTAGATTTAGCTCATTCAGTTTAGATGTGATGTCTGTTATAAATGCAAGGTCCGCTGGCATTTTGGATCATCGAGTTCTTCATATGAATCCCCTCTTTTAAGAACATTTCCCCTACTTAGCCAACGCACTTCCGTGAACAACACGAGGTCACCATACTGAGCATCCACTTCATCTAGAAGAGATTTAAATAACCTGTATTGAAGAGCTCATAGTTAACAACTTTCAAATAGAGAACTTGCTGGTGTATAATGCAGTGGTAGCTAATGAACTGAGGGAATGAAGCATCATTTTTGCAGTATCACAAAGCCTACATTAGCACCTATCATTGATGGAGCCCCATCTGTTGTTACTGACACAATTTTTGAAGAGATAGATTCACCTCTTCAATGAAATTCTTGAAAACATGAAAACATCCACTCCCATGCACTTTTTTTTCAGGAGTAAGAGCACTAATCAATCTTTCTTCATAATGTCATCAGAAAAAACCATGAGCAAAAATACACTAAAAAAAATTGGGCTGTGTCCACAACGATTGTAGATTCATCAAACTGCAGCTGAAATACGTACATTCCTCAGTGTCTACTTTCATCCTATGTGTGACCATGTTCCCAGACAATGGCATGGATCTGATTGCATTTATGATTTCAGTCTTATTCTTGAAACTTCCAAACAAAGGTTCAGATGCTGCAAGCCAACACTCCTCCACCATTTCACCATCCTCGAAAACACGTCCTGGACAAGGATATCTCAAACCATCGCATGGACACTTCCATGATCAGTAATCATCAGTTGCACATTCTACAAATTTCTGAATCTACATGGCTACACCCCCCCCCCCCATAGCAGTCCAATCAACCTCCCTCTCTCTCTCTCTCTCTCTCTCAAATCATGATTACAAATTTTAGATTTTTTGTGCTCATAAGGAATAAAGAAAGAGATACCAAAATATTTTACAATTTTCATTTGAACCTTTGCAGGCGCCACAGTATGGCTCTGGGGACGCCATGGTGCCCACTAGCTACAGGTTGGGGACCACTGCTATAGAGGATCTGTAGAGAATAGAATATAGAATTTTGGCCAAAGGCCAAGAGCTGGAACCTGTGAGGTCATTCAGCACCGAATGGGAAACTGAGAGTAGGAAGGTTTGAAAGGTGTAACAGGAGGAAAACCTTGCAGCTGCACTCTGAACCAACTGTTAGGAGAGGGTGAAAAGTTTGAGGGAAGAAACAGTATATGAACGTAGGTACAGTAAAATGAATGAAAGGGTTGCAACTAGGGGCCAAAGGGATGCTGCAAAGAACCTCAAGTAATGCCTACAGTGCACTGCATGAGGTGCACTGATTGCACTACCCACCCCTCTTACAGGGGTAGAGGATCTGTAGGCCCTCCAGAATGATATCTTTAACTTGGTCTGTATAATTTTCAGTAATGACTGAGCCTCCTGACATCTACATGATGCCACAGTTGGGATAACAATGAGGTGTCTGGTTCAAAGACTTCCTTGCCTCCTCTCCTCTGGCAATATCCTCCAACAGGGGTTATAAAGGGCTCAGCAGGGGTTACCCTTTGCATGCTCCTCATACTGTCCTCAGGTTATACTGCCTTCATTTCACCATGAAGGGCATTACTAAATGGTATACAGTATTTGAAAATGCCAAAATAATAGTAATAAAGTTAAAAAGGTAATATGGATGAAGATACTTTAATTTTACAATACTATGAATGGAAATATATTATAATGTGCAAGTACTGGTAGTCTACACTGTCTGAGTAAACATCAGTCTGCCAAATAGCTTAATTTTGCATATATGACCTGGGGGCTACTCTCAACCCTTTACATTCTGATGATGTAAAAAGACAAATTCCACCAAAAATCTTCGATGAACTTCAAGGTATTATTTTGACTTTTTTTATTTACATTTTTTAATAAATTACAATAAAGCACACATATTCAGCTTCAAAATGACAACAAAACTAATAACTTGCAAGGGTCAGAACAATAAATTCATTCCAGAGTTTTAATGCCAAAGCTGTAACATGATTTAGTCAAAGCAACTATCTTCAGTTGAGAGCTTTAATCCAAAAATTTTATAACTTGCACTGGTTAAAATAGTAAATGAAATAGATAAGGTTTAAGATAGAGAAACAAAAGTAAAACAAAAAGAATAAAAATACAAAAGGATAGTATAAAGCCATATACAGTGGTAATCCAATTCAAGGGTGGTAGAATAAATAAAAAAATATTTGTTAAGGAATTGAAAAGTTCATGAATACTATACAGTACAGCACATACTATACTATATCACTGAACATTCACACATGTTCTATTATAGTTCCATATGCAAAGATATTAGTGAAGGCAAAACTTACTTCAATAAATGTGCTGGTGGGACGCAATTGAGGCGACACCGAAGAAGGGTAAAGGCATCACTCTGAGGAAGTAGCATTAAAAGACCATACAAAGTCTCCACAAGAGCAGAATATCTAACAGGGTCCAGGAGGTGTAATCTCAAATCTGAAATGTTAAAGAAAAAACTTAGCATGGTCTAAGATGACTTATCTACTGTACAGTGCTTGGGCAGCGACTTACATCAAATCTATTTTTTGTATTGTATGGGATAAAAATTAATTTTACCATAATGCACATCAAGAAAAAGCAGAATTTCAAAGCACTTCATTGTACTACTTAAAACATACACTGACCACCATACTGTATTCCAAAATATGAATAAGCAGTAGTGTAGTAAACCATTTTAAAGTGTCCTGAGCTACTCAATTTGTCTACTCTGTATATGCCCGGCTTCATCTTTATAACACTTGTCACGTACATTACTATTCATTCTCATCGCTATGGTTTTTTATCACAAGTAATTTACAAACATTTTGAAGGTACCAGTTAAAAGGTTGCTGAACTGACTAGCAAGCTGAGAATCCCCTAAAGTACAGTATGATAAAAGATCAAAATCATGAGGTATACTTAACTTTAACGAGCAAAGAAAAAATAAAATCAATAAAAATAACATGACAAAACACTGATGAAATAAAGCTGATGGTTTTAGGCAGCACTGCAGCCTCTTCTGTTTCAGTATCAACTTTAACCCTTCATAATTCAACATTTCCACTAAAATCCTCTATAAAGCAAAATAAAAACAGGGTTATAAAATGTTTATCTATTTTCATTTTTATCAATATTCTTACTCAGAGTACAGGACAAGAAAAATCCAATGCATTGTACTGGTAATGTTAATGACCATCTTATACCAGGCCTCTCGGCTACAGTACTTTCTAACCAAATACTTTATTGTCATTTCTACAGAACTGTACTCACACGTGAATATTGGAGATTCTATTAGCTGAACGAGCTTGTCCAGTTCCACCAAGAAGTCTGTTGTCACTTCAATGTTCCCACTGTCAATTTATTAAGGAAAAAACCTTCACCGAACAGCATATTAAAAGGACAAAAATAAAACTACTAATTATCCATGAGTCCTAGATAACTTTTCATGAATTTAAAGAAGAGTCATTTGCCCTATATGCAAAATATACTAAAATTGGTTTATGTTTGAAGAATGTAACCAATTTTATCAACTTTTAAAAGAGAATGAGACCTCAGAATGCAAAATATCTGAGTACAGTAGTAAATTTGGCTCAAGGAAATGGTCAATGAAGTTAATATGCCAGTAATTAAATAAAATGCCCATGACAGATTTCAGGACACTGGGTCCACTACATCAATTTTTGTGTTCTAATAAAATTAACTTGGCTTACACCATTCCTTTCCAGTTTTTGGGAGCAATTTTTTTTTAAGTGGTCATTCCCCAGATTCTTTTATTAAATAAAATACTTTATTTACCTCACTACCTCTATAAACTATTGTATTTCTTCACTGTAATAAAAATATTGTAATTATGTTAATTATCTGTGAATACTTTAAGAATTATGTCATTATTTCTATTTCAGTAAATTTCTGCAAAAGTTTTAAAAAGAATAACACTAAAACTAGATTTATGTCTTAACTGAAACAGTACTATGACTTTCATGAGTGGTGATTCTAAAGGTACCCTACCCTACAAAATATACTTTTTGGAAAAATGGCCAGAAACTTTGAAAATAAAACTTCATGATTTATTTCTATAATTTCAATAACACAGATGAACACCATATGTCTTGTTTCATTTGACCAGAATGCTGATATACAGCACCCGTATTACCCAGTATAAAAGGATACAATGCATGTACTAAGACAGCAGCATGAGAATAATTTTGTGTTAGGAGGCATAGTGTTAATGTAGCCACAGCATTATGACTCCAAGAACGGTACAGGTTCACAAACAACTCACAACTCTCCTGTAAAGAAAAGGCGGATTTATTTCATATGCTGAATGGTTCTTCATGATTAAAACAAAAAACTAAGTAAACATAGCAATCTTCAAGTCCTTAAATGAGTGCGCTTTCAGAAAGAAGGTAACTTGACCTATATTTATAGCTAAAATTTCCAATTTCTCTCATTACATACAGTACCTTAGGCCTATAACAAATAATATCAAGTTCTCTGAGCATTCTGGAATGATTCATGAAGCTTGTTTCTGTGAGATGTCTCCTGATTTACTGAAACAAAGTCTGACTTTCATTCTGTTTTTGTCCTTGGAATACTGTAATAAAGTCTATACAGCTCTACCAAGCCTCCTATGGCTCCCTAATTTTGCAGGTAATTCCTTCATGTGACAGTCTAATGGCATACCTCTATTAAAATAAAAGCTAGCATTAAATATTTCTTGTTAACAACAGTTTCACAATGTTGTACTTTAATTGCAACTTTTCTCTAGTTGCTTTTGTGAGGACAAAGTTAAGCCAGCCTCAAACTTCCTTCCTTAAGCTGGACAATTCCATGCATATGCTATTGGGAATTATTACTATAAAGTATTTTCTTTTTTTCCCTGTATGGTTATTTACTCTTTGCATAGGCAATTTCACAACACTGTGTTAAAAGATAAACTACACTGTCCCCACATACACAAGAAATGTATCCCTAGGCCCCTCATTTAAGAGCAAAATTTTAAGATAGTAAATCTCTTGAATACAGAACTGTACACATGTGAATCTAGTAATCAATGGCTAATAGTACATAAGCCTTCCTCATATCTAAATGATTATTAGGGCACAGACTGGGAAACCAGGTTTTTAATAAAAAATGATGATTTTCAATATACTAAATACTTTTCCGAATAAAATACGTACAATATATTTCAACTTATGTTTGAAAAGATCTTTGAAAATGCTTACCAAGCTGTCAATGAAGTATCATTCAGGTATCACACTATGTCAATCACAAATGTTCAGAATACTGAGGAATGAATGAAAGAATGAAACTGTGGCCACAATGCCCAGCACTTGGCCAGGGAGGCCAGTTAGTGCCATCATGGCAATGAAGAGATATATATCTGGCTCTACCATGTATTCTGACTTCCTTTAATGACACTTAGGCTTATTTGCCTAACTGCTTATATAAAATATACTGAACTAGACTAACAAATTTCACATCTATTTTTGTAATGCATAGAATAAAATTGCACTTTATACACACACACACACACACACATATATATATATATATATATATATATATATATATATACAGTAAACCTCCTGTATTCGCATTATCATGATTCGCGGACTCACGTATTTGCAGATTTCTCTGTGGAACTTATCTACCCATTATTTGCGGAAAATTCGCCCATTCACTGTATTTTTCAAGGAGAAGTATTCGCTAATTACTGTATTTTCATATAATTTTCATGACTAAATGCACTTTCTGTGATAAAACTATTAAAATACTCAGGTATAAGCATTTTTAAAAGGTTTTTCTTGTGTTTAAACTGTGAGAGGGTGCAAAAGACAGAGCAGGTAGACATTGACTGCTAGTTTATTAAGGGAGCAGGCCACTTACAAAGCGACGTGCGGACATCAGCACAAAGACATACAAGGACATACAGGTGACCCGAGGTCAATTGTTCTCAATGTGAAATAGGACAGGTAAATACATATAACGTGACAAAATTAACAGATTAGACACAATAATGCTCTGACACATGTACAGTACAAACGGGCACGAATGAGTAAGTAATAAATGCACATTTACATAAATAAAACATGGCTAGGTCTCCCGACCTAAGGTCACAGTAGAAGGCACCATAGAAAACGGGAGGTTCACTAGAGAAAACCTGCTGAGCGGGGACTTTACAATACTCCCCCCCAAGACGTAAGTAATGTCTGATTAAAGCAAGTATCAGCTGGGGCACTGGAGAGTGCTGCAGCTCCTCGATGTCAGCTGGGGGTGCGGTGCGTGCGGGAGTGGTTGGCTGTGGCGCTGCCTGAGTCCGGGGCCTTACGGGGGCAGCCACACGAATGTCTTGTGGGTGGCATGGGCTGCAGGGGCGACATCTCCTGCGGAGCGCGCTGAGGGGTGTCGCCGATGTCTTCCTCCAACAGTGCGGGCTTGAGGCGATCTATTGACACCCAGTCAGTCGTTCTTCCTATGGATGGCCAGCCAGAATGTTTTTTTGTTTCTCTCCAGCACGAGGAAGGGGCCCCTGTAGGGCCTGGTTACGGGCGGGCGGACGGCATCGTTCCTGATGAAGACGTGGGTGGTGGAGGACAGACTAGGGGGCGTGAGAGGCGACGTCCTGTCAGTATACGTCCGCTGGCAGGGGTGAACTTTCCGATCGTGTCATGGAGCCTCTGTACTGTCAGGTTGTGGCAATACCCTATGATGAGTTCACCCGGGACTACGAGAGACTCCCTGTAGACTTTTTCTGCTGAGGATGGGTCGCCGTTGGCTATGAGGGCGGTCCTCAGCCCGAGGAGGACCCAGGGCAGCTGGTACTTCCAATTCTCGGCGTCGCAGCGGGCCATGAGGGACGCCTTCAGGGACCTGTGGAACCTTTCCACCAATCCGTTGGCCGCGGGGTTGTAGGTGGTGGTGCTGTGGTGAGTGGTCCCCAGCAGGTGTGCCAGGGTGTTCCACAGCTCGGACAGGAAGGCTGGGCCCCTGTCTGTTGTTATATGGTCCGGGACACCGAACCGGCTGATCCAGCTGGAGAGGAGGGCCTTGGCGCATGCACTGGTGGTGGCTTCTTCCATGGGCGTCGCTTCGGGCCACCTGGTGGAGCGGTCGACAACTGTCAGGAGATACCTGGCCCACCTGATGGGGGAAGGGGGGCACCTCCCACGTCGACATGGATGTGTCCGAAGTGCCTCCCCGGCTGGGGGGAAGTCACCCACCCCCGACTCGGTGTGGCACCCTAGTTTGCTGGTCTGGCACTGGATGCACTGCGTCGCCCAGGTCATCATGTCCTTCCGGATGCCGTGCCAGATGAACTTCTCTGGCAGCAGCTTGGCCGTCGTCCTTTCAGAGGGGTGGGACAGCCCGTAGATGATGTCGAACACCAGACAGCGGCGGGAGGCGGGTACCAAGGGGCGGGGGTGGCTGGTGCTTACGTCGCACAGCAGTGATGGACCCCCAGGGGCGAGGGGCAAGTCCTTCCACTTGAGCAACGTTATGGCAGTGCGGTAGGCTGGAACCTCTGGGTTGGTGGCCTGCTCCAGGTCAAGGTCCTCGTAGTCGATCCTGAGCTGCACTGCATTGAGCTCGATCCTCGAGAGGGCGTCTGCTGCAGGGTTCTTCCTGCCAGGGAGGTACTTGATGGTGCAGGTGAACTCCGTGATGGCCGCAAGGTGCTGCTGCTGCCTGGAGGACCATGCATCCCCCTGCTTTGTGAAGGCATGGACCAGCGGCTGGTGGTCTGTCCAAACTGTGAAGGGCATGCACTCCAGGAGGAACTTGAAGTGGCGTACCACCTAGTACACTGCGCAGAGTTCTCTGTTGAAGGTGCTGTAGCGGGACTTGGTGGGGCTGAACTTCCTGCTGAAGAAGGCAATGGGCCGGGGGGCTCCGGTGACGACATGCTCCAGGACAGACCCACAGGCGACGTTGCTGGCATCCGTCGTCAGTTGGAGGGGGGCGTTGGGGTCCTGGTGGGCCAAGGTGGTTGCCTCGGCGAGGGCGGTCTTCATCAGGGAGAAGGCCTGCTGCTGGTCGGGGCCCCACACTAAGGTCTTCGGAAGGCCCTTCAGGATCTCTGTCAGGGGGGCCATGGTGTGTGCGACCCCGGGGATGAATCTCCTGTAATAGGTGACCATCCCGAGGAATTCCTGTACGGCCCTGATGGAGGTAGGGGTGGGGAACCTGGCAACGGCTGCGACCTTCGATGCAAGTGGACGGACGCCTCCCGGTGATATCTCATGGCCCAGGAAGTCAACTCTTTCGACGCCGAAGGTGCATTTGTTGAACCTGACGATGAGTCCGTTCTCCTGCAGGCGCTGCAGGACCTTTTGAATGTGCCGCAGGTGTTCTTTGTGGCATCTGGAAAAAATTAAAATGTCGTCTACGTAACAGACGCAGAAGTTCTGGTCCCCCAGGATGCTGTCCATCAGTCTCTGGAAGGTCGCCCCTGTGTTCCTCAGGCCGAAGAAGGAGAAGGCGAAGACGTAAGATCCGAAGGGCGTGATGATGGTGGTTTTGGGGATGTCCTCTGGAGCTACTGGTACCTGGAAGTAGGATTTTAAAAGATTCAATTTAGAAAATATCTTGGCCCCGTGGAAAGAGGCCGTGAGGTCTTGCATGCTTGGGAGAGGGTAGTGATCTGGTTCTATGACGAGGTTGAGCCGCCTACAGTCGCCGCAAGGTCTCCAGGAGCAATCCGGTTTCTGCACCATGTGGAGGAGGGAGGCCCACGGGCTGGAGGCCTTCCTGCATATGCCCATGCACTCCATCTTGGCAAAAGTGTCCTTGGCCTCCTGAAGGCGCCGAGGGGTAAGCCTCCGGAAATTTGTGTGCATCGAGGGGCCCTTTGTCTTGATGTGGTGGTAAACTCCGTGTTTGGCGGGGCCCCGGGCACCTGACGCAGTTAGGGCTTGAATACCTTGGGGAACTCCTTCAGAAGTGAGACGTACTGGTGCGGGGCGACAGAACAGACTGTGGGCACGCTGGGGCCCATCGCCAGGGGAAGGGACTGGCAGGATTCGGTGTCCAGCAGGCGCTTGCGGCTGACGTCGACTGCCAGACTGAAGTGGGCCAGGAAGTCCGCACCCAGGAGTGGGGTTCTTACGTCTGCAATGATGAAACTCCACTTGTACCTCCGGCCAAGGATGGAGACTGACAGGAGTTTGGCGCCATATGAGAGGATGGGGGACCCGTTGGCGACCGTCAGGGAGGCAGCCAGGTCCAACGGGTGTTTGTGGTCCTCTCTGGATGGCGGGAATACTGAAACACTGAGCGTATGGCCCCAGCGTTGATCAGCATCATCCTGCTGGAGATGGTGTCGTGGATGTAAAAACCTACTGGTGCTGGGCTCCTAGGTGCTTCTGCTGCCACGGCGGCCTGTGCTGTTGGCCGCTGCCACCCCCATTTTTTGGACGGCCGAAAGGGCAGGGGAGCTCACAGTTCCAGGCATCCTTGTCGTACCGCTGGTAGCAGTGGCAAGGTCCCTGCAATTGCTTCTTCTGGTGATGGGTTGGCCGCCCTCTGATGACGGCGTTTACCTCCTCCCCTGCGGTTTCCTCCGGCTGGAGGGAGCTGATGGGATGTGCGGGCGTGGATGCCCGCTTCGCTGCCCTTGTGGAGTCCGTCAGCTGCTGTGCCGTTTTGATCAGGTCCTCAAGGGGGAGGGTGTAAGGCTCTAGGATCTGGGTCCGAACCTCTGGGAGGAGCTGATGGAGGAAGATCTCCCTCGACAGGCTTATCTCCGTGTGCCTGCCGCTGCTGTCCGTCCCAGGTAGGATGAGCAGGTCTTGGATGACATTCCATTAATATGTTATTTCACTTACAGAATCCATTTAGCATACTGTATTATTATTTGGATCTGTTATCATTGTAATATGCATAAAAAACCTGATTGTCCCACATTTGTAATGTTTACTTTCTGAGAATCAGCTGATTGAAGCTGTTCACTACTACAAAAAGAATTAGGAAGGTAATTTTTTAGTTGCTAAAAGAAACAAATTTATTAATGAATTATTATTTTTAATTCTGTACATAAAAGTTATGATACAGTAATTCATATTCATTGAGAGAGAGAGAGAGAGAGAGAGAGAGAGAGAGAGAGAGAGAGAGAGAGAGAGAGAGAGAGAGAGAGAGAGAGAGAGAGAGAGAGAGAGAGAGAGAGACCTTACAGACCTTACAGACCTTACAATTCATTCGGGTTGCCCCAGGTCCCTCAGTGTGAGGCACCTTTGATGTCTACCAGAGAGTTGCTAACGCATCTTCAGGTATATTTTGCATCTTCCAGTCTTGGATGGTCTGGGATGCATCTTAGATATTTGTCGAGCTTATTCTTAAACACATCTACGCTCACTCCTGTTATGTTCCTCAGATGAGCTGGTAGCGCATTGAATAGACGCTGCATTATCGATGCTGGTGCGTGGTGGATTAATGTCCTGTGTGCTTTCCTTAATTTTCCTGGTATAGTTTTTGGCACTATTAATCTACCTCTGCTTGCTCTTTTTGATAATTTTAGTTCCATGATGTTTTCGGTAATTCCTTCTATCTGTTTCCATGCTTGAATTACCATGTAGCGTTCTCTTCTCCTTTCAAGACTATATAAATTTAAGAATTGTAGTCTTTCCCAGTAGTCAAGGTCCTTAACTTCTTCTATTCTAGCTGTAAATGACCTTTGTACACTCTATTTGTGCAATATCCTTTTGGTAGTGTGGGTACCATATTATATTGCAATATTCAAGTGGACTACGTACGTACGTTTTATAAAGCATAATCATGTGTTCAGCTTTTCTTGTTTTGAAGTGCCGGAACAACATTCCCATTTTTGCTTTGCATTTTGCCAATAGAATTGCTATTTGATCATTGCATAACATATTCCTATTCAACATCACACCAAGGTCTTTAACTGCTTCCTTGTTTGTGATTGTCTCATTATTAGGTCCTTTATATGCATATAGCATTCCTACTTTATCACCATAGTTCATTGATTCAAATTTATCAGAGTTAAATACCATCCTATTTATCTCTGCCCATTTATATATTTTGTTTAGGTCTCTTTGTAGCGAGTTCCTATCTTCATCACAAGCAATTTCTCTACTTATTCTTGTGTCATCTGCGAAACTTCTTACTACTGAGTCCTTAACATTACTGTCTATGTCTGCAATCATAATCACAAACAGCAATGCAGCTAACATCGTACCCTGTGGTACACCGGATATTACCGTAGCTTCATCCGATTTCTCATCGTTTGCAATCACTATCTGTTTTCTATTTTGCAAAAATTCTTTTATCCATCTTCCTACTTTGTCAACAATGTTATGTTTTCTAATTTTTTTCGCTAATATATTATGATCTACCTTGTCAAAAGCTTTTGCAAAGTCTAGGTAAACCACATCTGTATCTTTTTCATTTATCATATTTTTATATATGCTTTCATGGTGGACTAACAGTTGGGTTTGTGTACTTTTTCCGGGTACAAAACCATGTTGTCCTATATTGAACAATCTATTTTTCATTAAATGTTTCATTATATTTTTTTTCATTACCCTTTCATATACTTTCATAATATGAGATGTCAGACTCACAGGCCTATAATTACTTGCCTCTAGTCTTGAACCACTTTTGAAAGTAGGAGTAATATATGCTAATTTATGCTCCTCATAAATCTTGCCTGTATCTATACTTTGTCTTAATAATATTGCTAGCAGCTTTGCGATTGAATGAACCACTTTCTTTAACAATATGGCAGGTACTCCATCTGGTCCTGCTGCTGATCCATTTTTTATTTCATTAATAGCCTGCACAATATCGGCTTCTGTAATATCTATATCTGATAAGTATTCAGTATTTTCATCTCTTATTTCTGTATCATTATCTTCATTGTCAATTCTAGGTGTAAATTCACTCTTATATCTTTCTGCTAATATGTTACATATTTCCTTTTTTTCATTCGTTAATCGCCCTTCAATTCTTAGAGGGCCTATTTCTACTCTTATTTTATTCATCTTTTTTGCATATGAATAAAAAATGTTTGGGTTTTGCTTGATATTTTGTAGTGTCATTTCTTCTAGGTTCCATTTTTCATTTTCTTTTGATTGTATAATCTTTTGTTCTGCATTTTCTATCTTACTTTTTAGTTCCATCACTTTCCATGCATTCTTTTCTTTTGCAAGAGCTTTTTTCCACTTTCTAATTTTCTGGAACAAGATCCTTCTGTCTCTTGGAATTCGTGACTGATGCTTACTTTTTTTCTTCGGTATATATTTTTCCACTATTTCCTCTAATATTTTATATAATATATCGGTATTTACCTGTATATCATCACTTACAAATATGTTTTCCCATTCTTTGTTTAATTCTTCATTTATTTTTGACCAATTTATATTCTTACTATAGAAATTGTATTTTCCATATCCTTCCCATTTTTTCGTCTCTTGCTTTTCTTTGTTTTCGTATGTTCTGGAACGGACTGTTAGTTCTATGACATTATGGTCCGAAATACTCGTGTTATATACTATTATTTCTTTAACATAGTTCACCTCATTCACAAATACTAGGTCTAAAATATTATCCTTTCTTGTTGGTAGGTGATTTATTTGCTGAATGTTATGTTCTAGTAGCATATCTAATAGCTTTTCAAATTGCCTCTTATCTTCTGCACTACTATTGCTCTCTTTTTTATATGTATAAATACAACCACAGTCTCCTATTCGTTCTTTCCATTCTACAAAAGGAAAGTTAAAGTCTCCGGTTAGGAGTATAATCCAGTCCTTGTGATTTCTACATATTTCATCCAATTTTTCAATTATTATGTCAAACTCTTTAGTATTAGGGGGTCTATATATTACAATGTTCACTAATTTTTCAGATTCAAATTCTACCGCTATTAATTCACATTCTGTTACTATATTTCTCACAGATTTTTCCTTGATTGGCATCTCTCCCATATATCGCGGTTCCCCCTTGATTTCTATTTTTTCTATCTGATCTATAAGTTTGGAAACCCTTTATCTGGTCATCATTACCAGTCTCTTGGGAATACCAGGTTTCACTTATATTCAATATTTCTATTTTTTCATTTTGGGTTAGTTCTTCTAAGAACTCTATCTTTCTTTTTGAGTTACTCGAAACTAGACCCTGCGCGTTCATCACTATGATGGTTTGCATATTATCTCCATTATCTAATATGGGTAATAATAAGGATTTTCCCATGTCTCTTTCCTGTTCTGATATGTTGATCTTTTTTTCATTTCCAGAAATTCGTACATTAAAAATCCAACTTTTCCATTATATTTGTTCTTCCAGCTTCATATTTATTCACTTTGTGCATAAACCTGCACTTATCTCCATATCTGCACCATCCCCTTGCATCATAGATACATTGCTTGTTCCTTGTGCTATATCTAGGTGCTGATGGCTCATATCGTGGTGCTGACTTTTCATAATGTGTTGTTGGCTTGCTTTTTGCCTTCATCACATGATCTTTGTTCTTTTCTTTATTTGTTTCATTTTTACCTTGGTTTTTTATATGTATTTGATTTTGATTTTGGTCTTTCATGGCTACAGGATGCATGTACCTACATTTCTTATTAAACCTACATCCATTTCCTTCTTTCCAGTTTCTACATATTTTTGGATGTAGATCTCTGCATTCCTCTTCATAGCCATCTAGATATGCACATTTGCCATAGATCTCATAATTGTGACATATCTTGGGATGTTTGTAATAACATCTTTCACCAAACCTGCAATTCCCTCTTTTCAAAAGGGTGCATACTGTGTCTTTCTTTTCTTTTTTTTTTCTTGTTCATTCCCCTCAGTATGGAGATCCGGGTACAACCTCTTTGGGATTTTATTTTGATTTATCAGGTCATAATTTATTTCTTCATATGTATGTTGCTGTATTGCCTCATATGTAGAATCTATGAGTTTCTCTGCATCCATACTATTATCCTGTTCTTTGTTTTCATTAATCTTTTCTCTCTCTTCAGTCTTATTTTCTTCTCTATTTTCCTCTTCTTCCTCTTCTTCATCTTCTTTATCCTCCACAATCTGTACATTAAGTCTTGATTTAATGACCTTGTCTATCCATACTAGACATGTTGAGCAAAATATTTTTGTGTCCTTATTTCTATTTTGCTCAACTTCAGCACATGACGGGTGTGTCGGTACGTGGCAAGCATAGCATTTCCTAATCAGGTTTTGTGGATTTACAATGCTATACCACACTCTACATAGTTTACATGCTTTAGGCATCCGTTTGCCTATTGCATCAATCAATATATTCACTAATTCCACCTTACTTATTTTCTTTGATGGAATGTGTTGATTTTTGTAGATTTTCTTTATAAGTCTTTTGATAACTTGAACTTTCATTGGTATCCCTTCTATTATTTTCATTATATTTTCTACAGATTTGCTCCAGTTTGAAGGATCGTATCCTTTCAATATGTCTGTGAATGTTTTCACATCTTTTTGGTCAATGTTGCAATTCATCTCCACGATCAGCAAACCAAGTTCCCTTCCTGCCAATTCATCATATTGAATATCTCCGATGCAAGCTAGATTTCTCCACCTTTTGCCACTGTTGGCTGATTCCTCCATGATTTTCTGATTTTATTAATTCACTCGTAGACAACTTCTTAGACGGTTTTTTGCTCTAATCTGATATTAAGCTAATCACCGATAGTTCACGAACACTTTTAGCTATATTTCATTCGCTAATTGTATGTAAGACGCGTATTATCGGGTAGATTATCCAGACCATGAACGATTACGTCTCACCGAGAGAATGTCACATCACAGAGAGAGAGAGAGAGAGAGAGAGAGAGAGAGAGAGAGAGAGAGAGAGAGAGAGAGAGAGAGAGAGAGAGAGAGAGAGAGAAAGAGAGAGAGAGAGCATTTACATTTACTACATATAAACAAAGTCTTGGCATAATAGCTTGGGACAAGACTAAGACTTGACTTGACAAGCTGGGTTTGAGAGAGTAAACAGTAACCTTGAGTTGCTAACATATGAAATTCGGATTTTAAATACTTTTAAGGTGATTAGAGATGAAACATCAACAATGATAAAATATCCTCTTGTGTACTGTTATATGTGTGATAATCATATAGTCAACTACTTAACTTGTAATGAAGCACAGTTCAATAAATCAGGAAAAGAAAAAATATGGCAACATGTAAATAAAGTTTTATTGAAATTTTGCCGCTTTTCATGAGAGAGAGAGAGAGAGAGAGAGAGAGAGAGAGAGAGAGAGAGAGAGAGAGAGAGAGAGAGAGAGAGAGAGAGAGAGAGAGAGAGAGAGAGATGTGTTTATGTACATTGGTATGCTGTTTTGTGGTTTTGAGGGATTTTAATTTAGCATTTCACATATTTTTTGCTGTTTACAGTCATATCAATATTTGAAAATTAGCAAATCATTTTTTATCATAAAAAAATGTATTTAGTCATGAGAATAAAAACTTTAGCCTAGAAAATGCTTATTTTACCACAAAAATAAAAATAATAAATACCACAAAACCCTGCGATATGGCAAAAACCCCATGGTACAGATTTATAAATGTCAAATTAAAAAATCCACAATGCAGTGAGACCACGATAAGTGAACCACGATATGGCGAGGGACGAGTATATATATATATATATATATATATATATATATATATATATATATATATATATACAGTATATATATATATATATATATATATATATATATATATATATATATATATATATATATATATATATTATAAGGTGTTATAATATATAAAACCATTCTACAAGTGTAATATGCATCTCTGTGAAAATTTTCATGTTTTGTTTACAGATTCGTCATTTGTTGTGAGGTATTGATTTTAAAATGTCTTTTTCTTACAGATAAATTGTGTCTCATGTGATTTTAAAGTGTCTTGATGTTTTTTCCATTTGTTTAATATATTGTGCAGTATATTAAAATGTATACTGGGTGTTATGAACTCAAATTGTTAGCATGCTGTAGAGAGGGAGAGATATATTTTTGAACCATTTTCACTTACCCGCTTCCTGTATTTACACAAGTGTTTGGAGAAATGCAAGGGCCTCTTTGGTTATCGTTGACAAGTTGACAGCTATCGGCAAAATGCTTGTTATATGTTTATCATGTTTGCCTATTCTGAATTTATTATCTTGGCCTATGTCTATTATGTTTCCATAATCTTGAGTAGAAAGAATGAGGAACAGAGGTAGATGAAGTTGATATGCTGACAGTGAGCTAGTTTTGGTTGCAAATCGCTTCTTTCTGTTTGCTCAGGTGGTTTGAGTGACCGGATGGTGTCAATCATTGATAAGAGCTCTGGCATATTTCCTTCTGAGCCTTAGAATTCCCTGTAAGTATACCGTACATGTATACCTGTATCTATAATGTATGTACACTTTATGTATCGTGTATTCTGGGAGGGCTTGAAGATAAAAGAGGAGTGCTGAATGAGAAACACTTAGTTAGCCAAAGGGGTTGCTGGCAGTAGGATCTCTCTCTCTCTCTCTCTCTCTCTCTCTCTCTCTCTCTCTCTCTCTCTCTCTCTCTCTCTCTCTCTCTCTCTCTCTCCAAAGGGGTTGCTGGCAGTGGGATCTCTCTTTCTCTCTCTCTCTCAATTACTGTTATACTGGTTGCTCTCCTGTTTGTAAAAGTTTTGTTAAATTCACCCAAGAAGTGTATACATTTTGTAAGAGTGATCTAAGGTATTTATATTGTGCAAGCATTGTGGAAAGTGTATAATGGTGTACCATTTGTAAAAGGTAATGTGATGTTTACTGGTTTTTATTATGTTAAGAGATAAAGTGATGCTTTAAGTAAAAGAGTTATTATTTTACTAAGAGGTGAGTGTACTCTTTAAAAGTGAATACTTGTGTTGATCTTTATTATCAATGTTTTAGTTGTTCAGATTTGTGTCTACAACTTGAGTGAGTTCTAATGTGTCTTGCTGCTAATTATATATCATTGTGTATACCACTGTGACTTGGCAGTGTTGTCTTTGAGAAAGTCTTAGGAAGATGTGAGTTTAACCTTTTTTTTAAGAGTGAAGGTAATCTTTTGAAAGATTGATATAATCTTTAAACATATTTTTGTCTTAGTGAAATTGCTGTTGGTATATTTCCATTTTTGCATATTTCATTCTTATATGTCTGTGAAATCATATTACTATAATTTTATAATTACTGTGTTACAAAGTTTTGTGTTGGTGATTACTTAGCATTTTGTTTGTGCATACTTATTATTGAGATTTCAGAAAATATTTATGTGGATTCCAGTCAGTAATATTTTGGTGAACAGTTGTGTGGAGTTTAATTAATCAGGTATATGCTTAAAACTTGAGTGATAGCTAATGGTTTGAATCTTACTTAACCAACTGCTTTCTTAATAAAGTAAAGTTTTGTGAATTAAACTTGATTAAGAAATACTTAAATCTTACACTGTTATCAATTAATAGTAAATATTTTTGAGATTGTGAACTCTGCAAATAACTTTTGAACTTAGAAATAAACCTGTTTGTTTAAAGTCTTAAAAGCTCAGCGTTTCATTTTGACCACCAGTAATTAGAGAAATTAATGAATGTGTACAAGGTAAGTGATAATATGTCTGTTTGTTCACCTGAGACTTATCTAGGTAAAATAGAACCAGAGAAACAGTTAACCCTTAAACGCCGAGCCTCTATTTACAAAAGTGTCTGTTGTATGCCGGCAGCGTTCGGGAGTTAGCGCCGAAGCGGAAAAAAAGTTTTTTTAAAAAAAAATCACAGCACGCTTAATTTTTAAGATTAAGAGCTCATTTTTGGCTCCTTTTTTGTCATTGCCTGAAGTTTAGTATGCAACCATCAGAAATGAAAAAAAATATCATTATCATATATAAATATTGGAATATATGACAGCACAAAAAAAAAAATTTCATATATAATTGTATACAAATCGCGCTGTGAGCAAAACGGTTACAGCTAAGGAGTTATTTTTTTTCGTTGTATTGTACACTAAATTGTGATGATTTTGGTATATAACAAATTGTAAAACGATCAAAGCAACACACAGAAAATATTATCACAAAATGATGCAAGAATTCGTAACGCGCGGACGTAAAAACAAGTTTTTTTCAAAAATTCACCAGAAATCGAAATATTGTGCTAGAGACTTCCCATTTGTTGCAAAATGAAGGTAATTGATTGAATATTACTAGACTGTAACTCTTTTAGCTTACAATTGCAGTTTTCGACCAAAGGTCGAATTTTTTCTATTTATCGTGATTTATATTAAAATATTTCAAAACTGATAAAAGCCACAACCATGAGTTATTTTTTGTTGTATTCTACATGATGTTGCGCACATTTTCATGTATAAAACTTTATGTAACGACTAATATAAAACGGTGCAAAAATTACAACAAGGTGACTAAAGAAATTATGATTTTTTCAGCCGAGTTACCGCGCGCCGAGGGAAGGAAAAAGTTTTTTCAAAAATTCACCATGAATCGAAGTATTGTGCTAGAGACTTCCCGTTTGTTGCAAAATGAAGGTAAATGATTGAATGTTACTAGAATGTAAGAGTTTTAGCTTACAATTGCATTTTTCGACCATTTCGGTTGAGTCAAAGTAAACTGGGGACTGCCTGTATATACATTGTAATGAACCAGCCATGGTTCCCCAGGTTCCAAAAACCAAAACAAAAGCATGGGACTGGATAGACTAGCAAAAGCAATGCCAAACCAAGGAGAAAGGGCTACAACAAAACCATCAAGACAGCCTGAGGACTAATTTATTACATTACATTATATACATATTTAAAAGTGAGTCAGGTTGGCATTAAACAAATCATAAATAATAAAGGAGTCCGTTAATTAGATGTAGTAAAACCAAAGTTACACTACGAAAGACCATCACATTAAATTAACAAAACAGTAAGCATTATGAGTGAACAACACTTTGGCCACATCATAAAATATAAACAAAACAGATAGCATAAACAATATGATCAAGCAGCATCAAACATAATACAAAAGTAATAGCATAAATAATTAAGCAACACAAACATGATCATGAAGAATAATAAAGCAGCATAAATAATACCAGTACAACCTCGTGCAGCACAAAAACACAACAGACAATCTTCGTAGAGATGTCAAGACCAAACATCAAAGGTCAAAGAGGATGAACACCATCAGACAACTGCTGCGCAATCATCGAAACAGGCCATAACTGTTAACAGGAACAGATCCAGAAACACAGATCACGACAGAGTCATTCTGGCAGCAGATCTGCTGCCCAACAGGAATGACTTTGCTTTACTGACCATCCTCAAGCTGCAGAGGACAACAGGTAACTAACCTGCTGTTTCTAAAACTCCAAGCTGCTATGCTGTCGAGAATTGACTCGCTACTATTCCAAACCTGACTGACGCTATGAAAATAAAAGTGACGGATGTCAACTAAGCCTACAGAAACACAAGCACCACTGGGTAAGGAGACAGCACCCAAAACAAGGGAACGATCTGTGAATGACTGTTAAAAAAAAAAACCCTCTAAACCTCACGCCTCCTTACCCAGCAGAAAAAAAATTGCACAAATTTTTTTTTTTTTGCATTTTTCCCCAAAGCTGCCACACACCCTCTGGCCAAAACAGAACCAAACCTGGCCAAAGGTCACCACTGTACTTCGTGATGAACAATGGAACATGAAAGTAAACACCCACTGTAACCTCACTCATTCCCTCCTGGCCAAAATAAGAAAGTTCAGCTCCGCCCAAAATGGCAGAGGCAATGTAGTAAACATCTCTTTCTACTTGCACTGGATGAGTGAAATAAACATGGAAAGTGTTTGATGATCCATCTGAGAAAAACTTTGAAGTACTCTCTGCCAATACCTCACCATATTTTTTCAGCTCTATTCTGACATTGTAATCAGCAGCACCAGTGGACGAGCCATAACGGCCATATCCTACAACAAATATCCACTTATCCACCATGAAATTTATGGAGTCCACCCATCCTCTATATCGCCACTGATTACTTCTGTAAGCTGAGGACTGAAATCTGTGACACATCTGCTTTTTTTTATTTCTTTAACTTAATTACATTGTTACATACATATAACAAGTGAGTCACGTTTGGCATTAAACAAATCACAAATAATAAATGAGTCCATTAATTAGATGTAGTAAAACCAAAGTTACAAGACAAAAGACCATCACATTAAATTAACAAAACAGTAAGCGTTAAGAGTGAACAGCACTTTAGCTACATCACAAAATGTAAACAAAACAGACAGCATAAACAATATGATCAAGCAGCATCAAACATAATACAAAAGTAATAGCATAAATAATTAAGCAACACACATGATCATGAAGAATAATAAAGCAGCATAATAATACCAATACAACAGTATAAATAATACCAGTACAACCTCGTGCAGCACAAAAACACAACAGACAATCTTTGTAGAGAGGTCAAGACCAAACATCAAAGGTCAAAGAGGATGAACACCATTAGACAACTGCTGTGCAATCATCAAAACAGTCCATGACTGTTAACAGGAACAGATCCAAAAACACACATGATCACGACAGAGTCAATCTGGCAGCAGATCTGCTGCCCAACGGGAACGACTTTGCTCCACTGACGGCCATGGTTTGGCCATCAAACCATCCCCAAGCTGCAGAGAACAACAGGTAACTACCTGCTGTTTCTAAAACTCCAAGCTGCTATGCTGTTGAGAACCTGACTTGCTGCTATTCCAAACCTGACTGACGCTATGAAAATAAAAGTGACGGATGTCAACTAAGCCTACAGAAAAACAAGCACCACCGGGTAAGGAGACAACATCCAAAACAAGGGAACAATCTGCAAATGATTGTTCTAAAAAAAAAAAACTCTACACCTCACAACATATACTGCTGCATCTTCCCAAGCATCCAAGCTATCAAAAAATCAATTTAAAGCTGAGAAGTAAAAATACAGTGCACTGCTTAGCAATGCCTGACAAGGAATGGCGAAAGGAATATTGGCCCCTCCTTAAAACCCGTTAACCCTTAAACGCCGACTGGATGTATCGTAAGTCGACTAAAATTGTTTGTCGGGTGATGAGCGGCTTACCGTACGTCGACTACAAAAAATTTCAACCTTCAGTCAACTTTGACTCGACCGAAATGGTCGAAAAACGCAATTGTAAGCTAAAAACCCTTACATTCTAGTAATATTCAATCATTTACCTTCATTTTGCCACAAATTGGAAGTCTCTAGCACAATATTTTGATTTATGGTGAATTTTTGAAAAAAACGTTTTCCTTACGTCCGTGCGGTAACTCGGCCGAAAATTTCAGAAATTCTTTCGTCATTTTGTCGTAATTTTTGCACCGTTTTATATTAGCCGTTACATAAAGTTTTATATATGAAAATGTGCGCAATTTCATGTAAAATACAACAAAAAACAACTCATGGTTGTAGCTTATATCAGTTTGGAAATATTTTCATATAAATCACGATAAGGGCCAAAATTTCAACCTTCGGTCAACTTTGACTCGACCGAAATGGTTAAAAAACTCAATTGTAAGCTAAAACTCTTACATTCTAGTAATATTCAATCATTTACCTTCATTTTGCAACAAATTGGAAGTCTCTAGCACAACATTTCGATTTATGGTGAATTTTTGAAAAAACCTTTTCCTTATGTCCTCGCTGTAACTCTGCCGAACATCTCAGAAATTCTTTCGTCACTTTGTCGTAATGTTTGCACTGTTTTATATTAGTCATTACATAAAGTTTTATATACGAAAATGTGCGAAATTTCATGTAGAATACAACAAAAAACAACTCATGGTTGTAGCTTCTATCAGTTTTGAAATATTTTCATATAAATCATGATAAGTGCCAAAATTTCAACCTTCGGTCAACTTTGACTCGACCATTTCATAATATTCAATCATTGACCTTCATTCTGCAACAAATTGGAAGTCCCAGCACAATATTTTGATTTACGGTGAAATTTTGAAAAAAACTTTTTCCTTATGTCCGTGCGCGGTAACTCGGCCGAACATCTCAGAAATTCTTTCATCACTTTGTCATAATATTTGCACCGTTTTATATTAGTCGTTACATAGAGTTTCATATATGAAAATGTGCGCTATTTAATGTAGAATAAAAAAAAAAAAATAACTCATGGTTGTAGCTTCTATCAGTTTTGAAATATTTTCATATAAATCACGATAAGTGCCAAAATTTCAACCTTCGGTCAACTTTGACTTGACCGAAATGGTCGAAAAATGCAATTGTAAGCTAAAACTCTTACATTCAAGTAATATTCAATCATTTACTTTCATTTTGCAAAAAATTGGAAGTCTTGAGCACAACATTTCGATTTATGGTGAATTTTTGAAAAAAACTTTTTCCTTATGTCCGCGCGGTAACTCGGCCGAACATCTCAGAAATTCTTTCGTCACTTTGTCGTAATGTTTGCACCGTTTTATATTAGTCGTCACATAAAGTTTTATATATGAAAATGTGCGCAATTTCATGTAGAATACAACAATAAATAAATCATGGTTGTAGCTTTTATCAGTTTTGAAATATTTTCATATAAATCACGATAAATAGAAAAAATTCAACCTTCGGTCAACTTTAACTCGACCGAAATGGTCGAAAATTGCAATTGTAAGCTAAAACACTTACAGTCTAGTAATATTCAATCAATTGCCTTCATTTTGCAACAAATGGGAAGTCCTAGGACAATATTTCAATTTATAGTGAATTTTTGAAACTTTTTTTTTACGTCCTCGCATTACAAATTCATGCATCATTTTGTGATAATATTTTCTCTATGTTGCTTTGATCGCTTTACAATTTGTTATATACCAAAATCATCGCAATTTAGTGTACAATACAGCAAAAAAAAAAAAACTCATTAGCTTTAACCGTTTTGCTCACAGCACGATTTGTATACAATTATATATGAAATTTTTTTTGCACTGTCATATATTTCAATATTTACATATGATAATTATATTTTTTTTCATTTCTGATGGTTGCATACTAAACTTCAGGCAATGTCAAAAAAAAGGAGCCAAAAATGAACTCTTAATCTTAAAAACTAAGTGTGCTGTGATTTTTTGAAAAAATATTTTTTTCCGCTTCGGCGCTAACTCCCGAACGCCGCCGGAATACGGCAGACACTTTCGTAAATAGAGGCTCTGCGTTTAAGGGTTAATTGCACTCTGTTTACCTCTACCCACTTTCTCTTTTTGAACATGTGACTGTGGGAAGCCTTTGTTTAAGGACACGAGGCTGTGAGGAGATTATGCCTGGCCAAAGATGGAATAGAGCTGGCGATGTGGATTGAGAGAGAAATAAAAACACCTGGAATTGGCTCACCATGCCATGACCCAGATTCAAATGATGAGTGTGCATACAGGAAAGACACTAACCCCATCTGCACAGGGAAGCATCATAATACCTGACCTGAGGTCTTAAGAGGCCTGACCAAAGGAACAAGAAGAGAGACATCTGGACGTGAGCAAGTCACCATCCTCCCTTTTCATTCCCGCCTCCCTCAGAACCACCATGCCCCTACCACGTGGTCCTATCTTGTAGGGGTCTTAGTATTCTTACCAGTGAAGCCCTTTAGCCCTCCTCTGCTGCCCTTGCCCATGCAGAAGCCACCTCTTCTATAAGGTAAAGTGATCTGTTGCAAAGGTTCTTTTCATTCAGTCACACTGTTTTAATTCTCATACTAAACTTCCTATTTCATTTCTAAGTGCCAGTATTTCCATATTAACCTTGCCTTGTAGGTGCAGTGTTACAAAAATTCCAGTGTCTGAGTAATAACATAAAATCGTGTTCAAGGCACCCTTGGTGCCCTCCGTGCACTGCCTTGTCCTATGCATATTTTACTGTGTCCTTACTGGCCTTTAATTCGAAAATATCTCCATTTACAGAGGGATCATTAGCTATGGTATTTTCCCTTGATTGTGCCTTGCCTGTCATGAGCCCACAACGCCCCTTATCAGCATTGTCACAGCAATGGATACACCTTCAAGTGTTCCTAGTTATAATTAATCTCTCAGGCCTTGCCTGCCTGCTTAGTTCATTCGGTGTTCATTTAATGTAAATATACGTAATCTTAAGCTTACCCTAAAGTGTTTGCTTACAAATGCCTTGTGAGTAGAGCCGTCAGCTCAGTTATATTCCCCCTTTTCTTTGTTTTTTATGATTTCTTGAAACAACAGTCAGATACTAGAAAATAATGAGGTAAGTAAATAAATCCTTCATTTAGAGTCTATAATTAGCTCATGATAAGCATTCCCCAAGATAAAAACCATAAAAATATATATAATTATATATATACACATTGCATATAGTATATATATACAATATATATTATTATGATTAGCAAGAATTCGCTAGCAAATTGCCTCCCCTCCCCCCCCCTCCTTTGTTGTTGTTGGTTGTTCTGTTGTGTTTCATTTACTGCCAGCCGGCCGATCGATAGACCATCTGTCTATCGACTTACAAACAAGGGTTTAAAAGATTAAAGGCGCTCCCATTTTTGATAAAGATCTTTCCTTCGAGGCAAAAGTAATCTGGCTTGGGTGTCTCTCCTACAGGCCAAAACCTCCCCTGCGGGCAGCAGGTGCAATGAGTCAAAACATCTGTGTTGGGCGCACCCCCTGCCCCATAGGAGGGGATAAAAAGCAAAAGCCCACGAGGTCTCGACACACACGCGGGCTGGAAGATATGGAATGAAGACGTCCCCAACACCTGGCCCCACCGATGCCCTTGCATCCTAACCACGTGGCCCTTTCCAAAGTATACTTCTCCTCGTGCCCTTCGACCGTATTCCTCGAGCCCACACGCCATTGCTTGGAGTTTCGAGGAGTCCCCATCGCCTTGCCCCTTTACGGAAGCCCTTGCATCTCACCACATGGAAGAAACTCGCCCTCGGAAATCGCAAGTCATCCACGGACCGCCTTCTACGCGCCCTCGGAAAATCTGCTAAGGTAAAGTGCCCTGGAAGAGCCCCATTTCAGTCACGCTTTTGTCTCGTAAAATTTGCTTAAAGAGAAAGCCAGAAATCACCCTTGTCTAATGTCCGTGCGCCTCTTGCATCGGCAGTATTAATTCTTTATTACTCCTTTGGCACCCTCAGTGCGGCTTCGAATTCATTATTCTTTTGTCTATTTTCATTACTGGCGTATAATGTGCATATCTCTCATTTCAGAGGGATCCTATTTCGTGGAAGCTTCTCGGACTGTGTCTGGAATCCCCCAGTTTCATTCAATCCCGTAGGAATCTCCTTCAGGATAGTAATCTACTTGAATTCCACTTTCCCGTACTGATATCATTTATGTAAATACACTCCTTTAAATTTGCCCACGTGTTTTACGTAATATTTCCCTCAGTAACAAGAGCCCTATGCTCGTATGAAATTCTCCTTTGTTTTCCTCTTTTTTTTACGTTTTCCTGTACCCACGAAGTCAGAATCACAAGGCTAAATTACCTTAAATTGTTGCTGCCTGTCTCACAGAGCATATTTCAAACTAAAACCACGGAAAAACGTAAAAATGGCGACCTGGCCATAGATCTCGTTTTGCAGTTGCAGTTCCCCTAGTGTTGCTTTATTGCATTTGCAACGTGCCAGATCAGCTATTAGCAAAGCTAAGCTGGGTACGAGACAATTACGAACCTTATGTGTAAAACCAGCACAGAGATCCAGAAAATTCCACGTAAGTAATGTGTTTATCTTAGCAAAACCTTTTTACAATCGTGACTGTTCTTAGGAATTAGAAATAGGGACGCATGTAATCACTGAGAGAAAAGAACCGCCGTATTAGATTCGTTAATGCATGCCTTTCAGGATAGGTAGTTAGGAAATAACCAGTGCTAACCATCCTTTGCTTCGAGGAATAGTGCGAAATTCCTCTGTGTTAAAATCCTTGCCATATTCTTGCTTCGAGGAATAGTGCGAAAGAAATTCCTCTGTGATAAATTTTACTTCGCATTTCGAATTAGCGAACTGTTATTTAGGCGCGAATAAAATTCCCACGTGGGACACGACGAAGTCAGCTTGCATTGCTGAAATTCTCTCAGTGTAGTTAGAATTCGAGTTAGGTGTTAGGAAAGCGAAATTTAAACTCCACTTATAGGGAAAATTACTAGGCCGTTGTACTGTTATCCTCTCAGACGACTGGGAAATTCTCCGGAATCCCAGACGGTATATAAATATACGGGTTCATTCACCCAGAATCTAAAAATACCTCCGGTGTTGGCCAAACGACCTGCACCCCCCACCCCCGCCCATGCCCGCGTGTGTAGCATTTTTTTTTTTTCCCCATTCATTTCCCAGCATACATTTTTCTTTGGGTTTCCCGTTAGTAATTTCTAAGTCCTAAGGGACGAATCGTAATTCCAAGTCCTAAGTGACTCCTAAAATTCTACGTCGCACGTGGCGAGAATTTCTCCAAATTCCAGTCCTCAGAGACTCCTAAAATTCTACGTTGCACGTGGCGAGAATTTCTCCAAATTCCAGTCCTCAGGGACTCCTAAATTCTACGTCGCACGTGGCGAGAATTTCTCCAAATTCAAGTCCTCAGAGACTCCTAAAATTCTACGTCGCACGTGGCGAGAATTTCTCCAAATTCCAGTCCTCAGAGACTCCTAAAATTCTACGTCGCACGTGGCGAGAATTCCCCCAAACTCCAGTCCTCAGAGACTCCTAAAATTTTACGTCGCACGTGGCGAGAATTTCTCCAAATTCCAGTCCTCAGGGACTCCTAAAATTCTACGTCGCACGTGGCGAGAATTTCTCCAAATTCCAGTCCTCAGAGACTCCTAAAATTCTACGTCGCACGTGGCGAGAATTTCTCCAAATTCCAGTCCTCAGGGACTCCTAAAATTCTACGTCGCACGTGGCGAGAATTTCTCCAAATTCCAGTCCTCAGAGACAACTAAAATTCTACGTCGCACGTGGCGAGAATTTCTCCAAATTCCAGTCCTCAGAGACTCCTAAAAAAAAAAAAAAAAAATTTCTACGTCGCACGTGGCGAGAATTTCTCATTCCTGCGGGAACCCAAAATTAAGTCCTTTTGAGACATTATATAGTGTAGTTCACACACATCTAAGCCCTTACGGGACTGATCAGTCTAGTTCATTAGAACAACTCCTTAACTTCACGCTACAGCCGGCCAAGTCCGAGCGTGACAAAATCCAACTACGTCTTCCGAGACGCATATTAGAATTCGTTCGCCAAGAACAACCACGTCTTTCCAAGACACATCCAATTTTAACAAAAAGTCTCCTCAGACTTACTAATCAACTGTCTTATTCGGACAGATCCATTCTCCTGCAGTCTGAACAATTGAGTGTTTCAGATTCCTGCAATTGAGTCTTTTCAGACAACCTGAGTCTTTTCAGACATATCATATACCCATTATTTCAAGATGGCTAATACCAGAGCCCAACAAAACTAGGATTTCAAATTCTACATGTCCGCTGGGAAGGACATGGGACTATCGGGGCAAGATCTGAGAGCATGGGTTCAAGAGCGAGTGGACGATGCCAAGGCGGAGAGAGCAAGAGAACGTGAAGAGAGAGAGAGAGAACGAGTTGCCCAAGAGCAACGAGAGGCCAAAGAACGTGAGGAGAGAGAGAGGGCAAGAATTGCCCAAGAGCAGGAGAAGGAGAGAGAACGTGAGGAGAGAGAGAGAGACAGAATCGCCCAAGAGAAAAGGGAGGAACGAGAATGGGAAGATCGAAGCGACAGCGCGCCCACGAGCTCCAGATGCTAGAACGACAGCTCGCCACCCCCCCGCCCCCTGCCGCGGGAATGAGTACCCTCAGCCAAGCTCACTCGTTCATGCCAAAATGGACAGAGTCCGAACCCGAAGTATGGCTTGAAAGGGCCGAACGAGTCCTGGAGTGCTGCGATCTCTCCCTTGTTCTCACTAAATTCCTGGGCGGAAAGGCCCTCGTTGCCTACCACGCCCTTCCCGCAGACGATCGGGGAAACTGGGAAGCCGTACGCCAAGCAGTTACGAAGGCGTACGAGATTACCCCCGAGCGGTGGAGGAGACGTTGGAGAGAGCAGCCCAGAGAAGCAGGCCAGACTTGGTCCGATTGGGCGTACCATTCGGAGCGGGCGTTGACAAAATGGCTCGATTCCGAAGGAGCCACTAACACCGCCGAGGTACTCGAGCGGTTTAAATTCGAGCATTTCCTGCGCTACGCCCCTCCTGCCCTCGCCACTCATATAGTGGAAAAAGCCCCAGCAACACTCACCGAGTGTTGCCGAATAGCAGATATGTGGGAAACTCACCACCCTCAAGAAGGATCCATGGGGCGGAAGATAAATCCCCCGTCCCTCCTCGGAGGTTCAAATTCCCACAGAAATGGGAACTCGGGCAAGCCCCTAATTTGCCATTATTGCAAGAAAACGGGGCATTCCTCCGAACAGTGCCGGAACAAGAAACCGGCTCCTCTCTCTCCCGGAAAACCGACAAATAACTCGCCTGCGCCCTCCACAGGGGCAGCGCGGAAAGACTTTAGCCAGACCTTTTGCACAGCGTGCAAGGTTTATGGCCATTCTCCCGCATGGGCGAAATGCCCACGCAATAATAAATCAACTACTCCCACCGTCGCCTTGGCCGTCACAGATCCCATGTCATTAGGCCCTCCCGTCGAAGGGCCTGTATACGTGGACCCTCCACGAGGTAGCGAGCCCGCGCGCCGAGTCACCGCTTTCGAGGACTCGGGCGCGCAAATCTCCCTCATCCGAAGGGACAGAGTTCCCTACGGAGCTATCGTCAATAGACGAAAACTCGTCACGATCGAGGGAATAAATCAATTTAAAATGATACTCCCTACGGTCCAATTGAGAGTCACAAGACCTCACCGATCCAAAATTTGCAATCTTGCAGTAGCAAGCCACCTCCCCGGAGGCTATGACGTCATCCTGGGACAGGACTTTCAGTCCCCACCGAAATCACGACAATCTAGGGGTCCACATTCCCCGAATCATTCCGCGGGCGCGAGTAATCCTCCCCCGCTTCTCCCTCAGCCAAGACTGGCGCCCCCTGGGTACCAGGAGGACGTGCAGTCCCCACCAGTGCCACCTGAGTACGATGTACAGTGGCCCCCTCGATCGGTTCCCGATCCAATTCCAGTGCCCGGCCCTGCCTCAGTGCCAGTGCCAGGGACCCAATCAGATCTCCCTTCAGGAGATGCCAAATTCCTGCCGGTGCCACTTGCATGCCCCGAGCAGGGCCAAGCTTCGTCCGTCCTGACCGACGAGCCCAAGAAACCTCTGATAGCGCCTGACGCTGCCCTAGTGCCAGCGCCAAAGCGCTACGCCGATCTCCATTCACGGGATCCAACTCAGGACCCCCTCTCTTCCCCCGGCCTGGCACCGCTACCAGCGTCGGTCAGAGAGACGGTTCCTCCCGACCACCGCGGAAGCTCACCTGCAGGTGCGGCCTCGCAACCCGTGCCTGAGCTGGTCAACGTTACCTGCGAGCCGCTCACGCCACCCCCGACCGCCTCCTCTCTGCTTCAGCCCGTCGCCGACGCAATTGCAAGTCAGGATTCTGCCATATCTCACTTGGCCGATGAACTACAAGAGCCGCGACGGATCATGGTAGAACCCGCACGGAACACTCCTGCGTCAGCTGTCGCATCAGCAGGCCCAGGTGGTACTCCGTGCTGCCCTCCGGTCGCGGGCCCTCCGGTCGCGGGCCCTCCGCTTCCCCGGCTGAGGACGACTGTCCCATTAAGAAAGGCTCGAGGCGAAATTACCACGGGCGTGGGAAATTCCAGGTAGTTTACAAAGAGCTCTAGAGCTCCCATGGCACCTGTGCCGCCATTTCATCTTTCGAAGGTCTTGGCACCCCTAATCCAGAAGGGGATGTCAGGCCCTCCTCTATCTTCTTCCGTTCCTCAGGAACTTCTATCTCTTATCACCTTCTATTAATCTTCCCTTAAATTATCCTCACAAGAGGCAATTAAATACGGGATACCATTCCCCACACAATGTATAAATCATTAAGAATAACAGAGTGAGAAGTGGCACGCCCTTGCGCCCATACCTTGGCACCGGGAGTGCGTGTCAGCCCCTCCTGAAGGAGTTGCGCCCTTCGGGTGCACTTTCCTCGCCCTGGGACTGAAGTGATAGTCCGGGCCGTAATTTATAGGCGAAGGACAATAAATTCCCGCCTAACACAATAAAACCCTCACTCTTTTTCCCTTAGTTCTTCTGCCAATATCATTTACTTTCTTTTAGTTATTTATTTATCTTTAATTTTAATGAATCGCGAGTCATAAACTCTTGCCCTTGTGATTTAAATGCCCCTTTTGTAAGCTCTGAGGGACGTGTCCCGCCGTTCATATGCGGTCAAGTTTCATTCGTAACGTCTTGGTAATTTTCCTTTTGTTATTATTATCCCTTTTCCCCCCTTCCATTCCTTCCAAGATCTCTGTTTGTCCTAAGACCCCACATCTTTTGTCTGCTCGCCCCGTCATAACATGGAGTACTCGAGTGGGCAGTGGACGCATAAAATTATCGTAGTTTAAGGTTAGCGAATTAAAACCTCGCGAATACTCTCTCCCGCACACGACTGTCAAATTCCCGGTGTGTGGGTCGTCCCTCAGCTCGCGTTGATCGATAGCTGAGCAAAGCACGTTAAAACGAAGATAAATTATCAATGCGAATTTGTATAGTCATTACAATATGGTGTAAAAGGGGATGTCATTTACAAAAATAAAGGCTGTTTTTCATTTACACAGCCTCTTCAAGGCAGATTGTACTAACCGCATGTATTTTATCTAAAATTAAGTAACCGTGTATTTTAATTCTTGAACAATAGCCTTTCTTTTCATTTGTTGGCCATAGCCTCATATACGTGGTCCTATAATCTTAATTAATTCACAATTGTTCGAGTCACATTATAAAGTTACCAGTGGGTAACCAAATCTAAAGTAATTATTCTTTTGCAAGTGTTTAAATCACTTTGCGTTCTGTTAACGAAAATTGTCCCAATGTGTTATTAAAAGTAACGTCACAGCTTCATAAAACCCTTAGGAGTAAAGTTCATTGCAAGGCAGAATGTAGAGTAACGTAAAGCATTTGCCGCTCATTCTTGAATATCGATGTACACACCCGAAGGAGGTATGTACATCATCTTGTATGGGGAGGTATTATGATTAGCAAGAATTCGCTAGCAAATTGCCTCCCCTCCCCCCCCTCCTTTGTTGTTGTTGGTTGTTCTGTTGTGTTTCATTTACTGCCAGCCGGCCGATCGATAGACCATCTGTCTATCGACTTACAAACAAGGGTTTAAAAGATTAAAGGCGCTCCCATTTTTTATAAAGATCTTTCCTTCGAGGCAAAAGTAATCTGGCTTGGGTGTCTCTCCTACAGGCCAAAACCTCCCCTGCGGGCAGCAGGTGCAATGAGTCAAAACATCTGTGTTGGGCGCACCCCCTGCCCCATAGGAGGGGATAAAAAGCAAAAGTCCATGAGGTCTCGACACACACGCGGGCTGGAAGATATGGAATGAAGACGTCCCCAACACCTGGCCCCACCGATGCCCTTGCATCCTAACCACGTGGCCCTTTCCAAAGTATACTTCTCCTCGTGCCCTTCGACTGTATTCCTCGAGCCCACACGCCATTGCTTGGAGTTTCGAGGAGTCCCCATCGCCTTGCCCCTTTACGGAAGCCCTTGCATCTCACCACGTGGAAGAAACTCGCCCTCGGAAATCGCAAGTCATCCACGGACCGCCTTCTACGCGCCCTCGGAAAATCTGCTAAGGTAAAGTGCCCTGGAAGAGCCCCATTTCAGTCACGCTTTTGTCTCGTAAAATTTGCTTAAAGAGAAAGCCAGAAATCACCCTTGTCTAATGTCCGTGCGCCTCTTGCATCGGCAGTATTAATTCTTTATTACTCCTTTGGCACCCTCAGTGCGGCTTCGAATTCATTATTCTTTTGTCTATTTTCATTACTGGCGTATAATGTGCATATCTCTCATTTCAGAGGGATCCTATTTCGTGGAAGCTTCTCGGACTGTGTCTGGAATCCCCCAGTTTCATTCAATCCCGTAGGAATCTCCTTCAGGATAGTAATCTACTTGAATTCCACTTTCCCGTACTGATATCATTTATGTAAATACACTCCTTTAAATTTGCCCACGTGTTTTACGTAATATTTCCCTCAGTAACAAGAGCCCTATGCTCGTATGAAATTCTCCTTTGTTTTCCTCTTTTTTTTACGTTTTCCTGTACCCACGAAGTCAGAATCACAAGGCTAAATTACCTTAAATTGTTGCTGCCTGTCTCACAGAGCATATTTCAAACTAAAACCACGGAAAAACGTAAATATATATATATATATATATATATATATATATATATATATATATATATATATATATATATATACTGTATATATATATATATACAGGTAGTGCTCGAGTTACGATAATTCGACTTACGATAATTCGCTTTTACGATGGGATTAGCAATTAATATCGATACGACAATATTTTGAAAATACGTATTTTTAAGTTTCGCGGGCGACTGGCGCAGGCAACAACGTACACTCAGGCAGCGTACGGTGTACGATACATTGGCCCAAGAGGCTGGAATAGGTACATTAATTCAATGAACCGACCTCACACTTGCCCTCGTTGTGTCGGAAGTTAAAATAGGTCAGTGTTCGTTTGCAATTTTTGTGCGTTTGTAAATACAGGTAGTGCACGAGTGACGATAATTCGTCTTACGATAATTCGAGTTTACAATGGAGTTAGCAATTAATACCGGTACGACAATATTTAGAAAATATTTTTAAATTTCGAGCGGGCACAAGCAACAGCGTACACTACAATTGCCGTAGAATCAGGCAGCAAGAAAGACCAACTTACAATAGACCAACTTCTTTTTCTCCATCTCTTTATTCCATCTTCTAGTTAAAAAAGTAAGAGAATAATAAAAGCATTGTTAGTAACCTTATACTCTTGTGAAAATGCGTACAGCCATAAACAACCGAATGAGACTCTGTTGTTTTGCTAATAACCAAATCGGATAACAACTGTTTTGCTTGTATTTCAACCATCGTACGGTTAAACAATTATCGTAGTTATATTAAAAATGACGTTAAGTACTGATATGTTTTTACACTACCCTTATCCGCTTTGGAGAAAAGATCGGCAAGGAAATATACTGCTGCAGTAAAATTAAGCTGCAAGTTGTAGCTGACGCTGAGAAAAGAATGTTCAAGCTGCTAATGACTATAAATTATCGTACATTGGCAACATGGATGAAAATCGACCGCAAATAAAATTGGAAAGTATTTTAATCAAAACTACTGGACATGAAAGAACACATATTACTGCTGTTTTCACGCCGATAAAAGATACATACGAAAAGCTCGTGGTATGATGATGAAATCAAGAGAAAATAGCGAACGGAATCTTGATTTTTTTTGTTTACACAAAACAAAGGGCCAGCCGCCAACGTCATCTACTAACGAAAAAATGGCTAAAATAATTTCACAACGAGACATATTTAAGTTATATTTCGACAAAAACACTTTGTATAACGAAAAATACACATGTCCCTTATAAATAAAGTATCTAGAGATTCATTTACGCTAACTTGAAGCAAGAAATGCCCTCTGAACCGAGTTAAATGCATCGAAATAAAGACCGCGTGATCGATTCCGAAACCAAAACATTTGATCGCTATGATCGTAATTTATAATGCAAAAGCAGTATAAGAATATTTACGATTGGATACAGTGTAGTAAAGCATAACATTTTAAAAGATCCATGGAAAAGATGCACATTCGTTATTTTGATGTTTGTATAATACGGCGGTGTTATGTGAAAATAGAATACAGTATAATGTAGGCTAGGCTACCGTATATGATATACGAAAGTGCAGGCCAGGCCTTGTTTGTTATTCAATTTCTCTTAATACTGGCTT
Source organism: Macrobrachium rosenbergii (assembly GCA_039081455.1). Lineage (NCBI taxonomy): Eukaryota > Metazoa > Arthropoda > Malacostraca > Decapoda > Palaemonidae > Macrobrachium > Macrobrachium rosenbergii. The sequence goes on along the minus strand of JANJGK010000010.1, from coordinate 62,798,748 downwards.
ATCATGTCAGTCTGCATCGAACCTGCAGAATTAGCTGACACTAATAATTACTATACCATATATGTATAAAGTATACTGTGTAGTGTAGGCTAGGCTACCATATATGTATAGATGGTACTGATTGCCCTAGTGTAGGCTAGGCCATATTCGAGTTACGATTTTTTCAACAAACGATGGGTTTTTTGGAACCTAACCCCATCGTAAGTAGGGGAATACCTGTATATATATATATATATATATATATATATATATATATATATATATATATATATATATATATATATATATATATATATATATATATATATATATATATATATATATATATATATATATATATATATATATATAATTATATATATTTTTACAATTTTTATCTGGGGAAGTGCATATCATGAGCCAATTATAGACTCTAAATGAAGGATTTATTTACCTCAATATTTTCTACATATATATGTACAGAATATATATATATATATATATATATATATATATATATATATATATATATATATATATATATATATATATATATGTATATACATATGTACATATATAATTTTTTTTTCTTCGTTATATATATATATATATATATATATATATATATATATATATATATATATATATATATATATATATATATATATGCACACATACACATATATAGGGTGTTTCGAAATCTACAGCATAAACTAAAATTGATATGGACAAAAACAAAAGTAATTCAGAACAGGTATTTATTTAAGTCTCTCTCTGAGTATTTAATATTTTGTGTGGTCTCCATCTGCCTGTACCACAGCCTGCATTCTTGAGGGGTATGATTTCAGCAAATCGCAAAAAAGCTGAGACTCAAACTACATTTCCCTGAGCACTTCGGACACCTCTCTTCGCAGGTCATAGAGGCTTGATATACCATCATAGCCCACTGTGCGCGCTTCAACACGATCCTTTAAGATACTACCAATGTTTTCACACACATTAAGGTCAGAGAAGCTACCTGGGAATTCACTTGAAGAGAAGAAATCGATACCACTGTTTCGAAGCAGCTCCTGTGTCTGAAGAGTCTTGAAACATGGTGCCTTATCATGCAAAATTGTGACTTCTACAGATAACACATTTTCAGGATCTTTGAGGAAAGGAAATACTCCACCAGTAAGCACAGTTTCTCTGAAGTATTCGCCATTCCATGACTGCCCTTTTTCTTTGATGATCCACAATAACCGTTTGGCTGTGAAACAGAGAAAAATTCCCAAACATTCAGGAAGTTTCACAACTTGGCGATAGCGCACGTCATCGCTGATATCATCCAACTTTGCAGCCCAAATGATGTCATTTTTATGATTTGGCTTCCTGACTGTGTAAATGAAGAATTCATCTGATGAGGCAAATGGAGAAAGTCAGCTTCATCCCAATCTTTAAGAAATGAACCACAAAACCATGCACAGTTTTCTCTCTGTTGCCGAGTGATGCTGGGCTAGCTGATAACATGAAAAGGCTTGATACCAGATTTTTTCAACTCACGATATACAGCACTATAACTTTTCTTCTTTCCCCTTTTTGTTTCTAGTTCAAGCGCCAATTTATGTAAAGACTTTCTTGGTCTACCCACTGCCTCAGCTATGATGTCTTTTGACTCCTGAGAAAGGACTTCAGGCCTTCCAAGATTCTCACTCTTTTTGCGATGAGTCATATGGATTTTTGTTCCAGTTTCTTTTAACAAAGGATTAATCTCTTTTAATGTATTTAGCTATCCAGGAACGTGAAATGAAGGATGCTCCAGCATCCCTGGCCTCTCTGAAGGTTATAGCCTGGATTCGGTCAATCCATCTGATTTCCTCTGAGTCGTTAGCCATGGCTGTATCTAACTCCGTCACTCAGTCTGAAAATACAAGAAATGTAAAATGAAAAATAGCTTAATAGAAACTTAAAATAATATACTTGGAGATAGGCTATAGCAGAAAACTTCATAACCTTCCATTTGTTCTGTGGGGGGGGGGGCTCTAATTTCAAAACACCTGGTATATAAATACTAGCCCACTTGTCATGGCATCTTGGCACCATTCCATCATATAATGTTTAGTATATCTCTAAGTCTAGATCAAAGATGAAAATTTCCTTGCTTATTAATTTTTCCATCTTCTCTTCCTCATAAGATGATATAAGATTGACCTGGAAGTCAGTCTTTCGTGTCTGTCATCTGTGAAATATGTGAATCTGTGCAAAATTTCTGGAGAAATCCAGAATCTGTCTTCAGAATCATTCCATACAGAATTCTTCCACCTCCCGAAGGACTCCTGGAGAAATGCCCAGTGGATTAAAATGTCTTCACAACTCCCGGATCCTTTGAAGCTTTCTTTATCTCCTGAAACATTTATAAAGAAATGCCCATTGGATTATAACGTTTACCTGTACTTAAAGTCTTAAAGACTCCAAGCTCCTGTGAACCCATCTTCAGCTGCTGAAGGATTCCTGGAGAAACGCCCACTGGATTACTGTATAATGTCTTCTTAAAGATGTCTTTATGGCACAACTCCAGGATCCTGTGAAGCCATTTTTAGCTCCTGAAAAACTGGATAAACACCCACTGGATTATCACAGCTTCCTGAAGAAGCCTTCAAGAATCCAAAATTTCGGGCCAGTTATCACAATGACATGCAACCATAAATGGTCCAAAATTTTGGATCCTTGAAAACTTCTTCAGGAAGCTGTGATATTCCAATGGGTATTTATCCAGGAGTTCTACAGGAGCTGTAGACAGCTTCACAGGATCCTGGAGTTGTGAAGACATCTTCAAGAAGACACTATAATCCAATGGGTGTTTCTCCAGGAATCCTTCAGGAGCTGAAGACAGCTTCACAGATTCCTCGAGTCTTTAAGACTTTAAGACTCCAAGATCCTGTGAAGCTGTCCTCAGCTCCTAAAGAGCTCCTGGATAAATACCCATTGGATGATCATGGCTCCCTGAAGAAGTCTTCAAGAATCCGACCATTTGTTCTCCTGCCTCAGCCTTGTGAATCTCAAAGTGTGCATTCAAACAAACACACAAACATTTCAGAGTTTTAGTATTTACATATCCACTTATCATCACCAAAAATCCAGTTACTGTCATCGCTAGACAAGCGTCATAAAACCGGATCGCTGATAACCAGGGACTGCCTGTCCGAGGAATGCGTGTGTGTATGTATGTATGTATATAAATAAATAAATAAATATATATATATATATATATATATATATATATATATATATATATATATATATATATATATATATATATATATATATATATATTTTATAAATATTACTGCTGTTTGCCCTCAATGTATTTCTTTGTAGTTCTATCAAAGGAACCAACGTCCGTTTAGCGGCCAAATCACGTAGGCAAATATAAATTGTAACGTTCACGTGGAGAAATGAACAGGTAGCATTTAGGCATTTTCCCCCTATAGGAAAATTTCCATATCAACCTTAAAAATAGGCGGTCCTAAAGTCCTTTTCACCTTTCTACCTGTCTCTCTTGGCGAATGTTTTTAACAGAGCATAGACGCCTAGGGCATGACTGTAGGCCTGTTTTTGACTTAGGCCGGTCAGAGAACAGGCAGAGAGAAATTAGCCGCCGAATCGAGCAGACGTCTGGAAGGCGGATCTGTCACCGCCTTTGTCTATTATTTTATTAGTGAATGGTGGAGCAAGAAACACTACACGAACTTCAGCACGTCCGTTGTATGCGCGACAATGCTTCGTCCTTAAGGTAAAGTCTGTGTGCTGTTCGAAACTTCGTCCATTCTTTTATCCTCTTTCTGTATTTCCCAATCTTTCTGTTTCATTCTCCAGCCACCATTTAGGGTAACCGCTGGTAGGAAGTCTAGATTAAGTCAAATTATCATATTGTTAGCGTTAGCCGAATTATCCCAGTAAGCCTCAGGGATTTAGGCAAGCAAGTCATTTTTAATACTCTGGTATTTGTTGTGCCTAGCGCTCATTGTTTGGGGAGAACCGTTGTGTTTTTTTTTGTATTTAATACCATCTTAACAAGTAGAGATTTTTTCTGCGTCCGCAGTTGGTGACGTTTATCATAAAGTCTTTATTCCTTGAATATTCTTTGTTAAGGTTAATTACCCTTAACTGGCGACCTTTGATTAATTAACGTCTGTCTTTGAGGTTAACTCGTGGCTTCAAGAGACAGGTTACGTGTATTCTTGGCATGCAGGGCCGTGGAATTTTACGTAAATTAACCAATAACTGATCAGCCAAGGCACCCACGTAACATTGACGACCTTGCGTAGAATCTAAAGTAAATTTTAGAGAAAGAATCTGGAGAAAAGCAAATTAATTACATTAATTCCAAAGATAAAAGTCAGATATTGAATTCCATTTTACTCTTCCAAACAAGGAGCCAGGCATAATAATAAGCAATAAGAAGAATAGTTAGAATAACAGGTATAGTGAGAATTAGCGTAGGTAGGAAAGGGTGCATCGAAAGCAGAGCGAGTCATAATTTGTAACGTTGTGAGAAAGGGCATTTTTACCGCGTTCGGACCGTTCGAGTTAAGTCGTCCAGTAACGAATCCTAAGACCGAATCCGCGGAGCCCATTTCATGTACACAAAGTAATTTAGTAATCGCGTCGGCAATTCCGATCGTTATTGTTTTCATATAGCGGGAATCATTCAAAACACCGTGTCAGTGAAATAGCGAACGAACGGAAATAGTAACCTTGCCATAAAATACATTTTTTTTCAGTAAAGTAATTTGGTCCCGTCTGAATCACTCCTTAAACGGACGTTATAGCCGTGGAAAATACGATAACAAAAGACACAAAGTGTTTGGTAATTTCGTTTTCCATCCTTAACGTAAAACGCTATGCATGATTGGTATATTTAGAGTAAAATCTGGATACCTGCATTTGTTTCGTTCGTTGTTTTGAATTTTGTGCTAAAAAGAAAATACCCGCCATCTTGATTCCTCCGCTGTGTCTGCGCGGTTATTCAGAATTGTTTTGAACTGGGTGCGAAAATACCCGCCATTTGGGGTTCCCGCGCTGCCAAAGGTTTTGAATTTAGGCCTAACGGGATTTGGCCGCCATCTTAAGACCTTGTTATTGTGAAGAGACACTGTTTTCAGCCACCTCTTGGGTCTACTTTCTTTGGCGTAGTAAACCCACCTCACAATATCTTAGCTAGACAGACTTCGGTAGACAAAACCAGGATATGATTTAGTCAGGGAAAGATAGGCCTTAGTTAGGATTAATACAATAACAAGTTCCTATACAATACCTGCGGGTAAAAACCACATAAAAAGAATTTTAAATCTTACGCTAAAATCTTGTGATGTCACGTCGGCTCCTTTGAGGGTCACTCTCTCTCTCTCTCTCTCTCTCTTCCAGTAAGCCGTGAAGTGATAACCTTTCGAGTGTACGTGACCCGCTTCAAAGAAAGACGGGCCGACACAGAAATTAAATTAATAAGTAAAAGAAATACCTCTGTCCCACAAGTCAGATGAGGACAAGTTAAGCTTTTACAGTGATCAATTGTCGGTCGACTGAGGCCTCGTACCCCTACCCATAGCGAAACCATAGTTTTCACCCTCTGAAAGAAGAGCGGTTAGCTGGGACCAGCCACTCAAAAGTACCTTTAGGAAAAAAAAAAAAAAAGAAAATCCAAATTCACTTTATTCCACAGTGCCAATAATTTGCTGCACTGTCATCAATTGAACAGCTTACTTCTCTCTCTCTCTCGCTCTTTTTACCTTCCCTTTCTCTCTCATTCAATTGTTACACTCTGCAGGGGGTGTAGAGTGCCTTTCCTCCTATATAGCCTAGTTGGACTCCAGTAGAGGGTCCCTAGGAACATATTGGCACCATAGTGCCACCAAGCAAGCGTGTAAGAAAATAAATAAAACCAAAACGAAAGGGAACACAGAAGAAAAAGTTCTTCTGGAACCTAACCTGCACCAGTGCCTAGGGATAATGAGTGCCACCAGTGTGACCTGTACATGGCACACCCAACTACAGTGCCACCTTTTGAAAGGGTGCCACGTCACTGAAGAGACACTTCCTTGCTGCCCAAGTATGCCCGTCGACCCGGTTAGACGCCCTTCCCCCCCAGAACCATGGCAGCAGAGCATCATAAAACCTTCCTGGGGCTGGGGACGGCGGCAGGTCTCATCGGCTCGGAACTTACCACCTGGGTCAAGGAGCAAGTGGACGACTTGGCCAAGCGGGAGAAGGTAGAAAGACTCGAGCAGAGGAAGTATGAAGAAGAGCAGAGGAGGTATGAAGCCGAGCAGAGGAGGTATGAAGAAGAACGAAGGGTGTATGAAGCCGAGCAGAGGCAACTGGAAGAGGAAAGAGAAGAAAGAAGAAGACAGCATGAGTTAGCCTTCAAAGAGAAAGAGCTCGAGCTGGAAAGAGCGAAAATGGAGAATGCCGAAGCTATGGCTAGACAGCAAGCCTCCAGTCCTACACCTGCTGTATCAGACGCTCCAATTTCGAGCATCAATTCCCTAGTCCCCAAGTGGACTGAGGACGAGCCAGAAGCATGGCTGGAGGAGATCAAGGCTCTTTTCGATAACTACAGCACCACGGAGACAGAGAGAGCCTTAATACTAGCCAAGCATATGGAGGGAAAAGCCAAGGCAGCGCTTCGCTCACTGGAGAAGAGCCAGAGAGGCAACATGGTGGAAGTTCGTAGAGTCATTACCAAGGCCTACGAAATAACCCCAGAAAAATGGAGACAACGGTTCCGAGGTCTTGCCAAGGAAGTTGGCTGGTCTTGGACGGAATGGGCGTGTCACAAAACCCAGTCCGGTATGCGCTGGTTCGACTCCTTGGCCTGCATGACGTTTGAGGATCTTTTCAATCGGACCATGCTAGAAGACCTTTACCAATGTGTGCCTGGGCCCCTTGCTGTATATCTTAACGATAAACAGCCCCCCCACACTTATGGAAGCTTGTCGCATGGCTGATTCGTGGGAAACTTTTAATCAGTCGCATAGCACCTCGCAGAAGCGAATCGTTCCAGCAGCCTACCTCTCGAACTCAAATCGCTCAAAGAATGGACTGCTGAGCAAGACCATGTGCAACTATTGCAAGAAGGGGGGACACGCTGAAGCTGAGTGCCGATACAAACTCGGCACTAATAAGCAGCCTACCCCTACCAACCAGAACTCCTCTCCCGATTCAGCCGCTCAGCCCTCTCCTCCGACAGTTACTGCAAGCCACCGAGCCCATCCAAAAGGCCCGTGCAAATCCTGTGGGGCTGCCAGCCACTACAATGCTGGATCTCCGGCCTGTCCACATCATGTCCCCACCACAAAATTTGTCAACCTAATTAGCACTTCATTCTCTGCGGCCGGTCCGCACCGGATCCTTTACCCCGAGAGACTGGAAACCCAGTTCATCTTGGTGGCCCCTCTTCAGAGCACTAGCCTGCCCGTGACCCTTCTGGTCACAGTAGACACTGCGGCAGACATTAGCCTGATCACTAGGGCCCAAGTGCCAGCCGGTGCCATGGTTGATGAAAAAACCTGGTGGGAAATGAAGTGGATAGAGGGCCACAATATTACCGTTCCCACGGTCCAACTCCAGGTTACGACACCTTGGGGCACGATACCCCACCGCCTTGGCGTGCTGGGTGGAATTCGGCCCGGAGTGGCCTTCTTGTTGGGATGGGATCTTCTCTGGGGGAGCCCGTTACCAACGCCACTTCGCAGCCGCGTTACCTCCTCCACGGAGGCCCCATCTAAAACTCTCGATAAAGACAAACCCCCACCTTCCGCCCATCAAAGTGGTCCGCGGAAGGGGCACAAACCAGACTATTTTAGGCCTAGCCCTCTCCAATCGCGAAGGGCTGGCCCACCAAGAGGTCCTCCCTCTCCCCAAAGAGATATTCAGGGGGAGCAGTACCGCTGCAGGACGTGCAAGCGGACAGACCACTCCACAAATTGGGAGGGCTGCCCAAGCATGCAACGTCCAGCGGACGCCCCTGAACAAAACTCTCGGAGAGGCTACGATCTCCTGCTGGGGCAGGAATCTCTGCCGCAGCCAAACCCAAGTCGTCCGCGAGGTATTGCACCTCCGGACCCCTTGTCAGGCATGCCTGACCCTCAACTGCTGCCAGTGCCACTTGCGAGCACTGAGCAGTGCCAGACTCTGTCCACCACGGACGTTGAGCTACCAATTAAGAAGGCCCCTATGCCGGGTCTAAATCATGAGGCGAATCCTCCTCCGGGAGATTTAGGATTCCCCATGCAGTTGATCATCGCAACCAGAGAGCCTCCAGCACCCGAGACTTCTTCTTTGCCAAATCTGATTCAGGGGATGAACCCCTGGAGGATCGAAATGGTACCCCGTCTCTGGAAGACCAGGAACTGGCCTCCTCGGATGCAGAAGTCGAGACCGCTCTCGCTCCGGTTGTCGCAGCAGCCGGAGTAGGGAGCCCTCCTGTAGCTTTTGAAGTTGCCCCTGACTTCGTGCCTGCTAGCCCTTCTGGCCTGTCCCCAGAGTTGGTGCCCTCATCACCTCCTAGGCCTGCTACCGATAGGCTTTGGAGGAACCCGAAGAAGAAGAAGGGGCGGAAGAGAGCCCAGTAGTTGCCGAGCCATAAGCTCATCCAGGCACTAGTGCCCTCTCGGCACAGTGCCCTACCATCTTAGAGTGATCATGGCCCCTTGCCCAGAGGAGGTAGCCAGTGTGATCTCTTTTCTTGTACATAGCCTAGACCGCCTTAAGTATGGTACATCAATTTAGTAGCCTTGTTCCTTCCACTTACCACCGAGCCGCAGTAATCACGTAAGTAGCATAACTAATTTCAATAATCTTAGCTATTGTGAAACGAGCCCCGATGCTCATGACACGCATGGCCTAAGACCTCAGTGAGGCACCCATTTATCATATGAGGCAACCCTCATGAATTAACTAGTAATTATTAATTGTATTAAACATAAACCAAGTTGTAATTTAGTTAGAACATTAACTCTTATGTTGGTACTACGGTCGGGTTAGTATAGGTTAGACTAGGGAATACCACAGAATGTACCACTAGGCTAGGTCTAAAAACATCATGATTGTAGGAGGTAGCCTATAATAACCGTAAGCACCTTCTAGTACTATTAGAATTAGGTAAAGTAGTGATTATAGCTCATATCCTATCTAGGGTTAGGTAGTTCTGTAGCTAGGTAGGCTAACCAGGAATAATCTGCTCAGGGGAAGAAGAGTAACCTAATAGAGGCGAACAGCTTACTTAGTACAGACCTTCGCGCCCGAAAAGAGAGTGAAGGCCCTCTTAAGGGGGGGAGCTTTTATAAATATTACTGCTGTTCACCCTCAATGTATTTCTTTGTAGTTCTATCAGAGGCACCAACGTCCGTTTAGTGGCCAAATCACGTAGGCAAATTTAAATTGTAACGTTCGCGTGGAGAAAGGAACAGGTAGCATTTAGGCATTTCCCCCTATAGGAAAATTTCCATATCAGCCTTAAAAATAGGTGGTCCTAAAGTCCTTTTTTCCTTTCTACCTGTCTCTCTTGGCGAATGTTTTTAACAGAGCATAGACGCCTAGGGCATGACTGTAGGCCTGTTTTTGACCTAGGCCGGTCAGAGAACAGGCAGAGAGAAATTAGCTGCCGAATCGAGCAGACGTCTGGAAGGTGGATCTGTCACCACCTTTGTCTATTATTTTATTAGTGAATGGTGGAGCAAGAAACACTACACGAACTTCAGCACGTCCGTTGTATGAGCGACAACGCTTTGTCCTTAAGGTAAAGTCTGTGTGCTGTTTGAAACTTCGTCCATTCTTTTATCCTCTTTTTGTATTTCCCAATCTTTCTTTGTTTCAATCTCCAGCCACCATTTAGGGTAACCGCTGGTACGAAGTCTAGATTAAATCAAATTATTATATTGTTAGCGTTAGCCGAATTATCCCAGTAAGCCTCAGGGATTTAGGCAAGCAAGTCATTTTTAATACTCTGGTATTTGTTGTGCCTAGCGCTCATTGTTTGGGGAGAACCGTTGTGTTTTTTTTTGTATTTAATACCATCTTAACAAGTAGAGATTTTTTCTGCGTCCGCAGTTGGTGACGTTTATCATAAAGTCTTTATTCCTTGAATATTCTTTGTTAAGGTTAATTACCCTTAACTGGCGACCTTTGATTAATTAACGTCTGTCTTTGAGGTTAACTCGTGGCTTCAAGAGACAGGTTACGTGTATTCTTGGCATGCAGGGCCGTGGAACTTTACGTAAATTAACCAATAACTGATCAGCCAAGACACCCACGTAACAATATATATATACAGGTTGACCATCACTAATCCGGCATCACTGGGACCTGGAGGGTGTCGGATTAGCCATTTTGCCAGATTAGCCATCTATTAGGCTAGGATACACGAAACCCAGTAGCTAAGCACATCATCTTAGAATTAAAATATCCCATAAATCAGTACAAGTTGGATAATAAAGAAAAGAGAACTAAGAGGAGTGCAGCCTAGGTCTACCGATCTTGTCTCCTCTGTGACTGCGGATGCAGACACAGGGGACAGTGAGACAGGCTCAGAACTATGAACTGGCAGCAAGGGAAGGCCTTCGGGGCTTAGATACGACTGCTCGGGGACCAAAGCCTACACTTATCACAAGGTTCATCTACAGTACAATCAGAAGGGTCCTTACTCCCATTCCTACACTTTAGGCAACGGGAGTGAGGATCCGAGTCCGCGCCACAGTGGAAGACACCACACTTTTTATCCCTACCAGGACATACCTGGCGCACAGGCTTACCAGAGTCATGGGCTTGTGATAACTCATCCATCACCACAAACACGCACAATTATACTCAAGAAAAAAACAAACAGGAACAAACACACCATGAAAAGGCGAAGCTTTAGCTTCCAGGAAGGTCCGAGCAGAGAGCCAGGAAAACACGTCCACTTCAGACAAGGCCAGAAAGTAAAGTGGATGCATGACACCTGGCGGGTGGTAGCGTGGGTCCCCCACTGCAACCACCCAACTACCCGGCTGGTAGTTATACTACCGCACCACCTTGTTAAGTCTTTAGCGGCCAGTTCAGCTTCGCCGAAAGTAACCCCACATAAGTAAAGGACCCAGGGGCTTGTATTTGTGTATGAACAAAAAAACATTTGATTGATATTTTTCTGTTTGCATTAATATCAATATTTGAAAATTAAATAATTTTTTTACACAAAAAATGTACAGGTTGACCATCACTAATCCGGCAATCAGTAGTCCGGAACAATCAGTAATCCGGCACAAATTTCGGCTAGAGTAATTTCTAATGTTTCCACACTAATTTTCAAATTTCCCGGGTCGCTGCGCTAACTCGCTCGCCGGCCGCTTCGATTTGGTGGCGCAGTGTGCTGCATCAACAAACTGGTAGCCTAGCCTACATAATACTGAAGTCTATTCACATATTAACAGTACAGTATTATACAATCATCAACATAACGAATGTGCATCTTTTTCATGGATCTTACAAAAAGTTATGCTTTACTACATTGTTTCCAATTGTGTATATTCTCATATTGCTTTTGTTTTATAAATTGCGATCAATGTTTTGTTTTGGGAATCAACATTGCGGTGTTTATTTCGCCGCATTTAACTAAGTTCAAGTGCTTTTCTTGCTTCTTGTTAGCGTAAATGAATAAGGATACTTTATTTATTTGGGGCATGGATATTTTTCGTTATACGAAGTGTTTTTAAGTCGAAATATAATTTAAATGTCTCATTGTGAAAATAATTTAGCTATTTTTTTCGTTATTATATGACGTTCGCGGGAATCGCGGCTGGCCGTTTTGGGGGCATGTTTGTTTTGTGTAAAATAAATCAAGATTCTGGTCGCTATTTTCTCTTGATTTCATCATAATACAAGCTTTACGTATTTATCTTTTATCGGCGTGAAAACAGTGGTAATTTGTATTCTTTCATGCCCAGTAGTTTTGATTAAAATACGTTCTCTCCAGTTTTATTTACGGTCGAGTTTCATCCATGTTGCCGATGCACGATAATTTATAGTCATTAGCAGCTTGAACATTGTTTTCTCAGCTTCAGCTACAACTTGCAGCTTAAAGCTACTGTAGCAGTATATTTCCCTGCCGATCTTTTCTCCAAAGCGAATAAGGGAATAGTGTAAAAAATATATCAGTCCTATTGTACAGTACTTAACATCATTTGTAACAACTACAGTAATTGTATATTACCGTACGATGGTTGAAATACAAGCAAAACAGTTGTTATCCGATATGATTATTAGCAAAACAAGTTTCCTGTTCGGTTGTTCATGGCTGTACGCATTTAGGTAAGAGTATAACATTACTAACAATACTTTTATAATTCTCTTTTACTTTTGTAACTAGCAGATGGAATAAAGAGATGTAGGAAAAGAAGTTGGTCTATTGTAAGTTGGTCTCTCTCGCTGCCTGCGCCTGCGTGAAATCTAAAAATATTTCCTAAATATTTTTGTATCGGTATTAATTGCTAACCCCATCGTAAACTCAAAATATTGTAAGTCAAATTATCGTAACTCGAGCACTACTTGTATCTGATAATTGTCTTTTCTTTATTAACCAACTTGTGCTGATTTATGGGATATTTTAATTCTAAGATGAGGTGCTTAGCTACTGGGTTTCGTGTATTCTAGCCTAATAAATGGCTAATCCGGCACCCCCAGGTCCCAACGATGCCGGATTAGTGATGGTCAACCTGTATTTAGTCACGAAAATAACATGAAAATACAATAATTAGTAAATATTTCTTGAAGAAAAAATCCACAAATTACTGAATTTCTCTCGAATAATTCAAGGATTAAGTTCCACAGAAAATTCTGCAAACAGGTGAAGCCGCGAATCCCGAACCGCAAATAGGTGGGGGTCGAATATACTGTACTGTTAAAAAAGTGCTCATTTGTAAGTGCTGCCTCATAGTAAATATTATTTCTGTTGCTGATTCCTCTGGTATGAAGCCAAACTAACAAACTAACTAAAAATGTACCTTTTGTGTCAGCCAAGAACACTGCTTTCTAAGAAGGATATAACCTCCAAATGCTAGACACTGAAGTATTGAAATACAATGGAGGCTGTCTGCTTTAGCTCATGATACAATCAAGGATGGCACTGAGAGCTTCTGACAAGATTAGGTTAAGAATAAACGAGATTCAGACGAAGACCAAGTAAATACAGGCAGTCCCCGGTTTACAATGGGTCCGGCTTACGACGTTCCGAGGTTACGACGCTTTTCAAATATATTCATCAGAAATTATTTCCGGTTTACAACGCATGTTCCGGGGTTACAATGTGTAGTACACCGATCCGACGGAAGAAATATGGCTCCAAAATGGCAGAATAATCATAATTTGGAGGTTTTTTTGATGAAAAACTCAATAAAAATGCAATTTACATCGTTTTCAATGCATCCAAAGCATTAAAAGTAAGGTTTTTTAGGATTTTTGACGATTTTTCGGTTTATGATGCGGCGTAAAAACAGAACCCCCGTCGTAAACTGGGGACTGCCTGTATAAGGCCTATTAAAAATGGAAAAATGACTTTACCAAGAACACTAAAGGGCTAAGAAATGGAAAACTTACTACCTAAGAATAACTAACCAGTAAAACTATTTCTACTTTTGCTTTCTTTGCCTAATTTTTAGTTTCTGTGACTTACAATGGTGTGATGCTAGTTTCTTAAGTTTGTTTCTCCTTTGAAATTCTGAGTTGACCATCCAAATCTTTAGTTAAGGCCATTCAAAAGATGAGAACCAAGGCAAGTCAAACAATATCAATACACTATAGTAGTCACAGATTCTGATTAGACTGATAATGTAACTCTAGTTTTTTGCCTATACTATACAGTTATACATACTATGAGGGAAAATCAAGACTCCGCAATGCTTTCAGAGCCAAAAATAAAATATATTCTCAAAGTATTCTTTGAGCATCCACAAAATTTCTGCAAAAAATCTTCAAAATCCCTTCAAAATTAAAAATTTTAATAAATAAAAAATACACCTTTCTGTGAGCAAAACGTACAAAAACCATGAAAAATATACACAGATATCCAGTGCCGTCTTTCTCTGCTCACTTACTCTATGATGCTTTTGTATTATTTTTATTAGAAAGTGAATGGACAGTTAAAAATAAAAAAGTATTAACATATTACTTACTACTGTAGCTAACTCTTTCAACTGTAGTCTCAAGGAAAACAGTTCCTTTGAAGTTAAAAGTATGGAAGATAATGTCTGAACCATTTCAGAAGCAAAAGTTAAGTTGTCTTCATCTTGAAGTAACTCTGCTAATGTCCTGTATATGTCCTCTGCACTCAACATAACACACAGTTGCCTGTTACAAGAAGACAACAAGATACCAATAAATTTTTGTAAAACAAATATTCTAACATTATTTCTAAGCCAAATATTCACATTATAATAGTAAACTAAATCAAACGTAAGTTGAAGAGCTGTCACCTGGCTCGCTCATAACGATCAACATTTGAACACCAATACAGTAATTAAAGTTACAGTCTAAAAGTAGGAATTTTCTGTAACAATATCATACAATTACAACAAAACGGACACATCTGTTATTTTATGGATTAGGTTCTACATCTGCTAAATTGACCTAAGTTATTATGCCCAACATAAATCAACTTACCAAAACCACTGAACAATTTCTACACTTCTCATAGACTAACCTATAAGATTTGCTCTCATTTGAGAAGTGAAAACTGAAGAAAGGTGAAGTTAAAGAAGTTAACAGCTATGAAGAGACTGGAGAAATGAAGTTAAGGAAGTAGGACAGCTATGAAAAGACTGGAGAATAGAATAGAATAGAACAAAATATAGAATTTAGGCCAAAGGCCAAGTGCTAGGACCTATGAGGTCATTCAGTGCTGAAAGGGAAATTGACAATAAGAAGGTTTGAACAGTGTAACAAGAGGAAAACCTTGCACATTTGCACTATGAAACAATTGTTAAAGAGGGTGGAAAGTCAGATGGAAGAATATGAATGGCAGTACAGTAAAAGGAATGAAAGAGGTAAGAGACTGGAGAAATGAAGTTGAAGAAGTAGGACAGCTATGAAGAGACCAAATAAAACAAAAATAAAAGGCAAAACATGCAGTTGTGTCAAAAGGGATAACACAAAGAACCATTACTGTAGTGTCATCTACAGTATGCCATGCAAGGCATGGACATCTGTCTCAGAATAAAACAGAAATGGCAGCTTGTGAACTGATATAGACAATCTGGTAAACTATCCCATCAATCCTGTCTGAAGGAGCCCCATGCTAATGCTACCACCACATCGACTTTGTTATCATTCTGCAACCTTTTTTCAAACCATTCTCTTTGTTCTCTTCCCACATGATGTCCATTCTCATTTTTACCTCATTTAAGAACAAAGCCTTAAAGCAGGCTCTTAAATCTAAGCATCTGTGAGCATATGGGATCTGCCAATGCTGAAATACAACCATCAATACATGTCAAGTACTCAATCTGTCATATGCTGCTGGCTGAAAGAGACTAATCACTGGTATTTTGGAAAACAATTTAGAGGCCATCAATATGCAGGGTGGTATGGAAGTCTACACCTATACATTGTATCTTGAATAAATTAGTCTGTAACAACTGCAACCGAAGAGTTAATCCTTATATTATTGTGATATTTTCCAATAGACATTTATGAAGGCAGTGAACAAACCTACCAATCGTATATGCAATGTATTTTGTACTTACTATTCAACTGTGCAACCTATTACCAGATGGCTACTCTTTCCTATAAATTAACAGTACAGTACTGTATTAACAAAACACCATCCATCATTGCTTCCACAATACTAGGCCTAAAGACAAAGATAAAATTTATTTTACTATACTGTAATCATTTGAAAGGTGAATTCTTCATCACAGGCTGCCAACTAATTTTCATAATACAGTACAATAATTAAAACTACAAATTAACAGATATCTAAAATAAGGTTTGTTCCCTCCTTTCTGCAAAAATTATAACACACTACAATACAGGAATGTTTAATTTATGTCTTATAATAACTGGAGACTAGAGTAGATTTTTTCCTTAACTTGCATGATTTGCCCATCAAGCACTGACAGCCCTTTTCAATTGCTGTTAAGAAAAGACTCAATAACAACATGGAAATTACACCAATTTTTTTTTTATTTCTCTTTGAAATGTACATATCTGTGTCATTGAAGTATCATCAATATCACTTCCTCCAACACCATATGATGCTGAAAGCCACTGTGAAATTCTGCCATTCATCTCTTTCCTGTTCTTTATCTTCTACTGATCTCCACTCATTTCCAGCCTTCCTTCTCATAGTTGTCATCCAAGTAGGTCTAAATCTTCCAGGTCTTCCTTCCCTGGGGCTGTGAGAACGCGTCCGACCATCTTTCTCGCTCTTTCATCACTATCTCATCTACATATATAAACCACCTGTGTTTTCCCTTATGATATCATTTCCAACTCTCTCCTGATATTTGATACCTACTATCTTTCAAGATTAGTTTTACTGTCATGCCATAAGTCAAATCCATATAAAACAGATCATACTATATTTATGTACTGTATAATTTTAGTTTCGTATGCAATTTCAATCTACGTATATCATTTCCAAATCTTGTTCAGCTTGCCCATTGTTTGACTTACCTTTTGAGTCTTCCACTAAATTCCAACTCTAGGGAACCTGTACTGAATACCATTATGCCTAAATATTGTAATGTATATTCAACCAAATTAATAACTCCTCCCTCTAATGCTATTCGATCACCCTGTACATACTCCAAGTCCTCATTATTTTTGTTTTTCTCAATTTGTTTCAAGTTACTGTACACCTTAACAGATACAAGATGCAATTCATTAAGCAAGCTTAGTATATCTTGTGGCATTTTGATAATTATCACAGCATCATCCCTATACTCTAAAGTTGATCACACTTTCTTTATTATAAAATCTATGAGATGGATACACAGCTAAAGTGAAATAACATTCTTTTGTAGTATCCCATTGTTTACCACAAGTTTGCTTGTCAAGACCTCATTCACTTTAATTTTCTATGTATTGTACTTTGCTCATGGCTATTTTTAGTTAGCTTTGCAGAGTACAGTAAATGGGAGTGCCACAGCAACACATGACCTTCCAAAATATTGGTCTAAAGATACTGTCAAATGCCTGCTCATAATCAACATATCTCTGGGGGAGTCTTATATTTCATGCACTGCTCCAAATATATCTTAACGCAAATATTGTAATTGATCTGTACAACACCTGCCTCTCCTAAAACCAGCTTGTTCATATCTAAACTTCTTTCCAATTTCTTTCTCCATTCTACTGAGACTAAGCATAATGACTATTTTCATTACAACTGACTTAGTTCAAAGCTTTTATAATTACCATATTTGGTCACACTACCTTTCTTTGGTACTTCAGCTGAGACTTCAATTCCCATCATAAGGATTTGTTTTTACTTTCTATATTCTGCATAACATACACTGTTGTTGGTTTGTGTGTCCTTTCAGTTTCAGATTCACTCATAACCTGATTTTTTCCATTAACCCTTTAACGCCGACTGGATGTATTTTATGTCGACAAAAGTTGTCTGTCGGGTGCCAAGAGGACGTAAAATACGTCGAATACAAAAAGTTTTTTTAAATATTCGCGGAAAAATACTTATAGGCCTCGTTTGCGAAAAATTTTAAATCATGCATCTTGAGGGATGCTGGGAGTTCACGGATCGTACTGTTGTTTTGTTTACAAGCGTGACCCAGCTGCGCATGCGCAAATTTCTTTCTTATCCCAAAAGAAAGTATCAGCTAACTCTGCTGAAAATCTCAGAAATTCTTTAGTCACTTTGTCGTAATTTTTGCACCATTTTCAATTAGCCTTTACATAAAGTTTTATATATGAAAATGTGCGCAACTTCATGTAGAATAGAACATAAAACAATTCATGGTTGTAGCTTTTATCAGTTTTGAAATATTTTCATATAAATAACGCTAAGTGCCAAAATTTCAACCTTTGGTCAACTTTGACTCGACCGAAATGGTCGAAAAATGCAATTGTAAGCTAAAACTCTTACATTCAAGTAATATTCAATCATTTACCTTCATTTTGCAACAAACAAGAAGTCTCTAGCACAATATTTCGATTTATGATGAATTTTTGAAAAAATTTTCCCTTACGTCGGCGCACGCTAACTCTGCTGAAAATCTCAGAATTTCTTTAGTCACATTGTTGTAATTTTTGCACCATTTTATATTAGCCATTACATAAAGTTTTTTATATGAAAATGTGCACAATTTCATGTAGAATACAACAAAAAATAACTCATGGTTGTAGCTTTTATCAATTTTGAAATATTTTCATATAAATCATGATAAGTGCTGAAATTTCAACCTTTGGTCAACTTTGACTTGACTGAAATGGTAAAAAAATGCAATTGTAAGCTAAAAGTCTTACATTCTAGTAAGGTAATATTCAATCACTTACCTTCATTTGGCAACAAACGGGAAGTCTCTAGGACAATATTTCGATTTATGGTGAATTTTTGAAAAAAACTTTTTTCTATGTCCACGCGTTATGAATTCATGCATCATTTTGTGATAATATTTTCTCTGTGTTGCTTTGATCGTTTTACAATTTGTTATGTACCAAAATCATCACAATTTAGTGTACAATACGAAAAAAAAATAGCTCATTAGCTTTAACCATTTTGCTCCCAGCGTGATTTGTATACAATTATATAAGAAATTTTTTTTGCGCCGTCATATATTCCAATATTTATATATGATAATGATATTTTTTTCATTTCTGATGGTTGCATACTAAACTTCAGGCAATGAGAAAAAAAGGAGCCAAAAATGAACTCTTAATCTTAAAAACTAAGTGTGCTGTGATTTTTTGAAAAAAAACTTTCTTTCCGCTTTGGCACTAACTCCCAAACCCCGCCGGCATACGGCAGACACTTTTGTAAATAGAGGCTCGGCGTTTAAGGGTTAACTAAGTTTCTTTATTGTTAATTCCTCATAAAAAACTGTGAATTCATTTATAAGCACATTCAGGTCTTCTTCAATTCTGGTAAATCAATTAAATTATCATCCTCAAATCTAGCGCTCATGACCTCACAAAAATGTTTTGCCCAGCACTGCTTTTCTCATTCTGATGTTATTATTGACCCAACACTCCTTTTGCCAGGCATTTTCCTCTTTTCCAAATATTCCCTCATCTCTTTTTGATCTTCATTTAATTTCACTATCTATACTCAAGTCCTTTGTATTCCTCTTCACACGTACCTTTTGCTTTTGTCTGTTCTTTACTGGACCCCAGGTCTCATCCAATGTCAGAGTACCTCATTTTCAGAAAACTGATATACATTACTGATATTAAGTCAGTCCTCACTGACTGTCTGCTCCTCCTCAGATGTGGTTCTTAGAACTGCAAATCTATTCTGACATTCAATTAAAAATGTATCTCAATGTTCATTTCATTTGGTGATATTAACACTATATGTGGATTCACCCTCCTGAAATTCTTCTGTCCCACAACACATCCCTCATGGAACCAGCACACATAAGTGGTCACCTTTTTTGTTATGATGAAGGGTTTGGTGCACATTAATTCTGAAGCTGAATATCATATGTTCAAAAATAGCAGAAATACAAAAGAAAACACTAACATCTTGGGTAAGAGTTAGTCACCAGCAAAATGCTGTCACTTTTATAAAAAAAAAAACACCACAAATAGAACAATAGAGATATCTTTCTTATTTTTGTAAAGTGCTAAACTTAGATAAATTGTATAGCCATTTATATACGATTTATCAATGTCTGTCCCCAAAAAAAGTGCAATACAAGTCAGAGAGACAAAAAATCAACAGCATAGGTAGAACTTTCCGGGGCAGAAAGATGTTGTAAATTACTTTTTCACCAAAATCACCGACAAAATTATTAGCATGACTTACTTATATTTGAACAATGCAAAAAAATTGGTGAATTGCTTTTTCACGGATACGTATGTAATTAATGGCTATTTATACATACTAGCTGTTTAGCAACAGAGTGCAATAAAAGTCAAAGAAGGAAAAAAGATTCAATAACATATGTAATGTCAGGCATAATGAAACACTGTTTCCTCATTTAAAAACAAAAAAATAAATATAAGTATCAATAGCTAATTTTCTGCATAATACGAAAGTAACAAATTGTCTTTCCACTTGTATAATATTCAATACAATTTGCGCAAGATATTCCATAACAAAGCGCAATAAAAAAAATAACATTTTTATAATAAAATAAAGTTTCATATATACTTACCCAGTAATTACATAGCTATTAGTTTCTTTTAACCGGCAACTAAAAATTTTGAAATTGCAGTCATGCTAGTTTCTTTTGGTTACTGTGACATGCCCCGCCCACTTTCGGGTGTAAGAGAAGGTACAACATAGCAAAGAGCTTCAATTTGTTTATGCCCTTATATCCAAGTGAGGGGAGGCGGGTGGGCTCCGATTATTTAATTTCTGGGTAAATATATATAAAACTTTATTTTATTATAAAAATGTCATTTTTATATAAGTAACTTACCCAGTAATCACATAGCTGATTCCCTCACTGAACGGAGGTGGGAATGTTGGACATATCTACCCCAAAACATTATTAATAGTAATGAGTTTGAGAATAGAAATTTGCTAACGCTGAATCAATGTTGTTGAACCTCACCTGATAAGAGAGCTGCTACAGGTAGATACTGCCTCTGGTTGGTGCTCATCTTATCCAGTAGAGGCGAGGCGGTAAAGCCTTGAGGGCCTACTACTACAGTGGGTGCTTTGTAGCGATGGACTAATTTCCGAGGGCTACCAAAGTAGAACAAGATGCACCTGTCCAGGGCGCAGTACCACACAAAATAACCAGAGTAAATAGTCACCATAACCACCAAAAATCAAATTAATAACACCAATACCAAACTGTAAAACCAAAAGACTGGAGGGTACTGCAAGTACATAGCACTCCCAGGTTCCCCAAAACTCAACACCCTAAGCAAGGCGAAGAGATTAAAGAAAGGACATTGCTTTCTACGTTTCCTTCCCCAACACCACGCCAGCCACATAAAATGGACCCAAGGTACTGAATTGATCATAAATGGTCTCGATAACCCTTAAATAATGCAATGCAAACACCGACTTGCACTTCCAAAATGTCGCTTGCACAACTGATGTGAGGGATAAATTGTGCTTGAACGCCAACGACGTAGCGACTGCTCTTATCTCATGGGGTTTTACTCTGAAAGAGGAGTGCGAGTCTTCGTTCACCATGGAATGTGCTTCGGAAATCAAACTCCTCAGAAAAAATGCCAGGGCATTCTTAGACAAGGGTCTAGAGGGATATTTCACAGAACACCAAAGGTTTCTTGAAGTACCATGAATGCCCTTCATTCTGTAGAGATAAAACTTAAGGGCCCTTACTGGACAGGGAGTTCTTCCTTCTTCAGATGGCCCTACTATCTCGGACAAGTTCTTGATTGCAAAAAAACGAGGCCATGGATTCAATGGCGATTCTTTCTTAGCCAGAAAGTCTAAGGAAAAGGAGCAAACTGCATTCCCCTGAGAAAATCCTATGTTTCTGTCTAAAGCATGGATTTCACTGGACCCCTTAGTGGTGGCCAAGGCGATCAGAAAAAGTTTTCTCCTGGTTAGATCCCTTACAGAGGTAGATTGCATGGGCTCAAAACATGAACTGGAAAGCCACTTAAGGACCATGTCTAAGCTCCAGGACAGCAAAGGTTTTTCTTTAAGGGGAGCGCACTCTTCGATTTTTTATGAATATTTCTGAAATTAAAAAAAAATGGTTAAATGGCCGTAAGACATGAGCAACACTTTCGTTATCACGTGACCAAAGCATTTTTTCGAAATATTAAAATTGATGGGGTTTTGGGCCTCCGCCCCCCACACGGTGAGGTAGGGCTGACGTTTGGCTCCTAATGACTATTGTCATTTTTTCCTTTATTCACCTAATTTATTTTGATTTTTATATCACCTTATCTCCTACGTCTGGCAACAACAATGGCTTGTTCCTTGGTGAAGGCTTGGTCTAAGAGACAGTTGCCCCCAAACGTTGAAAGTGGGTGGCGGGCAACTTTTTACTCAGCAATTTTTCCGCTACTTGCAGTGTTTTTTGCAGTTTTTTTTTTACATCCAGTAACTCTAAATATAATCTATATACTTTCACCTTCAAAAATACACTCACAGTTGATGAAATGAATAAAGGATGATGAAAAGGGAGTATATGATGACAAGTTCATTATATCTAGATCTCAGTTAGATAGAATAGTGTCGGGTATTAGATGCAAAGTAGGAAATGGCAGGGGTAAAGTTCAGGTCGAAGTCTCTGCCAATAGATGGGATACTGATATTTTAATGAAGTGCCAATCGTGTAGGTTTACGGTTAATCTCAGCGCCATCAACTGAGTGAGATAAATATTGAGGAAATTGAACACAACTTCGGCTGTGACAGATTCAACTTACTAACACATCTGTTTGGCACAAGTGAAAGTATAGAGGAAGTTCTTCGTTGGAGAGACAAAAAGGCTTGAAAATCAAACTCCAAAGACCAAAAAGACCGAACAAGTGAAAAAAACGACTGAAAATGAGTCAAGAGTATCAGCCTGGTAGCTACTAAACTTTTAGTTTCTTAGTTTCAAACCAGGCAACAATGAATCAGGTGGTACTTGATGATACCCTCGCCTCGCGCGAATAATACACTTTTTTATGGAGGGGGGGGGGGGGTGAGCTGGAGCCAGAAATCAACCAAAATAATGCTATAAGATAAGTTTTTCCATGAGTACCAAAAAAAAACCACTTGTTGATCTTTACGGTCGTTTTTCTCAGTTTTCACTTTTTTGCACTTCAAATACGAATTACATTTTTATTTTTAGGCCAATTTTAAAGTTAAATATACCATTGGAAAGAGGAAAGAAAGATGAATATTTGTTTGGGGCTAGGGTTTTTCTTAGGTTGATGAGGAACCCGTGATAATCAAATCATACAAATTTGGGGGGGAAAATCCCCCCTTGCCCCATCCAAAAAAAATGGAAAAGTAGAAAAACTCTTCCCACTATTTTTTAATACTATGATATACTTTCTGTGTATGAAGCCGCATTGCAATAGCTCTAAAAATGAAGGCGGTGAATCATTTTTAATTTTTCTATTTTTTAAAATTTTTTAATAAAATCCAAAATAATCATGCGATCACTCTCAAATTTTTTCTGGAACACCACCTTATATATATGTATAACATATAAAATTTTCATAAAAATCGGGGCATTATTTCTATGTAAGCATGTGCTCCCCTTAAGCTTTTGTGGTGTCAAAGGACTTAATAAGGTCGGACAAATCCTGGTTGGAAGATAAGTCCATTCCTTTATGGCGGAAAGCTGAGCTAAGCAAGCTCTGTATCCTTTAATGGTAGAGGTGGAAAGTCCTTTAGTAGAGCGTAGGAAAGAAGAAAGTCCACAATTTCTGCTACAGAGGTCTTAGAAGAAGACACGTTATTTTGCCTGCACCAGGACCTGAAGATGGACCATTCTGCCTGGTACATGTTATCTGAAGGCTGTCGTCTACACTTCGCAATTGCATCTGCAGCCACTCTCGAAAAGCCCTTCTTTTGGAGCAGTCGTCTAACAGTTTGAACCCTGTTAGGGCCAGAGAAGACAGGTTTTGGTGGAACCGACGGAAGTGAGGTTGCCTCAGAAGTTGTTACTTCTGTGGCAGCAGTCTCAAGATGTCCACAAGAAGTTCTAGTAGATCCGGGAACCACTCTTTTGCTGGCCAGAAGGGGGCTATCAAGATCATGGATAGGTTTTGATGAGACTGGAATTTGTTGATGACTTGCCTCACTAAAATGAATGGGGGAAAGGCATACATATCTTTGTTGGACCAATCCTGCAACATTGCATTGGTCACCCATGCCAAGGGATCTGGAACTGGTGAGCAGAAGAGAGGAAGTCAGTGATTTCTAGAGGACGCGAACTAATCTATCATGGGTTTCCCCTAGAGTTTCCACAGATCCAGACAAACCAACGGGTCTAATGTTCATTCTGTGGGAAGGATCTGTCTTTGACAGCTCAATTTGTCTGCCAGAACGTTGAGTCTACCCTGGATAAAACAAGTTGTCACTTGAGTGTCGTTCTGGTGTAACCAAAGAAGAAGGTCCCTTGCCACTTTGTACAGGGAGAAAGAGTGGGTTCCTCCTTGTTTCTTGATGTACACCAGTGCCGTCGTGTTGTCTGCATGCACTGCTACTGTCTTCCCCTGAATTTCTGAAGCAAAGCACTGTAGGCCCAGGAATATCGCCTGTAATTTTTTTACGTTGGTGTGCCAGTTTTGCTGTTCCTGAGACCAGGTCCCTGACACTTCTTTTAATCCCAGAAGAGCTCCCCAACTTAGGTTCCACGCATCTGAAAAGAACTTTAGGCTGGGGTTCAGAGGATGAAGAGATTTCCCTTCTGATAGTCTCTTCCTGGAATTCCACCAACGAAGATCCTCCTTGATTTCCATCGTTATCAGGAACACAAACGAGTCCGGAAACTTTTTCCTGTTCCAGCTGGCTCTGAGGAAGAACTGGAGAGGTCTCAGGTGAAGTCTTCCTAGAGTGACGAATTGTTCCATGGATGAGAGGGTACCTAGAAGACTCATCCACTGATTGGCTGAGCAAAAGTTTAGATTCAGAAATTCTTCCACTGTCTGGAGACACTTTTCTATTTTCTTCAGGACTGGAAAAACCCCAAAATCCTGAGTTGATTGTCATCCCTAAATTAGGAATCTCCTGAGAAGGCGTCAGGAAAGACTTGTCCCGATTGATGAGAAGGTCCAATTCTTGAGCCAAGAGAAGAGTCGTGCGAATGTCCTCCTTACATTGAGCTTTCAAGCAGGAACGTAGTAGCCAGTCGTCTAGATATAGGGAGATCTTTATCCCCTTCAAATGAAGCCATTTCACTAGGGGAGCGAATACCCTGGTGAACGCTTGTGGTGCTGTTGAGAGGCCGAAGCAAAGAGCCTGAAACTGGATTATCTTGCCCTGAAACACAAACCTGAGGTACTTTCTTAAAGTCGGATGTACTGGAATGTGAAAGTATGCATCCTGCATGTCAATGGACGCCATCCATTCTCCCTGGCAAATGGATGTAAGGACTGAATGGTTTGTTTCCATCTTCAATGTTGTCTTTTTGACAAAGACATTTAGAGCACTTACATCCAAAACAGGTCTCCAGCCCCCCGATGACTTGGGCACCACAAAGACACGGTTGTAGAATCCCGGAGAATGAATGTCCTCTACTAGCTCTATAGCCTCTTTCTGAACAAGGGACTCCAACTCTAGCAAGAGAGCAGCAAATCTCTCTGAGCCTGGAGAGTAAACTGTCAATTCGACAGGCTTGCAGTTAGAGGAGGTTTGTTCAAAAAGGGGATAGTGTAGCCCTCCTTCAGGACAGACACTACCCAAGATTCCGCTCCCTTTTGTTCCCACTGTTCCCAAAAGTGAAGGACCCATGCTCCTACCTGAGTACCAAGGACTATGTTTTCATTTCTTTGAGTAAGACTTGGAAGAAGACTTCTTGATGGAACGCTGTGGGAAACGGGTATAAGTTCTTCTTCTAGTCTGGTATCTAGAATGGGAGCTCCAAAAGGGAGTAGGTTGCAGCGGAGACGAAGATCTGGGAGGAAGAGTCGAAGAATTCTTGGGGCGTCTCGTAGACTCGCAGAGCAGGTCCTGAGTGTTCTTTTTCTGCAGGTCAGAGGCGATGTTCAATACTGTAGCCTGTGGAAAAAGATACATCTTGTCCAAGAGGGAGAACAGGAGGGCCGATCTCTGAGACGAGGTGGTGCCTTTCGAAGTAAAGGAGCACCAAAGCTCCCGCTTCTTAAGAATACCCATGGCGTACAGACTGGCTAACTCCTGCGTACTATCGCCAAAGCGCCCACCGCCCAGTCAAGTAAGCTCATCACTTCAGCTGAGGAGAAAGCTGATCTCCTAGCCTAGTCGATAAGGCCAGAGATATCTCCCTGAGAGGAGGCAGAGACTCCCAGGGAGGGAGCTTCTCCAGTCACATAAAACCTGTAGCTTAACCTGGACAATTTGGAAGGAGGGAAACAAAAAACTGCTTTGCCTTGTTCCTTCTTCTTAGAAAACCACCCTTCTACTTCATCCAGTGCCTTCCTTGCTGAAGAGGAGAGAACTAACTTCGGTAATTTCGAGGGACCGACTGAGGGGGCTTCCATGAATTGGGTCAACTGGCGGAGGAACAACGTCCAAGACGACACTATTAAGAAGCGGTGGAGGAGCAGGCGCCAATGGGCACTCAGGGGGTGCTGTTGAGATGGGAGTCAGAGGCGAAACCTGTTGGAGAACAGGCGCCAGCAGGCGCTCAACCACAAACGGGAGCTTGGGCACTACAACACTACTTGCTGGCCGCTCGGGAGCTGATTGTAGAGATGAAGGTGCTGAGTGCGCAACTCCTGATGCAATCGCTTCTTTATTCGACAAAGAATGTCTCCGCGCCACAAGGTGCTTCGGTGCCAAATTACGGTCGTCATTCGAAGAGGATGAAGAGAATTGTTCTGGGGTGTCCCAATGACTACACGATGGGTGCGCTGAATCCTTGCTCTTCTTACAAGGAACAGGGGAAGAAATCTCAAACTCCACTGCACACCCTTTCAGTGGGCGGACTTGTCTGCATAGCGCCAAGCATGCCTGGGACTAAAATCTTCGGAGCTGGAGGACATACAATGAGCGCTCACTTGAAGGCCTTTCCAACAGCCTAGGTTGCAGTCTGGGATTCGTCAACGGACTGAACTGAGGGGGCGACTGCTCTGGGGCAGACCCCACTGACCTCCCTTAGGCTGCCAGTTTGACTCCTCCCAGGTGCTGGGGAGTATGTCAGGGACCTTGGCCAAGGAGAATCGGCGGGCCGAACAGCCACCTCCTCCACTATCACTGCACTTGCACTGGGCGCCAAGGGGCGCTCTGACTCACTTTTGTCCATTAGCACTTTCACCGACGATGCTAATTTAGCAATTGATTGAACAATCAACTCGAAACGAGTGTTGATTTTCAACTCCAGACTGGTGATGGCATTGGGGTTGAAAGCGTGGGAGCCTGGTAAAGGAGAGGGTTGCACAGATGGAGGAGATGGAATGGGAACGGAAGAAATTACAGGAGCAATTGCATCCGACTTAGCGGATGAATTCTGACTAACTAAAGCTTTACTAGGTTCCCTAGCCATAGCTTTCCTCTTCCTATCTCTAGCTAGTTTCTTGAGATGTGCATCTAAAGTTTTCCACTTCTTAACATCCCAGTCATTACACTCCTCACAACGTAAATCTACTGAACATGTTTGTCCCCTACATAGAATACAAATAGTGTGCAAGTCGTAAGATTCTTTAGTTTGTCTAGTATTGCAGCCTTTGCTGCAATACCTAATACTAGAACTACTAGTGTCAGACATCCTAGAAAAGTCTAGTACAAGTCAAAACACCGGGCAGAGTCATCAACCAATGATCAAAATTCGCCTAACACGATCTTAATTATGCCGAAAGGCTATCAAAATAAATACTTTGCCGATTGAAGAGAAGGCAAACAACCAGCAAAGTATAAATTCCAAAATTCGAGCTGCTGCCAACCACAGTCCTTCAACCACAGCTGGCAGAAACAAATTGAAGCTCTTTGCTATTTGTACCTTCTCTTACACCCGAAAGTGGGTGGGCATGTCGCCATAATCAAAACAAAAACTAGCGTGATCCGCAATTTCAAAATTCTGAGCTGCCGGTTAAAAGAAACTAATAGCTATATAATTACTGGGTAAGTACTAATATAAAACTGTAAAATAATACCCTAGTTCTGGCTGCAAAGCTTGGCCTTTATAAACAATGGTACAATGCAAAACCATATAAGATCATATATATATATATATATATATATATATATATATATATATATATATATATATATATATATATATATATATATATATATATATATATATGTGTGTGTCACAAAGTGATCAAGTACCTGGTTATTACACAAATAATAAGACCAAAAAAAGTTACCTCACTTCAGCCAGACACTTGAAACCTCATAACAAAAATATTAAGACTGAATACTCTAAAGGTAGTGTGATCCCTTAAAACTTGCTTAACACTTGAAAATTCAATCTAAATTTATCAAGTTATGGGTAAGGTAACAACTGATAAACTATAAACAGACTTGGGGAAAAAGGGCATCACTCCAACATATACTATAATTGTTTCACCTAGATAAGCATCAGGTTAACAAACAGATATATCACTTACTTTGTACACACACACACACACACACATATCTCTAATCACTGGGGGTCAAAATGAAACTCTCTGCTTTTAAAACTAAACAGACAAAGTTATTTCTAAGTTCAAAAGTTATAAGCAGAGTTCACAATCTCAAAAAGATTCACTATTACTTGACTACAGTGTAAGATTTATGTATTTCTTAACCAAAATTAAGTCACAAAACTTTAATTTACCATGAAATCACTTTAATCAAGCAAAATTCAAACCATTAACTTTCACTCAAGTTTTACATATAAATCTGAACATCTGCAATTAACCCAAGTGTTCACTAAAATATTATTGAATGGGAATCAATACAGGTATTCACGAAATCCCAACAATAAGTATGCACTGAAATCTCAATAATGCAAATTAACACCAACAAAACTCCAAGCAATTACCAACACAAATCTTTGGGTAGTATTGTGAAATTATAAACATTTCAACTTGTGTGACTAATATGAAAACACAAACACATAAGAATGAAATATGCAAAAAATGGAAATATACCAACAGCAACTTCACTAAGGCAAAATATGATTAAAGATTATATCAATCTTTTGAAAGATTACCTTCACTTTTAAAAAAAGGCTAAACTCACGTCTTTCTAAAACTTACTCAAAGATAACACTTCAGTTTTCACCTAATTACAATACAAGCAAATAGGCACATTACCTTACTCCTTTGGTATTATAAACACAATGCTTGATGCAAATATTTATGACCATACACAAATATACATTTTGTAGGAGAGTTTTACAAAACTTATTTATTTAGGGAGAGCAACCAATTTATACCCTTCTATGATTTGAGAGAGAGAGAGAGAGAGAGAGAGAGAGAGAGAGAGAGAGAGAGAGAGAGAGAGAGAGAGAGAGAGAGAGAGAGAGAGAGAGAGAGAGAGAGAGAGAGAGAGAGAGAGAGAGAACTGCTATCTTTGAATTCCCCAAGGCAACTCCTGGCTCTCTCTGATTTCCCTTTGTATATACATGGTGGGTCCTAAAGGGTTACTAATTAGCCCCTTCAGTCTTTGAAAAACAGATTTCTCCTTCCACCTCTCAGTATACATGATACATAAAGTATACATACATTATACATACAGGTATACATGCACAGTATACATACAGGACTGGAGTTTCAAGTGCCTTATCCCAAGATTGACAGCATCCGTTCCACTAAAAACACCTGTGTACACAGAGAAAAGTATTTTGCAACCGGTCTGGGTCGACTGTCAATGTGTCAACTTCATCTCTCTCACTTCCTCATTCTCCTCACTCAGATTATGGAAAACATAATAGGCATAAGGAAAGATAATAATTATGGAATAAACATACAAGATAATGATGTAATAAGAATTCTGGCTGATAACTGTCACTTTGCCACAAGAGACCCTTGCCTTTTTGCCTTCCCCCAAACACTTTTGTCAATAAGATATGGCTAAGTGATAAGAATCCTAACCTTTCTCTCTACTCAGCATGTTACAAATTCGATTTCATAACACTCAGTATTCATTTTAATATACTTCACAATATATTAGACAAATGAGAAAAAAAAAACATATCAAAACATATTTCAGAATCACATGATACACAATTTAACTGTAAGAAATAAAGACCTCTCAAAATCATAGACATCAAATCAAAACATACACATAATCTCATATTATAATATTCCTCCCCCCGCCCTGAGGATTAATTATCCCACGTTTGAATCCAATGTTTCGGAACGGGATAAATAATCTACAATTACACTGCTTCCAAAAATGTTCTCTCTTTTTACACAACAAGATTATACAGTCCATCAGGGAAATTACTATGGCTGAAAAACTTGAACAGAATTGGCGATAAACTCTAGGCATACTCACAAATCTTTGTAACTCTTTCACCACTTTAGAAACAAACTTGGCTTGCCAAATATTATCAAGTAATTGATCAATAAAAGGTAAGGGATAATTATCAGCTACACTGATGGAATTCAGTTTCCTATAATCACCATGCATCCTAAATGAGCCATCTGGTTTCTTCACTAACACACAAAGAGAACTGTAATGACTTGAACTGGGTTCTGCCAATCTGTGCTGCAATAAATATTCGACTTCCTTTTTCAAAACATCTCGATGAAAGGGTGATACACGGTAAGCTCTTTGCTTGAATGGTTTAGAATCTTCTCTGATCTTTATCTCATGCTTTGTCAAGCCGGTACACTTAGGAATGTCTGTAAAAATCTCAGGAAAATTTTGAATCATCTCACTTAATTCTTTGCTTTGTTCATCACTCAGATGTTTTAGTCTGTTCTCCAAATTTTCTAATATTGAAGAATTGTTCATCTTGTTTTCAGCTCCCAATTTGTAGCATCATCGTCCTCTGTAGATGAAGTTGTTTGGGTTATAGACACAATCTCAGTTCTAGTCTCTGAGAAGTAGGGTTTCAAAAGATTTACATGTATCTTCCTCCGTCGTTTTCTTCTCCCTGGTGTTTCAATCACATAAGTTCGATCACTTAACTTTTCTGTTACCCTATAAGGACCTTGAAATTTATTCATAAGGGGAAACCATTTCACTGGTAAAAATACTAGAACTTGTTGTCCAACACTAAAATTTCTTAGCTTAGTCCTTTTCATTTTCTTTTAGCTTATCTTCAAATTTTCTAAAGAAAATTTTTAATTTCTCTTAACCTTTTCCTCAAGTTCTTCACATATTTTCCTTGGACTTCCTCTTGATTTTCTTCCCAGTTCTCTGTAAGAATTTTCAATGGACCTCTCACATCTCGACCAAAAATCATTTCGTTTGGCAAACATCCCATACTTTCCTGATATGCATTCCTAACTTCAAATAACATTAAAGGTAAACCAACATCCTATTCTCTTCCCGACTCATTACAGTACTTGGTTAACATATTTTTCAAAGTCTGGTGGAACCTTTCCAAGGCCCCTTGAGTCTCTGGGTGGTAAGCATAAGATAACTGTTGTTTCACTCCTAACAACTTCATCACATTCTGGAATAATTTTGAGGTAAAGTTCATTCCTCTATCACTTTGCACAATTTCTGGAATTCCTAACTTGGAGAAAAATTCCACCAACTTCTCAGCAATTACCTTTGCATTTATACTTCTTACAGGAATTGCCCCAGGATCTCTTGTTACTAAACACATTAACGTCAACAGATATTCATGTCCTTCCTTCGTTTTCGGAAGCGGACCACCCACATCTATTATCACCTCGCTAAAGGGTTCTCCTCTAACTTCTATCGGTTGTAGGGGAGCTTTTTGAATAGTTTCATTTGGTTTTCCAGCTATCTGGCATGTATGACACTCCCTGCAAAATTTGCTAACATCCTCGTGAATTCCAGGCCAAAAAAAATACTTCATAGCCTTCTCAACAGTCTTCCTGATTCCCATATATCCAGACTCGTGTGCTACTGCTACAACTTGTTTCCTCAGTGGATATGGAATTAAAATTTGATGATATTGCCCCCATTCTGCATTTCCTTGAATATCTGCAGGTCGATGCTTCGTCATTAGCAATCCTTCCTTGAGGTAATAAGTTTGTTGCACCTCTTCTTGGTCAACAACTCTGAAGAACAAATCTGCTAACGTTGTATCCTTCTTCTGCAGTTCTATTAATTTCTCTCTAGTCACTTGTCCAACTTCAAGGGTTGAACTCTCAATGTCTGCCAACTCTGCTACTGTAGTTCCACTACTATCTTCAGGAACACTTTGACTACGCTGAGTCTCTTCACCAATAACAGGATTCTCTTCTTGAAAAATCTCTTCAGTACTGACACTAGGGGAAACTTCACTTTCTTGAAACAGCTCTTCCAATTTATGTTTCGTGAAACATAAATTGTTTTAAATTCTAACTAAATGTTTTAACTAAAAGAAATGTTCCACAACTTATTACTAATACAGAAAATCCTTTCAGATTATACGATGTCTACAATAATCTAGGCAGTAAGTGAGAATAATTTAGACTAGATTAATAGAGGATGTTGTCTGTAGCCTGTGTTCTTGGATTACATATCCTTAAGTGGCCTACCTTAGACCAAGGACCTTAGGATCAGATAATAACAATATCTGGGCCAAATAAATTGACAGCCTAACAATAAGGCTACATATTAGTATAAATTTTTTCCTTTTATATAAGCCTTTGCACTTAAGCATGAGCTAAATAGTCCAGAACTAGCCTAGGCATTACCTTACATCAAGTTAAGTGATAACCTTATACGAAACATCCCATTTTTGGACTAAGTTGTTAGCCTAGACCATGTAACCTAGGACTAGATGAAATAGTAATTAGGACTAGATGAAATAGCAATCTGTACTCAATTAGAAGGTAACACTAAGGTAGGCTAATTGTTTTATGTAACCCATACCCTAAGTGTGAATTAAATAATCCTGATTAGGAAGCAGCCTAGATTAGAGTAACTTATAGCCTGGCTACAAGGTTACACGTTAGTGAGTTACTGTTTTATATAGTAGACCAAATAGCCTAGGATTAGATATAAACAGCAAGCTGGGTGATAGTTGACTAACTATAAGGTTACATAATAGTAAGTTTTCTATTTTTATATAACCTAGCCTCAACATTTAAGAGTGATCTACAAAAATCTGGATTAGGCAATACCCTATACTAGGTTAAGAAAGAACAAATAAGCCTAGGATTATATAAAAAAAGTATCCTAGGCTCAATAAAATAACCTAGTTTTTTTATGACATGGTAGCATGTCTATAAGGCTACATACTAATAGGGTCTTATGTAGCCTATATCTCTACAGGTGATATGAACCTAGAACAGGCAGTAGCCTAACCAGATTAAGTAGGAATCCCTTGTTAAGGAATACCCTACTATTAGCCTAAAACAGCGATGGCCAAGTATCAGATAGAAGGGTAGTCTCGGCCACATAAAACAGAAAACCAGATTTTAAGAGGATTATTTTCTGTATAGTTTATATCCTTAAGTTTTAAATAAGCCAAGAATAGGTTAAGGAAGAACCTTCTAAGAAATCCTCTATTCTTAGCTTAACGAAGATTATACCAGAAGCATTAACCTAAGCTATATAAAACAGTAGCTTGGGTTAGTTAAACAAATTAGTTCATAGCAGTTAGTCTGAATGGCATGACAATTGGCCTTAAAATCTTCACTTAGCCACTGCAAAAGGACTAACAGTGTATAAGTAATACAGCCATATACAGGTATGGAAACTAACCTAAACCTTAGAGGGTTAAGTTAACAAAGCTATTTAATTAAATGTATTACAACTGCACACTTGTAATCAAGTTAACCTGTAATATGGAAACTATATGAAGAACTACAGAAGTGTCCCTCACTTACAAACAATTACAACTAACTAGCTTCTAATAACAACTTGCTTTATATCACCACAGGGCTGCCATTAGGCAGGAACCTCAGTTCAAGAGTTCCGTAGCAAATTGCTCGGTTCACTTTTTGCCAGTGGGTATGGCCCGTACCACCTACCATGAGCAGTGACCTGGTAAAAAACAAGGAAAATTTGCTTGGTTGCCAGATGTGGGCAAGATTTGTAGTATGCTCCTGGCAGCAAGTTCCAAGGAGGAAACAGCTCCTTTTAAGCTGTCTCAATGGGTCCTAGGGTTCAGCAGGGGTGAGGAAGGGGGAGATTATATCTTTCCAGCTGAACTCCGGCATCAGATATTTAACCTTTTCTCTGAACAACAACGTTTGGGCCAAAACCCAGTAACATCAGCCCCCAATACCTCCCAGATTAATCCCGCGGAGGAAGTAGAGGAATCTTTACATGGGGTTAACATTCTTACTAAAGAATATGAAGTGGACATTGCCATTGAAATGGTCCTGCTGAACCCAGAGGGCTCAAGGACACAAATTTTAGCTAGCCTTGGGAGAAACCTTCCAGAAGGAATTCTATTTCCCATGCAGCTATCGTTGCAGAATAGAATCTTTCCTCCAAAAGGGATACTAGGATCCACCTAACTCCGACTGAAATGACTACATTTTCGGAGGGGTACAGTAACTTACCCAGGACTTCTGCCCCTTGATTAACAGGCAGTTACAGTTCAGTTGCTGAAGCTCAGTTAGATTGCGCAAGCTCCTCCAAAAGGGATGCACAGTTTGCGGCATTTGATCAATTCCGTAAAGAAATTGAGTACCATCAAAGATGCCCTTGCCACAGAACAGCAATACAGGCAGTCCCTGGCTATTGGCAGGGGTTCCGTTCCCGACAGCGTGATGATAACCGAAAATCGCTAACAACCAAAAATCGGCGATAATAGCGCTGATATCCAGTTATTGGCGCTGGTGTCCGGTTATCTGCGCCAATAACTGGGGATCCGCACCGATAACTGGAGATCGGCGCCAATAACCGGGAATTGATGTAAAAAATCTGGATATCGTCATCGCTAGACAAGCGCCGTAAAACCAGATCGCTGATAACTGGGGACTGCCTGTATATAAGGGACATGAAGCATGATTCCAAAAAGGAAACAAAGTTAGTCATGTACACCCCAAAGTGTAAAAGTACTACATCCTGTAACCGAAAAGTGAGTATAGATGCAAATGCTGCCCAAACAAAATCTGATGTTAGAATTCCAACTGGAAACAACAAAAGGGTCAGTTCAAAATACAGAACTTCAGATCAAAGCATAATAGGGGCTCCAATACTCACCCGACGATACTGGTAATCCTTGGCGAGATGCCTCAAGGTGCATTTTCTCTCCCAATGGCAATCATGTAATTAATGAGAGAAAAACTATGATCTAAGTTGTACATGTAGAATTTACAAACGGCAGCATTCCCTAATACAGAATGGTACCTGGTACCATCTTCACCAGACATGGCAAACCACTAACAGAAAACATTTTCTTACCTGTGCTTATAGCATTAAAATCTATAGAAATCACCCTTTACCAGGTCAGTGAAAAATGGATCTCTACTTCCATTCTGAATAAGACCCAAGTTGCTCACCAAGTAGCCCCAGCCTTCGGTCCCTTCACTTTCAAAAATATTAATCATATGAAGACAGATTTCCAGAACTGGTAGTAACTAAAAACAAGAGACAATGGCAGAATTAAAACCATCTGCCAAGGTCATCCCAGTTCCGGGAAATTCCACCCAGGAATGCGAAATGCTATATCTCCCTTTTGAAAGGAAAAAGCATGCATTTAGGGGATATCTAGAATTAAGTAACCATGTATATTCTTTAACATCAACCTTTCTTTTCATTTGTTTGCAACAGCCTCATATACCGTGACCTTATAATCCTAATTAAACCACACTGATTGAGTAACTTTATAAAGTTATCACTTTGTAGCCAAATACCCAGTAATTTCTCATTTACAAGTGTTGAAAATGACCTCATGTCCTGTTCCACAACGTACTCGGCAGTTAAGAGTAATTTGTTCCAGTATGTCTTTAACATTAATGCCGCAGAGTTTCATAAATCTTTTAAAAGTAAAGCTCATTGCATGGCAGAGTGTAGAGTAATGTAAAGCATTTTCCACTCATTTCTTGCTTAAATCGACGTTCACACCCGAATGAAGGTGTGTACATCATCTTGTGTGGGAAGCTATTATAATTAGCAAGAACTCGCTAGCAAATTGCTCCCTTTTCGTTTCCTGTCTGCCAATCTATCGACAGACACATCTGTCTATCGACATGCATGCCTACCTATCTATCAGCCCAAGCTTAAAATTGAGTAGCACAGTCAGAGTCCAAGGGATTAAGAGATTTTGCGGCCACAACTTTTAAGTAGATAATTCCTTATTCAAGGCAAAAGTGAATCTATCTGGCCGACTCTTTCCAGGCAACCGCCGCCCCCGCCGCGTGCACAGCTGAAAATGACTCAATTCCCTATCGAAGAACTTGCCCCCTGCCCCTAGCAGATGGCATAAAAGGACAGACGGACAGGGGCCCGATCTCAGAAACTTGCAGGACGACACGGCGTAAAGACAAGACGAACACACTCCCCACCAACCCCACGAGGAGGGCCATGCCCCTTGCTGGACGACGCCCTTAGCTCATCCCTTCTCCATCTAACCACGTGGCCCCTCAAAATATACTTTTACCTTCATGCACTTCGACTGCCAACCACATGCTCCCTTCGCTGCTGGCCTGATCCTAACACGAGGGGGCCACCCACTTCATTACCTGGCGCTTCGTGAAGCCCCTACATCCTAGCACGTGGAAGAGCAACGCTTTCGCCCTCGTGAATCGGGAGTCAACCACGTGCCGCCTTCTTCGCTGGAACCGCTTCTCTCTTACAGTAAAGTGCTCTGTAAAGACGTCCATTCAGTCACGGTTTGTCCTAGTAGAATTTACTTAATCACAGAATCTTTTGTTCAATTCCACCCGTGCTATTCGAGTGTCTGCTCTCAGTGCTAATCCATTATTAACTCGTCGAATCCCCATTGGCACCCTCAGTGCAGCTTCAAATTCATTATCCTTTTGTTTATTTCCATTACTGGTGTATAATCTGTGTATCTCTCATTTCAGAGGGACCCTATATCGTGGAATCTTCCCGGACTATGCCTGGAATCCCCATTTTCATTCATCCCGTAGGAATCCCTTGCAGGATCAACAATTTAATTGCATTTCTCCTTCCTGTACTAATGTCTTTTATGTAAATATACTCCTTTTAGTTTACCCACATGTTTACGTAATATTTCCCTTCAGAAGTAAGAGCCTTATGCTCATATGAAATTCCTCCTTTTCTCTTGTTTTATGTTTCACTGGACCCACAAGGTCAGAATCACAAGGCTAAAGTATCCGTAAATGTTGCTACCTGTCTCATACAAACTATCTCAAAACCAGATTGTCCAGTAAAAACATAAAAATATCTATCGTGAAAGTTACTCGCCCAATGCTGCTAGGTACCTTATGCAAAAATTACAGACATCACCTATCCGGCAATACCAGTCCGTATGGAAGATATGGTTAGATTATATCCATACTGAGAGCCCCGTTGCAATTTCTATAGAAACACTTTATTTTTCTTTTATACCCTTTTGAAGACAAACACCTTGCAGTTACAACAGTCATGGTATACTGTACAAGGCTGTATTAACAGAACCCTTGCTTTATGGATTCGGGACTGACTCCCGTATAGAAGTTGTCACTTCCCTTCTGCAGACTTTTGCTCTAAAAAGGCCCGCTCCCAAAAGGCTTCCAATTACTCGGTCCCTGAACAAGATGCTTAGACTTCTATCAACTACTCAATTCATCAGACCCAATACAATCACAACGCACATGCTACAAAAGGTGATCTTCTTGATTGCATTTGCATCAGGAGCTCTTATTAGTGAACTGGGCTCTCTTAGACGGGGACAATGCATCATGCAAACATCTGACCATCAATTATTACTGTAACCTGGCCCACCATTCCTGACCAAGAATGAGGATCCTTTAACAAGGAAAATGATTCTTATAAGACAACTCAATACAGCAGATAAGACATTATGCCCAGTTCAAGCACTTAAGGTCACGGCAAACATCCCAGAGGGTCCTATTTTCCTACACCCTAGCACAAACTAACCACTCCCTACAAGAGCCGAGAATGATTGTAGTGTTTCTCATTAAAAAGGCAAATCCCTACTCCTTTCCTATGTCA
The DNA here is from genome assembly GCA_039081455.1 of Macrobrachium rosenbergii. Taxonomy (NCBI): domain Eukaryota; kingdom Metazoa; phylum Arthropoda; class Malacostraca; order Decapoda; family Palaemonidae; genus Macrobrachium; species Macrobrachium rosenbergii. Next base: position 62,760,793 of record JANJGK010000010.1, on the reverse strand, counting down.
CATATTAGGAAAGTAAGTACGCCGTTGGCCTTCTTCAGAAATGTCTCTTTCAAAGAAGTCTCTGAATGTACAGGGTGGTCATCAGTTAAATTATTGCCAAGTGCTCGAACAAATTCAACCATGCCACCTACTCATACACGGTAGTGTATCAGTAGGTGGCATGGTTAGTCTTAACTCCTAGGTGCTACGGCAGAAAACCAGGGGTCTTATTGACCGTGGGTATGCTAACTAACGCTGGGAGAAGGGCGACAGTGCAACCAAACCCAGTATGCTTAGGTAAGCCACTGTAGAACTACATCCTAAAACGTAAGTTCGTGCATAGTTTCTTGTTTCTTGGTACCAAAACCTGAAGAGTATTTGGAATAAAGAATGGGACTTGAAATTTGTGGCTTGACCTTGGACCAGAAATGTTTTTTCCTTTCGGGTGTTGGGGTTAAAAACTGAGACCTTAAAGCCTTTTTTGTCACCTGTAAATTTCTTTGTAAAGCTTCCTTGAGGATGAAACGAACAACTATGCTATCAAAAAACAGGTTTTGACTTAGGAAAAACCTATTTTTGGTAGTCGCTGTTGAGTCCTCAAAACCCTCCCACTTCCCTGATGAAAAGGCATGGGATTTGGGCAGGGGACCATCCTGCATTGACCAACAGAGATTAATGGTTCTTTGGTCTTTTAACGGCCCAGTTGTAAACAAGGGGGGTGGACGTGCATGTGCAGTAGTCATTCTCTTTCTTGCAAGTTCTTTTGATGTTGGAAAAACTGTATTCAGTTTCACAGAAGATAAGGGAAAGTGCCCTCTTATCTCTGAGCCCATTACTGTATATACTCCGTTACATGTTATAATGTTAATCATTACGACACAACACCTGGCCAAAAATATTTAAATCCGAATTTCATATGTAGGCAACACAAAACCAACATTCTGACTCTCCTCCCCAGCCCTAGTGTAACCGTGCCTTTGAAGTCTCGTTCCCAGCAAGTAACTGTGCTTAGACTTAGATGTATAAATACTTCAGTTCTCTCTTTCTCTCAGTATACATATCCTTTAATGAAAAAACAGCAAAATATCAATAAAACATTATCTCACTTACAGAATCCATTTATACTGTGCTTAGACTTCAATGTAAACACTCTCTATCTCTCAATATACATATCCTTTAATGAAGAAGTACAGTAATTAGTGAATGGACAGTGTTGCTCTACGAAAAAATCGAATTAGTGATAATTTTAGAGATATGGTCCATAGAAAAATTCACAAATTGGTGAAAGTTCACATGTAGAATTGAAAGATGTTCCACAAAAATCCGCGACAAAATGAAGCGCGTAAAAGTGGGGTAGTACTGTACATTGTTGGCTATCTTCAGAAATGTTTCTTTCAACGACGTCTCCAAATGTATAGGGTGGCCATCAGAAACAGTGTTCCTAAAACAGTACTGCCACAAGCTTGAACAAATTTGACTACAGTGTATATCAGTAGGTGGTATGGTAGGTCCTGACCTCATAGGCGCTACGGCAGAAAACCGGGGGTCTTCTTGATGTGGTGGTTATGCCAAGATACTGCTGGAAAAATTGCCACAATACTGCGACCAAACTCAGCAAATTTAGGTAAGTCACTTTAGAACTACGTCTTAATATTTACACATTCGTGTTTAGTTTCATGTTCTTTATTGCCAAACCCTATGGTATCTGCAATAAAGAATGTGGTTTATAACTTGTGGCTTAACCTTAGACTAGAATTTTATCTGGATTGTTGGGACTGAATTTTAAGAGCTAAACCATTTCGTCACTTGTCAATTTCTTTTGTAAGCTCTTTTGAGGACGATCAGCGGCTACGCTATCAAAAAACAGTTTTTGATGTAGGAAAACCTATTTTTGATAGCTGATGTGAGTCCTCAAACACAACCACTTTCCCTGATGAAAAGGCATGGGACTTGGGTGAATAATTATCCTGTATAGACCTGGAAAAGAGTAAGGAGTGAAAAGGTTTGACGTAGTGTGTGCTGTTACCACAATAGATGGCCACATCTGCAGGTAAAGAATAGGAATTGAACCTAGGTAGTTGCTGTAGACAAGAGAAAGACCCCTCTTGTCTTGAGTCCTATATTCTATCAGTGTCAACGTGCACTATATTGGCCATGACCAACCAGAAGAGAACTCTTTGAAATCGGTTGGCTGTGGCCCTCAAGGGATCATGAGAGTAACTCCTTTGAGGACTCACAGCAGCTACCAAGAATAGTTTTTCCTACATCAAAACCTTTTAATTATAGTTACAAATATGTTACAAATACTGTATGGGAAAATAAGGTAGACACTTGCCTTTTGCATAATAAGCATCTTGAGTGTTTACAGTTATGCAATACTGACAAGGTGGGGAGTAAGGGTACAGAGTTGCTGACTTACACTCGCTCTACTGCTAGTCCACATCATCGAGAGATTACTATATCCCAAATTCATCCGATAAACCTGCCACTGTTCTCACTCTAGATCTAGTGTTATGGTTAAGTAACATTGGTAGCTTAATTAGTCTTTCTAGTATCCTCTGCCTTGGTACTGCTTGTCTAAATATAGGTCTTGGTACTTTGAAAATTGCATTCCCAAGATGCACAAATATGTGGTATAGTCTCCAACTGTTGCCTTATTATAAAAGACTGCCAACCTCTCTGGCATGAAGCAACACTGACATCGACTGACTTAAAAAAATTTTCTAGGCACCTCCAGCTCTTTTTCCAGTATTTTCACAGCATGTTCATGCATTCTATGATTTCCCCATTCCAGAGCATCCCTTTTACTTTGTATATCATTACTGCAAGATTCTTTTCTTGCCCTCCTGGTCCTGGTCCTATCTGTTCCTTGGAAAAGTGTTCATATATTCTAGTAAGCTCATTGATGATTCAAGGTACTTTTATTAAACTGCTAATCACTTCAGATGGTTCAATGACTTTTAATTTCATAACTTCCCAAGGGCTCTTTCAATCTCTTCACATGTTACATTCACTACTGCTCCTTCCATTTAATCATCCTCTGGTTCTACTGATTTTCTTCATTGAGAGGGTTATCAAAACATTGCCTCAATCAAGTCGTAAGTGTCCCTATCCTATTACAATTCAAGAAATACAACCACAGCAATTCTGCCTTTCACAAAAAAAATTTACTTCACAGTTTTCAATCTTTGTAAAATCTTTTTTTATGTATACAAGACTGTATTAGCTTGCTATATCCATTTAAGTGAAATCTTTTGATAAACCAGATAATACGAATACTGTACATTATTTACCTTATAATAAAAGGCCCTCTATCTTCAAGCAAATTTCTCTCAGTTGCAAAAAGGTGAAGGAGGTTTCTTAGAAACCTAGTAAAGTATTCATCCACACTGTTCTTCTCATCATCATCTGCAGCTGCTGCTGTGGGGAAAAAAAATTAAGAAAAAGGTAACAGACAGTTATAAAAATATACAAGTAAATTTACTCTGTTCCCAAGGGAAAGCCTACACTGCTCTGTACTAGCACACTGTGGAACTATCTTATCTCTGATTAGCACACTGTGGAACTATCTTATCTCTGTATTAGCACACTGTGGAACTATCTTATCTCTGATTAGCACACTGTGGAACTATCTTATCTCTGTATTAACACACTGTGGAACTATCTTATCACACCAAAATGAATTATGGTAACTACACTGAGAACTACAAATTCATGACCATACACTTATTCTACACTACCCTAGCAAAACAGACGATAGTAAAAGTTAGCTAAGTTGGTCATTCGTAAGCCAAATTAAAAGAAAATCTTGAAAAAGTGGTAATCATATGTAAAAATAAATGTTAATTTCTGGACTTTTGGGTAACAAGATGGGCTAACAAAAACTCTTAGACCGGGAAGAAGCCTTGGATGGATAGCTTAATCATTTAATGCTTGACATTAGTCATTGTTTTTCCAATACTTTACACCAGCCCAAGTTAACTTGCTCTCTATTATATGCAATAACAGCACTGTATAGTACACAGATGCACTAAATGAATGTAAGCCAGGACTTTTTGCTGGAAATAATGTAAAATATTGTTTAGAATAGAGTGATTTTGAAATGAAACAAGTTTGTATTCAAAACCTATTAATCATAATTAACCTTTATTTTGTGTGAAATGAACAAGGCCACGCCAACTAGAGGAGTTCAAAGATGAGAAATTTCACTAAGTATCCTGAGCTCTATTGTCCGCTACCTAACACCTTCCATTTTTCTGTGCCAACCCCCATATGGAATTGTGAAAGGGAAGGAAGAAGGGCACTGAAGAATAAAAGCATTTTATCGTAAAAAAAAAATTGTTATAAAATGCCCATAATTAGCTTGAATTGCACTTTATGAAAGAGGATGAAGCAGACGAGCATCTGAAAAGAACATAAGGTCCAGATGCTATCATCAATTCACAGTACCCATGCATCTGATATCTAACCCCGTCTCCTATGACGCTCCTGATTGGCCATTGATTAGCCAGTCACCGGGCTGAAAACTAGCCAGTCTGTTCCAGCCGTCACCGAGACAACATCTACGCTGCGTCCTCTCATGAAATATGTCTTTCAAAAATTATAACTTTCATTACACCTCAGTTTTACCCGAAGAAAAGTAGTGTTTCTCAATTTCATCACTAAACATCGTCAAGCCAATGATCTAAGGATTATAATGGTACATACGAATTATGTACTTCAGTAAACTTAATGCTAAAATATGTACAGTACAGTGAAATAACACATGAAATTTTTTATATAAAATATATTCTTTCATTCCTTACATGGCATCGCAGTGCATTTATCATTTATCGTCTTGTTTTTCATACAATATCCTAGCTTAAATGTCATGGGTGACAATGATACCACAAAATTATAGGTAGGGCTATCAATATAAAAATAACAAGCAAAAGGTTAAGAATATTAAAATGAGTGGGGATGCATGCAGACAATAGCCTCATGTTTATTTCACTATACATATTTTAGCATTAAGTTTACTGAAGTACATAATTCATATATCATTATAATCCTTAAATCATTGGCTTGATGTTGTTTAGTGATGAAATTGAGAAACACTACTTTTCTTTGGATAAAACTGAGGTGTAATGAAAGTTATAGCTTCTGAAAAAGACATATTTCATGAGGAGAGGTCGCAGTGTAGATGTTCACTCGGTGACGGCTGGAACAGACTGGCCAGTTTCCAGCCCTGTGACAGGCTGATCAAGGGCCAATCAGGAGCGTCATAGGAGACGGGGTTAGATATCAGATGCATGGGTGGTGTGAATTAACTATAGAAGGCCAGTTCCCATACATGACCGACAGTGGCGTCACTGATGACCGTAAAATGGACATAACACAAGATGTAACCTCAGATAGTACACGTGCCAAGGATCTGAGGCTATAATGACTACTGTCTAGAAATGACTTGGGGGTTTATGGCAGCCCTTGAAATTGCAAATCCAAAGGTTAAGAAGGCAAAAGTTCTGTCACTGTTAAAAGAGCAGAGTGAAAAATTAATATTCCCCAGAGAGAAGAAAACTTGATTATTAAAGAAACTGAAGACCAGGGAGAATAAGAACCCTGTACACTGTACGAAACCATGAATCACAACACATGAGAATGTAAAGTATGGAGGGAAAGGACTACCAGCCATGTGACAGTCACTGTCTCACTCTCCAGAGAACCACACTATTAAGTCCACAGCTGATAATCAGCACTCGAGAAAATACAAACATGGAAGGTCATAAAAGCGATGGAAGAGGCTGTTTCCAAAAACTCACCTTGGCACAATGAAATCAGAACTGTGAAATTCTACACCTGTTTGCACTGCTTGAAAAGTAAAAGTGAGAAGATCTGTACAGTCCCTGGACTGGACTGGAATGTGACAACACCTGCCCAGGCCATCAAACCTGGTTGCAGAGAACAAAACCAAGGTGGCCTGACAGTCAAAGACATGCAAATGGGCTCAGCCAGGGTATCCCCACTCATGCTCTGGGTCTTTCCAGATATCTGAGGGAAGGAGCCACTCCAAAGGAACTGATGGCAGGATGATAAAGACCTTAAGACATCAAGAACATGCCAGATGAAGCAAGGCACAACACAGACCCTGTTCTAAACTGCAAACATAAACTTGAACACCAACAACTGAGGAAACTTTGATCTTGACCATCTAATCACAGACTGCCATGGCAGAAGAGTGGTAGGCCATAAACCTGAAGCAATGACTCAACAAGAGGCCATGTTGGCAAGGGGGGCTGTAGATTAGAATCAAAGTCCAGTGACTCAAGCCCTTGGACCAGACAACCTTCCTTCGCTAATCCAGCAAGAGGGGTGATCGAGCCTCAACCTGTTTGCAGTGCCAGGAACATCACAAATATGGAAATGGTTGGATTCAAATGAACTTCTTCAGCTACTACTGTGGAAAAATTGTTGTTAACGATCACAAAAAATACCTTCCAAGAGAGGGAGACTCACAGGATTGCGCCTTGGCAAGAAACAAAACAGCATAGAGGGAATGGCCAAGGAGGCAACTAAAAAGTAAGTTTCTCCAAGAAGAACCATGAAAACAAATAACCTTCTCAAACCATGCCTGCAGAAAGAAGGCATTGGAGTAAACTCTACAGGAACAAAGGAAGTGACAAGCCCTATCCTCAAAAAGACAACCCAACCCTGAGATGACATGGGCCAGGACCACCATTTACTTTCAACTTAACTGTATAATACTGTAAACAGGAAGGCCAACACAGGGACAGAAAAGTCAGCAAGCGTGTTTCCAAAGAAGGGCAAGAGAAAGAGCTAAAGAAACATGGCAAACATCAATTACAGAATTAATTACATTTTGCTCCCTCAGGGAGCAGAGCTCTGTTGAAGAGAACAGGCCAGACAGGACCTATCCTCAGGTGCTTCTAACCATCATCACAACTCCTGGCATACAGAGTAAGGAACAAACACAGAGAACCAAGGCAGGCCTGAGTAAGCAGAAAAACCTGCTGAACCATGGCTTCAATCACTGATGAAAGCAAACTAGCAGAGAGAACGAGGCTGGGGCACGGCAAAGTCGTCACTGCAGAGAGGCACACCAGTAACCCTGCAGCAAACCAGAGGTCAAACAATGGGCCAGGGAGGCAGGGTTGGCCATAAAAAAGTTTCATGGAGAAAAGATTATACCCAGAGAACCTCTTAAAATGAAGAGCAGACAGAGGAACTGACACCTGGCACTTTGGGGGTTGACAAACATACAGCTGAATCTATTGACCTTCCAAGCAAGAGACAAAATGGGGAGGACTTGAGCTTGCTAAATAAAGATCTACTGAGTTAAGGGAACAAGTTGTGAGAAGGACCAAGACCTGAAGAGGTATTTAAGCAAATGTCAAAGAGGAACAGCAGATGGTGAAAATGTGGAAATGAAAACTGAAAGGATGTCAGGTAAGGAGGAGGAGGCAATGTTACAGGTAGCAAAACAGGAAGTGAAACAGGAGCAATGAAAAGCAAACTTTCAACCAATTCCAACACAACCAAAGAGAAAAATATAAACCTCTCATAACAGATGAGATATCAGTGTAGGGAGGCTACAAGCCTGGAAAGAAAATCCTTCAGTGAAAAGATAAGCCAATCCATACTGCTCCCATGCCATCTGGTTTGGGGATCAAACAATGGTCTAGTCAGGCTAGGGCATCTTGAGTTAAGAGGCAACACAGGAGGTGCTACTGCTTGCGCAGAGTTCAGTACTGGAAGGAAGGAGCAGTAGAAGAAGACACAAACCTCACTCCCAATGGCAACAGGAATATTGCAGGAAGAGACATCTAAGGAAGGGGACTTGGCTTAGGAGGTAGTCCCCATACAGCACCCTCCTCACAGGTGGTGAGACTTGGGAGACAAAGATGACAACACTGCACTGCCAAACAGGAGGAGGCTAGAACCATCAACCATCAAACATGGCATTTCACATCTCCCACTGTGAGGAGAAAACTGATAATTCTTATGCAAGGGCATTACCAAAGTTAACCTGAAACTACTGCAGGCTCTACCATCCTGCTAAAATTCTCCCCAAAAGGTTAGCACAAGCAAAGAGAAATGCAACAGCACCAGAGCAAAACACCATTAATTCACATAGTCTTAGAATAGATATGAACATGAAGACATGCAGAGTGTAGGGGAAACACCATTGTGAATAGAGCAAAAACAAAAATTCACTGTTAATACATAAAAAACACAGTACTGATGTGTGAAAAGTTTTCAAGCTTATAGTTCAGTGATATAATAAACAATAAGGTAGAAGTTAAAGCCTAATACCTTTAAAACAGGATATACTAGATACAACACTTTAATTACTGGAATAGAAATGAAAATTTTCAAAAATAGCAAAGGGAAATGAGACAACCTATGAAGAGACATAAAATTAATAAAAAGTACAAAACTTATCAATAACAAAGATATAAAGTGAGCACTCACAGTGATGTACCCATGATGAAAAGACACTGACTTCATCAAAAATCATAAAAGCAAAAACTCAGTGAATATTTATAATAAATACATCTCAGGTGGTAAAAATATACAAAACCTTTGTTACACGTTAGATGGTATAAATATACAAACATGAACTACTGCAGAACTAAGTAAACAAGAAAACACATGTAAGAGACTGGTGAAACAGTATGATCACTGGGGAAAAACTTGGTGTAGATCTTGGGAAGCATCATCATCAAAGCCACACTTAAGAATGAACATTAGTTGCAGGACAGTGGATGGTGAGCTGGACTGTGCATGCTGTTAGGCTTTACTTCTTTCAACTCCTCAAGTTGATGTGGATCCATTTCACATGGAATAAAGCTAATTATATTAGACTGGTTTTGTACTACAATCCATATTTCAATTTTTCAAAATGGCTATTAAACACGTTTACAGTATAACAACACAGTCTGCGAACTGTAGGTACACAACAGATGCATGTGAATTATGAATGACAATTGCAATCCAGTACAACACAATTGCTAAGAACAAGTAAGCCTTTTAGTGCAACTGAGTTACTGTTATAAAACTGACTCTTAGAACTTAATAATACTCACAATAAATGTAAAAAATACTACAAATTTCATTAAAAAGTGAAAAATATTACCATGTATCAACACTCACTTCCAAAGAAACCATGTTTCTCAAAAAAAAAAAACTATCAAAACAAAGTGTGGACTTCAGTTACAGCTGCATTAATTTTTCATGTGGAAATTTATGGATAGGCTGATAATGCTGATATCTGATTGAAATGACTATGACAGTTTAGTTGTCATTAATTATTAGTACACATTAACCCTTTAACGCCGACTGGACGTATTTTACGTCAACAAAAATTGTCTGTCGGGTGCCGAATGGACGTAAAATACGTCGACCACAAAAAGTTTTTTTAAATATTCGTGGAAAAATACTTAAGGGCCTAGTTTGCGAAAAATTTTAAATCATGCGCCGTGAGGGATGCTGGGAGTTCACGGATCACGCTGTTGTTTTGTTTACAAGAGTGACCCAGCTGCGCATGCGAGAATTTCTTTCTTCTCCCAAAAGAAAGCATCAGCTAACTCTGCTGGAAATCTCAGAAATTCTTTAGTTGCTTTGTCATAATTTTTGCACCATTTTCTATTAGCTGTTACATAAAGCTTTATATAAGAAAATGTGTGCAATTTCATGTAGAATACAACAAAAAATAACTCATGGTTGTAGCTTTTATCAATTTTGACATATTTTCATATAAATCACAATAAGTGCCAAAATTTCAACCTTCAGTCAACTTTGACTCGACCGAAATGGTAGAAAAATGCAATTGTAAGCTAAAACTCTTACATTCTAGTAATATTCAATCATTTACCTTCATTTTGCAACAAACGAGAAGTCTCTAGCACAATATTTCGATTTATGGTGAATTTTTGAATAAAACCTTTTCCTTACGTCCGTGCTAACTCTGCTGAAAATCTCAGAAATTCTTTAGTCACTTTGTTGTAATTTTTGCACCGTTTTCTATTAGCCATTACTTAAAGTTTTATATATGAAAATGTGTGCAATTTCATGTAGAATACAACAAAAAATAACTCATGGTTGTAGCTTTTATCAGTTTTGAAATATTTTCATATAAATCACGTTAAGTGCCAAAATTTCAACCTTCGGTCAAATTTGACTCGACCGAAATGGTCGAAAAATGCAATTGTAAGCTAAAACTCTTACTTCTAGTAATATTCAATCATTTACCTTCATTTTGCAACAAATGAGAAGTCTCTAGCACAATATTTCGATTTATGGTGAATTTTTGAAAAAAACTTTTTTCCTTACGTCCACGCGCGCTAACTCTACTGAAAATCTCAGAAATTCTTTAATCACTTTGTTGTAATTTTTGCACTGTTTTCTATTAGCCGTTACATAAAGTTTTACTGTATATATGAAAATGTGCGCTACTGCAAGTAGAATACAACAAAAAATAACTCATGGTTGTGGCTTTTATCAGTTTTGAAATATTTTCATATAAATCACGATAAGTGCCAAATTTCAACCTTCGGTCAACTTTGACTCGACCGAAATGGTCGAAAAATGCAATTGTAAGCTAAAGCCCTTACATTCCAGTAATATTCAATCATATACCTTCATTTTGCAATAAACGAGAAGTCTCTAGCACAATATTTTGATTTATGGTGAATTTTTGAAAAAAACTTTTTCCTTATGTCGGTGCTAACTCTACTGAAAATCTCAGAATTTCTTTAGTCACTTTGTCGTAATTTTTGCACAGTTTTCTATTAGCCGTTACAAAAAGTTTTATACATGAAAATGTGTGCAATTTCATGTAGAATACAACAAAAAATAAATCATGGTTTCAGCCTTTATCAATTTTGAAATATTTTCATATAAATCACAATAAATACAAAAAATTCGAGCTTCGGTCAACTTTAACTCGACCGAAATGGTCGAAAACTGCAATTGTAAGCTAAAACTCTTACATTCTAGTAATATTCAATAGCACAGTATTTTGATTTATAGTGAATTTTTGAAAAAAAACTTTTTTTTACGTCCACGCGTCACAAATTCATGCATCATTTTGTGATAATATTTTCTCTGTGTTACTTTGATCGTTTTACAATTTGTTATATACCAAAATCATCGCAATTTAGTGTACAATACAACGAAAAAAAAAACTCATTAGCTTTAACCGTTTTGCTCACAGCGCGATTTGTATACAATTATATATGAAATTTTTTTTTGTGCTGTCATATATTCCAATATTTATATATGATAATGATATTTTTTTTCATTTCTGATGGTTGCATACTAAACTTCAGGCAATGAGAAAAAAGGAGCCAAAAATGAACTCTTTAATCTTAAAAACTAAGCGTGCTGTGATTTTTTGAAAAAAACTTTCTTTCTGTTTCGGCGCTAACTCAAACCCCGCCGGCATACGGCAGACACTTTTGTAAATAGAGGCTTGGCGTTTAAGGGTTACCTGGAGTCAGTTTAGTAGTTTGAATTATTTTTGAAGGTTGTCAGACTTAATAATAATAATTTTTCAAAAATGTTTGACAATTGACTACTCCCTTACATCACCAGTTTGTGCTTGGATGGCATTCCATAAATTCTGTGGATTTTTCTCCCCAAACTATGTTAAACTGAAAGATAACTAGATACCAACAACAGCAACTGTCATGTATTGTACAGCTGTAATAAATGACTCAACATATGTTCTTTACTTACCAAACCTTATTGTACCACTGTTTATTTGATCAGTTTTGAAATATTTTTTCATATAAATCACGATAAGTGCCAAAATTTCAACCTTCGGTCAACTCTGACTCGACCGAAATGGTAAAAAAATGCAATTCCTTGAATTTTTTTTACAGTATTATTTTAAGCTTTAAAGTTCCAACCATTTACCACTTTATATGTTCTAACATTTCTGAAATGAATGATAAGTACAAATATATTTAGTAACTGATCTATCTAATGTACAACCATAAAACTGAAGAAAATCATTGTATGAGATATACAATTTAGAAGCTTGTATAAACTTTAGTAGTAGTATTAAAGTAGTTTAACCAAACCACTGGCCCGAAGGATTAGGATAAAATACCACATAGGATCATGTTCTCATACTGTAACACATACACACAATAAATACATTTACTCATGCTTCCACACTAAAAAGGTATATTAAAATTAATAAGTTAAGTAATATTTAAAAAAATTTAAATTTACATTCGACAAATGCTATGCTTTCATGCTTTTATTATTTACTTTTTTATATTCTATCTATCAAACCACAGTTCCTCATGAACAACAAAATTGGAATGACTGAAAATGTAAAAGATTCTGACAAAATTTAATTTATTGATTTATTCCCAAAAGTTGACAGTCGCTGTTGGTCATGCTTTGGACACTCACATAACACATGTCTAAATGTTATCACCCTGCACTCTGAGCACTCGGGAGATGGGCCATGTGGGCTGCTCATTAAGTGCTCATGTGTAAGACGAGTATGGCCTATTCTGAGGTGTGGTAGGATTATTTGTGCATGTCTCTCTCTCTCTCTCTCTCTCTCTCTCTCTCTCTCTCTCTCTCTCTCTTTCTCTCTCTCTCTCTCTCTCTCTGATATGATGAACTCCCATTTTAACATTAGGTTTTACTTTTTTCAATTTATTGCTTTCAGGTTCTTCATCCCATATATACTGCCATTTATTTATGATACCCATTTTTATGTGTGTTACATAATCAGTAACAGGGATATTCACATTTGATCTTGTCATGTGGGTTGCTTCTTTGGCTGCTTTATCTGCATCTTCATTTCCTTTGATCCCTAAATAGGCAGGGATCTAACATATTTCTACATTTTCCCATTATTATATAAGTTATGGAGAAATAATTTAATTTGTTGTACTATATTATTTTTTTATTTGTAACTCTGAACAGCTTCTATAGCGCTTCTCGAGTCACTAAAAATCACAAAATTATTGAATGATGTTTCTTTATTTTTATAGCTGATGCAATTCCACACAATTCTTCTTTGAATACTGAAGCATTATTAGGAAGAGAGAGAACTGATAAGCCCTGTCCTGGGATACTGCAGCATATCCCACTCCATGTTCTGATTTAGATCCATCAGTATATATTACATAATGTGGACCTTTTCGGTTTATATACTCTATTGTATGTTGTCTATGGTGTTCTGGTGTATATGAGTAACTTTTTGATAAATACTTGAGGTGTGTACAAATTCTCATTTTATTCATTGTTCGGAGTGGAGGTGATTTTACTATTAATGGCACTTGTATATTTATATTCAGCAACTCCAACAGTCTTCTAGCTCTAATTGGGAAAGGTGGTGGATGGTTATTTATAAATACATCGCTTAATTCAAATAATATTTTTGTTGGAGAATCACTTGTCTGAATTCTTAGAGCACTTTTCATTGTTACTAGCTCTCTATGGAGAGGCAGAGGCAGTTCACCACATTCAACTTGTAAATATGATTTTGGTGATGATCTAAAGGCTCCTGAGCATATTCTGAGGCCTTCTTTGTGGATGCTGAGCCATATACTTTGCTTCCATAATCAATGATAGACAGAACTGTTGCTTTACACAGTACAGTAAGGGTATGTCTATTGGCTCCCCAAGTAGTGTTTGATAGTTTTCTAATTAGATTTAACATTCTTTTACATTTAGATTTTACATATGTTATGTGGGCCTTTCAGTTCAAGTGAGTATCAGATACTAATCCCAAAAATTTTGCTGTCTAGCCAATTGGTATACTATGGTTTCTGATTCTTAAGTCCATTTCTTCACCTTTTTTCCACTTTTTATTTTTATAAAACATGATTGCTTGAGTTTTATGTATGGAAAATTTAAAGCCTACAGATGAGGCCCATTCATCTATTTTTACTATGCTTTTATTAATGATTCGTTCTGCATGTTTTATTCGAGATGCTGAATAACATATGGCAAAATCATCCATATACAGGTTACTTTTAATGCCAATAGGTAGATTATTACTGATAGCATTAATTGCTAAGGTAAAAAGTGTACAACTAAGGATGCTTCCCTGTGGAACACCATTTTCAATTGGAAATGTTCTAGACAGAACATCAATTCTCACCTGAAAACTGCAATTTGTCAAAAAGTTTTGTATAAACTTAGGTAAATGTCCGCAGATGTGGCTGTTTTGTAAAGTTTTAACATAGCATACCTCCAAGTAGTATTGTATGCTTTTTCAAGTATCGTATGCTTTTTCAATGTTAAAAAAAGACAGCTACAGTAATTTGTTTTTATTCAAAACCTCTACGTATATGGTCTTCTAAGTGGATCTGCTACACTGTGACCTGAACTGAGTGGGAGTCAAAATTTTATTTTCTCGAATGTGCCATGTTAGTCAAGCATTTACCATTTTCTCTAACAACTTGCATAAGCAGCTTGTTAAAGAAACTGGTCAGTAATTATTTGCATTACTGGGATCCTTTCCAGGTTTGGGGATAGGAATTATTATAGCTTATGCCATTCATCTGGAAATAAATTTTGAAGCCATAAATAATGATAAAACTCTAATAAGTATGACTTTGCCAAAGGTGCTAAGTGGCAGATCATCTCAAAACAAATATTGTCACCTCCAGGAGCAGATTTACTGCTGTTCGAGAGAGCATATTCCAACTCTGACATATTAAATTTTCTATTACAGTAAACCCCCCGTATTCGCGTTCTCATGGTTCGCGGACTCACGCATTCGCGGGTTTCTCTGTGGAACATATCTAGCCATCATTCGCGGAAAATTCACCCATTCGCGGTATTTTTCACTGAGAAATATTCACTAATTACTGTATTTTCATATAATTTTCATGAATAAATGCACTTTTTGTGATAAAACTTAAAATACTCAGGTATAAGCATTTTTACAGGGTTTTTCTTGGTTTAAGCTATCAAAATGGGCAGTTCTAAGTGTTTTTAGAGGGGTTTTAAGCATTCGCTGATTTGACCTATTCGCGGGGGGGTGTGGGACGCTCCCCCACGAATACGGGGGGTTCACTGTATAATATATATCTTCTATTGTTTCAAAATTTATTGTTATTAATTCTATTTTATTTTTCTTTGTGCGGAAGTGTTCATCTAAATTTTTATCACTACTTACTTTTGCTAAATTTTCTCCCATTATATTACTTATTTCTTTTGGATCAAGTGTTCTTTTCCCATCTAGGTGGTTTAACATGGGTACCATTTATTTTCCTGAATTTTTCCCATATTTTTTGTATGGGAGTATTATTAGAGAGATCTGATACGTATTTCCTCCATGAAATGATTCTTCCTTGAATTACTTCTTTTTTTAAATTTGCAGATATTTTGTTGTATACAGGTTTTAATGTATCAATTTCTAGTAATAATACAGTAATTTTTTGTAAAGTTCCTTCTAATATCGGCAATGTTTTATTTATTTTACTGAACTTTCTATTCAAATTATCTAATCGTCTCCCTATTGAGTGTTTTATATTTATTAATTCTGTCAATTGATCGGACCACCATGGAACTTTGTGTTTTTTTGGATGGGGTTTTGACTTTGGTATTGCTCTATCAGCAGCATTTTTAATGAACTCAACCAGAAATTTATTAGTTTCATTATGGTCTTTTAAATATTCAAATGGTGGGATGTTTCTAGTGTGCATTTCATACAGCTCCCAATCTGCTTTATAAATGTTATAGTGAGGGACATGTTTTGGAGGATTATTCTGTAATAAGGAAATTAATATTGGGAAATGATCACTGGTGTGCAAGTCATCAACTGTATTCCAATCTAATCTGTGAACTATACTTGTTGTACATAAAGTTAAGTCTACTGAGGAAAATGTCCCATGTGCTTTTGAAAAACATGTGCTAATTTCATCATCATTTATACAGCACATGTCGTTTGAATCCATGAACTCTTCTATTTTACTGCCTGTTCTATATGAGTTTGTACAATTACAGTCCCATATTGGGTTGTGAGCATTAAAATCACCTACTATTATTGTAGGTTCCTTGGTATTGTTAAGTAAATCTTTAAGTTTATCAAGGTCATAATTTTTATTAGGTTGGTTATATAAATTATAAATGATGTAATTATCGTCTTTTATTTGTATTTTAATGCTTGATATTTGCAAGTCAGTAAAATTTACAGGTACTCTGTCATAACATACTTTGTTATGTACATATATAGCAGTACCCAAATTTCCTTCTTCTCTAGATGTAGATACTAAGGTACATTTACTTATTGTTGATATTGTTTTGTTGACATGTTGTAAACATAGTATCATTGGTTCATATTCCCTTAGTAATTGTTGTATTTCTCCCAAATGTAACCTGGTCTGGAGACCGTTTACGTTCCATTGTATAATTATTGAAAGTATAGCATTAGTGTGTTCAAGTGTTATTTTCTTTTTGTGGATCACCAATCTGCATTTTTTCTAAAATCCTATTTACAATATTTATTTGTTTTTCTTTATAAGACATTATGTGTCCAATACACAAACCTTTTCGTGAGTGTCTAAATTAGTAGTTTCTTTATTTCTGTATCTTATAAAAATTTTGTAGTGTTTGATAAACTGTCCTTTGTTATGCTTTTGTTTTTGTTGCACAGTTCAATGAAACATTCATTACATCCACGTGTTTTCATGTGTCATTTCTTCGTTTACTCTCGCTGCACCTATTATTGGTGATTGAGTAATCTCGTCTCCCATCACATAATCATTCTTGTCAATGGTTTGTTCCTCTACTATTTCTCTGATGTTCTGGGTATCTGTTTCCATTGGTTTTATTATTACTTTAGGAGACAAAGGCATATTCTTATAATTTTTTGGTTTATGTTCTTTCCTCGGGTCTCCTGCATTTATTTTAATGGATGTATCTCTAATAATAGTTGGTTTTTTGTTGGTCTTGGGTGGAGTTCTCTCTAAAGACCTCTTTTTTTCTTTAGTTTCTAATTCATCATAACTATCTTCTAATATTTCTGTGGTGCTTGTAATATCTTCTAGTGTTTCCATTTCTCTTAATATCTCAAATGAATTTGAACAAATATTTGTATACTTTTCTTGGTTCTTTACTATATTAGTTTCTTCTTGCAAAGTGGTTATTCTTCTTTGAGACTTATCCATCAGGGTTTTGTTACTCTTATCTATTTCCATTTTTGTTTCGTTGTTTGATCTAATTACTGTAGAAAACATTCGTTTCCTAGAGGGATCATGCATTCCTCTATCTTTTAATTCTAATTTGGCCTCTTTTATAGGCATTCCTGTCCTTTCCTGAAGTAATTTTAATTCTGTATTGTATATATAATACATACACTCCTTAGATCTTGCATGGTGATTTTGTCCACAGTTAACGCATTTCGGTTCACTACACCTCCACTGTGTGGTATGTTTGTCAGATCCACAATACGCACATATAGACTTATTACGGCGATTTTTCTTTGTATGTCCATACATACTACAGTTTTGGCGCTGTAGTGGTTTTGGAACATATGGTCTCAGTTCTCTGCTCTGGCCCATGGTTTTAATGTTTCAAGGGTAATTCATGGCTTTCGAACTTTATCTTTGCTGTTCTCAGTGTTTTTCCATTACTCCGTCTACTGGCTACGTCATATATTTCGCAATCTTGTACATTATTGTACCTTTTTTTAGGGAATCCAGCCATATATTCTTTTCTATTGGTTCTTCATCATTACCAGGGAGTACTATGGTACCCTGTACACTGTTCATATTGTCATGTTTTTTTACATGTACCTTTATACTGTCAATATTTTTTATAGTTAAGTAGTTTTCTGAATGATCTTTTGTTGTGGTTTCTATCAACCACATCGGATCTTTTATTTGTCTGAATGACATTTCAGTAGTTGAATGCCAATTCAACAGGAAGTTTTCTAATTTCAATGCCGATATTTTCTTCTCTGTTTCTAAGTTCAGGAATCATGACCAACTTCCACTTCCAAAGAGGGAGCTGAAGTGAGTTAAGGTTGGGTCAAGATATTTGGTTTTTTATGGTTTGCTTTTTATTGGAGCATAGGGCTCCAGTATAATTACATTAGTATTTTTTTCTGATTTTTCCAGAGAGAGGTTGTCAGAGGAGGCTTCAGCGGTTGTCAACTGTGTCAACTGTGCCAAGTCTCTACCATCAAAGGGTCCAGGGGTACTTAAATCTTTAAAACCACTAAGCATAAAGATTGAGGAAAAGAAAAAAAAAAAACTGAAAACATTAAAAAGATATCATCAGCCTTTCATGGGGTTTATTCTTCCACCAATGACACAAGTGAGAATGGACTCCCAAATGTCCACTCCCTACCCTACCCCACAGGGGATGGCACAACATGATTAGAGTGGCCCAAGTGTAAGGCAAACCCGCTTGCTAGGACTGACAATATTACTGGAATACAATCACCCCCACCCTAATCATGTTACGGGGAAACCGGATAGAATGCCGAGCATCCTATCCCCAGAACCAAACCCCCATGGAATCCGTGGTCCAGCCTTAAAGAATAGTTCTGCCTGATATCTCTCAGGTCCGAACATTATCGGGCAGCTGATGGTCCTACCACAGTTCCCACTATTTAGCTTCAGATATAAACCCAATCCCAGTTATGATATCTTTTCCTATTTATCAGGTCAAATAAATTTTGGCAAAAGCAGAAAATTCAGCAAAAATTAATTCAAAGGAATACAGAATGGTATATGGGACTCTTGGACTCAAACCTGGTAACAGATTCCTGGGGTTCAAGAGCCCCCTCACCACGTCAAGGTGGTCCCAAATCGAGGGGGCGTATAAACTTTAGATAACATGTAACTTGCTAGTTACTTAGGTAACCAAGAACAGAAACCAATCCTTAATCCTGTAAAGTAGCACAATACAATGCTATAGTAAATCAACACTTGCAGCACTTTCGTAGCAATGATATTTTTCACTGTAATGGATGGGACAAAGACAGGAAGGTCATAGTATTTTTGTATTTGAAGTGGCATTCCATTACCATATTTTAATGTGACTTAGTTAACAGTTTTAGTAAACAAAGAGAAAAATGACGAAGTGACTTGCTGGCTGTTTGATGAAAAGAAACAGTACCTGGGATATAGATCAAGTGTGTGACTGAATTTTTTTTAAAGTACTGAATTAGTTGGTCAGAAAAGCAGTAGATATGAAAGTACAGTAGTAGGACAAAGACCCACAGGAAAACCAAAGAAATCAATGAGAAAGACACAGATAAAGACCTATGCCTGATGGGAGTTCAGGCGAAGACAGCACAGGACATCGAAGTGGAGAAACTCATTTGACATCTAACTCCATTAAGGACATTCATGGGAAAACACCTATGATGATGATGAGATAGTGCATTAAGGACAAAATTCAACCCCACTGAGGACAAAGTTGATTGAAAATAATTTAGGATGATGACAAGATACTACATTATAATAAAATCCAAGAAAATGTTAAAACTACCATTAAAGTAATCACCTATGGAAGGGGCAGGTGGTGATGTAATGACTGGTGTTGCAGTAGAATGTTGATTTGTTGTTGAGGCAATTTGTGCCAACACTTGAATCACAAGTAAGACAACTTCGTCAGACGGATCAGAGAGGGTGCGAAGCAATACATGAAACAGCTCTTCCAAGTATCGACACATCTGAAATAATTGTAATACAATTATCCATTAATCATTAAACTATATTTATAGATTACCTATAGATATATGAATAATTAACATTTAAGTTACACCTTCTGTTCTTGCAGTTATACCTATAAGATGGACATTTTTCAGACCCTGTAAAAACAAGTTGGAAGGCCTCATTCATAGCAGAACCTTTCCATGTCAATAACAATAAGAATAAACATGTCTTTTATGCTTAGCAGTTACTATACTTTTCCCATATGCATTTCTTGCAGCAATGTGTTGTTTAAACACATATACTATAGAGAATATGAGTACTGTACAACCTGTAAGCCCTTTTCACTTTTTCAGTTGAAAACAAAAAGCTTGATCTTCCATAATCTATCCACAATTTCTTCAGATTAACTCTGATGAACATCATTATTCAATAATATAAAATAAAGATTATTATAAAACCAAAATAATTCAAAGAGCTTTAAAACTCTGAGCTATATGCAGAATTTTGGGTCAAGATGTGATAAAGCATTGAAGATACCTGAAACTTGTGGGATGATAAATGTACCTTAAATAAAACCCTCCCTGACAAGCAGGAATGCATGGATCACTATGTCTTCGCTCCCTGCTCCTGATGGCTCAGCCAAAACATTCCTCCTGCTTGGAATACAGTACACCAGGTTGACAGCATGGCAAACCACCCACTCTTGCAGGTGCATTGCCAGCTGACTGAGGTGAAGGGAGACAGTCCCCCATTGTTTGTTGATGTATGCACTACAGTTGTGTTGTTGCTTATCAACAGTACAATGATCTATCACATGACCCTGGAGTGTCTGCAGAGGTTCCCCAAGATGCTGATGAGCATATGAAGGTTGTTCTCTTTCCACATACCTCAAGTGGAGAGTTCTCTCATGTGTGCAGCACACCCTCTCTTGTTGCATCTGCAAACAGATGAATCTCTGAAGGTGGGGAGTTCAAAGGAACTTCTATAAGGAAGTTCCTGCCATCTAGCCACAGAGCAGGAATCTCCCTTACCTCTCAGCTCAGGGCACAAGGTGAGAGGGAAGGTTCCTAAGGCCAACCAACACTGCTTCAGCTGCCACTGAAGAGAGCATTATTGGAGCCATGCTCAAGTTATGAGTTTCTCTAAAGGAGGCAGGTGACCAATGATTAACTGCAAAAGCTAATCTCATTGTCTCTGTCATAATAGGACCTACGCTGTTACCTCCATGAGCTTCCTGACACTTGAGTCTCATTGAAAAAATTTTGCTGCTACTATGTCTATTAGCATACTCGGGTACTTTGCCTGCTGCGTGGGCAAGAGATCTGACTTTTTCTAGTTTATCACAAGGAGGCAACTACATCCCTGAGGATTTCAGAACCATCCAGCCACTGTGATGAGACAAAAAGATTAACTTGTGAGAGTTGGCCCATGACACAAAGGTAAATACTGGTGTGACTACAAGAGGGGCTGTTGCCAGTCCAAAGCACAGGCTATGAGCTGGTAAACAGTTCCTCTGCAGACACAGTAGATATACTTCCTAGAAGACTGATGAACTGGTATCTGAAAACATGCATCCTTTAGATACATCGAAAATACTGTTAGCCTATCAATGGAATCCAACACCCGAGTTCCCCAACCTCCAGTTGAGTTCTCTACCAGGAAAAATTGACTGTAAAGCTCATCTAAAACTTCCAGCATATTCATTTCTGCAATGCCCTCACCTCTACCGACAGAAATGGGCTTGGTGCCTCCCATTTAACTGCAGCTGGAGGAAGGTGCTGGAAGGACTGGGAAGACTCCTGGCCTTTTGGGAAGATAATAACACCTAGGTTCTCTGCTGTAGTTTCCAGGAGGTCTGAGTCTTCCTAATACCTGGCACAGAATACATGGCCACCACCACAGGCTTGGATGCAATGCCCTTCAATGCTAAGGAAGCCTTAAAGGAAATTGCACCATGGATCAAGGTGCCCTGGCTAATAGAATGCCTTTTTGCCACTATCATCTCAACTTTACACTTTGGAAAGACTAAAAAGTAACCCAAGACTAATCCATTCCAAAGAGCAAGACTTCTATCAGCCAAAAACCTGTTTGGAGAAGAAGGTATACATATAGTAATCTTTTCTCAGAACAAAGTTAACCAACAGGTTCACACTCTAAACACCAACAATCTCCTAAACATCACACACCCTCTTCCTCATGAGAGACTTTAGCGATAGTGAATTCAAGAAAATGCGTTAAACCACAGGTTAAGCCACAGTGCCATGGTAACTGACTCGAAGGCTCCTGACTCCACAAGCTGGAAAGCAGTGCCTTCTTGTTGGAGTCTGTCAAGGGAGAGGTTATTTGTCAGTCTGTACACTGATGAGTCAACCTCAAGGAAAGAAGTTTCTGCATCCTCTGGCAGGTAAAACTTCACCAGGCATGTCAATGGCAGGGGAAGTAGCTGCTCAGTCTGCTTGACAACAGGAAACCTTTTGATTAACAGATAAAACAGCTGACCATAAGCAACAAGACACCATGGTAGTTGAAATGATGGCATTTCCTCTGGAGTGCACCACAGAGTACACTCTGTCAGTGGGATTAAGTTCAAAAGAAGAACCTTTGTTGCTTCCCCAAGATCATTTTGCTCACAAATAAGCCCAATGACCCCTGGTGTTGCTGATTGCTATATCATAAGCTGAATATGACCCATGACCAGTATGAACACATTCTGAACTGAGGTAAACATTCTAGTAAACCTTGTGATCAACCAAAGCCAAACTAGTGGAGGCTACAGGTGAAGACTCATGTGCACTACTGTGCAAGTGCACACTGGGAGTCTTCTATCAACCAGGAACATCCAAAGTGTCTACATGACCACACACACACACACACAAAAATGGGTCACCATGATAACCAATGATGTCGTATACTGTAGTGGCAACCTGTCATGCAAGAAGCCTCTGTCTGGATGTGTATGATCTGGATAGGAAACTACCTAGTATACTCCCTGTAGGGAAAGTCAAGGATAAGGACCTATTCCTGCAGCAATCTACAATGAACAAAGTAGCCATACACCATACACCATCTCATATCCTTCACCCCTCCATTTATTGTGTTTACTAGTAGTACCAAGAGGCATTGACACTGGACTAAGACTGTAGATGCTACTTGGGTAGCATCTACTGGTCACACCAGGCATAGAAGCCTCTTGTCCAGATCAGTAGTGAGGTCCACGAGAAAGGAAATTAAAGCTCTCGTATCTATCATCAGAACTGGTGTCCTTGGTTTCACCACAAACTCAGGAACTAACGAGCATGAGAAAGAATCCACTGCTGCGAGTACCGAATGAGTTGGCAATGTTACTTGCCAGGTCTACAATCTACTAATTGGAAGCTCTGACTGGAGAGAAACCCCTCTGCATCAACAACTAAGGGAGAGGGTCAACTGTCCCTGGCTGAGAAAGTGGGCATTGGGAAACACTCTGGAAGCCTAAAACACATGGCATGGGATCCATGAAGAGCTACCTGTGTATCTGACCACCAGTGATAAATGCATGGTCGAACAACTGAAGGGAAAGAGTGAGTGAAGGAAAGACGTCTGCATCTAGACTGTCCTACGGGTGATGGGAGGCATCCTCCAGGAGTTCTCTGTTTAGTCATATAATGTGCAGGCTGATCACCAGTGATTATGAGAGCTCAAAAGGCCTTCCCTTTGCAAAGGACCAAGGTATATTGTCCCCACTCCCTGTCCTAGGTAGCTGAGTTGGTTGCCAAAACAGTCCTCATTCTCAAAATGTACCTGGGTAATGGCTTGATGGTGTGGCATACTATTCATTTGTGCATCCGCTTTCCCAACTGCCAAAGGTGAAGGGAAACCAGTTCTCTACCATGGTTGTTGATGTGTGTTGTCACTCATCAACACAATGGAGTGACCCACACACCAATACTGGAATACTACTGGGCACTGCTTGCCTTCCAAAATGTTGAAGTGTAAGATGAGATCTGTTTTCTGCCAAAGCATTTGAGGTGAATGAGCCGTTCAGATACAACCAACCTTCCTCTGATACATCCGTGAATAGATGCATTATGGAAGGTGAAGGGTTCAAGGAAACTCTTGTAAGGAGGTTACTGAGGCTTGGCAACCATGTGAGATTCTTTTTGATCTCATTCATAGTATGAGGTGGGAGGTAGGATCTTTTGGAGCTGAGCACTACTGTTTAGTTGTAACTAAAGCAAACACAAGGGAAGACATCTGTTCAGAGTAAGCCTAGCAATGATGACAGGCAGCTGAGCAGACTTGCTAATACCACGCTAAATGACATAAAAGACCACCCAGCACAGATGCTCCCAAGTTATGATGGGCTATGTTCTAATAAACCTATTGTAAGGCAAAAACATCTTAGTTGAAAATGCATTCTAATACACCTATCTTGATGAAGTCAAAAATGCATTCTAATACACCTATCCTGATGAAGTCGAAAATGCATTCTAATACACCTATCCTGATGAAGTCGAAAATGCATTCTAATTCACCTATCCTAATGAATGTCATGTCATTTCATGTCATGTAAGCCTAGCCTAGCCTAGCTTACCTTAAACAAGCTTAGAACACTTACGTTAACCTAGTATGGCAAAATCATTAATACAAAGCCTACTTCATAATACAGTGTTGAAAACTGCATTTAACTTATGGAATAATGTACTGAAAGTGAAACACAAAATGGCTGAAGAATTTGGTCTTCCATCCAAGTAACAAGTAATTTCAGCCCCAGCCCCTTTCTTGGTGATGACAGTGGATTTTACAGATACCCCAAGATTTCACAGCATCACTAATATGCTTCCTACCCTTTAAGATGATGTGATGGCTATCAAGGGCATGCTGCCTTCATGCTTGGTATCTAAAAAAAAAAAAAAAAAAAAAAAAAAAAAAAATAGTAGAAAAACAGAAAACTATAGACTGTCTGTTGTATACACTAGCATTTGCATGTCAACCTGGGAGATCAAGAGCACTGCTGCTGCCTGGATCCTGAGCATCACAAGAGAGAATTGTACTGTGTATCGTTTGACAAAGAAAAAACTGAAATTCAAATCTGGAATAAAGTTTCTGCTGAATGTGTCTTATTGCTCATGCCATCATAAATTCTAAATATAAAAAAGTCACTGTAACCAAGGAGCACCTGCACTTTTCTGCTGCTGGGGGATGAACTCTGACTCTTCCCAGTTCATCATGACTCCCTGCCTCTCTTTCTTGAGAGAGGAAGGTGCACCACATTGCTCAAGAGCTTGCTTATGGGGCCGTGACATACCACAGGTTGTGGATAACTTGGTGAGATCTGGATTCCCAGCCGTGGTCATCCCTGCTTCCTATGTTTTGATGGACAGCGAACTAGAAAAGTTCATGGGAATGGATACATGTTTCTACATGACACCAGGGCCAGTGATGAGCAACAGGCCAGCTGGTAAGCTGTAGATTATCCCAGTACTGGTCAACACCCTACAGAGATCTGTTACTTGTGAACCTCCTGTCTACGAATGTATAGTCCTGGGACCATGAATACACTGGGCATGAGGGTAGTACAGTGAACGCCCAGTATTCGCGGGGGATGCGTCCCACACCCCCCCGCAAATAGCTAAAATCCGCGAACACTTAAAACCCCTCTAAAAATACTTAGAACTGCCCATTTTGATAGCTTAAACACAGAAAAACCCTGTAAAAATGCATATACCTAAGTATTTTAATAGTTTTATCACAAAAAGTGCATTTATTCTTGAAAATTATATGAAAATACAGTAATTAGTGAATATTTCTCAGTGAAAAATACAGCAAATGGGCGAATTCTCCGCGAATAATGGCTAGATATGTTCCACAGAGAAACCCGTGAATGCGTGAGTCCGTGAATCATGAGAATGCGAATATGGGGGGTTTACTGTACTGGCACAACTGGGTTTGTGTCAGGCAAAAAACAGTGGATGAACCCGGAGAACCCTCTCGTAGAAGAGAGAATGGGTCTGCATGGGTTACTAAGAGTGCTCAAGTGAGACATGTGTCAGCACTACATATGGTGGAAATAACACCCGAAGATATCCAGACATTGTCACTCCCAGAGCCTACGAAGGGCTCTCACTTGAAGTCCTGAGGGACTTCTTATGAGAGGTCTTCTTCGACTTCCTCATCTTCCAACAGTCTTATTCCATGTGAACTCCATGTCTGTACACTCAAGGTTTGAAGACCCTATACACAGGCAACTGAATGTGCCACACACTGAGTATGGGAGGACTGATGGCTCTGCTATATGTGCTTCTGGCTAAACACAGGTAGAGAGCATCGGTTGTGTCTGAGAAGTGTGGGTCGACCCAGGGTACCATGCTCACCTGGTGGGATCTGTCAACCCTACGTATGACAAAAACAACATCCAAAGGTGCACGGATATAGTTACCGCCTTAAACTGGGGTAAGTTCACTTGAAATCCTATAGGACTTCTTGTGAGAGTTCTTCCAGGACTCTTCTCTACTTCTTATGGGAAGGAGTTGAAGGCAAAGATGGAGAGGAGGGTGAGAAAGAGCTAGATGAGGAGGAGGAGGACTGAAAGACCCTGTGCTTCTTCTCTTGCCCCTGGCTTGTGTCCTACTCTTCTCTGCAGGAGCATTAGCTGTGGTTGATACTCTAAGGGCACCTCCCACAAGAACAATAATGACTACTGGAGGAATCAGCATTTTATGTGTAGCCCCTTTCGGCTGAAAGAGTGGTGTCCATACAGAAAGAGCAGGGAGTGGTTTGGGTTAGGGAGGAGAGAGTTGTATGTTAAGCTACTTGCCTTCCTCCTCTATTGAAACCTTCCTGACAGCTGCATGTCATACCCTTAAAAAGCAGCAGTAACAGTGGAGAGCCACCTAGATAGTGCCACACATTCACTCACGTCCTTCACACCATTATGAACAAAACGCTAAAAAATGCAAGTTCCAACTTAAAGTCAGCAGGAGTGCAGTGAGACATCCTTAGTGCAGCAGATCAGTTAATGATACAAGCATGAAATTTGCTACATATCTTCTCCATAGGCCACCTTTTGAAAATCACTGGATGTCCACTCAAAATTCCAAAATGGCTGCCATTTTTCAAGATGGCTGCTAGTCAAGGTTTTAACATGGGACTCATGTTCTTATGCATTCGTTTTGGTTATATACATTTTAGGCAGTCACCAAGCAAAAGTAAAATGTATTTCTGTTAAAGATTTCATATAGCATATAAAGAGAAAGATGGCAGCCAAAAACCCCAAATAATAGCGTCTCAGGATTCAGTAGGCATGGAAAAATAAACTTCCTGTTCAGTATAATAGTTTGCAAGTCTACATACAATTTAGGTGGTGGTTTTATCATTAGTTTTATTTTAAAAGAGTGAATGTCAGCGCACAACCAGGGCACACTGGTGGCTTCACTGCTGTGTAACTCAGCATGCGGTTCAGTGTCAGCTAATCTTGCTTTACTTATGCTGTATCTAGTTTTGTTTTAGTGTCCGAAATGCTGTCTAATAGGCCCACATCAATTAGCTGGTAGAAAGTATATAATATAATTGGTAGATCTAGTTAGACAGCCGCACCGGAATTGAAAGGAGGTGCCAGCGTGGGAGAGCTGAGCCAAGGTTAAGTGGGGTTCTACATGGGTTGTTCATGTACTTAACTGGATGGTGTACAGATCACATGGGACTTAAATGGCGCTGGATGAATGATCGGGCTAGGTGTAGGGTGACCAAACCTAGTTGTATCCCATACATTAATGTACATATAAGACTAAGGTGGTAAAAGGATAGCCCCTTGACCTTAGTCAAGAGTTCATAATGGCAAATTCAATCACAAGCAAAAGGAAGACAGCCCGGAGCAAATGCTGTCTTTGCTAGGAAGACTAGAAAAATGAAGGTCTAACTTCACCCTTGGCCTCTGTACATCATAATCCTGAACATGATGGGTACATAATGATTTCAACCAATGTGCCATTGTTCCAGGAGATTGGTGAAATGCCGCTTAACTTTGACCCAGCAAGGCTGGATGAAGGCAGTGGCACAGAGGCAACATTGTGACAAAACATAGCAAAACACCATAAGAGCTGTGGGGTTATGTTTAATAATGCAAAACTAGATCATGCAAGAAAGCGAAGATTTACAGCTGAAGGTAGTGACCCACAGGAAAAGCATGCTAAACAGCGTCAAATGAGTCAAGACAATGAAGCATGCATTTTTTGTGAAAATGTGGCACCTGTACCAGATCTTCGACAAGTAATCTCAACAGGAGACTACATGAGTGCGGTCACACAATTAACGATGGTAAATTGTTGGCTAAACTAGCGGTGATGCAATTGAACAAGAGCTGAAATATCATCTTGTATGTCTCACTGGCTTTTATAATAGGGAGAGGTCTCATCTTAGAAACCTTGAGAAAGGACAATGTCACAGTTAAGAACCAGATGTATATCCACTGGTTCTATCAGAGCTGGTTAATTATGTCATTGCAACCAGCTTGACTTTGGATGGTCCTACCATATTTCCTCTTGCAGACATATCCCAATTATACCAGCAGTGTCTGGAACAATTGGGCATTGCCTCATCCACTGTAAATAAAACAAGATTAAAGGATTAATTGCTAACAGAAATCCCTGAATTAGAAGAACACAAGAAAGGAAGAAGTGTGCTACTTGCCTTGCAGATAGATGTAGCTTTAGCCCTATCTCAGGCATCTGACTACTCGGATACACTTGTGACTGCTAAAGCAGCAAAGATACTGACAAAGCATATTCTGGATCATCATTTGAGGTCTGATGGCACCTTTGGCGAAGGATGCATTAATGATGCCATACCTCAAAGTCTGCTCCAGTTCACTAGTATGGTCGAACATGAAGCAGACAAAGTCACAGCTAAGGTTTGGCTCATCCATGTTAGACCTGGCTAATGCTCAGCTCCTGCAGTACAACTGCTCCTCAAAACATCGACACTCACAGGATAGGGAAACTCCTTTTCCAGTGTTCATGGGCATGGCTATCTATGCCAAACCAGGAAGAGAAACATGGTAGAAATGCTTCATGATCACGGCATGAGCATTTTCTATGGCTGGTGCCGGAGATATCAGCCCAACTGGGAGATGCCACTGTCAGCAAGCATGTTGAAGAGGGTGTAGTCTGTCCACCTGTTTTGAGAAAGGGGTTGTTTACCACTGCGGTCATGAACAACATTGCTCAAAACCCTTCAGCAACTATGGCTACTACCTCTTTTTATGGGACCAGCATTTCAGAATTCCAGCACCCTGCCAAAGACAACTGGGGGGAAGAGCGTCAGCCAGTAAAGTTTGGGCCAGAGAGGGTAAAATCTGTACCTGAGCTACCTGACTCCTTCACAAATATCGCCCCTGCTTCCTTCATGTCCTAAATGCTACAGGCTTAGGCTTACATACACAACTTTGTGTAGCTGCAAATGTGAGGTGTAATCATAATGTGAAGTGTAATTATAATGTTGCAAATGATGCTTCAGATACATCTAAATGAGAATTTCATCACACTTAAAGGCGACATCATGTATCTTTAAAATCTTGCATTCATTTCAGGCTTAAAAAAAGACACTGAGACAGTGCTCGAACATAGATAAGACACTTTGTTATCATACTCCATTATGGTCTTGTGCTTGTATACTTTTCAGTAGCATTATGGGGTCCCTTTCCAAGATGTAATATTGATAATAGCCCAATAGAAATGCTAGAAACAGATTCTTTGGCCTCTTAAATGTAGGCATAGATAAAAATATCATGTCTCTGTCTTTCTTAGTTGCAGAGTTATCAAGCAAAATGTTTCATGGCAGCCATTTTGTACACCATCACAATGGTAAATATAGTAGTAGGAGCTTTGGTGATATCTTCAATTAACTCTTCTACCCAGGAAGACATTATCTGAATAATGATTGATGTATTTATTTCAACAATGATTTACTCCAAGTGTCACAAATCAAAAACTAGTGGCCATATTGAAATTTTGAATGGACACCCAAATTTTTCAAAAGAGGGGGTTAAAATGAGCACTTGTGCCAAATTTCATGCTTGTACCACAAACTGAAGTATTTTTCTACTTATCTGCTGCACTACCTCATTTGACAGTGACTGAATAAAAAGTGCTTAGTGACAACAGGTGAGGGAGGGCACTCTACCAGTCCACCCCCAGACCACCAGTTAGTTACCTTGTTGCCATGTTTCAACAACTTATTCCAGCTTGAGCTGAGGAATACTCTTACATAAAAGGTGAAAGTTTGTATTTCCATAGGAATTACACGCACATTTCATTTAAATACATACAATTACTGCAAAATGTGGGATTTATCAATTCCACAAAAATCATTTAAAAATCATACTTATTATATAGGATGGAACTGTGTAAGTTCATATGGAATAATGTCACATGTACCAAACATCGTACAAGTATATAACGGTCAAGTGAGAGAATTTTCCCCTAAATTATTAGTCAGAATATATGTAAATGAACTGCAATTACTTTTCTCACTTAACAAAGAACTGGAAGTACAACACATAAGAAGATTACATGAAGCAACCAGTACCAAGCTGGGCTAGATATGGTTACAGTATAGCCCTTCTACCCCTACATCCTAAGTCCATAATTTAGTCCAAAAGAGCAAGCAAGCCAAGCAGAGTGGCATCTCACTTATAAGTGGCAAAATCACTGTGACTGGCAAGTTCCTGTCAATTTACTCAATCTGCAAAGGGTTAGTGAAAAATTTGTTTTTTGGAACATGATATTGTAGTGCAGATCTTTATTTTCCTATGAAAAAAAAATCATGTTTTAAAATCTGATAATTCTGAAACACCTCAGTCAGAGCATGTCAGTTTATAGTATGAATACTTTATCAGCCTAAAATGGTCTAAGCACCTATTACCACCCTTAAGAAGAATAATGTCCAATATTTTATAAAATAATTTTTCTTTTACGTTTTATGTTTGTTTCAAATATACATTAGAGATATCAGGCATTCAGCATTAGAAGGGCCTCTTGCCCCAACTTTTGAAATGGCGTCTCTCACTTGATCAGCTTTACAACAGGGTTGGCCATTTTAACCAAATGGTAGTTTAAACCATGGTTTAAACCAGAAAAAAAGGGATTTTGACAAAGGAAAAATCTATTTCTGAGGGAGGCCCTGTGTCACCGGGTGAAATTCCTTTCTTAAATGAATTTCTAGGTATAAATATTGCTAAATATACCAGAGAAAAAAGCTATCAGGAATGCTGGGGTTACTAACCCCAGATCGAGCGCCTTCTTATACCAAGAGGGCGTCGGCATGGATAAGGGTGAGTGAAGAAATCACAACCACAGAACCACACTCAAAAGACATCCCAATGGCAAAATCCCTCAGAAGAGCGGAGAGCCGTACCAGCTCCCACACTCACCCGCCCGCCAAGCGGCGACCCCAGTGCCATCTGAACTCATTCCAGTCTAGCACCACCCTCAGGCTTGGCATGCCAAAGCAGGGGGGGAAACCAGATACTGGGAGGGTCACCGGGTGACACAGGGCCTCCCTCAGAAATAGATTTTTCCTTTGTCAAAATCCCATTTCTGAGTTCGTCCCTGTGTCACCCGGTGAAATAGCAACGGAGAATCATGCCAAGACTGCCAAGATACAAAATAAACAAAAGGTGATCATGAACAAAAACACATGCTATGAAAAAATAGATTTAATATGATATCTCAGCAAAGCAAAGAGAATCAAATCACAGGTAAGTACGGGTGGAACAAAAACACCCAACAATACAATGCCATAGACAGGTAAATATAAACTATACATAAGAGAAATACACAATATACCTTATGCAATATCAAAAATGTGAGGTACACGAAGCGTAAAATAAAATAACACAAGTACCTCTAGGCTTAAATCTAAATACACAGCATAACAAAACACAATCACCAAGACAAACAATAATAATGGCAATACTAGTATCAATTATGAGGAGCAAGGCAGTGAGGCATGATTGATCCAAGAGAACAGGCAGAGAAATAAATGAGGCAGGCGGGCGGGGGGAAAGGATAAGGGTTAAGGATAATTAAGGTTGGGGGATGACACTCCCCACAGCCACTGTAGAGAATTTCAGAGCTTCGAGTGATTTTAGATAGTGGCGTTTAAACACTAGAAGTGATTTCCATCCCGTATACTTGGCAAGTTCAGCAAAATCCACATTATGAAAATAATTAGTAGAGGTAGCTACCGCACGGATATCATGAACCTTAGGAACTGAATCCGGGTTGGCCTGTTTAATGAAATACAGAATTTGCTGTCTTATAGCATTCAAAGAAAGAGTTCCACCTTTTTCCCTGATAAAGAGAGGACCCGACATACACTGAGGAGTTCTTTGTAAGTAAGCCTTTAAGGTAAAGACTGGGCATAAGGACCGGTCCTGTGGAAGAGGCACCACCTTCCAGGGGGACCACCTGTCCTGAGGGTCTTCATTTTTCGCTAGGAACCTATGATCAGGGGAAAGGAGAACTTCTCCCGATGGGAGGAAATCAATGTGATCATCACCTCTAGAGAGAGCAGATAGCTCTGAGATTCTGGCACCTGAAGCTAAGCTAATCAGAAACAAGGTCTTCCTTAACAGATCCAGATAAGAGCATTGTGAGTTATCAATATCAGAGGCTAATTTTAGAACATCGTTCAGGAACCAGGTAACAGAATGTGGGCGTGTTACCGGCCTCAAATGGGCGCATGCTCTAGGAATGGAGGAAAAGTATGAATCTGTAAGGTCAATCTTAAATCCATACAAAAATACCTTCTTCAAGGCTGATTTAGCTGTAGTAATAGTGGCCGGAGCTAGGCCTTTTTCAAACAATGATCTAAAGAAGGTAACCGCTAGGTTAGTAGTCATAGTCTGAGCTTCAGATGCCTTCAAAAAAGATGCTAATTTTTTGACTGCTGAATCATATTGCCTGAGAGTAGAATCTCTCTTATCGGATTCTAGAAACAGTGTTAATGGGGTCAATGTTTGCTCCCTTTTTAGCAGCAAATTTTATAAAGTCCATAAAACCAGGGCATTCTGAATTTTTAAGGAAGCTGACACAGTCTTGGTTTGTACTACTTGGGTCAGTCTGGGTTTGGGTATCTGATGACACCGCAACTTGAGCTCCAGAAGCAGAGGGAACCAGTTGCTCTTCGGCCAATGGGGGGCTACCAGGGCTAGTTGGCCCTTGAATGACCTGAATTTGTGCAGTACTTTCAACAACATGTTTATTGGGGGAAACAAGTAGATCCTCTCCCAATTGTTCCAATCTATGGTCATTGCGTCCGTGGCGTAGGCATGGGGGTCCAGATTGGGAGCCACATAACAGGGAAGCTTGTGATTGCTCTCTGTGGCGAACAGATCCACTTGGAGTCCCGGAACCCGGCGGCAGATCCAATTGAACGATTCCCCGTCCAGAGACCACTCCGTCTCCAACGGAGTAGTTCTGGACAGAGAATCCGCCACCACGTTCCGCACCCCCGCTAGAAGGGTGGCTGATAGATGCCAGCCGTGCTTGTACGCCAGGGAGAAGATAGCTAACATCACCTGATTTAGGCGACTTGATTTGGAGCCGCCCCTGTTTATGCAATGAACCACCACGGTGCTGTCTAACACCAGCCTGATGTGAATCTGGCCGGCGGGGCAAAGTTTCTTTAGAGTTAGAAACACTGCCATAGCTTCCAAGGTGTTTATATGGAACTGTCGAAACATTATAGACCATGTGCCTTGTACTTTTTGTTTTGGTGAGTACCCTCCCCAGCCGCTTAATGAAGCGTCTGTGTGGATTACCAGAGCTGGGGGGGGAAATTGAAGGGGGACAGACTTCGAAAGGCCTTTGACTGTGGACCATGGTCGAAGCCTTGTCTTCAAGATTTGCGGGATTGAAGAGACTCTGTCTCTGAGCCTGACATTGGCTCGTCTCCGCCACACTCTGTTTATGTCTTTTAGTCTTGCTTTCAAGAGCAGGTCTGTCACTGAAGCAAACTGAAGAGAGCCGAGAATCCTCTCTTGAGACCGGCGGGATGCTGCTTTGCCCTTCAAAAATTTTCTGGTAGCGGTGGCTATCTCCCTCCGCTTGGCCGGCGGGAGGGATAGCCTGTACGAGGTTAGGTCCCACTGGAGACCCAGCCACTGAAACCGAGACTCCGGAGTCAGGCGGGACTTCTCCCTGTTCAATTGAAAGCCTAATGACACCAGGAACTTGATCACTATGGCTGTAGCCTTCCGACACTCCTGTACGGTTGGGGCCCAGATTATCCAATCGTCCAGGTATGCTGCTAGGGAGATCCCCCGGGACCGTAGCTGCTGAACAACTGTTTCCGCCAGCTGCGTGAATATCCTGGGGGCTATATTGAGCCCGAAAGGCATGACCCTGAAGGAGTAGGCCTGTTTCCCTAGTCTGGAACCCAGGAAGGTAGAGAAGTTCCGCACAACCGGGATGTGATAATAAGCGTCTGAAAGATCGATAGAGGTGGTGACGGCTCCACGCGGCAGTAGAGTCCGTACTTGAGCAACTGTAAGCATGCGAAATTTGTCGCATTGTATGTAGAGATTTAGACGCGACAGATCTAGAATCACTCTTTGCTGGCCGGAATCTTTCTTGGGGACAGTGAACAGCCTGCCTTGAAATTTGAGGTGCCTCACTTTCTTTATTGCTCTCTTGTTGAGAAGCTCCGTCACAAAGTCCTGTAGGGCTTTGGAGGAGGGTTGATAAAACCTGGTCAGGGGAGGAGGGTCCCTGATCCAGCTCCAACCCAGGCCTTTGGACACAATGTTGTGTACCCAAGGACTGAAGGACCACTGGTCTCTGAACCAGTATAGGCGTCCACCTACATGACTGGTCTCAGTGGGAGGAAGCAGGTTTGTTTCCTCCACCGGGGCCACTTTTCCCCCGGGAGACGGATCCAGCCCTGCCTCTGTAGGGGGCTCGACCTCTACCCCCCCTTGCGCTCCTATTAAGGCAGTGAAAGACCCCACGGCCTTCATAGGTAGGGTTGTACGCCGGCGAGGAGACGTACGTAGGCGCAGCAAGGGATTGGGCTGGTTGAACCAGAACATACTGTTGGGGTTGAGCCTTGGAGGTGGACGGTTGGCTCACTGTCGAGACCGGAACTGCCTGAACAACCGCCTGGTGTTGTGGTCTCCTGTGCTTTCTATAACGTTTCCCAGGCCTATTCTGGGAACCGCTAGACTCAGGGGTCTTCCGCTTAAAGGCGGAGATACCCCACCGGGAGCGCAGACTCTGGTTAGCCCTGGTTGCTTCGCCCAGGACACTGGAGACTTCATCTTCTGGGAAAAGATTGTCTCCCCAGAAAGAACTCTTCATGAGTCTGTTAGGCTCATGACGAATGGTGGCATCAGCGAAGATGAACTTACGGCAGTTCATCTTTGCCACCATGAAGTCGTACAGGTCCGACTGGAACCCTGCTAACAGGGATTTAGTCAGAACCTGAAACAATGGCTCCTCTGCAAAGGAGATGGCGGTCGCTTCTGACAGGCACAGCGAGTTCAAAGACCGGCTCAACCGACACCGTGCCTCGAACTCAGCCTTCAGGAGAGCTTCCGGAAGCTTAGGAAGCTGCTCGCTGAACTGGTTTGACGCGCAATCTACGTCCAATTTACCGACAGTAAATGTGGATGGAGCGTCTTTCCAGAACTCGTCACCCCCTGGGAAGATCAGAGACGTAGGATCTGATTCCCGAAGCTGAGGCAAGGGTTTGCCATCCAAGCAAGCCTGAGCGGTTGCGATAGCAACCTTGTTCAGGCAGGGAGTGGGCAGCTTATCCCCGAGAGAAAACATAGTGAAGTTGCCCTTGAAGGGGGTCAACTTCGTGTTCTCCGCCTGCCACTCGGAAAAGGTGCGCAAGAGAGCAGATTGCGCCTGATCCCTAGGGAAGATCACCGTCGCCTTAGGGACCTTGTCTGAGTGTACCCAGGCTTCGTCCGTCAGCCTAACGAAGCCTGGGTAGGGGGGCAAGAGATCAGCCGGGAAGAACTCCAGTTCCTCTAGATGCCTGGTACCTAGACCTTCAATGGTCAAGGTGTCTTCATGCCGGATAGCACGAAGAGCAAAACGCCATGGGTTCCCTACATCAAAAGGAGGGAGGGTAGCAGTGTCAGGGATCTGATATTGTGGTCCGGCCCCACCGGAGCGTGCCATATCAGCAAGAAGAGTCTCCTGACTCAGAAGCCTCTCCGCCAACTTAGAAAGTTTGGCATCAACCTCCGTAGAGAACCTCTCTAACAACATCCCGGCAAACGCCTCAGGGTCAAAGGCAAGCTGGCGAGGAGGGCTGGGGCTGGCCACCCTCTTACTCGCTCCTTTGCTCGAGGTACCTGGTTTGCTCCCGGAGGCCACAGGTTCAGCAACCTTTGGCTTCGACGGGGGGAAAGGGGATGCCTTGCGGGAAGACGAGGACTTGAAGCCCTTCGCCTTCCACGACTTCTTCAACTTGGGGACAGTAGACTGAGCACTGTCCCTCAAGATAGAAGATTTAGCGAAGCCCTGAAAAGAGGATACAGAGGATGAAGGGGAATCAAAAAGGGCGCCCGCCCCCACTGCCTCACTTACCTCTCTACCTACCTCCTGGTCCTGCTCGGTATTCATAGGCTCCAGGTCCAAATCCAGAGCGGCGACGTCCTCTGAAACCTCCGCGTAGTGGCTGGGTCACGACCCGGATCTGCTCGATGATGGGTGTGGCCACATCAGCTGGTACGGCCGCAGCGATCCGGGCGCCGGGGTAGAGCAAGTCCCTTAGCTTCCCGTCGAGGACGTAGGGCTTCCCCGACAGAACGTTCCTCCCGAACCCAGCCACCCAGGCGCGGAGAGACTCTAGGGCCTCCTTCTTGGAGGACTCTTCGGCCTGAAAGGGAGCAGGGAATCAAGGAAGGGCTAATATACTGTAAAATATATAAGCGCTAAAACACAAGATATGACAACATAGCAAACTGTAACTAACGTGAAGAACGAAAGTAAGCAGCTCACTGACTCGTCCTGGATGCATCCACAGAGCGCGAAGCAAACCTCACAACCTTCCGGATGCCAGACGATCAGGTCATCAAGCCGGACCGCACAGCCAGCGTGGGTCCGACACACCACATGCCCGTAGGGTTGGTGGAGGGTGGCGGTACATCCGGGCTCCTCACAACGAACAGTCTGTAATTGTGAACAGTATATGAACCTACCACTCTAAGAAACTTAAACTAAGCAGGCACAGGTATTTTCAAACTGTACTACCGGAGCACTCCGGCGGAATGAAAAACCCCGTCAGAGACGGGCCTACCAGAAAAAGTAACTTAAATTTAAGGTAAGCAAGAAGCCCCTCGACTGCCGGAATACTCCGGCGGAACGAGAGAGCCGAGTCAACAGGACCCTTACCACAAGGGATGCCGGGAATAAAACGGCGGAACCCAAGGGTAGGATCACCGGACTCTGATAACAATAACAAGAAAACAAATATATATCCGACGGCGGGATGAGCCGCCAGGAACAAAATAATGCATATATATACAGAGGATGGTAACATAATCGGTTAACAATGACATAAAAATCAGCATTCCCCGGAGTCCGGCACCACCCCCTCCGGGGATCCCAAGCCTCTACCGCTAGGGAACAACAGATGGATGAGGCTACAAAACACCACAGATCCACAAGGGCAGGTGTAAGCGGCAGTCAACCCAACTAGAGCATCCCGAACGCCGGAGCAAACGCGGGACAAGGCTGAGAAAAAAGTAACCCTGAGAATGTTCGAAAACCTGCTCGATCCTAGGAGAGCGGGTTAACGAGACACTGAGCCAAGAAAAATGCCATCTGGGACCAGCCCTGGGAGGGAGCGAATCCCTCCACCATGGAAGATCCAACAACTCGGGGTGGTCGTCGGACACCGACGTCACCCGCGCGAGAAGATGACAAAGAGCTGGACCCAGGGTAGACCAGGGTACGAAGGGGAGGGGGGGGGGGGGGGGTTGGTGGGGTAAGGAAGGGAGTAGGCCAGAGCAGAGGAAAACAGGAGACTGGGGAAGATGCCTTCACCTGCTCAACTGTAAACACAACCACGCTAGGTAAATA
This sequence comes from Macrobrachium rosenbergii, assembly GCA_039081455.1. Classification (NCBI taxonomy): domain Eukaryota; kingdom Metazoa; phylum Arthropoda; class Malacostraca; order Decapoda; family Palaemonidae; genus Macrobrachium; species Macrobrachium rosenbergii. The sequence goes on along the minus strand of JANJGK010000010.1, from coordinate 62,723,085 downwards.
ATACCAGCTTGGAGAGATCATGGCCTACCCCGAAGGAAAAGGAAAGGAATAGCGACCTAAGGCCTCCATACTTTCACCCCACACATAGACGTAGCCTATGAAATAAAAAGGGGAGAAGGAAAGGGAGGGATGAGGAAACAACAGGGAGAGAAATTCCCGTGCCGAAGACCAACCAGAGCCGAAAGAAAGGGAATGCTATAAAAGCATGGAGGAGACACACCCACAGAAAAAACCTCTACCCCTCCGTAAAGAAGGGGGAGGACAATGGGGTCTCACTCCACAACCCAAACAACGGTCAGTGGAAGGAACAACAACAGAAACTCCCTCTACCTGCTGATTCCCTCCGCTCGCCTAACCTAACCCAGGGTGAAAGGAAGAGCAGGAGGCCAAAAGGCGCAAAATAACAGCCTAACATACACTAGGCAGGATATAGGGAAACCCCACACAAGGGAAGTTAACCAGAATAATAATAAATCACCATCATATATACATAAACAATAAAATAATCTTGTGCTTGTGCTAGGCGCGTAGCCTAACCGAGAGAAGCGACAGGAAGTAAACAGTAAAACTGTACCTGACGCCCCCACGGTAACAATTAATTCTAAGCAGTTGAAAACATGATGTCAAGCACAAGCAAAATAATAAATATAATAATTATAAAGCTATAACTGTCCAAGGGGAAACATCCTGGGGAGTTACTTAAGCAGGAAGATGACGGGAACCCAAATGTTGGAACCCCAATGATGCGGTTCAACAAAATTATCGTTAGAGAAACACCGAAAAAACCCAGCCTAGGAAACGCCACCAGGATGAATCCTAGGGGAAATAATGATAAGCAATGTAATCGACAAGAGAAGCCCAAACAGAACAAGCTGGACGGGCGTACCTCGCGGTCGACATGGCTGACTAGGGGACGCCGTAGCGTCATAACAGAACCACGTATAATTAATAAATACGGGCTGAAACAGCCAAACTTATCATAAAACCCCACAATAAGATGGTACTTAACTTGGATACAGTAAAGCTGCTCGACGACATGCTGAGGAAGGCGAAAAATAGCCCAAAAAGCACAAGTACTAAAAAATTTAGTAACCACGATCACGTGCTAGAAATGGAATGAATTCAGATGGCACTGGGGTCGCCGCTTGGCGGGCGGGTGAGTGTGGGAGCTGGTACGGCTCTCCGCTCTTCCGAGGGATTTTGCCATTGGGATGTCTTTCGAGTGTGGTTCTGTGGTTGTGATTTCTTCACTCACCCTTATCCATACCGACGCCTTCTTGGTATAAGAAGGCGCTCGATCTGGGGGTAGTAACCCCAGCATTCCTGATAGCTTTTTTCTCTGGTATATTTAGCAATATTTATACCTAGAAATTCGTGCAAGAAAGGAATTTCACCGGGTGACACAGGGACGAACTCAGAAAAACCTATGGTTTTTTTGGTTTTTATATTTTTTTACAGTTTTTATATTTTTTATTTTTCTTTGTTTTTTTATTTTCTTTAGGTCTTCATGCTTCCTCCACAACTTTTTTGAGATATTAATTTTTTGGTAGTTAACATAATGTTTGACCTACTAGTACATTCAAAGTCATATCTTAGAACATATTATTTGTGTTACAAAACCACACGACATAAGAAGTAACTGAGCATATTAATACTAGTGGTAAACTTTAGATATTTAGGTTAAAAGAAATGGTAAATAATTTGATTTTTTAATGCAAAAGAGGTACTGTATATATAAACAAAAATAGAATATGAATCAAATAAACAAAAATAAATACCATTAACGGAAGTATTTCATATAACCAAAGATTTTGACTTGTGACTAAAGTGTTCTAATTTCTACGAGATATGGATATAAATGATAATGGAAACTTTAATTTTTTTGAATATTTACAATGTGTGGATAATGGTATGTCAAACACACAGGCACACAGATCTGTGTGAATATCATCTAAATATCTGAAGTTTTATACTGCGTAGCACAGGAATTAATTTAAATAAACCAGAAAAAAACTATCTTCCATGGTTTAAATAAAAAAAAAACCATGGTTTTTGGTTAAAAAAAAAACCCATTGGTTTTTGCCAACCCTGCTTTACAATAATCCCCCTTTTTCCCAAAAAAGAGGGTGGGGCTGAACTATAATTTTTTTTATGCATGCAACTGTATTCTATTCCTGATTGCAAATACTTCATCTCATACAAAATTCATCTTTGTATCTTGAAAAATAAAGAAATTAGAGCAGGCTGAAATTCCAAAACTTTGATGGCTTATAGCTCAAAAATTTTTTTGTGGCGAGAGGCCCTTCTAATGCTGAACACCTCATACACCTACTGCCACGTACAGCAGAAAAGATAACAAAACCAATCCTTGTTTCACTGTCTAGTTAACCACATTATCTGCCTAACAATGTTCCCCATTTAGACTTAATAACCCATTAACATTCCCCCAATAGAGCTAAATTGGTTGATGTTGTCAGATATGAATTAATTTTTCATCTTGACTGCTCTCATTTTAATGCATGGAGTCGGTTATTTTTGCTTACAGCAGCACCTATTATTTTCTTGACTGAAATTTCCAGGGTAATGTTAGCTCTTCATCAACCCATTACTCTAGCACTTCTGTGAGGGCGGACAGTTTCACTCGACTTTTTCTCTTTTCCTGTTTAGAGGTTGGACCTACTAGTTATGCTGAATTTTTTTCCTTGGAACAAAAGGTTCTCCTACATGATGCCATTAGATTCACTTTGCTGTTACAAGAGGATACGTGAAAGCATCCACATGAAATACAATTTCAAACATTATTTATCTTCTATCAAGTGCTTTTCCCATTCTATGAGTTTTAGTGCTTATGGTGTATTTGCAATAGGAACTTTTGAGTATGTTACTGCAGAGGGTTTACATTACCTTATTAGGAATTTTGTTGTGCAAATGATATATCCACCTGAGGACAGCCGTCTTGCATGGAACAGGTGTGTTGCGTAACTGTTTAAAGAGTACTTCCATAATTGAAGGTAAATCAAGACCCTCTGCATTACTATCTGAAAATATGAAAAATAAAACTTAGGTCATAAATACCTGAACAAAGTACAATATCAACAAACACCTTTGGTACACAGAAAGTTTTAAATGGATGCCATGTTTTCTTTAATCTTTATACATTGTATTGCAAACAAATGCACAATCATCATTGCCACTCAGCATACATAGTATTAATAATTCAGTTTTTCACAATGCTTAAACAAAACACTCGTTTACACATTTAATATATAAACACTTAATTTAATATTTATCTTTCAAATACTTACCTCTCAATTATATACCTTTTACTTCTGTGCCAGCGGGAGTTCAACAAATTGGAAAAGAAAAACAAGAACACTTGGTTTTCTATGAATATCCGTTTTCTATCCATCTACCTCACCCACCCCCCACCAGGGAGACTGATAGGTACAAACACTTGTAGCTGGTCAGTCTACTTCTGTCCATTTTGAATGTCAGGAGGCAGGGAGGGCAAATTGTACAATGGAGTGGTATTTAAAAAAATATATACTAAATTATTTATATTTTCAAGATGAATCTTACTTCTCAATTATATAGCTGATTCCCACATTTGAAAAAGGAGGTGGGCAAAGTGGAAATCAGCCAACCCTTTAAAGGCTACTTAGTAACTAAAAATTATGTACAAAAAAATGTTTGTTTACCTAGTGAATTTAATTCATTGGCTATTGCTGCAGCCTTGGGAGGATTGTCACTCAGGTATGAGATCTTTATCACGAAGATACCTCAGGTCTCTTTTGGAGAGTGCCCCCTTCAGCAGAAGGAGGGGTAGGGTTACTGTGTCAAAACCCTGCAGAGCCAATGATGGATAACTAGCAGGTATCTACATACAAGAAGGTACACTTCTTATACTCATCACTGAGTACCTCCAAGCTTCCCAAAACAGGGTCTAAAAAGCAGTAAGCAGAAAAAAGCTACCAATTAATTCAGGACATAATATCTCCTGCACAAAACAAGAGGAGTTAACGCTCTACAATAATCGTATTGAATCTCTACACCATGAAGATAAATCACAGCAAATACAGAATTACCATGCCACTGAGTGACTTCAGTAACTTATGGATAAGTTCTTTCCATATTTAAAAGCTATAGCCACTGCTCCCACGTCAAGTGGCTTACCTTCCATTATTATTATTAACTTTTATTATTATTATTATTATTATTATTATTATTATTATTATTATTATTATTAATTTTTAATTATTATTATTATTATTATTATTATTATTAATGCAGTGGTTCTTCGGCATACAAATGATTCGTTACTTGTATTTTCATTATACGAAGTAAAATTTTCGAAAAATTGTTTCCATGTACGAGCTAAAAATTCTATATAAGAGGTGTTTCGTAGAATCTCGCATGGCCAGCCAGGATTGTGGGGGGAGGGAGGGATGGGATCCCCTTGGTCCTGGATTATAGGGGAAGGGCCACGTGGATGTAGGGATGGAGGGATACATAGTGGGAAGGCAATAAAACAACTGGGATGATGGTTCTCTTTAACTGTTGAAGTTAAGAAAGAAATGCTCACAAAGCATGAAGCTGGCACACACATGCCTGACTTAGCTTGAGAATATGGCAGGTCTATGTTGATGATATGCACCGTTCTAAAGAAGAAAGAGAAAATTAAGGTATTAGACACTGCAGTAGGAGTAACAAGAATATCGTTTAAGCAGGGCCCGCAAGCGATGGAAGAAATTGAGAAATTGCTGCTTCTCTGGCTGAGGCAGAAAGAGCTCACCGGAGATTCTGTGAATCAAGCCATGATTTCACAGAAAGCCTTGACTATTTATGGAGAAGTCACCAAGGACTTGCCAGGTCCTTCTCAAGAGATGGAATTCAAGGCAAGCCATGGATGGTTCCAAAAATTTATGAAACGGACAGGGGTAAGTCCATTATCTGGCAGGGGGAGGCTGCAAGTGCAGATACAAAGGCAGCCGAAGATTATAAGAAGACTTATGTGAAGAAGTTTAAAAGTTTCGTGGATTCTCAGGGCTACCAGCCCAACAAGTATTCAACTGTGATGAGACAGGTCTTTTTTTGGAAGATGCCAAAGAAGACCTATATTACACCCGAAGAAAAGAAAATGCCAGGACATAAGCCAATGAAAGACTGCCTTATGCTTTTGTTCTGTGCTCATGCATAACGGGATCTAAAAATAAAAGCCATTTCTGGTTTATCATTCCGAGAATCCACAAGCATTTAAGAAACAAATGTGTAGAAGAGGCAGCTGGATGTCATGTGGAAGTCCAACAATAAAGCCTGGGTCACACAGGCTTTGTTTTTGCAATGGTTGAACGAAGTGTTCTGCCCAACTATAAAAAAGTTATCTAGAAGAAAATGGATTGCCGCTCAAAGCCGTACTTGTAATGGACAACGCACCTGCCCATCCGAAGGACATGAAAGATTGCAAGCTGTTGGACAGACAGTTTGACTTCGTCAACATATTGTTCCTCCCTCCCAATACCACCCCCATACTCCAGCCCACAGATCAGCAGGTCATATCCAACTTTCAAAGATGCTTTGAGGTCGCCGAAGCAACAAACCTGACCCTTAAGAAGTTTTGGAAGGAGTATTTTGACATTGTCGGCTGCTTAAAGCTCATTAATAAAACATGGCAGGGCGTCACAAAAAGAACGCTCAATTCTGCATGGCCTGACTGTGTCCATGAATGTGACTTTGAAGGTTTCGTTCATAAGGACCAAACTGTAGAGGAGATTGTGTCATTCTGTAAAACCATGGGGCTGGAGGTAGACCACGAAGACATAAACAAACTGATTGACAAACACGACGAGGAGTTGACAGTGGTTGAATTGAAGGAGATGCTCGAAGAGACAAAGAGAGGTGAGTTAGAGGAACTTTCTTCATTTGAGGATGGGGTGAAAACAGTGCTAACTTCACCACTGTCATCCAGAGAAATCAGGAAGTGGTGTGAAACGTGGGAAATCTAAAGAAATTTGTAGAAACAAACAATCCAAAGCATGCAGAAGCAGAATGCGGCACCAGTTTGTTTGATGATGTGGGGAAGTTACTTTTACAGTACTAAAAAATCGCAAAAAGCAAATGTCACTCGATAGGTATTTTACCGTAACAAAAAGTGATTCGGGCGAATCAAGTGTAAGTGAAAGCAAACGGGCGAAACATAGTGAAAAAGAAAAATCAACTGAGCCCGGTCCCAGTGGCACATCTGGAAAGTCAGTGGGAAGTGAACCCCCGTTTCCCATCTGATAACCCACCACAATCCCCTCCCGCACCTCTCTTTTGCCTCACTAGCGCTGTCCCGAACACTCGCTCAAGGTAAGATTCTCTTTCGATTTTTTATAGTTACTGTATTGCATTTGATTATTTTTATATTGTATCACTATTAAATTTATTCTTTTATTTCTTTCATGTGAATTGTTACTGCTTGTACATACATACAGTACAGTAATGTTTTTACAGTCTTCTCCTTCCCTCCCTAACTAAACGCTCCCTCTCTTATCATAATCAAGTCAGCAGTGCGTCACAGCAGTGATGTAATTTTGTTCATCTTTTATGTTAAATTTTATTGTGAAATGCTTTATTCTTTTATTTATTTTGTTAAATATGGATATCATAAACGATATATTGTGCATGCACTTAAAATAATTGTATTAAAAGTGGGTACAAAGGGTTGACATGAGGAAATTCATGAGTGTGGGATGCATTAATTGAATTCCCACTATTCCTTATGGGAATATTGGGATCGATATACAGTACAAATATTTCGATGTACAAATTGGAATTTGGAATGAATTAAATTCATATACTGAGGAGCTACTGTATTATTATTATTATTATTATTATTATTATTATTATTATATTATTCAGATGATGAAACCTATTCATATGGAACAAGCCCACAAGGGCCATCGACTTGAAATTCAAACTCCCAAAGATGATGGTGTTCATTAGGAAGAAGTAAGAGGAGGTACAGGGAAATACATAAAGAAGAGATCCTGCTTATTAAAAAAGAATAAAATAGATAAAAATATATTGGAATGCAAGGAGAACAGTATTAGGGTAGTAATGCATTGCATCTTCACATGAACATCTGAAGTTCCAATTGCACGACATCCTCTGGGAGGCTGTTCCACAGTCCAACAGTATGAGGAATAAAGGACCTCTGGAATTGGGAAGTTTCACAGCGAGGCACATTTACTGCATATTGGTGCTGCTGCTGTTCAGCGTATCTGGCTGCCCTCGGCAGGTAAAGAGGATCCAGGATCAATCGTGAATGTGAAAGATCTCTGTTGCAATACAACTTATGAAAATGTGACAAACAAGAGACCATTCATTGATGGTTCAAGTTATAACTGCTACTATTAGGAAACAGAAACTTACCACCACAAATAACTCTATCTTAAAAGAGATAAATCTCTGGCAGAAATATAAATATATATATATATATATATATATATATATATATATATATATATATATATATATATATATATATATATATATATATATATATATATATATATATATATATATATATATTATATTTATATATATATATATATATATATAGTCAAGGATATATCCCTCCCTCAATTAGAAGCCAGTGCCTCATTAATTTTGAAATGCAATTCGCTGTTCATTTGAAGATTGGGGCAGGGAGATATGGCGGGCGAGGGCGAAAACAAGCGTAGTTTGAACCAGATAATAGCTGTTCGTGCCAGTTGGTAGCAGATAGGCCTCCCTTCCCCCCCTCAATCGCCTGATCAGGGGAAACAATGGGACCCCTATTCACCCCCATCATGTGATGTGGGAGTAGTTAGGGCTGGGGAATGGTTAATATGCTTAGTGGGGCTAACTGCCAGGTAGGACCTTAAACCTCTAAGTAGTTAATATGTAAGGATCCTTTCCCTCTGTTCCTTTTGCTGGCTGTATGACTCTTTGCAGGTCCGATTGGCCTAAATGTTTAAAACAGCCGCTGCCGTCCGGGAGATGTTTTCACCAGAGGCTCCTTTTACTTCCTCAGGAACGCATATCCCGCGTTCCTCTCTGCTCTACGCTGGTTGAAACTATTTCCGACGAATGGCTGAGTCGATTATTTGGCGCCTGCAATTGTTAGACCAGGTTCGTGCATTGCAAATAGTCAGTAAGCCAGCCCTTTCCATCCTCCCTGAAACCCCTTAAAGTTTCCATTCCTTTAAACTTTAATTCCTTCCTCCACAAAGCATTTTTTCCCTTTGTTAAGTGTCCTGCTTCGGCATCCCGTAAATCGCCCAGTAACGTGCCTTGAATTCCAGTAAAAGATCCAGTGATAAATATCCAGTTATCCCTTCCCCAGTGCATATTAAGGGCAAATTAGTCTAAGTGATACAAGTGTTGACGTTTTCTCTTTGTGCGACGGCAAACACGTGTTCATTGTACCCGAGCCCAAATCCATTACTATTCAAAGACTGTGATTAAGTGATTCCCTATCATTATCTTCTGGGCTACGTAAAGTTTAGCATTTAAGAACGTGCATCTGTGTAATATTTTATAGGGAGATTTCCTTTCTCTCAGTTTTGTGATGTTAACTCATAACCTCTCTTACAGGGGAGATATCGTCTGCTCCGTTGCCAATCTGTGTCCGCTCAGTCTGACTGCCATTCAAATTTCGAACCATTCCTGGTCGCAGCCCGGTTGCAAGTCCGTTGTTGGCCCCACAGAATTTTATATGAATTAATTCCATCATCCTGGAGTTCATACCTTTTGTAGCATAATTAACTGAGACCATTTAATGTAATTTTGGCCTAACCAAGCTATTATTATAACGGGAATAATTGTACGTTGGCCCTTCTTAATTAGATTGCTTGTTTGCCAATTACTGCATTATTGCTCACTGTATATAATTAATGAGCCTGCCCATTGGTTACAATTTGCACTCTGTTTTGTCTCCTTGCATAATTGCTTAGTCTCTGTAAATAAACCCCTTTTAATTGTAAAAGCAGTCTAATTTCAAATGGTGACCTTAATAATGTATGTGTAAATCCAGGAAAATCTAAGGTAAGTTTCAAATAACTTTCTTTTTGTTCATAAACTCGGGCCCACTTGGTTCGTTGGCAGTCCCTCTTAAACAATTGTTCCAATTCTCTCCTCAACCTCGTCCCCAGTTTATGAAAACATTATATATATATATATATATATATATATATATATATATATATATATATATATATATATATATATATAATGTTTTCATAAACTGGGGACGAATATATATATATATATATATATATATATATATATATATATATATATATAATGTTTTCATAAACTGTGGACGAATATATATATATATATATATATATATATATATATATATATATATATATATATATATATATAATATATATATATATATATATATATATATATATATATATATATATATATATATTATATATATATATATATATATTATATATATATATATATATATATATATATATATATATATATATATATATATATATATATATATATATATATATATATATATATATATATATATATATATATATATATATATATATATATAATATATATATATATATTATATATATATATATATATATATATATATATATATATATATATATATATATAATTATATATATATATATATATATATATATATATATATATATATATATATATATATATATATATATATATGTTATATATATATATATATATATATATATATATATATATATATATATATATATATATATATATATATATATATGTATATATATATATATATATATATATATATATATATATATATATATATATATGTATATATATATATATATATATATATATATATATATATATATATATATTATATATATATATATATATATATATATATATATATAAAATATATATATATAATACATATATATATATATATATATATATATATATATATATATATATATATAATATATATATATATATATATATATATATATATATATATATATATATATATATATATATATATATATATATATATATATATATATATATATATATATATATATATATATATATATATATATATATATATATATATATATATATATATAAGGCCTTATGAATAATACCCTAACTTTTGTGCAGCATTTGCTACAACTTTCATTAGATGATTCTCATAAGTTAGATGCGAGTCAAAAGTTACAACTAGAATAGTTAAAAGTTCAGATTCGTTCAATAAAGTTCCATCCACCTGAAGGGGAGGATGGGGTGGGAAATCTGTACAAGATCAGCTAATAAATAGTGTTTTCGTTTTACTGGAGTTCAGCCTCATACCCCACTGGCTACACCATTCACTGATCCAGCTGAGGGCAGCATCATTTCTCCTAAGTGGAGAATTTACTACACCCACAAGTGTTGCATCACTGGCATACTGAACAATCTTGTTTTCCAGGCCAACAACCACATCACTTGTATACACTAAAAATAATAGTGGACCAGGAACACTACCCTGAGGAACTCCACACAAAATAGGTCTTCCTGTAAGGAAGTCTCAAAGTAATCCTAAAACATATCCACCAACTCCAAGATTCTGAAGTTCATAAGTAAGTGCCTTGTGATTTACTAAATTGAAAGCAGCACTAAAACCTATTTGAATGACTCTACACTCAAAACCGCTATCAAATGGCAAGTCAAGTTTAAAAGAGTATTGCAGGTACCTAACTGCTTCCTTTAGATTTGACATACTTATATACAATTAATCCCCAATGTTTGCAGGGGATTATGGACCACAACCACCCGCAATAAGCTGAAATCCACGATAAGTTGGTAACCCCTCTAAAACGCTTATAACTGCCTATTTTAATAGTTCAAACACCAAATATACCTTAAACTATCATCCTAAAACACTTTAACATTTCAAAGTCATCCTACAACATCACCCTTAAACAATATATGACTTACAGCTATGTGTGAAAGCTAATCAAGTTCCCCCTATATTCAGGAACAGCCATTTTCTCTAATACAGTACTCAAGCAGTCCCATTTTCTTTTTATATTAAATAGGGGAGACATTGGGAATTCACAAGTACTGTAGAGTTAAGTACTGTACCTAAATATTTAAATAAGTATTGAAAAAAATACCAAATTATAAATGCAATCAACAGTGATAAAATACATTCTTGTGTGCCACTGTGGGTTCTGATCATACTTACAATCAACTAAACTTGTAATAAAAACTGTACAGTAAATCAAGCAAAGCAAAAAAAAAAAAAAAAAAAAAAATTATTGTAGCATGTACATAAGTATTTCATTAAAGGAAGTGTACATTACTGAGAGAGAGAGAGAGAGAGAGAGAGAGAGAGAGAGAGAGAGAGAGAGAGAGAGAGAGAACTGGGGTATGTTTACATCAGTAAAACGAATCAGGAAACAGATGTTTTGTAATTTGAAGGGATTTTACGTCAACAAAGTATGTTAGTTTACCTTTGTATACCCATTTTACTTTTATGCACAACTTTAAAAATTTACATTTGCATACCTGTTTTGCTTTTATGTACAACATTAAAAATAATAATTCCATTAATACATTCCTTTCTTTTAGGAATTAAAAAATGATTTTCCTAATTCTTTTGGTAGTAGGCTCAATCAGCTGATTCTGAGAACGTAAACATTACAAATGTTGGGACGATTTTTTTTATACATATTATGTGATGATAACGGACCAATATAATAATACAGTATAAATAGATTCTGTAAGTGAAATAACATTTTATTGATATTTGGCTGTTTACATTTTAATATTAATTAATATTCAAAAATTAGTAAATCACTGTATGCACGCACCAATTGT